>CM070570.1:69712005-70312005 GCA_036346355.1 Rhipidocladum racemiflorum | reverse complement strand
AGTTCAGTAACAAAGCCTTTCTAAGCCTCAAACAACACAGTGGTCCTCTCCTGTTCGTGCTCTACACCATCCCTTCCCTTAGCCAAGGCGAAGTATGGGACCAACACACCGTTAGATGGGTATCGGCCACAGCCACGATACGCTCCCCGCATAATCACACAAACGGTGTAATCGACACCCGAGGCTCCACAAGTGAGTCCTTAGCGACTTAGTCAACTAGGGCCGCCCCATTCCAGCCATGTGGTTGCAAGTATGACCCAGTTCAAAGGCTTGCAAGGTTAAGTCCTTAGGGTGACCAGGCAAGACTACCCAAGAACCAAATCAACATTCCCAATGCCACAATCGGCCCACCTGATTACTCTTGCCACATGCCCTGGCCGAAAATCGCTTATCAAACCCCGCTTGATTACCATGCACCACGTGCCATCAACATCACATGATACTTTTCCAAAACAGGTTCAATATATCATTAAGTCAATATTAACATTTGATTGTCCAAAATCATGTTATGAGCACGTAGTGTGTCTAAGCGAGATACTACAACGGTCTAAAAACCCATGTTGGCAATTTAGTAATGTCCAACTAATAATTCCACAACTAGGGTGACAAAGGGTCATGGCACATACTTAAGTAATCAAGGTGTCATACCGCAAATTGGTGTTTATCTAACCCTGTGTTTAAACAAAGTATCTTTCTATTGAACTAGCATGCAATAGTTTAAATCAAAATAGATTTCAAATAGGATCAACATGGTCAAAGCACAACTTGCCTTCAAAAAGTACTTGCTCTTGGCCTTGAGTTGGATCCTGAGTCAATACTTCTCCTTCGAATCCTTCCCAGACTTCAACGCCTACTCGTAAAAGCGTGCAAATAGCAATACACAAATAAACAATAGGCAAAAACATCCCAAAACTCCAAATAAAATCCATAAACAGAGAGAACATAATTTTCTGGATTTTTAGAAACTGAATCACAAATTTGGAGTTAAGACGCAAAAGTTATGATTTATTAAAGTTTAAATAATCAATTAAATAATATTACAGAGAGAAAAACTTTAGTCCAAAAAATTAAATAAAATTCATATTTAGGTAGATCTCAATTTTATACAAATTTAGAAATTTGAATCACTCAAATCGGAGTTGAAACGCAAAAGTTATAAGCGCTTTGAAGTTTGAATCTAAATTTGAATCAATATTTCGAATTAATAAATCATTTTCTTTTTTGGAAATTAATTATTGCGTCAAGCATGGACACGTGGCAGCCTCGATTGGTTGGCTGACGTCACCGGTCCATGGACTTGGTCCACGCTTGGCTCGGGTCCACCGTGGACTCGGCCCACAACTCTACGTGTCGACATGTGGGCCCACTCGGGTAGCGCCATTGCCGACGTCGTGAGGCTCACCACGGTCGGCGGCGGTGGGACCATCGTGACGTCATGGGTGACGTCGGCCGCTATTGGGTCGGCGCGACATGCGGGCCCTTCGACACGCGCCCCGTGTCGGCGTCCTACACGCGACGCTGCGTGGGCCACGCCATCGCGTCGGTCCAACTTCCCGACACGTGGCGCAATCTCGGCCGTTGGTTTGAAAATCAACGGCGCGGATTGGATCCAGGGTTAACGCGTTGAAACTACTCGATGATCGTGGGCCGTTCGATCTAGATCGGACGGTCCAGATCTAATCCTATAATCGCATCACTACGCGACGTGGCGATTAGGAACTGCTGATCTTGATCCAACGGTCCAGATCTAATCGGGTTTGGAACACGTGAACTCACCTCAACCGTCCGATCTGGATCTGACGGTCCTCCGAGCTCGCGGACGGCGATGGCTTCACGGCGGCGCTGGCTTGACCGGAGACGGGGACGACGACCAAGGGCGCGGCGCTACGGGGCTTCTCCGGCGAGATGAAACCTCCCTTCGGGTGCGTCTCGTCGCGGGGACTCCGGATACTGGCTCCTTCGGCGGAAGACGACTGACGACGGCGAAAACGGCGCAAACCGCAGCGGAGGAAGAGACAACTCCGGCGAGCGATTGCGGCTCAACGGCGGCGGCTCAGTCGAGATGTCTCGGGGGAACAGGTGCGCAAGGTTGAGGGCAACCTCGGGGGACGTCTCACGCTTTAAATAGCCTCGGCGTTCGTGCCCTAGACGGAAACCTAGTTCGTTACTTGGCCGGGCGCGCGGCGGAGTCCGCCTGACTCGGCGAAGACGACGAATCGCGGCCGCCCACGTGGCACGATCGACGCCACGATCGACGGGCGCGATCGGATCCGGGCCGGATACGGCTCGAACCGTCTGACGCGGATCTCACCGTTGGATCTTGATCCAACGGCTGGGATTGATTAAATTTGGAGCCGGTTTGGTCGAGTCAATCGCTCGGGTCGGACTTCGAGTCCGACTTCGGGTTCGACTTCGGTCGGATGAACAGTACTAGACCCGAGTTGAATTTCCAGCGATTTAATATTTAAAATAATTCCCAGTAATTCATTTAATTCATTAAAAATAGCAAAAGACTCAGAAAAATTCCAGAAAAATTCTGGAAAATATTTTGGATCATTTTGGACTCAAATAAAATATTTCCAACAAAATTCTATTTGCAAAATTAAATTCTTTAATTATTTCAAAATGGAATAAATTCAAATAAACTCCAAATAAATCCAAATAAATTCCAGAAAATTCCAAAAATTCACCAAAATGCCAAATCACACATGAATTTAAGAAAAGCAAAATTTTGGGGTGTTACATATGTGTACCTATAGTAGAAGATACAATTAATTACACTGCATCTAATATTTTAGAATTAACTAATTTTAGACCATGAATTTTGAGCTAATTGTAACACCCCGGCACCTCATGTGCCCAAAGTGCTACCAAAACCTAACTCACAATTCTAAAAAAAAAACGACAGGACCTCCCCTGCTAAATGGACATCCACTCAGAAGGCAAAGAGATCACAAATAGCAACAGCAACAATATATATATACATTTCATGGAATCAATCAACCATCATGACATGTGAGCATAATCAACTAAGCATAATATCATTCATCAATTAAACTTAACTACAACACGATTACACATTTAATTCAACAAGTTAACAAGTGAACAATTCTCCGATCTACTTTTTGAGCATGGTAGGAATGTGAGTGACGTGACGCTATTCCCGACCCGGCGAGTTGTCCTACAAGATCCTAAAACATTAAATAAAACAAGTGTGAGTTCAAAACTCAGCAAAGTGCATCACAAACCACATAACTCAAATAAATCAATAGTATGAGCATAATCGTAACCCAAGTGTACAAATTCATAAAACAATATTAGCAACAACGTTTACGACTTTTCACTTCATTACCTAATTCTTACACATACATCTTTAAATCTCTTTTGGGTGAGTCCACGACTCGATCCCAACTCCACACATTTCCATTTAACTCAAAAACATCGTTAGTATGCAATGCAATATGAATGCTCTTTTCGATGTACGTACCGGTACTGCCGAGTGCACACCCGTCGGTGTGCACCCTCACGTCCCTTCCATCCTGTGGAAGGTGCCTACTCTTACTGTCTCGCTCCCATTCACCCCGATGAATGGGACTACGAGGTAGGACTTTCGTGTTCACTACATGTGAACACAGAGGCCCGCATCAGAATGGGTCGCCTCTTCCACTATGAATGCACCAATGCAGATGGCATAAATAAATAAATTGCAACCTACATTCATTACTACCATTTGCATAGCCATATCCAAATACATAATCATCGACCACTTCTCACATTCATATGTTACCATCCATACTAGTCTAATCAAATTCAAGAGTAAACAACATGGTAACACATCATATCATTTCAATCATGTGATAAAATCATAATAAAGAGGGTCACCATTGCACTACCGAATAACATCACAATACAATTGCACACTGACATACTCTTGTATGCATAAACATAGCATTTACCTCTTCGTAAACATGATCATGCGCATAAACACCATGGTACGGGCATTTCAATTATTTAGGACAACTAGAAATGCATTCATAAAGTAAATCATGAATCACCCAAGCATCAATCTATATGATACACTTGCCTTCTACAGAGAGAAATGGAGTGGCGGGAAGAAGAAACCACTCCAGAGCTACTCCACCTGGAAACACAATTTTAGACACAATTATACCAGCTATAAAGCTTAACTACAACACAAACAACACTTCTACTCACTAAATCAAAATTTTGCCCCAAACTCTGAATTTCGTACAAACTAGCTTGGATAGCCTACTTCGCCATAGCATAACTATTGCTATAAAACTTCAAATTAATTAAATGAAGACATTTTCATTAACTACATAAAATTTTCTATCTATCTCCAGGCAAACAGAAATCCCAATTCGGCCTCCAACTTACTCTAAATTGCAGCACAAAATGGAATCTACTAATAGTCGCAATTCGAACAGCATTAGGTAAAACTTGCATAACTTTTTAATGGTCCGACCAAAATTCAAGTTCTTGGACTCTAAATGATCAAAAGAGGATGAACTACAATTTCCCCAAAGCCATTTGTTCAATAAATGAATTTAAAGCCTTCATACTGAACTCTGAACTTCATACCAAACTCTGAACATTCAACAAAAATAGCATTCTGGACAGCAAACTTTGCTCTAGTATAACTTTAGATTTCTTACTCCAAATCAAAAAAATAAGTACATTTTCGGAAACTATAGGAAATTTCCTACATTTCTTTAGGCAAATGGAAGAGCTCATTCGGCCTCTAGCTAAGCCTAAATCGCAGTTGAAGATTCCAGCCCACAGAATCAGCCACTCGGGACAATCGGCAGTAAAAGTGGCACAACTTTAAAACAGCTATATGGATTTTTAAGTTCTTGTACTCCAATTAGAGGTAATTAGATTATATACAACTTTAGCAAAATCTGGCCAAGCAGAAAATGCTTGCAACTAGCTCGAACCGCAGCTCAAAGATCTAGACAGAAACAGCCCGAAAACAGACAGGACTTCCCTCCACATCTAGAGCCATTTCCCTCCAAATTTTTCACGTCTAGGAACCCTAAAACACCACAAACCAGTCAAGGGCTACTAGATCTGAGCTCCAAGCAAGAACCAAGGGTTGGAACACTCACCTAGAGGATGAAGAAGGAGAGGGAAGGCTGCACGCTTCTTCTTTGCTGCCCTTTGGAAGGTGGAGGGAGGCGCCAAAGATGGAGGAGGAGGAGAGGAGCTCCACGGGGGCAGCCATGGCTGGCCAAGGAAGAGCTCCATGGAAGCCCCTAGCTGCAGGAGGAGAGCCCAAGGTTGGGGGCGCACAGTTTTGGGCTGGGGAGTTGGGTGAGTAGTGGGGAGTGAGTGAGAGAGGTAAGCGGGAGTGGGTGGGTTTGGTTAGGTGGGGGAACAAATAATATAGATGAGGTATAAATTTCTCTCCCACATCAGCTGAAATACGACCACACCCACTGATCAATCCCGCAGATCAACCACTCTCCCAAACGAGAAAGAAATCTAAAAGAAACTCGGAACAAAACTCTGCGACGTTTCTTTCTTGAATCGCCGTGACGTGACATTCTCCCCCACTTAAAAGGAATTTTACCCCGAATTCGAAGAACACCAACTTCGAAAAACAAAGTCGACAAGGGAATTGCAAACTCAAACCACTCACAAAAAGACTCAAATGGATCGAAACAATAAACCAACTCTCCAAATCCAACTATTGACAAAAGTGAGTTGACTTAGCTCAACTAAGTGCAATTTGTCACGATTCCACATTCACTCTAATTTTGATTTAAAATTTGCAAGGGACAAAGTTCCCTAGCAACCTGGATTCCAAAGAATTTACTGAACCAGGAATCCCACACAACTTCTCTCAACATTCAACCTCACAACTTCATTTAAGGACTCAGTCATAATTGATATGCCGCATTTCCATATCTAACATCTCATACCACTATCTTACAAATCAGTCTGACTTACTCAGGCTAGACTTTCCTTTAGCAGTAAACACACTATATCTTTTACTCAATTATTCTTCTCAACAGAAGAGGATATTAATTTTTAAACTCAACAGAAGTCTAATCTCCTCTTTCTACCGTTCTATCATGGGTCATCAAACTCAAGACGACACAATCATCATGAGACGCATCCTTTTAACAAGCATTTAACCATTTTCTACATTAGTATTTGAACGGTCAGCTGGAGTTCCAAACTTGAACCCCCCAGAGAATCAATTACCCATAATCCCATCTTTTCCAATTATTTGACCTTTTTCACACAAGGACCATAATCAACTAATGCCCTCGAAAGAATTAGCTCATTTGTGGCAAAAATTTTCCTTTCCAATCACAAACCACCTTATATTTTCATTCTATCCTCTCCCAAACATATCTCACACCCAGAGACAACTAGCTAAATTAAATGTTCACAACTGAACACTTTATATCAAATTGCCATCACCTTCTTTACCACCAACGATATTCTCAACAATATTTGAACCAAGGCATCAACAACCTCCATCACAATTCACCCTTATACCACTGATGTTCAACACCTAGCCCAAGCTAGGACCATAGATCATTACCACATCACACTCAGTCTCCTTCCTAAGAGGGTCTGACCCTCACATCCTTTCGCTCAAACAACCAAGCTTATGAGTATACTCTATTATATTCAACAATTTCAAAAACATTCCTAGTCTTATCTCAAACTAGAATGCCAACAAATAGCAATTCTCTTTAGTCGGATTAACCACATTCATCAACTTGAACCCAATGCGCTAATTCACTTTGGAAAGAATTTGACAACATTCAAAGATCACTCTTCTTCTTTTCCTAAGCCAAATCTGTGACACCACGGAGTGTCGTAACCTTATTTAATGTGCATGATGAGATCAAAAACTTTATGAAATATGGAATTGGAGGTTGAAACCTTATGCTATGGGGTTTATTTGCGTTTACGGGCCGTTTCCGAGAGTTTGGGCCTTTCCGGGGGAGTTTGGGCCTAAGAGAAGGGGTTGTGGGCTTTGGTGGGAGTCCATTTAGGATTAAGATTCCTGTTTGGGCTGGTAAATAGGGGTTCCCCCTGCCCTAGCTTGCGCCCCAACCCCCTCTTATGCGCCTCCCCACCTCCCCTTGTGCGCTAGCCGCCCCACCTCCCCTCTCCCTCTTGGCCGTGCGCCCCCCCTTGCCTCCGTTTGCTCCCCACCTCTCCACCACCTCTCCTCCACCCCTTGCTACCCTAGGGTAGCCACTCCACCCCTGCACCTCAAAGATCCATCCGTTGGAGCGAGGAGCGATCCGGGAGGAGTTTCGTTGGGTTTTCTGTCGTCGGGCGAAGGTATGGCCATGGGAAAACCTTGGGGATTGATCTAGGTACTATTCTAAGGATCATTATCATTTTTTATGTCAATTGGTGGTGCTGGAATTAAGTAGATTAGATGAAATTTAGAAGTTGCCACGTTCTCTGTTCCGGGCAGCATGAGCAGTCGACCTAGGGTTTGGTTTTTCGCCAATTTAGATTCACAATTTGGTCGGCCGCCTGTTGAAGAAGTTGTAGGAAACTTCAATACCTTTCATTGGGTATAAAGAACGTCAAATTTTGCCCAGCCGTTTGAAAGTTATGATGTTTTTACCGAACGTGATAAAAACTGTGACGTGATTGTAACAGCTCACGGTATTTTGTAGATTAAACCACTTTAGAGCCCGAATCAGTCTTTCCCAATACTTAGAAAAAGTTGGAAAATTTCCTAAGCTACGCGAGGATGTACTTGTTTAATTGATTCGGAGTCTTAGAACCCGAGTTATGCCTTTTGGGAGGCTGCTGTCCCGATGTGACAGAACCTCTGTTTTTGGGTTTTGCGAGTAGTTGGCAATGTCGGGGTAGATGAGGGTTTGCGTACTGTTTTGTGGACATGATTGTGAGTGTGTGGTACCTATGTGCAGGTGGTGTGACCCCGGGAGTGCCTTCTACTTCTCGCCAATCTGTTGCCCGTGGTTGAGGCAAGTGTATTGTAATGGACAGCGGTTTGTAGGTTGCTAGTTGAGACTAGATGAAATTGATTACATAATATGATCACTTGCCATGCTTTAATGATTGCCATTGATATGATGAATATGCTTATTATGTTATGATGCCATGTGTTTATGCACAAGTTATTTATGATGTTGGCATGTTTGCATACATGACATGATACATGGCCCGGGCGGTGAGAAAGTCATAACTAGTCCGGGGAAGGTCGGTGAGAAAGTTATGACTATTCCGGAGAGCCAATGAGTAAGTCCTACATCGTGATTCCATCCACCACGGTGTGGGGAAGCGAGGAGTAGGCACCCTCCATCTTCGGGATGGAAGGGGGGAGAGGGTGCGCACCGACGGGTGCGTACTCAACCATACCGGTATGAGTTTCCAAGGAGACATGAGCATAGCATTGCATTGCATACATAATGATGATGATAATGATATGTAATCATGAGTGAGATGATTTACATGTTGTGAGTTATTATAGCCATGAAATCGTTCTTTTGTACCATTGCAATATGTTTGCTGAGTTTTGAACTCACGCTTGTGTTTTCTTGTTGTTTTAGGTACCATGAGACCGGCATGCGTGGAAGGGAAATAGTCACACCTCTACACGTAGTTTCACTCATTCGTCTCACAAATCTTTCCATTGGGTTTTGATAATAAACTAAGTGTGATGCTTATTGTTTTATGGTTTAGCTTTGCGTTATAAGAGTCTTACTGTTCGTTTGACGCATGGAGACATTGAATGCTTGGAATTAGACTTTTATTGTTGTTAAGTCTTTAATTATTGCTATTTTAGTTGTCTCTCCTAGTGCCTTATATTGCTATGCTGTTGTTGCTCCTTCAGATCATGTTAAAACAAAGGAGATGCTGCCGAAATCTCGGTTTTTAGCCTTTACTCCTTGCTGTATTTTATCTTAATTCATGGTATTTAGATGTTGTTTAGCTCTTGTTTGGTAGCATTCGGGCATTTTGGATGCCGGGGTGTTACAGTTGGTATCAGAGCGGGCTGTAGGTCCTTGGAATATGTATTTTTGGTGCCATACCTTAGGTTACAACTAAAATGTGATGTGGAATAACTTAGAAACATGGCTTAGGTTTTAACTAAAATTTTGTTATAGGATAGCAACATTAAAACTTGCAAAAGTGGTATAACTAATCTAAAATTTGACACACTTGGTTGCACAGTAGGTTGGGGTTTTGGTTCATCATTGCATTGCGCTTAACTATTTGATGTAGACTATGTCTAAAATGATGTTTGATCTTTGTTCTTGACTATATGATGTTGTGCTTATGTTTATGTGATCGGATGGTTGTCTGTCTATAGCAGCCATGCCGAGGGGTAGAGGCCGTGGTCGCTGTGGCCGTGGTGGCCAGGGGCGAGGTTCCTAGGGAGTTGCTGAGTCCGTAGCGGAGGGAAGCGTTTCGCTCAATGCTCATGGGCTAGCTCAGGAGGAGCTCCTGGCGGCACAGTCAGGGGCTGAGGTACCCGCCCCCAATGCGGATTTAGTTCAGTCTCTGCAGAGGGAGATTCAGGAGTTGCGCCAGCAGTTGCTGGCAGCCCCTGCTGTTGTGCCTCCCCCTGTAGCGGCCCCAGTTGCTGCCCCCGCTGTGCCGGAGCCGAGGATGAGTCTCCGGGAGTGGATGTCCCTCCGTCTTGACACTTTTGACGGAGCGGGCATGCCGATCCAGTCCGCAGATTGGCTGCGGTACATAGAGAGGCAATTCGAGGTCCTAGAGTTGACCTCGGTCCAGAGGGCTCGCTTTGTGGCCTTTCAGTTGAAGGGCCAAGCTAATATCTGGTGGGAGGGGGTTCTGGATGCTAAAGCCCCCGATCTTAGTCCGATCACCTGGGAGGACTTTGTGACTCGCTTTCGAGCCAAGTTCTACCCAGAGTCTTTCCTTGAGCGGATGGAGCATACTCTGACGACTCTTTCCCAGGGAAAGAGGTCGGTGGCAGAGTAAGAGGTGGAGTTCAACAGTGTGGTGCGCTTCGTGCCGGCTGTGGCAGCCGATGACCGGTAGAAGGCGAGGAGGTTACGTAGAGGCCTCAACCAGGAGTTCAGAGTTGTCATGGGGGCGACTGTCCCTCGTGACTTCTGCTCCGTGGTGGAGCAGGCGAAGGGCATGGAGCTCGAGTTGTAGCTCTCCAGGGATAGGCAAAACCCGGGTGGTTCAGGGGTTCCTGCGGCCCCAGGCGGGGGCCAGAAGAGGACCTTTGGTGGAGGAGGTGGGTCGTTTCAGTGGCCCACCTTCAAGAAGTTCAAGGGGACAGGGCTCCTCCTCAGGGGCTAAGATGAGGCCGCCTACTGCCTTCCTCACGAGCGATCGTTTCGCCCCGTGCCGGCAGGGCATGTTGTGTTTCAAGTGCGGTGGTGAGCACCGTGCTTCGGAGTGTGGTTGGACCGGGAGTTACAACCACTGTGGCAAGCCTGGCCACATGGGACGAGTTTGCCAGATGAACCCGGGAAGCATCATCAAGTGGAAGACGGTGCCTTCTCCTCCCACTCCAGCGGCGTCTTCCAGAGGGTCGGTGCACATGATGGCGGCTCCTGCTCCTCAGCCGCCCTTTGCGTGGGCGCCACCAGTAGCTTACTGGTGCCCGCAGCCATCTGCTCCTCCTCAGTTACCTCCTCCGCCCCCAGCCTTGCTGGGGCATCAGACGGGAGTCGGGGCTCCTACTGTCCCAGCGCCGCCAAGAGCGTACGCCTTGCCGACCGCCGAGTCAGCCGGGCATCCAGAGGTGGTTTCAGGTACTTTGCTCGTGGATTCCGTTGATGCCTTTGTTCTGTTTGATTCCGGAGCATCCTATTCCTTTGTGTCGTCTGAGTTTGCTAGTAGAGCTAAGTTGGGAGTTCAACGGATTTCTGAGTCTGTGATAGTCAGTTCTCCTGGGGGTTTGTTGCTAGTTCTTTGGTTTGCCCGGGTTGCACCATTGCCATTGATGATGAGGTTTTCTTTGCCAATCTTATGGTGATCCAATTGGCTCCTTTTGATGTCATTTTGGGGGTGGACTGGTTGCATCAGTACCGTGCCAAGATCTGTTTCTTTTGGAGGACGGTTACCTTGCAGGCCCCATCGGGGGTAGAGTTGACCTTTTAGGGTGGTAAACCTTCCAGTTCCGTCTTCGCTTTGGCTAGTTTTTTTCTGGTCGCCGTTTGAGGCAGTTGGGTTTCCTCATGGCTATGTCAGAAAAGCCATCTTCCTCAGTTTCCATTGAGGAAATTCCTGTAGTGAAGGAGTTTGTTGATGTGTTCCCTGACGATTTGCCTGGTTTACCTCCTGTGAGGAATGTGGAGTTTCGTATTGATCTTGTTCCTAGCACCCGACCTATTTCTCTCTCCCTACCGCTTGGCTCGTCCTTTTCAAGACGAGTTGAAAAAGTTTTTGGAGGATCTGTTGGCCAAGGGCTTTATTCGGCGTAGTGTTTCGCCATGGGGGCACCCATCCTTTTCGTCTCGAAGAAGGATGGAAGTTGGCGCATGTGCATTGATTATCGTGCTCTTAATCAAGTGACAGTCAAGAACAAGTATCCTTTGCCTCGCATTAAGGATTTGTTTGACCAACTGAAGGGAGCAAAGGTGTTCTCCAAGATTGATCTTCAGTCGGGGTACAATCAGATTCGCGTGAGGGAGCAGGACATTGAGAAGACTGCTTTCTCCACTAGGTATGGGCATTACGAATTTAAAGTTATGTCTTTTGGACTAACTAATGCTCCTTCTATCTTTATGGAGGCGATGAACAGTATGCTACACAAGTACCTTGATGAGTTTGTGGTAGTTTTCATCGATGATATTCTGGTTTACTCTAAATCAGAAGAGGAGCATGAGCGGCATTTGAGGCTTGTGCTGAGTACTTTGAGGGAGAATCAGTTCTTTGCTAAGCTGAAAAAGTGCGAGTTCTGGATTTCAGAAGTGGGTTTCCTTGGCCACATCATCAATCCAGAGGGCATATCTCAGAGATCCTAGCAAAGTCTCACAGCTTTGGATTGGAAGAGGCCTTCCAATGTCAAAGAGGTGCGTAGTTTCTTTGGGTTGGCTGGCTACTATCGGCGCTTTGTGCAGATTTCTCTATCATTGCCAAGCCACTTTCGCACCGACTCGAAGGGATAAAATTTCGATCGCAGAGTGTGAGCACAGTTTCTGCACTTTGAAGGAGAAGTTAGTGACTGCTCTTGTTCTCACCCTCCCCGAGCCTGGGAAGCGCTTCACTGTTTATTCTGATGCTTCTCGGTTGGGACTTGGTTGTGTGCTCATGCAAGAGGGCAAGGTGATTGCTTTTGCATCGAGGTAGTTGAAAAAGCATGAGCAGAACTATCCCACACATGATCTTGAGCTAGCCGCTGTGGTGTTTGCATTGAAGATTTGGAGGCACTATCTGTATGGCGAGTCTTGTGATATCTTCACTGATCACAAGAGCCTCAAGTACATCTTCACTCAGAAAGATTTGAACTTGAGGCAGAGGAGATGGCTGGAATTGATAAAGGATTATGACCTCACTATTCAGTACCATCCGGGTAAGGCTAATGTGGTGGCTGACGCTCTGAGTCGCAACACAATGCCCCCTGTCCTTGATTGTCTTGTTGCTGATTTTGAGCGGTTGGGAGTCTCCTATTGCTCTGCGGGGACCGTGCAAGCTGAAACTCAATTGATCCTTGAGTCAGCAATTCCCGAGCGTGTGCGGGAGGCACAACAGCATGATCGTTTTCTTCAGCAGGTGAGGAAACACCTTGAGGATGGCAAGGCTGGAGACTTTACCGTTGATGATCTGGGAGCCTTGAGATTTCAGGGTCGTCTGTGCGTACCTCAAAAATCCCAAGTGAAAGAGGACATTCTGAAGGAGGCTCATCGCACCCCGTACACGGTCCATCCTGGGGAGACCAATATGTACAGGGATTTGAAAAAGAATTTCTGGTGGAAAAGAATGACAGTGGATGTTTCCAAGTATGTGGCGTCTTGTGGGATTTGTCAGAAGATCAAGGTTGAGCATAAGCGTCCCGCTAGATTGTTGCAGCCATTGGAGATTCCTGTGTGGCCTTGGGTTGACATTTCCATGGATTTCGTGGTTGGCCTACCTCGTACTCCACGAGGGAAGGATGTTGTTTGGTTTGTGGTGGACCGTCTCAACAAGTCCGCACATTTCATTCCTATCCGCACTACCAATTCAGCGAGCGAGTTGGCTCCCATCTATGTGCGGGAGGTTGTGAGATTGTATGGTGTGCCCAAGACGATTATTTCTGATCAGGATGCGAAGTTTGTCTCAAAATTTTGGGAGAGCTTGCAGAGTGCTTTGGGTACACAGCTTCGCCTTAGTACCACTTTCCACCCTCAGACGGATGGGCAGTCTGAGCGTACCATTCAGACTTTGGAGGACATGCTCAGGGCCTGTGTGATGGCTTGGAAGGGTAGCTGGGAAGATCACTTGCCTTTGGCAAAATTCGCTTACAATAACAGCTATCATTCCAGCATCCGGGCTGCTCCTTATGAGGTGTTATATGGCCGGAAGTGCAGATCGCCACTTTGTTGGGATGCAGTGGGCAAGAGAGCAGTCCTTGGACCGGATTGGGTTTAGCAGACTATTGATCGCGTGGCGGAGGTATGATAGAACCTTCTTGCAGCGCAGAGCCGACAGAAAATCTATGCTGATGTGAGGAGGCGAGAATTGGAGTTTGAGGTGGGTGATAATGTACTCTTGCGAGTATCTCCCACCAAGGGTGTGGTGCATTTTGGCACCAAGGGAAAGCTCAGTCCGAGGTATGTTGGGCCATTTCCTATCACTGCCCGAGTTGGTAAGCTAGCCTATCGTCTGGAGCTACCGGAGTCAATGCAAGGTGTGCACAGTGTGTTCCATGTCTCGATGTTGAGGAAATACTTGCATGATCCGGAGTTGGTGGTTCCATTGGAACCATTAGTGCTTGAGCAGGACCTCACCTTCGAGTCCCGTCCTGTGGATATTCTGGAGACTTCGGAGCGAGTGATGAAGAACAGGACGCCCAAGTTTGTCAAAGTCATGTGGTCACAACAGACCGAGAGAGAAGCGACCTGGGAGTTGGAGTCTCGTGTGCGTGAGAAATATCCCGAGCTTTTCGCCTCAGGTATGTGATGTGAAACCTAGCTATCTTTAGCTTTGCTGGGTTACGTATTGGTGCGTATTAGATTCGAGGTCGAATCCTGTTGAAGGGGGGAGAATGTGACACCACGGAGTGTCGTAACCTTATTTAATGTGCATGATGAGGTCAAAAACTTTATGAAATATGGAATTGGAGGTTGAAACCTTACACTATGGGGTTTATTTGTGTTTCCGGGCCGTTTCCGGGAGTTTGGGCCTAAGAGAAGGGGTTGTAGGCTTTTGGTGGGATGGAATATGAGTCCATTTAGGAGTAGGATTCCTATTTGAGCTGGTAAATAGGGGTTCCCCTGCCCTAGCTTGCGCCCCAACCCCCCTTGTGCGCCTCCCCACCTCCCTTTGTGCCCTAGCCGCCCCACCTCCCCTCTCCCTGTTGGTCGTGCGCCCCCCCATGCCTCCCTTTTTGCTCCCCACCTCTCCACCACCTCTCCTCCACCCCTTGCTGCCCTAGGGTAGCCACACCACCCCTGCACCTCGAATATCCATCCGTTGGAGCGAGGAGCGAGGAGCGAGGAGCGAGGAGCGATCCGGGAGGAGTTTCGTTGGGTTTTCGGTCGTCGGGCGAAGGTATGGCCATGGAAAAACCTTGGGGATTGATCTAGGTACTGTTATAAGGATCATTATCATGTTTTTAGATCAATTGGTGGTGCTGGAATTGAGTAGATTAGATGAAATTTAGAAGTCGCAACGTTCTCTGTTTCGGGCAGAATGAGCAGTCGACATAGGGTTTGGTTTTTCGCCAATTTAGATTCGAAATTTGGTCGGCCGCCTGGTGAATAAGTTGTAGAAAACTTTAATACCTTTCATTGGGTATAAATAACGTCCAATTCCGCCCAGCCGTTTGAAAGTTATGATCGTTTTACCGAACGTGATAAAAACTGTGACATGATTGGAACAGCTCACGGTATTTTGTAGACTAAACCACTTTAGAGCCCGAATCAGTCTTTCCGAATACTGAGAAAAAGTTGGGAAATTTCCTAAGCTACGCGAGGATGTACTCGTTTAATTGATTCGGAGTTTTAGAACCCGAGTTATGCCTTTTGGGAGGCTGCTGTCCCGACGGGACAGAACCTCTGTTTTTGGGTTTTGCGAGTAGTTGGCAATGTCGGGGTAGATGAGAGTTTGCTTACTGTTTTGTGGACATGATTGTGAGTGTGTGGTACCTGTGTGCAGGTGGTGTGACCCCGGGAGTGCCTTCTACTTCTCGTCAATCCGTTGCCCGTGGTTGAGGCAAGTGTATTGTAATGGACAGCGGTTTGTAGGTTGCTAGTTGAGACTAGATGAAATTGATTACATAATATGATCACTTGTCATGCTTTAATGATTGCCGTTGATATGATGAATATGCTTATTATCTTATGATGCCATGTGTTTATGCACAAGTTATTTATGATGTTGGCATGTTTGCATACATGACATGATACATGTCCCGGGCGGTGAGAAAGTCATAACTAGTCCGGGGAAGGTCGGTGAGAAAGTTATGACTATTCCGGAGAGCCAATGAGTAAGTCCTACATCGTGATTCCATCCACCACGGTGTGGGGAAGCGAGGAGTAGGCACCCTCCATCTTCGGGATGGAAGGGGGGAGAGGGTGCGCACCGACGGGTGCGTACTCAACCATACCGGTATGAGTTTCCAAGGAGACATGAGCATAGCATTGCATTGCATACATAATGATGATGATAATGATATGTAATCATGAATGATATGATTTACATGTTGTGATTTATTATAGCCATGAAATCGTTCTTTTGTACCATTGCAATATGTTTGCTGAGTTTTGAACTCACGCTTGTGTTTTCTTGTTGTTTTAGGTACCATGAGACCGGCATGCGCGGAAGGGAAATAGTCACACCTCTACACGTAGTTTCACTCATTCGTCTCACAAGTCTTTCCATTGGGTTTCGATAATAAACTAAGTGTGATACTTATTGTTTTATGGTTTAGCTTTGCGTTATAATCGTCTTACTGTTCGTTTGGTGCATGGAGACATTGAATGCTTGGAATTAGACTTTTATTGTTGTTAAGTCTTTAATTATTGCTATTTTAGTTGTCTCTCCTAGTGCCTTATATTGCTATGCTGTTGTTGCTCCTTTAGATCATGTTAAAACAAAGGAGATGCTGCCGAAATCTCGGTTTTTAGCATTTACTCCTTGCTGTATTTTATCTTAATTCATGGTATTTAGATGTTGTTTAGCTCTTGTTTGGTAGCATTCGGGCATTTTGGATGCCGGGGTGTTACAAAATCACAAAGGAAAACTCAAATCTCAAACCAATGCGATACAATTCGCATTGGGGAGCACTCAAATAGAAGAGAGACTCATCGCAAATCTTCGACCAAACTCTCGATAACCAAAGCAACTCAGCTCGTTTTCATCAAAGCAAAACCTCTCATGCCAAAATCAACATTTTGGAAGCTAAAACCAATTCTCAAGTCAAACATTTGTACCCACAACCGCCACAAATTCTCTCAAAGAGAAAGGGGAAACTTCTTCCCAACAGAGCTCACTTTCACAATAGCGAACATTCTTAAACAACCATAAATCACTTATGAAACAATCATAAGTCTCACATTTAAACACTCACAAACAACACACACATTTTCAATTAAATCCAACTCTAGTCGAACTAAAGTTACAAATATTTTTAACTCAAGAGCTCCAACATAATCCATTATGGTTGTAGGTTTCCTTTCAAATACCGATTCCAGATAATTCTATGTGCACGCTACAGAACGTGATCCACTCATATAGTCTTGAGTGCAACTCCAATACTCATAACATAAGCTAACCAGCTTAGCCAAAACCAAAGGTTGGCCCGATCCAATGAAATACCTTATTTAGGACTCTATCTACCGATTACTTCACCAAACTATTTTCATCCTCATTTCCAATCATCAAAGCCAAGTCCACAACTTGACGCAAAATGGAACTTAATCAGGGGAGTTATATTGCCCACTAATCCGAATGCCTCAACAAAAGGCATACCCTCCTTGAAAATCATATAATCAATTGAATCTATAAACCTTTAAACAAGGTTCAATTCGAATCCCACCATTTCTATCTTATGACAATCAACCGGGAGAACCACATTCTCACTTCTTTTTTAACACCAATAACTAATTTAGTTAAATTAACATAAGACGTATATCAACATCTTATTTTAGTCTACTAACCATGACGAACCATCATCCATATAATTATATATTCCAATCATGAAACATATCTTTTCAATACTCATTTCAACATAATCAACCATTACCTTTCATACAATCCTTAGGTCATATATTCAATATCCTCAGTCATTTCAACCAATAAATAATTCTAACCATTTAATATGATCTCCACCAGACATCTTTCATAAATATAGATCCCGGACATCCATACAGACAATTGTCTGGGACAATCTCAACCTTTTATACAGTCATTACATATATACCTCTTTCTTTGATTACACATCAATTAATTTATTTTATCGATTCACAATTTAATTGACCCATAAGAAACATCAACCAACAACCCTCATGTCTTTACATCATCCTACTCAGGTGCTTTACACCATAACCTTGCTATACTAAATTGTCACTCAGACGATCCTAGACCTTCTCAACCGGAATCAATACTATAATTCTCGAACTTCAGATTAATTCCAAGACTCACTATACTTTGCGTAACACTAATCACTTTCACTTTAGATCATTTACCATCTCGATAAATCATATCTACCACACCATAAATTAGGTTGTCTTTAAACAACCAACAAATCCACTTTAACAGAGTCAGTAACCCACATCAACAGTAAGCTCTAACTACTCATCATACTCTTAACGTCTTAAACATCCTCGTGGGTCAGATACCCGACCCTTAAGGAAATCACATCAATTAAACATGAATGTACATCAAGAATCAACTTTCTTTCTAGAGAAACCCAAAATTATAAATCACAAGAGAACTCGACTCTCGAATTCCCAACTTTGACACGCAACAACTTCTCAACAAGTCTCAAGATCTACAACTTCCACAAAGGAAGATGGATGCAAAGGGAAAAACCAAACGATCAACCAAATCCTTTTCAGGCAAAGCCTTAACACCAACATCCACACGACTTAGGTTTTACATTAAGACTTCAATAACTTCATTTAAACTCGGAGAATGACAACACTAGAATAAATCGATAAATTTCTCCATAGAGCAAAAGACAAAACCGGGTGTCAAAGCTGAAATGGCAACCAAAAGAGGTGCAACACTAAACTCTTCTTTTTTGTCTTCAACCAAAGAAGGCAAAACCCAATGGTCAACCAAATCCTTTCCGATAAAGACCCAAACTTAACTCCACACAACTTAAGTTTTGCACCAAGAAAACTTCAATGCTTTTCCTAAATGGAGAGAACATCAACCTCAAACACAACACAATAGTTCTCTCCACAAGACAACCCACGATAATCAACAAAGTCAGTTACCAAAATTCACCAGAAGAACAATCGGTAAAGACTCAATACCAAACACCTTTCCTTTGCCTCCAACCAATAGGGACCAAAGAACCAACCAAACTGATCATCAGAACGGTAAAAGTAACCTAAAAGGATTGATCACTAATATCTACTATTCAACTCCAACCAATGAAGCCAAAAGAACTCAACATTCTCCCTCCACTCTCTAGACTTTGTCGCTAAAAGGAGACGACTCTGACCTACGAGAGACTCCAAACTTCCGATTGTGGCTTTACCCAGCCACAACCACCACCACGGCCTCAGCCATGGCCACACCACAACAGATGGTGACCGAAACCCTTCGGCACCACAACTCACTTAATCAAAATACTCATTTAGCTCTTTACACAATAATAACAATAGACATCATGCATAATCAAAGCAATGAACATCTTCAAATTTAGCATTCAACATCAAAGCTTAAATACGACATTCAAGCATAAAACAATAATACCCATACCCTTTCCTATTGTGCATCAAAGTGTGTCAAGTTTTAAATTAATTAACCAATCTATTTCAGATTTTAAGGTTATTGCCCTAAGGTCAAGTTTTAATAAGTAGACCTATGCCATGTTTCTACTTTTCCATGTCAACATTTTAGTTTACTCTAGAGTAATTTGCTACATTCGCATTCCACAAACCTAAAGCCCGCTCTGATACCAACTGTAACACCCCAGCACCTCATGTGCCCGAAGTGCTACCAAAACCTAACTCACAATTCTAAAAAAAAACGACAAGACCTCCCCTACTAAATAGACATCCACTCAGTAGGCAAAGAGATCACAAATAGCAATAGCAGCAATATATATATACATGTCATGGAATCAATCAACCATCATGACATGTGAGCATAAGTAACTAAGCATAACATCATTCATCAATTAAACTTAATTACAACACGATTACACATTTAATTCAACAAGTTAACAAGTGAACAATTCTCCAATCTACTTTATGAGCATGGCAGGAATGTGAGGGACGTGACGCTATTCCCGACCCGACGAGTTGTCCTCCAAGATCCTAAAATATTAAATAAAACAAACGTGAGTTTAAAAATCAGCAAAGTGCATCACAAACCAAATAACTCAAATAAATCAATAGTAAGAGCATAATCGTAACCCAAGTGTACAAATTCATAAAACAATATTAGCAACGACGTTTACCTCTTTTCACCTCATCACCTAATTCTTACACATACCTCTTTAAATCACTTTTGGGTGAGTCCATGACTCGATCCCAACTCCACACATTTCCATTTAACTCAAAATCATTGTTAGTATGCAATGCAATATGAATGCTCTTTTCGAAGCACGTACCGGTACTGCCGAGTGCACACCCGTCGGAATGCACCCTCACGTCCCTTCCATCCCGTGGAAGGTGCCTACTCTTACTGTCTCGCTCCCATTCACCTCGATGAATGGGACTAAGAGGTAGGACTTTTGTCTTCACTACATGTGAACATAGAGGCCCGCATCAGAATGGGTCGCCTCTTCCACTATGAATGCACCAATGCAGATGGCATAAATAAACAAATTGCAACCTGCATTCATTACTACCATTTGCATAGCCATATCCAAATACATAATCATCGACCACTTCTCACATTCATATGTTACCATCCATACTAGTCTAATCAAATTCAAGAGTAAACAACATGATAACACATCATATAGTTTCAATCATGTGATAAAATCATAATAAAGAGGGTCACCATTGCACTACCGAACAACATCACAATACAGTTGCACACTAACATACTCTTGTATGCATAAACATAGCATTTACCTCTTCGTAAACATGATCATGCGCACAAACACCAAGGTACGGGGCATTTCAATTAGTTAGGACAAATAGAAATTCATTCATAAAGTAAATCATGAATCACCCAAGCATCAATCTATATGATACACTTGCCTTCTACCGAGAGAAATGGATTGGCGGGAAGAAGAAACCACTCCCAGAGCTTAACAACAATTTCGAACACAATTATACCGGCTATAAAGCTTAACAACAATACAAACAACACTTCTACTCCCTAAATCAAAATTTTGCCCCAAACTCTGAATTTCGTACAAACTAGCTTGTAGAGCCTACTTCGCCATAGCATAACTATTGATATACAACTTCAAATTAATTAAAAGAAGACATTTTCATTAACTACATAAAATTTTCTATCTATCTCCAAGCAAACAGAAATCCCAATTCGGCCTCCAACTTACTCTAAATTGCAGCACAAAATGGAATCTACTAATAGTCGCAATTCGAACAGCATTAGGTAAAACTTGCATAACTTTTTAATGGTCCGACCAAAATTCAAGTTCTTAGACTCTAAATGAGCACAAGAGGATGAACTACAATTTCCCCAAATCCATTTGTTTAGTAACTGAATTTAAAGCCTTCATACTGAACTCTGAACTTCATAACAAACTCTGAACATTCAGCAAAAACAACATTCTGGATAGCAACTTTGCTCTAGTATAACTTTTGATTCCTAACTCAAAATCAAGAAAATAATTACATTCTCTGAAACTATAGGGAAATTTCCTACATTTCTCTATGCAAATGGAAGAGCTCAATCGGTGTCTAGCTAAGCCTAAATCGCAGTTGAAGATTCCAGCCCACAGAATCAGCCACTCGGGACAATCGGCAGTAAAATTGGCATAACTTTCAAATAGCTAGATGAATTTTTAAGTTCTTGTACTCCAATTAGAGGTAATTAGATTATATACAACTTTCGCAAAATCCGGCCAAGCAGAAAATGCTTGCAAACTCAAACCGCAGCTCAAAGATCTAGACAGAAACAGCCTGAAAACAGACAGGATTTCCCTCCACATTTAGAGCCATTTCCCTCCAAATTTTTCACGTCTAGGAACCCTAAAACACCACAAACCAGTCAAGGGCTACTAGATCTGAGCTCCAAGCAAGAACCAAGGGCTGGAACACTCACCTAGAGGAGGAAGGAGGGGAAGCTGCTGCCGCTGGAAGGTGGAGGGAGGCGCCAAAGATGGAGGAGGAGGAGAGGAGCTCCAAGGGGGCAGCCATGGCTGGCCAAGGAAGAGCTCCATGGAAGCCCCTAGCTGCAGGAGGAGAGCCCAAGGTTGGGGGCGCACAGTTTTGGGCTGGGGAGTTGGGTGAGTTGTGGGGAGTGAGTGAGAGAGGTAAGCGGGAGTGGGTGGGTTTGGTTAGGTGGGGGAACAAATAATATATATGAGGTATAAATTTCTCTCCCACTTCAGATGAAATACGACCACACCCACAGATCAATCCCGCAGATCAACCACTCTCCCAAACGAGAAATAAATCTAAAAGAAACTCGGAACAAAACTCCACGATATTTCTTTCTTGAAACTCCGCGACGTGACACTAATTACCTAAGAGAATGCATCCACACTTTCTCCATGATTGCTAATCAGTAGCTAATCGAGAACTAATGAACATGCACAACAAATATTCATTTCAACCAGCAAAGATATATATATATATATATGGGGAAATATTCGGTGCAAACTCCCTATTTGGTGCAAACATGCAAACTAACAACCTGGGCCTCCAGATCATGATCCAACCTTCCAGAATCAGGTACCGTTCCCCCTCATCCCACTTGTGCAGTTTTTTTGGAATACCCCCTGAGAAAACCTACGTATAGTACAAAAAACAGCAAATATTTCCTTCCTCCTCTGCTCGCCACGGACGTGCGCCGTCGTTGCCCTCTCCCCCGTCGGTGGGCTCACGATCGCCTGGTAACCCTCTTGCGTCGCCGCCGCGTCTCGCCTGGTACCATCTCGTCGATCTCATGTACATGTAGGCAATGATGATCTTCTTTTTCCCTATAGCACGTTGGTGCACTAGTACAAGATTATGCCACCTTTTTCATGTTTTGGATCCTAGTTTTGCATGCCCCTTCTCTCATGGACATCAGTCATCTACTCGTAACCTGCTGCCATATTCGTCCGCTGGTAAGTCATGTGTCCAGATTGATTAATCTAGTTGTATTAAGTTGTTAGAATTTAGCATGAATTTGGTTTAGTTTTCAGAGTTAGAAGTAGTTTTTGCTTTGCTCGTCTCACATTCAGCTAATTGTTGCATCGCTTTGACGCGCTTACAAGATCCGAGTCATAGAAGTAGAACTTCAGTTAAGTTGCAGTTTCGATTTTGCTTGGATGAATAGCATCCAAATTCTTGTAGGCGAGTCTATATATAGTAGAGAAATTAGAAAAGGAGGTGTGCAGTCTTTTCACCTTGCAAAACAAGTTTCGATCTGTGTTCTGAAATTGATGTTCTAATTTTTTTGGACGTCAGAGTCGAGAGTATTCAGAAATACGCTCCAGCCGAAGCGTTCGTAAGAGGAGCAGAATTATTGCTGGGCATCTAGTCGCTAGCTGCAGCCACTGTACGTCAGCTACCGGTCCTGCCGCCGCTCACGAGCTGCTCGCTGGATCCAACATCAGTACTTAGTCCCCTGCCGTCCATGGTTGCAACGATTGCAGCCACGTCGGAGCTAGACTCGACATCGTCGACCACAGTTTTTGCTCCCCCTCCATCCATCGGCATGGATGTTGTAGAACCAACTCCAATGGAAGAGGGGTTAAGAACCCCTCAAAAGTGCACACTTCCATTCTGTGTAAGTATTTTTTTATGAACAAACTCTCAACATTGCATTAAGTAGGATTGAAGTTGATTGGAACGTCATTGAGTATTTTGATGACGGTAACATTGTTGAAATGCAGGGGACAACATGCATGCCGGAATTGCCCGATGACATAAATCCATCCATAGGGATGGAGTTTCCAGATGTGAAATCAGTTGAAAATTTTTACAAAGAATATGCTCATTTAGCGGGGTTTTCAGTTCGCATTGGACAACAGAAAGTGGTGGATGATGAGGTGTTGTGGAAGCGGTTCTATTGTTCAAGAGAAGGATTTCGTAAGGAAGGTGTGAACAAGATGGATACAAGCAAGAGGAAATATGATCAAAAACTCACCAGGTGTGGATGCGAGGCCATGATTTGTGTCAAACGGACCAACGAAAATAGATATAAGATTGTACAGCCCAACCTGCATGCTCATGAGCTTGTCTCACCTTCGAAGAAACACTTGATACGGTCAAATAGAAAGGTAAGTGAAAAAGCAAAGACAACATTGTTTGCTTGCCATAAATCTAGCATTGGCACCTCGTTGGCATATAGATATCTTCGTGTTAGTGATGGTGGATTTCAGAATGTCGGATGCACAAAAAGAGACTTGCAAAATTATCATGCTAGTTTGAGAAGTAGCATAAAGTCATCGGATGCACAACTTTTTGTTGACAATCTTGCTAGAAAGAACTCCATCAATTCAGGATTTTATTTTGATTATGTCATTGATGATAAGGGCAGGTTGGTACATGTTTTTGGGCAGATACTACATCCAGGAAGAACTATGCACATTTTGGAGACTTGGTATCCTTTGATTCCACCTATAATACCAATCAAGACAATATGATATTTGCACCTTTCATCGAGTGAATCACCATGGTGCTTGTGTTTTGTTTGGGGTCAGACCGATCTCTAATGAGAAGATAGACTCATACATGTGGTTGTTTGGTACCTTTTTGAAGTCAATGGGAGGCACTGAGCCAAGGCTTATAATTACCGACGAAGATCCTAGCATGAAGGTGGCAATTAGCAATGTCTTCCCATCAAGCACACATAGATTATGTATGTGGCACATCTTGAAAAAGTTTCCTGAAAAAGTAGGTCCACATGTAAGGGAGAATCCTGCTTTTTATAAGCGTGTGAACTCATGTTTATATTCCTCAGAAACAAGTGTTGAGTTTGAGTCAGAGTGGGCATCAATTATTATTGATTTTAAGTTGGAAGATAATGAATGGTTGGCTAACTGTATCGCATTCGCGAATCTTGGGTTCGGCTTACTTGCATACATATTTTTGGGAGGGATTCGAGAACAACCTCAAGGTCGAGAGTACACTCTTTTTCAATCATTTTATTGGTTTCAAGCATTCTTTGGTTGAGTTCTAGGTTAGGTTCAAATCAGAGTGGAAGAACAAAGAGAGAATGAGTTGAAAGATGATAATGATAGTCTCCATAAGATGCCTCTATTGAAGACGGAATGGTTAATAGAGAAGCATGGCGTTGAGGTATTTACACATACAAAATTTGCAATTTGAAGCAAGTACTTCTCAAATGAGGACCATTGTGTTGTTGATGACATAAACAAAGAGGGAATACAAAAAGTTCTCTATAATGTATGATAGTCATAAGGTAAGAGATGTTAGTTTTGAAACAAGTACGATGATGGCTAATTGCTCTTGCTTGTTATTTGATACACATGGAATTCCTTGTTGCCACATTATTCATGTTCTACGAGGTGCAAAGCTAAATGAGCTTCCTAAACACTACGTTGTAACAAGGTGGACCAAAACTGGTAAGAGAGAAGTAGTATTTGATGAAGATGGATTGGTGCTACAGGAAAATGCAAATTCATCACTAGATGTAGAGATTAAAAAAGTGTGTTCAGAAATGCACAGTGGCATGGAAGATATTATACAGCAAGCTAGTCATTCTATGGACACCATGCAAATATTGAGAAATAAATTTCAAAAGTTTGTGACTAAAGTAAAGCAAGATCTTCCTGAGAGCCAACCAAGTAGAGTTCAAGAGATGGAGAGTTTCATTGGTACCAGCCTTCCCACCCAAATTTCTATATTGCCACCAAATGATGTCCATGCGAAGGGAAGAGCCAAACGAATTAGAGGTCATTCGGACAAAGGAGGGAGTAAGCAAAGAGAAACGACAAAGAAGAAGAACGAGAGGGTTGCACGCTTGTGCAAGTCATGTAATGAGTTAGTGTTTCATGACAAGCGCAATTGCCCTAAGAAGGATACACATACATGATAGTTGCAGTTTTTTTTGTTGTCTATTGTCATACTCCAATTTTTAGTGTATGTTCATGACAAGCTGAAGAATCTCTTTCGTTTAGTATTTGCTCGTCCAAAATGCAAGACGATATATATACGGTCGTTGTTATGGCACAATATTATTCAGAAATCCCAAGCGGCAACTGCATGGAAAAAACTGCACTCTGAACATTTAATCGCTGCTGTATCTCCCTTCCTGTATGTTCATGGCATCATGCGTGTTTCATCAACCTGCTCTCTGCTTAAAGTGCATATTTGGCAGTGGTAAGCGAGAACCTCTTTTGGCAGTTAGGGTAAAACATGTAAAGATCAGACAAGTTCCATTTTATGAGCTAGATGTTTGAATTAATATGTGCCTGGCCTTGCAGGTCGAATCAACGCAGTTTGTCGATCTCTTCTCTGTGTCCTTTTCCTTTCGTCGAAATGCTAAACGTAGAATTAACTTGTTGTACATGTATAGAAACGAGAACAGATGTATGTGCTGTTATTATTCACCTTTATGCGAAATGTAAAGATCAGACAAGTTCCATTTTATGAGCTAGAGGTTTGAATTAATCAGTGGATCATGTTAATTCACCTTTATGCAATTTCCTGGCACCTTTAGCTCCCTCCTTCCCTAATGCCTTCATTGTTTAAGATATCCTAAACTGGCAATTGTTGTAGTATGCCATCTAACAGCAATCGCAATCTCATCGAGGACACATCAGATTACGTAGATAGTGCACAAAAATAAACGTAAACACCAAACGGCTCTCAATTTATACAATGCAAACACCCTATTCCACTTGTAATTCACCTATCATATCGTCTCCAAACAACCATAATATTCTCAGGCAATAAATTACCACTGAAATGCTTCCAAACTGGCAATTGTTGTAGTATGACATTTCTCTGAAATGGTAAACTGAACATTCAAAATTCCATACAATTGAGGTTCAAGGTGCTATGTACGCACCTTAATTTTCAGCTACAAGCATACAAAAACCTATACATACCACCATCTCACAGCAACATCTAACAAAAATTGCCAGTCGATGACAATCACAATACAAACAATTATTGTTCAGAGCCAAAGCTATAACTGAAACTAGATCTCAATTCTTTGCCAAAGCTACGCTGAACTTCATCAATATCACAATACAACTAATCTCAGAAGCCCCATCTGGAACAGCCCCCACGAATCCTCCCCGAGCACCATCTCCAGCTTGAACCCCCCGCATCCCTGCCCGCATCTGGAAGCTTGGGGCGATGGCGGAGCCTGAGGAAGCACGCTTGGCGCCGCCTGAACCGGACGGAGGAGAGCTGGAGAGGCTGCTGCAACCAGGGCCTGGCGGCGGCAGCGGAGGAGAGCTGGAGAGGCGGCGGCGTCGAAGGGCCTGAAGAGGCGGCGTCGGAGAGCTTGGCGGCGGCGGTGGATGGGCCCGGAGAGGCAGCGGGCGGCCGGAGAGGCGGCGTGCGGCGGCGGAGGGCCTGGCGGCTCAGGTTGTATTTGCGTGATGGAGGAGCAGATCTCCAGGCGCCTCTGCGTGAGGAGTTCTGAAGGGAGTAGTTTGCGCGTGGGATTGGAGGTAGGGATGGGATTAGATGGGGGGGTTAGTGCATATTAGCTTGTGGATAAGTGGTATTCCACCTTTGTGCATCTGAACCATCTAGGGAAGATCTGGAGGCCCAGGTTGTTAGTTTGCATGTTTGCACCAAATAGGGAGTTTGCACCGAATATTTCCCCTATATATATATATATATATATATAGTTTTAACATGAGTAAATGTAGCATTATATATATATATATATATATATATATATAGTTTTAACATGAGTAAATGTAGCATGTTGCTCACCTGATAGCAATGGAAGCTGTTAAGGCATAGAGAAATGATTTGGCTTGATGACGGAGGGACCGACAAGGACACAATAAAGGCAATCCATAATGTGGCTCTTGAACGTGAGGCAGACCTTCCCAAATGATTGTTTTAAGGCCAGGCCTACATGCTCTGCACGCTACCATTGGACCACATAACCTGAATCATAATTATTGTTAGAATGGCCATCTAATTACTTTAGAAGAACAAGTAATATACAGTTCTTAATTAGTTACTAATCTTCTTTTTATTACTACCCTAAGCAGCTATGTGATGTAGTTAATTAAGTCTAACAAGCACAGAACAAGTTCATTTTTCCTAGCCTTCATTGTCATTTGCAACCATACTAATCAACAAAGCACGACCAAGATTTCATCTCTCCTTCATTTATGTCAATGTTGTACAAAATATAAGGTACTAAAGTAGTAAATTCTCAATGTTGTACAAAATATAAATTACCAAAGCAGTAAATCCTTAATTAGCTACTAATTTTCCTAGCCTTCATGGCATGCATCCTCCATCTCCTTGAAAAATATCAATGCTTCCTTGTGCTTGCCTGCTCGCACAAATCCACCAATAAGAGCTGTCTATGTGACCAAGTTATTTTTCAAAGCTCCTGTATAGTGATTTTTGGTTCCCGTGCATGTCCTACAACAACTGTCTATTCTTTTCTCTTGAAAAATGAATAGATTGTTTTTGTCTTAGCCATGATTACAAACTCCCAAAAATATAAATGAAATCAATTAGAACACAAAACTGATATCACTTAATAATTCTGCATCATGTAAACACCATACTTGGATGTTGCCCACGCAAGATTCCTTAGCTGCAGATATCCATAATATGGTCAGCACATTTGAACTAGAAACAATTAACAGTGTCTTGTGAGTAGTTTATCCAAAAGAAAAGGAGCACATAGCTGCACTTGTCTAGCAACCAAATGCTGACATTAGTTCTTGACAACAAACTAGTGATAGCCTAATGAATCTAAAAGTTCCTGGGATGATATATCAGATTATCACGTCGAACATTTGAATATACAGTGACTTCTTTGAGAAAGGGTCGACAAACTCCAGTTGCAGTCATGTAGTGTTGATGTATCATTACCTGTATTTTGAGAAAAAGCAATTCTAGATTCAAATAGTTCCTTTTTTTCCCACCCCTATATGGCATCCTCCAAAAACAGGAAGAGTACCATGGGAATGAAGCCATTACACAACATGCTGCTGACCAATTTCAAAAAACTGAACATGGTATGTAAATGTTATAGATTTTAGTTATGCTACGTTCAGTCCTTTTTATGAAGCTGGTGACGTAACAAAATTTGATCTTTTCTTCCAATCCTCATGTGTATTGGTTCTATTTTTAGATGCAGATTTATCTTTCTTGACAGTGTGCCTCAACTGAGAAAATCAAGCAACAAATGTAAGAATTGAATTACTTAGTAGCACTTAGCAGTAGATCAATCAGCGTTGTAGGCTTATAGCATATTGCTTGCAGCAGGTTGAATAGATCAATAGAACAAATCTAATTAAGCCTAAATAGGTGGAATCACGTCCATACGCAAAAGGGAAATAAAGAATGACATGCACAACACATACACACATGCATAGATATAAATGATTAGGAGGCCTACTAATTAATCAAGGCCTGCACAGAGCATAACATGCATTCAGGTCGCCGCGTGCAGCCGAGACACTGGAAGAACAAATCATTCAACAATTAATCATAATCAGTGCGGTTGGTGATTAATTAGTGATGGCCAGGAGTAATCGCAGGAAGAACAAATTATAACTGACCGGGGGACGCGTAGATGATGCACGCGGTGGCTGGCGTCGTGGCAAGATAGATTGAGGGGCGGCGACCTGAGGAAGTAATCGGTGCGACGCCGCCCAATCTAGCCACTGCTGTCGCCAAAGGTCCGACGCGGCCCTGACGCTACCAACTGACCGGGAAGGAGATGCCTACGGGAGATGACGCACGCGGTGGCTGGCGTCGTGGAGAGATCGATCGTGAGGGGCGGCGACCTGAGGGAGTAATCGGCGCGGCGGCGCCCTAGCCAGCCCTGCTGTCGCCCAAGATCCGGCGCGGACGTTGCTAGGGAAGGATATGCATGTGGGAGAGACGTCCCGGCGAGATCGATCAGGGGCGGCGCGCGGAGGCCAGCCGGCTAGGTTTTAGATGGGGGGAGAAATGGGGATTTTTTCCAGTGTTACGCCGGCGTGTGTGTGGTGTGTGTCTATATATATATATATATATATATATATATATATATATATATATATATGGACCTGCGCATGGTGCAAGTGCCATTTTTTTCATCTGCGCGCCCTTTTTTCATCCAAACGCCATGATATGGTATCCTGGCAGTTGTATAAGCCATAATTGCATGAGTTTTCCATGACGTTTGTAAATGCCATCAATATCCAACTTTTTGAGTCGTTAACAAATGCCGATAATAAAGTCTACTACGGCGTTTACAAACGCCCTAGACTATTAAGATTTACCGGCACATATATTCGCCGTAGTAACATGTATACCGGCATATATATACGCCAAGAAATTTATATGCCGCTAAAACTAATAAATGCTGGGAAATTCTTTTACAAGGGCGGTTAACTTATGTGCTGGCTAAAATAAACATCGGGAAATTAGGATTGTCCTGTAGTGCATCACAGCCTAGCCAAAAAGGAGCAAACTTCTTGTAGAAAGAAGCCCATCATCGTATGAAGCATTGCAAGATGTGATTCAATTAGTGGTGCCAAATCAAAGTCAAATCATTTCTTGTTCAAGTCCTCAGCTCAACAAGTCTAGAATGAATGTGCAAAATATTTCATACATGTTCAAAGCTTAGCGTCAAAATGGTGCGACAACCAAACATAAAATATTTAAATTACTCATATCATCTAGGTCCAAACAAAATTTGCTGTTATGAATAGCACTTGTATTGAATATGAGGCCAATAGACCAGTATATATACATGTACAAGAGGGTATAGAAGGAAAACCTAATATCCATACAAGGCAATAGCAATCTGCTATATTAGGTAACTAGGATATTGTCTAACACCCCCTCAAACTCATGGTGGATCTGCAACACTGAGTTTGGAGAGATAAAAGTTATAATGAGCTCTAGTTTGTGTCTTCGTGAAGAAATCTGCTAACTGAAGCTCCGAAGGCACATACTGAAGAGCCACAACCTGATCCTGTACCTGTGACCGCATATAAGAAGCATCAACACCAATATGCTTTGTGAGCTCATACTTCACTGAATCTCGAGCAATGCTAATAGCTTCTGTACTGTCAGATAAAATTCATTTGACCAGAATTAATGCTCTTTAAGGTGGATGTATGATTTTTGGACCGGATTTGGCTCTAGTTTTTTTTTTTTTTTTTTGAGCATTACAATAGCATTTAGCACAGCGTTCAAATGCGTGACTTCCTAGTGGTGAGTAAGAAGTTCACTTATGTATTCCATATTCGAGCTTTGCCTATGGACCTCAGCGTTATCCGGCCAAGTTCGGTGGAATTCTAGCCATCTTCGGCCAACACATAGGAAATCTCGGCCACAGAGGGTGAGATCTCGGTTTTGCGGCAAGGTCGAGTAAAAAAAAAAAAAAAAAAAACTTTTGTAGTCCGAAATCTAATACTAGTAACAGCTTGTTTTTGCTTACAGTTCCTAACAAGAGTAGCCGCATATAGTCATGTTAATCATTGTCTTTCATAGTTTTGAGTAGCCATAGTTACTCTTGCTAAATCAGTGTCTCTAAGCGTCTTCGTAAGTGCAAAATAGAACAAGTCGAGGATTAATGTTAATATTTCTCGTGAAAGGTATTTTAGGTATAGGGTATTTTATGTGGAGATACTTAGTATTTTGCATTCCAATAGATAGGAAATATACATAAATTCTTTGATGATTTTTTTTTCCCAAAATTTCCCTTTTTTTCCAAGTCGCTGGAGACTATTTTACAATACTTTGCACTACTATAATTTTTGAAAATTTCTCAAGCCTGATCATCATCTCAATTTTTTACGGGAACATTAGCTCTTGTTCAGTGAGCCCTCTGATGAAGCAATTAACAGCAAACAATAACAATTAATAGCAAACAATAACTTTGTAACAAACTACTGCTCACAAACAAAAACAGCAACCATAAAAGCATCTCTCAAGTTAAATTGTAACTGGGATATCAATTGGCTTTGTTAGCTACAAATCATCCACATCACTGTTTCTCCACATCACAGCTAAGGAGCTAAAGAGGAATACCTTCCTGAACGGCGGTGGAATTGAATCGGCGTTTGGGGGGGATGAGCCGCCGGTTCGAAAGTCGATGGTGGCGGCAGGGGGGAGGCAGGAGGCGGCCGGAGGTGACGAGGGAGAGGGCGGCGACGTTGGGGCTAGTGGGGGGAGTCCTGGGAGGGCGGGCAGCGCCGGATGCTTCCTCCGACCGGCGGCGCGCGAGTGTTCCTCGTTGGAAGCAATGCGAGTGGGAGCCGAGAGAGGAGTCACGGCGTGCAAAGGGAGGGGGTAGAGGGGTAAAAGGGACGAGCCGAATCCGGAGGAACGGGGCTGCGATCGTTTCAGTAATAGTGTGGAAAAATAAGAATCGTTCCGAGAAGAAACGTTCCGGAGTTTATTCCGTTTGGTTAGATTTTTCCAGATTCTAGTAGAAATAGTCCGGTTCCAAATTGCCAAATGGGGCCTTATTTACTTTCTGTAACACCCCAACACCTAATGTGCCCAGGATGTCACCACAAAGGCAATTTGAACATCCAAATAGCAATTCAAAGATTAAATTACAGCAAGTACACTAACTGTTTAAACAAAATTTCAGCAGCATGTACCCTTAAAATCGTGGTTTCTAATCAACAACAATAAGCTCATAACACAATAACATAATAGAGGGCATCAATAACATGGTAAACAGGGAATTCCGCAACAATTCATCTCAAAGATAATAAGTTAACTATCACATGATATAACATAGAATGAACATTTAATCATAGCAACCATTACGACTAAACCGTGATATAGCTCGATAAGGTAAACAATCACAACTATGGGAAAAATATGAAATCTTACATTTAAGTGAGGTTAAGTGAAGTCGTGCATCTAGCTTCCTTTTCCCCAAAAGCCGAAATCAAGGTACCTAAAAAAACATAAACAACAAACGTGAGTTCATCACTCAGGAAAGTGTACTACAATGGTACAAAACAATAACAAATTCACATACAAACGACATACCGATCACCAACCATGGAAAACAATCCGTGAATACTTTCTCATTCACATTCTCATATATTTCCTCATTCACATTCTCATTTATGCAATGCAATGCATCATGCCTCTTTGCTTAGCACATACCGGTATTACCGAGTGCACACCAGTCGGTGTGCACCCTCTTTCCCTTCCATCCCGTGGAAGGTGCCTACTCTTACTGACTCGTTCTCATTTACAACTGTGGATGGAACTATGAGATAGGTATTTCTCAGTAGTGCTCCGGATTAGTCATAACTTTCTCACCAACCTTACCGGACTAGTTATGACTTTCTCACTGACCTGGCCATTCCTCATGCCATGAATGCATATATGCCATAGACATGATTAACTTGCACATGTACTAAATTTAACAACTTACATAACCACAATTAAACACATGATCATCATCTCATATGCAAGGATCAAACATGGCAAATTAACACGTCATTTAGTTATAATGCAACGTTACGAATCCATATGGCCTCCCAAGCCAAAACCATACCAGTATACTTGAATATAAACTCGATTTAACAATTGCATAGCCATTTAACAAATTATTCTCATCATGTCACAAACAAGAATCAATCATGGCATCTTATCAAAACACATGGTTAAACTATTTCATTGCGAATCATCACAACCACTATAATACACTTGCCTTCAACCTCACGAGACAGAGTGGCGAGAAGTTGACGGCACTCCCGGGGTCACACCACCTGCACATAGGTATAATACACTCAAAAACATTCCCACAAAACAACACAAGAACAATCAACTACATCGACTTCGCTACCCACTTCCAAAACCCGAAAAACAGAGAATCTGTCCAACAGAACAGCAGGATTCCAACAAGCATATCTTGAGTTCTACCACTCCAAATCAGGTAAACGAGTACATTTTCTCGAACCTCAGGAACTTTCCCATCTTTCTCTAAGTATTCGCGAAAACCGATTCGGCTTCTAAAATCTTCTAATCTATAGTTGAACACAAACTGTACCATTCACATCATAGATTAGACAGCGTTCAGTAAAATGACCATAACTTTTAAACGACTGAACGGAATTTAGTGATTTCAGTTCCCAATTAAATCTAATCTGATTACCTACAACTTTCGCAACAGCTGGATACCCAAATAACGCCTCTAAAGTCCTCAAATCTGCTCCCGAAGATCGACAACCTAATCTGTTTGAGGACAGAACGCGAGACAGATTTGCAATCATCCTATATCCATCTAACCACAGCACTAAACACCAAAATTAAGCATGATCTTCCCCCATTTAACCAGCACCAAATCTCTACTAACAAGTTCCTCAAAGCATACCTTTTCTTGGCGAGCCACCCGATCGACGAACGTCTCCTCCTCACGATCCAATCTTTCGTCCACTCGCCGGAAATGCCAAATCCCCGCGGATGGAGAGCTCCCGAACAACAAGATGGAGAGCTACGAGAGGTGGAGCTAGGGCCGGCTAGAGGTGGGGAGGGGAGGGAGGCGGTTGCGCGTAGGGGAAGGGGGCGGCTAGGGGAAAGGGGAGGCCGGTGGCTAGGGGAGGGAAGAGTGGGGGGTCCTAGGGTTTTGGGGGGGCATGGGGTAGGTTTGCTGCCCACCACCTGTCGTGACCCAAACCTGCAAATCCGGACCCTTTGTGTATTCTGCACTAGTCTAGGATCACGCTAGCGTACACAGTAATAACAGGGATAAAGTACCATAGTCATACAGAGCGGAATTAATAATAAAGTACTTCAAACATTAAATAAACTGGTTACAAGACCTTAAGGTCACATTAGATTAGTCTGCCATGCAGGGCTTACAATAACAAAAGTAAATAATCAGCAGCAGAACGAAGAAAGTCGGTGACTCCCATCAATATGCCACAGGCAACTGACAAGGTTCAACTCCTAGATATTTGCCTCTTCACAGAACTTCTCCTCCTTTGAAGTTGTATTCTTCTCTTCAACTGATGATTGTGTTGGAAGCAAGGGTGAGTATACAACATACTCAGCAAGTCATGCACAGAGATGCAATCCTATTACTATATGCATGGCTTCTTCCAAAGGAATGGCTTAAGTGGTTGATTTGCATCAAGCAGCATTTTGCTTTGATTAAATAATCTTAATAGATTCAAAAGCAGTAAAACCATATTATTTAATAAGTTATCAATCTCTTTTCAAACAGTTTGGCTCAAAGCCCTAAATCACTTTAGCAATTATCTCTGGCATACAGCCACCCATTCCCACATTTTTATTTTAGAAAATCTAAGCCTTGACTATAATCCCCGAGCTTTGTCCAGTAGCGTGGACTCGACTATTCGAATAGTTTTAACACACTCTGCAGAGGTTGTACACTTTACCCACATGATACAGTCGCACACCACAAAGGCGATTGACCGTAACGAAGTTTTTCAGAAACGTCCATCTACACTGATGACCTGTAACACCCTGGCTTATACTAAACCCAGAATGTCACCAAACATGGACCATAAAGCAATTAATACCATAAATTAAGGTAAATTACAGCAAGTAATCATTTTGAATAATTGAAATTTTTGACAGCATATCCTTTGATTTAGTAAGGAATTTAACAACATAATATCATGTCAATAAGTAGGACAAACAAGATCTCCATACGCAGCAATAACGAAAGCTAATCATCAACTAAAACATCAATAAGCATCGTTGGCAAAAGAATAAGCATCAATTTAAGTCTAGGAAGATAAAACAACACACTCCATAGCACCACATGATACACCTGAGGGAAACAACCAAACATAAAGACCATACACTAATGATCATTGTAATATTTATTGCCGTGACTCCAAAACAGGTGAATGAGCTAAATTATGATACTACGTGGAGAAGTGTAGCTAGATCCCTTTCCCGCGCGCCGATTGCATGGTACCTAAAGAAACAAACAATGAAAACACAAGCGTGAGTTCATAACTCAGCAAAGTGTATTGTAATGGTAAACAAAGATCAAGTCAACAAACCATCATCTCCAACCTCCAAAGGCACATCATAACACATCATATTTAACATTACCAACATCTTTTAATCAACAAGATAAACATCTCATGAGCAACTCATAAGTATTCTCATCATCAATTCATAAGCATCACCATTTAGGTATTTCATCCATGCAATGCAATGCACATGTCTCCTGGAATACTCATACAGGTATGGTTGAGTGCACACCCGTCGGCATGCACCCTTTTTCCCCCTTCCATCCCGAAGATGGAGGGTGCCTATCACTCGCTTCCATTCACCTCGGTGAAGGAATCACGATGTAGGACTTACTCAAAAGAATAGCCCCGGACTAGTCATAACGGTTCTCACCGACCCTCCCGGAATAGTTATGACTTATCTCACCGGCCGGCCATGAAAATATGCCATGTATGTAAAAATGGACAGCAATGTATACATGAATAGAAATATTGCATATCAACACTTGGCATCTAAACATGTAGGACCGTATTCAACAATCGACGGTAATCGTTCAAAACATGGCATGTGAATCATTTATCAACAACAAGCAGTTTTAATCATGGCATGAGGACATCATATCATCGATAACATTTAAATCATGGCCTAAGGACATCATATCAATTATAACATGTGATTCATGGCAAGACAACATGTTATCTATTCCAATTGCTATCAAGCAAATCTAGCAACACATATAGCATACAATCCACACAACACACTTGCCTTCAATCGCGGGCAACGGAGTGACGAGAGGTTGAGGGCACTCCCGGAGGCACACCACCTGCAAACACGTGCCACACACTCAATTCGAGCCCACAAAACAGTACACATACATCCCACTACCCCGACTTCGCTTACAACTCCTAAAATCAGAAAACAGCAAATATGTCCCTTCGGGACAGCAGCCTTCCAAGGTGCATAACTTCTGTTCTAGGACTCCAAATTGATTAAACGAGTACACCATCATGAAGCTTAGGAAATTTCCTAGCTTTTCCTAAGTATTGGGAAAAGCCAGATCGGATTCTAAAATTTTTTAATCTAACGTTGAACACGAACTGTCCCAATCTCATCACAGATTTGACAGCGCTCGGTAAAACAGCCATAACTTCCAAACGGCTGGGTGGAATTTCGACTTCTTGTACTCCAATTAAATATAATTCGATTATCTACAACTTCCTCAACAGGCGGCCGTCCAAATTTGGACTTTAAAATTGCGAAATCGCCTGACCTAGTTCGGGTCCCCAATCTGCCCGAACCAGAACGTGAATACAAACCAAGTTTTCATCAATTCTACCCCATGGCAGCACCTCCCTTGATCTAAAAACATGGTAATCTCCCTCTACAGCAGCAAGAGATCTACCCCACAGGATTCCCCCATTACCTTCTTGGAGAATCACAAATCAACGGCCGAATCTTCGCGTTCTTTCCCCGTTTTCCTCCCACGCGCCGATCCCGTCCGATCCACTCGTCGCGGAGCTCCTCCACGGCAAGAGCAGCAGCGGGGCGAGTTGAGGCAGCGAGGGGTGATCCTTGGGAAAGAGGAAGGGAGGAGGGGTGGGGCAATTGGGAGAGGAGAGGGGAGATGAGAGGAGATGGGAGGTGGGGAGGGGAGATGGGAGAGTGGGGAGAGGAGGGGGTGGCGCAAGGGGTGGTGGGGGCTAGGGCAGCAGGTTGTGCTGCGCCCCACCACTCCCACATGGGCCTAAGTGTCCCACCTTCGGCCCACGACTTCCCCCCAAGGCCCAATTCCACCCCGGAGAGGCCCGGAAGGCCGGAAAACAGCCCGAAACGCGCTAAAACGTCAGACCGTAAGGTTCTAATTGCAAAATTTCCCAACTTATCACTTTTTACCACATTTTATAACATATTACCACATATTATAAAGTCCCGACATTCCGTAGTGTCACATTCTACCCCCCTTCAACAGGATTCGACCTCGAATCCAAGACACACCACTAAACAACCCAGCAAAAACAAAAGATAGCAAGATATCGCAACCCATACCTGAGGTAAATAGCTCGGGATACTTCTCGCGCATGCGAGACTCCAGCTCCCAAGTCGTTTCCCTCTCGGATTGGTGCGACCACAAGATTTTAACAAATTTGAGCGTCCTGTTCTTCAGCACTCGCTCTGAGTTCTCCAGGATTTTCACAGGACGGGACTCAAAAGTGAGGTTCTGATCAATCGCGAGTGGTTCTAACGGAACCACTAACTCCGGATCATGCAAGTACTTCCTCAACATCGAAACATGAAACACATTGTGAACTCCTTGCATTGATTCCGGTAGCTCCAAGCGGTAAGCCAACCTACCAACTCGAGCCAAAATAGGAAATGGCCGGACATACCTCGGGCTAAGCTTTCCTTTGGTACCAAAGCGTACCACACCCTTGGTGGGAGACACTCGCAAGAGCACCCTGTCACCCACCTCAAACTCTAAATCCCGCCTTCTCACATCAGCATAACTTTTCTGTCTGCTCTGCGCTGCGAGAAGGTTCTGTCGCACCTCTGCCACACGATCCATTGTCTGTTGAACCCAGTCTGGACCAAGAACTGCTTTCTCTCCCACGGCATCCCAACAAAGTGGCGATCTGCACTTCCGGCCATAAAGTACCTCAAAAGGAGCAGCCCAGATGCTGGAATGGTAGCTGTTATTATAAGCAAACTCTGCCAGTGGCAAGTGATCCTCCCAGCTACCCTTCCACGCCATCACGCAGGCCCTGAGCATGTCCTCCAACGTCTGAATGGTACGCTCAGACTGCCCATCAGTCTGAGGGTGAAAAGCGGTGCTAAGACGAAGCTGTGTACCCAAGGCACTCTGCAAACTCTCCCAAAATTTTGAGACAAACTTCGCATCCCGGTCAGAGATAATCGTCTTGGGTACACCGTGCAACCTCACAATTTCTCGCACATAAATGGGAGCCAACTCGCTAGCTGAATTGGTTGTGCGAACTGGAATAAAGTGTGCAGACTTACTAAGACGGTCCACAACAACCCAAACAGCATCCTTCCCTCGTGGAGTACGAGGTAGGCCAATCACGAAGTCCATGGAAATGTCATCCCACGGCCAAACAGGGATCTCCAATGGCTGCAACAAACCAGCGGGACGTTTATGTTCAGCCTTGATCTTCTGACAGATCCCACAAGCTGCCACATACTTAGCAATATCAACTCTCATCCTTTTCCACCAGAAATTTTTCTTCAGATCCCTGTACATCTTGGTCTCCCCAGGATGAACCGTGTACGGGGTGCGATGAGCCTCCTTCAGGATATCATCCTTAACTTGAGATTTCTGAGGTACACAAAGGCGACCCTGAAACCTCAAGGTTCCCAAGTCATCGATGGAGAAGTCCCCAGTTTTGCCATCCGCAAGGCGTTTCCTCACCTGCTGGAGCAAACGGTCATGCTGTTGTGCCTCCCGCACACGTTCGGGAATCGCTGACTCAAGAATCAATTGAGTTTCGGCTTGCACGGTCCCCGCAAAGCAATAAGAGACTCCCAACCACTCAAAATCAGCAACAAGACATTCCATAACAGGAGGCATTGTCTTGCGACTCAGAGTGTCGGCCACCACATTTGCCTTACCCGGATGGTACTGGATTGTAAGGTCATAGTCCTTTATCAGCTCTAGCCACATCCTTTGCCGCAAGTTCAAATCTTTCTGGGTAAAGATATACTTGAGGCTCTTGTGATCGGTGAAGATATCACAAGTCTCGCCATACAAGTAATGCCTCCAAATTTTCAATGCGAACACCACAGCGGCTAGCTCAAGGTCATGAGTGGGATAATTCTGCTCATGCTTTTTCAATTGCCTCGATGCATAAGCAATCACCTTGCCCTCTTGCATGAGCACACACCCGAGTCCCAAAAGTGACGCATCAGAATAGACAGTGAAACGCTTCCCAGGCTCGGGAGGGGTAAGAACAGGAGCAGTCACCAACTTCTCCTTCAAAGTGCAGAAACTGCGCTCACAATCTGCAGTCCACTGAAATTTCATCCCCTTCTGAGTCAACTGTGAAAGCGGCTTAGCAATGATAGAGAAATCTTGCACAAAACGCCGATAATAGCCAGCCAACCCAAGGAAACTACGCACCTCTTTAACATTAGAGGGTCGCTTCCAGTCCACAACTTCTGAGACTTTGCTAGGATCTACAGATATGCCTTCTGGATTTATGATGTGGCCAAGAAAACCCACTTCTGAAATCCAGAACTCGCACTTCTTCAAATTGGCAAAGAATTGGTTCTCCCTCAGAGTGCTCAGCACAAGCCTCAAATGCTGCTCATGTTCTTCTTCTGAGAGTAAATCAGAATGTCATCGATGAACACTACCACAAATTCATCAAGGTACTTGTGTACCATACTGTTCATCGCCTCCATAAAAACAACAGGAGCATTAGTTAGTCCAAAAGACATAACTTTAAATTCATAATGTCCATACCTAGTGGAGAAAGCAGTTTTCTCAATATCCTGTTCCCTCACACGAATTTGATTATAGCCAGACTGAAGATCAATCTTGGAGAACACCTTGGCTCCCTTCAGTTGGTCAAATAGATCCTCAGTGCGGGGCAACGGATACTTGTTCTTGACTGTTACCTGATTGAGAGCACGATAGTCGATGCACATGCGCCAACTACCATCCTTCTTCGAAACAAAAAGGACAGGTGCTCCCCATGGCGACACACTGCGCCGAATAAAACCCTTGGCCAACAAATCCTCCAATTGCTTCTTCAACTCGTCTTGAAAATGACGAGCTAAGCGGTATGGAGAGATAGAAATAGGCCGAGTACCAGGCACAAGGTCAATACGAAACTCCACGCTTCTCACGGGAGGCAAACCAGGCAAATCATCGGGAAACACATCAACAAACTCCTTTACCACAGGAATCTCCTCAATGACTACCAAAGAAGATGGCTTTTCAGAAAGAGCCAAGAGAACACCCAAATGCCTCAAACGACGACTAGGAAACAGGCTAGTCAGAACAAAGATAGAACTGGAGGGTACTCCACCCTGAAAGGTCAACTCCACCCTCGACGGGGCCTGCAAGGTAACTGTCCTCCGAAAGCAACAGATCCTGGCACGGTACTGATGCAACCAGTCCATGCCCAAAATGACATCAAAAGGAGCTAACTGAATCACCATAAGATTGGCAAAGAAAACCTCATCATCAATGGCAACAGTGCAACCCGGACAAACCAATGAACTAGCAATCAAACCCCCAGGAGAACTGACTAGCACAGACTCAGAAATCCGCTGAACTCCCAGCTTTGCTCTACTAGCAAACTCCGACGATACAAAAGAATAGGAGGCTCCGGAATCAAACAAAACAAAGGCATCAACTGAATCCACAAGTAGAGTACCTGAAACCACCTCGGGATGCCCGACTGACTCAGCTGTCGGCAAGGCGTACACTCCAGGTGGCGCCAAGGCACCGGGGGACCCGACACCCGGCTGATGCCCCAACAAGGCTGGAGGAGGCGGAAGTAGCTGAGGAGGAGCCAACGGCGGCGGGCACCAATAAGACGCCGGTGGCGCCCAAGCCGCGGGCGGCTGGGGAGCGGTAGCCGCCATCATATGAACCGACCCCCTGGAAGACGCCGCTGGAGCAGGAGTAGAAGGCACAGCCTGCCATTTGATGATGCTACCGGGATTCGACCGGCAAACTCGTCCCATGTGGCCGGGCTTGCCACAGTGGTTGCAACTCCCAGTCCAACCACACTCAGAAGCGCGGTGTTCACCACCGCACTTGAAACAGATCATGCCCTGCCCGGGCACAGGACGAACAGCCACCCGCGAAGAAGTCGACTGGGGCGGCTTCTTAGCCCCTGAAGAAGAGCCCTGTCCCCCCTTGAACTTCTTGAAGGTGGGTCGCTGAAAAGACCCACCTCCTCCACCAAAAGTCCTCTTCTGGCCCCCGCCTGGGGCCGTTAGAACGCCCGAACCTCCCGGGTTCGGCTTATCCTTTGAGAGCTCCAACTCGAGCTCCATGCCCTTCACCTACTCCACCATGGAGCAGAAATCACGGGGGACTGTCGCCCCCATGACGACCCTGAACTCCTGGTTGAGGCCCCTACGGAACCTCCTCGCCTTCTCCCTGTCATCCGCTGCAACAGCTGGCACAAAGCGCACCACACTGTTGAACTCCGCCTCATACTCCGTCACCGACCTCTTTCCCTGGGAAAGACTCGTCAGAGTATGCTCCATCCTCTCAAGGAAGGACTCTGGGTAGTACTTGGCTCGAAAATGAGCCACAAAATCCTCCCAGGTGACTGGTCCAAGAGCGGGGGCTCTCGTAGCAAGAACCCCCTCCCACCAGATATCCGCTTGGCCCTTCAGCTGAAAGGCCACAAAGCGTGCCCTCTGGACCGAGGTCAACTCCAGAGCCTCGAACTGCCGCTCCATGTATCGCAACCAATCCGCGGACTGGATCGGCGTGCCTGCTCCATCGAAAGTGTCCAAACGGAGAGACATCCACTCCCGAAGACTCATCCTCGGCTCCGACACGGCGGGGGCAACAACAGGCTCCACTACAGGGGGTGGCATGACAGCAGGGGCTGCCTGCAACTGTTGGCACAGCTCCTGAACCTCCCTCTGTAGTGCCTGCACAAGGGCTGCCGTGGCAGCCGACGCCTCAGCCCCCGACTGCGCCGCTGGGATCTCCTCCTGCTCTGGCTCATGAGCATTGAGGGAAACGCTACCCTCGGCTACGGACTCAGCAACTCTTTGGGAACCGCGTCCCTGGCCTCCAGAGCCACGGCGACCACGGCCTCTACCCCTCGGCATGGTTGTTACAGTCACCCAAGCAAGCATATTCACAATCAAATTCACAACATCAACATAATCAAAGCTTTCAACAAATAAACAACGCGATACAACCGTAATCCATAAACCCATCCTACTGTGCATCCAAGTGTGTGTCAAATTTTAATTTAGTCATCTCACTTATGCAAATTTTAAGGTTACTATCCTATAACAAAGTTTTAGTTATGACCTAAGCCATGTTTCTAGATTATCCCACTTCAAATTTTAGTTGAACCTATGGTATGACACTAAATACATATTCCAAGGACCTAATGCCCGCTCTGATACCAACTGTAACACCCTGGCTTATACTAAACCCAGAATGTCACCAAACATGGACCATAAAGCAATTAATACCATAAATTAAGGTAAATTACAGCAAGTAATCATTTTAAATAATTGAAATTTTTGACAGCATATCCTTTGATTTAGCAAGGAATTTAACAACATAATATCATATCAATAAGTAGGACAAACAAGATCTCCATATGCAGCGATAATGAAAGCTAATCATCAACTAAAACATCAATAAGCATCGTTGGCAAAAGAATAAGCATCAATTTAAGTCTAGAAAGATAAAACAACACACTCCATAGCCCCACATGATACACCTGAGGGAAACAACCAAACATAAAGACCATACACCAATGATCATTGTAATATTTATTGCCGTGACTCCAAAACAGGTGAATGAGCTAAATTATGATACTACGTGGAGGAGTGTAGCTAGATCCCTTTCCCGCGCGCCGATTGCATGGTACCTAAAGAAACAAACAATGAAAACACAAGCGTGAGTTCATAACTCAACAAAGTGTATTGTAATGGTAAACAAAGATCAAGTCAACAAACCATCATCTCCAACCTCCAAAGGCACATCATAACACATCATATTTAACATTACCAACATCTTTTAATCAACAAGATAAACATCTCATGAGCAACTCATAAGTATTCTCATCATCAATTCATAAGCATCACCATTTAGGTATTTCATCCATGCAATGCAATGCACATGTCTCCTGGAATACTCATACCGGTATGGTTGAGTGCACACCCGTCGGCATGCACCCTTTTTCCCCCTTCCATCCCGAAGATGGAGGGTGCCTATCACTCGCTTCCATTCACCTCGGTGAAGGAATCACGATGTAGGACTTACTCAAAAGAATAGCCCCGGACTAGTCATAACGGTTCTCACCGACCCTCCCGGAATAGTTATGACTTATCTCACCGGCTGGCCATGAAAATATGCCATGTATGCAAAAATGGACAGCAATGTATACATGAATAGAAATATTGCATATCAACACTTGGCATCTAAACATGTAGGACCGTATTCAACAATCGACGGTAACCGTTCAAAACATGGCATGTGAATCATTTATCAACAACAAGCAGTTTTAATCATGGCATGAGGACATCATATCACCGATAACATTTAAATCATGGCCTAAGGACATCATATCAATTATAACATGTGATTCATGGCAAGACAACATGTTATCTATTAGAATTGCTATCAAGCAAATCTAGCAACACATATAGCATACAATCCACACAACACACTTGCCTTCAATCGCGGGGAACGGAGTGACGAGAGGTTGAGGGCACTCCCGGAGGCACACCACCTGCAAACACGTGCCACACACTCAATTCGAGCCCACAAAACAGTACACATACATCCCACTACCCCGACTTCGCTTACAACTCCTAAAATCAGAAAATAGCAAATCTGTCCCTTCGGGACAGCAGCCTTCTAAGGTGCATAACTTCTGTTCTAGGACTCCAAATTGATTAAACGAGTACACCATCGCGAAGCTTAGGAAATTTCCTAGCTTTTTCTAAGTATTGGGAAAAGCCAGATCGGATTCTAAAATTGTTTAATCTAACGTTGAACACGAACTGTCCCAATCTCGTCACAGATTTGACTGCGCTCGGTAAAACAGCCATAACTTCCAAACGGCTGGGTGGAATTTCGACTTCTTGTACTCCAATTAAAGATAATTCGATTATCTGCAACTTCCTCAACAGGCGGCCGTCCAAATTCGGACTCTAAAATTGCGAAATCGCCTGACCTAGTTCGGGTCCCCAATCTGACCGAACCAGAACGTGAATACAAACCAAGTTTTCATCAATTCTACCCCATGGCAGCACCTCCCTTGATCTAAAAACATGGTAATCTCCCTCTACAGCAGCAAGAGATCTACCCCACAGGATTCCCCCATTACCTTCTTGGAGAATCACAAATCAACGGCCGAATCTTCGCGTTCTTTCCCCGGTTTCCTCCCACGCGCCGATCCCGTCCGATCCACTCGTCGCGGAGCTCCTCCACGGCAAGAGCAGCAGCGGGGCGAGTTGAGGCAGCGAGGGGTGATCCTTGGGAAAGAGGAAGGGAGGAGGGGTGGGGCAATTGGGAGAGGAGAGGGGAGATGAGAGGAGATGGGAGGTGGGGAGGGGAGATGGGAGAGTGGGGAGAGGAGGGGGCGGCGCAAGGGGTGGTGGGGGCTATGGCAGCAGGTTGTGCTGCCCCCCCACCACTCCCACATGGGCCTAAGTGTCCCACCTTCGGCCCACGACTTCCCCCCAAGGCCCAATTCCACCCGGGAAAGGCTCGGAAGGCCGGAAAACAGCCCGAAACGCGCTAAAACGTCAGACCGTAAGGTTCTAATTGCAAAATTTCCCAACTTATCACTTTTTACCACATTTTATAACATATTACCACATATTATAAAGTCCCGACATTCCGTAGTGTCACATGACCCTCTCCGGTATTGCCTTCACTACCACTTCCCCCACGAAGGATCGAAGGGTAGGACCGACAATCACCGTTGGATAGGGTACCAAGCCGTAGCCCAGGTACGCTCCCCCGCACAGTTACCCCGGTGTAACTGTCACCCTGAGGTATCAAAGGTAAGACTTCAGAATCCTACTAAACTAAGACCGTCCCACTCCAGTCATGTGGTTGCACGAAAGGCCCAGTTCAAAGGCTTGCAAGGTGAAGTCCTTAACTGTCCAGGGCATGACATCCTTCTCACAAACCCTGACCCAAATCTTCTCACATCACTCATCCCATTGCCGCAAAGGCTGTTATCTCAAAATCTGTGCCATAAAGGCCCACCTGGCATAAAGCCTCATACCACTTGGCCCAGACTAAATCTTTTCCCACCCCTGTTCCATTATTGTGCAATACATGCCAACAATAATATCAGTTACCATGTAGAACCACAAAGGTACCTACACTTCACATCATCACGTGACAAGATCACACTTAAATTCCAAAATCATTCCATTTGTCATTAGTCAATATTATTTTGCTATTTGAAATATATTTCGCGCAAGCAAAGCTAAGCAACTAGTCACGGTCTAGCCTCCCGTGTTGGCACAATCATATCATCCAACAATTTAATCCCAACTTTAGGTGACAATGTAATATAGGGCATACAAATATTATTAACAAGGATGAAATTAACAATTAGGTGGATTAACTAGTTATCCCAAATTAAAGTATTCATTTTAATCAACATAACATGCATAATTTAAAACAAAATATATTTTCAAAAGCTAGGAACAATATGGTCAAAGCACAACTTGCCTTCGTAAAGCAGCGAGTCTTGGTCTGGAGCATGATCTTCGAAATCCGTGTCCTCACACAGCTCGACGTCTACGCGTAACAGATAAAGAACCAGATAAACACGCAAAACAACATACAAACACACATTCGCGAAAATACTACAAATCAAACTAGCTCGTAATTTCATGAAAATTTTTAGATAATTATTTTGGCACATTCTAAGATTTATAAAATTTATTTCGCTATTTTTGAACGTATCGTTTAAGAGGTACAAAATTCATAATTTTAGACTTTTCGCGAATAATTTAACAGTATAAATTTATTTATAAAATTTCACAAAAAAATACTGTAGAAAGGTATTAATTTCTACTAATTAACAAAATTTGTTGCAAGCGATTCGGACTTAAAACGAATTTGTAGCGAAAAAGACAAAATTCGCGTTTTGGAAAAAATGAATTACGTAACTCTTTTTGCATGGCACTATTCCCCCTTGTATATGTGTATACTCTTTGGATGAACATGGGTTCGGTTTGGGCATTCGTTACGTGAGAAAAAATAACAGAGACCGGCCAGACGACCAGAGCGGGACAGCGAGTGCAGTCGGCCGGAGACAGCGACGGCGGCGGTGAACGCGGTCAGCCAGAATCAGTCGGCGGTGACGGTGACTACAGCGCGCAGGCGGCTATGACAATGGCGCCAATGCACATACATCTACCATATATCTACGTATATTCTTGAGCACTAGAACGACATGAGATACGTTAATATATATTTATGTATACATGCAACGACTAATCAATCGCATAGTATATATATCTAGATGCATGCTAGTATAGGTATAAGCGTGCATGCATTTGGTCAACAAGTAGCTATATACCTGTCTATACAAACTTACATGTCTACACGGCGTGCGTACGTACGGCTCGTTCAAGTATATATATACTGGCGGCTGGCCTAACCAATACGTGGGCATGCAAACCTACCAATATATATATACACGCGTAGATACACACGACGAGATCAACCGATCCATAGAGATAGAGCGCGTGTGAAAGGAAAAAAGAGAACAAGAATACCGTTCGGCGCAGGTGGTAGCGCAGATTGTCCGCTCAGAAGAAGGCGAGTCCGAAGAGCGCATCGACGACGATGACGGATCGTATGAAATGGCCGGTTGGAAAGGAAATGGAGAAACGCATGGAAAGGAACGTTAGAGGAAAATGCATGGCTTCATGCATTCGGCAGCACTACTAGTCCATGCATGCGCAGGAATAAATGAGGAAGCAAATGACGTTACTAGCTAGTATTTGCTGTTGTATTCACGTCAAGGCTCTAATGGTGGCTGGTTACTAATTGCATTCACGTGAGGACTATGGTGGCCGGTTACTGGTGGTATTCAAAGAGCATTCAGTTCCTAGTAAATGGTAAAGTGACTAGTAGTGCTAAACGGCTAGAACCACAGACATTGCCAAAACAAAAATGAAACGGCTTGGAGATCCCATCATCCACACATGGAAAAGGGAAAGCAATAGTCACGTATACATGAATACGCCTATACATTCTCAAAAACGTGCTGCGAAAAAAAAACAGGGAGGTTCTAAAAATCTAAAAAATTCTTGTAAAATACTAGGAACTATTTGGGACTTAACAAAGTTGGTTTCGCGATTTTTCGATGTGTAGATTTTTCGTAAAAATTCTTTTAGTGAATCAGATACCTGTACCGATTTTTGTAAATTCAACGACTTATGTTATATAGCATGTTTTTCGAAAATATTTGAAGAGAACACTCTCGTCTACCAACCATCTTAATTGTCAATAAAATTTTAGATTTTACGCTTATACAAAAATGCATGATCTTTATTTAACGTGATTAGTTCAATAAGCTTGACTCCGAATTACTCGCGAGGCTTCCAAGTAAATTTCGAAAAATTACAAATATTCCAAAAACACACTAAATATATTAAAAACAAATTTTGGGATGTTACACCACCTCCCCCACATGGGCCAGGAATTCTCCACCTACGGCCTAATTAGGTCTCCCAAGGCCTAAACTAATTCCCCCCAAGGCCCAAACTCCCCCAGAGAGGCCCAAACAATAGGAAACATCCCAAAACACGATATAAAGTCATACCGTACACAATCTATAATGTCACATTCTCTCCCCCTTAATAGGATTCGACCCTGAATCCGAGACACGCCACTACGCAACCATCCAAAACAAAAGGAGCAATTTCACTGTTCATACCAGAGGAGAATAATTCAGGATACTTTTCGCGCATGCGAGATCCCAAGTCCCGGGTTTTCTCTTGCTTTGATAAGGGAACAAGCACCTAACAATCTTTAGCATCCTATGCTTCAATACCTCTATAGCTACCCCAAACACCGCTCTAGGAAGGTTTCAAAACAAGGTTCATAGGGCTCTACCAGAACCTCGCGTTCAAAACTCTGCAAGAACATTCTCAAAAGGAAATACATTACACCCCTCGAGGTTTCAGAATGATCCAAATGATAGGTCAAATACCCAAGACAAACCAAAATCGCAAACGGTCTGATGAAGTTCAGACTAAATTTTCGTTGGCACTAAAACACACAATCCCTATATAATCCAAAGACACTCTTTTTAGGTAAGCCTAATACCAAACTGTAATCTCAACTCCAACTTCTCTCTTCAACTCAATCGCGTAACTCTACATCCCAGTCTCAACCTCTCTACCATAGTTCGTTAAACTCAAGATGACACCATCAAAGCGAGTCACATCTCTTTAACAACTTTTCTACCACCAAATCACCTATGGTATCTTGTTAGTAACTAGGTGCTAAACGTGACCCCACAAGAACCAAGAAAACACTAGTTATCAACTCTTGCCATTGATTGCCTTTTTAAACCGAACAGACCATTACCACGAAATGCCATTGAAAGAAATAACTCACTAAGGCACAACTGACTTTTTAATACACAATCACGTTATTATTTCATTCTATCCTCCCACAAGCATATCTCATCCCCTGAAACATTTAGCTAAAACAGATGTTCACGACCAGACACCTTACATCGATTACCATCACCTTCTTCACAACCAACGATACACTCAAAAGATTTGAACCAACATCACAACTTCCATCATGGTCCACCTTTCAAACCACACTCAAAGTTTTACATCTGGCCCAAGCTAGGGCCGTAACTCACTACCAAATCACAATTGGTGCTTTTCCCAAGAGGGTGTCGCCCTCACAATCTTTTCACGCAAACAACCAAGCCCAAGAGTATACATCTTTAGCATACTCAACCATAAACTATGAACATTCTTATTCTTAACCCCATCTAGAAATGCACAAGAATTACAATTCCTTTGAACCCAATTGATCCACATGCATCAAATTGAAACCAATGCACTAACATTCACTTTGGAAAGAATTCGACAACATCCGAAGAACATTCATTTTTATACCACAACCAAAATACCAAAAATTACTCATTTTTTTGTTTTTTTTCCTTTCATACTACAAAGCAATGGAAATCTCGATTCATGACATGAATGCAAACTTTTCAAGAGCACTCCGGATTAGTCATATATCCATATAAGACTTTCTCACCGACCTAGCTCATCGACTCTTTTATGGCTATATTCATATGAACTATGATGGCAACACAATTAACAGTAAAACACCACAAAGTATCACAACCCAACATCAATTTAAAGCTAAACTTGCAAAGCATCGCATTTAAACCAAAATCAACTTTTTGGAAGAGAACATCAATTCTCAAGTCAAACTTCTGCACCGACAACCGCCACAAATTCTCCTAAAGAGAAAGGGAAACACATTCCTAGAAGAAAACACTTCACCAACAAAATCCACTTATGAAACATTCATAAGATCCACCTTTTGAAGCACTCGCAAACACCACACACATTTTCCAAATCATCAAAGCCAAGTCAGCGACTTGGCCAAAATGTAACTTAATCAGGGGAGTTCTATTGCCTACTAGCTAGAACACTTTAACAAAAGGCATACACTCCCAGAAAATCATGCAATCCATTGAATCCGCAAATCTTTCAAAGAAGGTTCCACCCGATTCCCACCATTTCCAGTATTCCGGTCTCTTAACTATTCACGATCCTATACTCACCAAATCCTGAAAAGTACAACACCTTTGAACAGAACATAAAAGACCCAATCTTCTCTTAATTTTCTCTTCTTGTTCACATAACCATAACCATCACTAGCCGTATAATCATCAAGCCGTAATCCAGGCCCATCTCATGACAATCAACAAGAAGAACCACGTTCTCACTTCTTTAACACAAATAACTTATCTATTAATTCAGCATAATATGATCCATTACCCATATCATTGTCTATTCCAGTCCTAAAACATACCTTTTCAACACTTATTCGATATAATCAACAATTACCTGTTGTACAACCCTTAAATCACATAGTCAATACCCCAGTTCGTTCCATCAATAAACACGTCTAATCATTCGATACGAACTCCAATAGTCATACTTCAATCACAGACCATAGACAAACATTCATCAAGGACAAATTCTACCTTTCATACACTCACTCCACATACTCTCATTCTTTGATTTCACATCAATTAAGTCATTTTGTCGATTTACAACTTAATTGACCCCTAGGCAACATAAGACAACATTTATCATATCTCTACACCATCATACTAAGGTGCCTTACATCACCACCTTGCGATCATAGATTCGCTAAGCAAAAAATTCTAGATCCTATCAAGCGGAATCAATAATTACAAAATCTCAAATTTCCAATTACTCCCAAGACTCACCACACTTCGCATACAATACCAATCAACCCTCACTTTAGATCAATTATCATTTCCTTTAATCCTCATTTATCAACATAATAATTTTAGGTTGTCTTCAAACAACCACCAACCTCACTCTAACCAACTTGGTAGTTTACCTCATCTCGATGTTCTAACTATACAACACAGACATAAAATTTCTAAACACCTCATGGGTCACCTACCCTTGACAAACAGGATGCAACCCCAAATATTTAAAGATAACCACAGCTTTTGAACAAGAATGAACACCGATAAACAGTTTCTTTTCCAGAAGAAGAAAAACCCAAACGGAATTACAAGAGAGCTCAACTCTCAAATTCCCCACTCTGATAGCCAAAACTCTTCAAGAAAACTCAAAATCTACAACTTCCACGAAGGAAGATGGATGCAAAGGGAAAGCCAAACGTTCAACCAAATCTTTTTCAATAAAGATTCAAACTTAGCCTCACCCAACTTAAGATTTGCACCAAGAAAAATTTCAAAATTTTCTTTTTAAGTAGAGGGAACAACAACCACAATAGTTTTCTTCCCCAGACAGCCCACAATAACCAACAAAACCTTTTACCAAGAACTGCCGAAAGATCAACTGGTAACAATTCATCAATGAACACTTTTCCTTTGTCTCCAACCAATGGAAACCAACCAGACCGATTGCAAGAACGGTAAGAGAAATCCCAAAGGATCCACCACCAAACTCTTCTATTTGACTCCAGTCAACTACCCCACAGGAGGTTAATAGTTCTTCGGTGATGGCTCTAACCGGCCAGGCAATTAAACCACAACCTTCCTACGAACAAAAGAAGGTGACCGAAACCCTTTCGGTACCACAACTCACTTAATCTCAAATATAGCAACTCAATCAATTCTTTCATAAACATAACAACATACATTATCAAATGTAGCATTCAACATCAAAGCTTCAATACAGCATTTAAGCGTAAAGCAACGATACCTATACCCCTTTCCTACAGTGCATCAGAGTGTGTCAAGTTTTAAATTAGTTAACCATTCTATATCAAATTTTACTGTTGCGATACTATAGCAAAATTTTAAGTATGAACCAAAGCCATGTTTCTAGGTTATCCCAAATCACAATTTTAGTTGACCCTATGGTATTTCACTAAGTTCAAGCACCACGGACCTAAAGCCCGCTCTGATACCAACTGTAACACCCCAGCACCTAATGTGCCCAGGATGTAATGGACTTTATATAGTTTATTCCGTTTGGTTAGGTTTCTTCCATATTCTAGTAGAAACAGTTCGGTTCCAAATTGCCAAACGGGGCCTTAGTTACTTTCATAAGCTATAAGGTTTGGAAAATCCATTATGAGATTTAGTGAGTTGATCTTCAAACCACGTACAGTCTCCAATAGTAGAACACCAAAGTTGTAGGTGTCAGATTTGACCGAGAAGACACCTTCCATCGCATATTCAGGAGACATGTAACCACTGTCCAAAAGATTTCACCAACAAGGGCAGCATATTTTGATTAAGTTCAAAAAAATGAATACACTTTTAAGAATTACAAGTGCGATAGTCTACTTACTATGCCTCGACAATCCTTTTAGTACTTGGTTGTTGCTGATCGCCACAAAAATATTCTAGCCATACCAATATTCGATATTTTGGGGCTCATCTCCAAGTCCGACTAGATGTAGCTTACTTTGAGATCTCTGTGGTGGAGATAAACAAGTCCTCTAGCTACCCCTTTGATTATGTTGAACCTTGTTAATTGGCCAATCAAGCATAGGCTTGCTTGTATCATATGCCGAGGACAGTATGAAATATTGAAGGTTCTTGTTATTCAGGCTTCCTTTTGACTTTGCAATTATTGTTTAGGAAAGGAAATTAGAACATACCAAAAAGGAAGTTGTCGGGGATTGGTTTATTCATCATAAAGACCATTTTACCCCGACGGCCATTTGATCTTTTGCCCGATCACCCCATTTTTGGTCGTGCAATGGGCCAGATGCTCGTTCAACATTTGACAAGCTCGTCTACGACCGTGGCATGCTCGGATGCTGTAGTAGAGCTTCGCTGCAAGAAACCAATCCCTCCTACAAGTCTTTTAGGATCAAGGGGAACTCCGGGCCAAGTAGTTTTCCGCTTGAGCCTCGGGGGCTAGCTGTCGGGGATTGGTTTATTCGTCATAAAGACCATTTTGCCCCGACGGCCAAAAACCTACCGACCATGAGGTAACCTTGGGAAACATACCCGAGGAAGGGACTCGAGCAGCCCCATGCTCGAGTAACGAGCGTGCGCGCTTGCCTATGCAACAACATGCTTGGCTGTGAGCTTCATAAGCAAGCACGTGCAATCATGCTCGGGGAAGGCACGTAGCAGTTTGAAGAATGGTCAGAGGACTCGGTCAAACCACCAAAACGGAAGGTGGCAACTAATTCGTTGAAGATTTAGGAAAGACGCGCTAGGAATTCAAACGTGCCTGAGAATCAGGGAATACGGATCAGAGGCACGGTAGGAGTGGTAACAACGCGAGATTATAGGGATCGGTTACCATATTTATCATTAGCACACCTTGTATTTAACCCCTTACTCCGGCAGGTAAGGGACAAGACGTAAGCCATAGGCAAGAACTCTGTACGCACAATTCCAATACTCAACAACCACTGGAGTAGGGCTGTTATCTCCACCGTGAGAGGCCCGAACCAGTATAAACCACAGCGCGTCTCCTGTTGCTCGGGCATTGCTCAGACGCATCCTCTCTCTTAGGCGAAAGGGGCCCGTTGATCCCTCAATCAACAAGTAAGCTCGGCGGGAGCCCGTTCTCCAATCGTCGACAGAAGTAGTCTAGGCTTTTGTTTGGTAAGCATTCATAAATAAGAAACTTCTCTGCATGAATGCAGTATCAAAGAAGCCTTATGTAATATCCCGAATGAAATTTAGGGATTTTCTTTTCTTTTGGAGTGTGTTTGTTTTGTCGCGGGTCATCCTTTGGGTTTCGGGAGGACCCGAAAGGGGGTTTGGGCCGTTGGGAACTGGTTTGGGTCTTAGGAAGTGTTCTTGGGCCTTTGAGGGAGTAAACCCTAACCCTAAAAAGGCCATCACTTAGCCTCACTCACCCAGCCATGTTCTCCCCAATCCCCAGCCGTCGCCTCCCCTAACCCCATGTGATGCTCCTCATGGAGCAGCCGGCTGGCGCCTCCTCCTTCGGCCGGCCTTTCCCCCGGCGATGCCCAGCCCCGGCGCCGTCCCCCCAGCCGGTCGACCTCCCCTGCGCCTCCCTAGCAGCCCGTCGCCGCCCTGCCGTCGCCCCCGCCCTTCCCTGGCCGGCGTGCCACCACCCTCTGGTCGGTGTGCCCCTGGGACCTCCCTGGCCTGCGCGCCCCTGCGGCTTCTCTCGAGTTGGCGCCGCCCCGGTCTTCCCTCAGTAGGCGCCCTCCGTTCCTCCCCCAGCCAGTGATTTGCCCCCAAGCCCGGTGCCCCTGGACCTCCTTGCGGCTTGCGCCGCCCCTGGCTCCCCCGATTTGGTCATCGCCCCTGCTACTCGCCCCTACAGTCGGTGCCTCTCCTCCAATCCGAGCGGCCAAGTCCCAACGCTGCCCTCCGCCGGTCTGCCACCACGTCGACATCAACTGTGAGGGAGATGCCAAAACCCCCATCCCTACTATGGTATCCTTGCATCTATCGCTCCCTTTTTCTCTCATGGATGTGTTGTTGTTCTCATATTTGCCATAGATCGATGTGAAATGTTTGTTGATTGATCGTGAATAGCATATATTGGTGTGGAACCCAACCCATTCTATTGGGGAGAATGCCACAGATTGCAGTGCCTTGATGTTAGTTCCGATTAGCCAAAGAAAAGTCACATATTTACACTTGCTCTACTCTACGGCAAAGTATGCTATCGAGTTGTTCCTTAAGAAACTAGCGACGTTGTGTACTTCATGTACAATCCGTATCTGAATCTTTAGCCCAGTCTTTGCAAGCCCTTCTTGTAGAAGCAGTCTTAAGCAGAGACCCCTTGTTGAAGCTGGTATTGGATGGCCATGTGTGTGTTCTAGCTGCTTCCTGCATTATGCATAGTAGACATACCATGTGACTGTGATTTGTGGGAAGTGCCAGAGCTTATCAAATAGAAATTGGGCTTTGTTCTTTTTATGTGGTAAATCATATTCTACTGCTTGTTTACAAGTGGTGCTTAGCATGCCAACATTTAGTTTGTGTTCCTTCAGTTACCGTAAGGCATTACTCATTTGTTTTTGTGTTCTTGCTCTGACAGTATTTGCTATGGATTTAACATTGACATGCTAATGTTTATTTATGGTCATCTTATGGCTGTAGCATTTTGCATGCAGTTGGAATGTTTAGTTAAAGTTTTCTGCTATGAGCAAATAAAGTTACACCACCTCCTTATCAAGAGAGCTTATCAATGTTGTTTTTGTTTCATTAAATATGTCGGTAGAGGCTGGAAGTTGAGATGTAACTTCCCTACATCGTGCTGCATATTCCATTTAAACACCAAAATTCAGGAAGCAACACATGGAGTGGCCTCGCCTTCCCGCGCCACTCCACTTCCAGCGGATTAAAGGAAACTGTAGTGTGATGAACGATTGCTTGTTGTCGTGATTTAAATAGTTTTATAGAAGTGTCAGGGATTGGTTTATTCGTCATAAAGACCATTTTGCTCGACGGCCAAAAACCTACCGACCATGAGGTACCCTTGGGAAACATACCCGAGGAAGGGGCTCGAGCAGTCCCATGCTCGAGCAATGAGTGTGCTCACTTGCCTATGGGACAACATGCTCGGCTGTGAGCTTCATAAGCAAGCACGAGCAACCATGCCTGGGGAAGGCACATAACATCTCGGAGAATGGTCGGAGGACTCGGTCAAACCACTAAAACGGAAGGTGGCAAATAATTCGCCGAAGATCTAGGAAAGATGCGCCAAGAATTCAAACGTTGCCGAGAATCAGGGAATCCGAATCGGAGGCACGGCAGGAGTGGTAACAGCGCGAGATTATAGGGATCGGTTACGATGTTTATCATTAGCACACCTTGTATTTAACCCCTTACTCCGGTGGGTAAGGGATAAGACGTAAGCCTCAGGCAAGAACTCTGTACGCACAATTCCAATACTCAACAACCATGTCATTCTCATCCTGGATCATCTTCGGGTCAAGTGTGTTATTGCTGCGCGGATGGTAACGGAACACCGTGCTCTCCAACTCGCTGGCGTAGATGCGAGCAATGTGCCGCATTGCTCTTCGTGACACCTCCTGGATACCCATCTGCATTGTAGATCTCCTGGCGGTGCAGTGTATCGGACGATTCCCCGGGCCTTTCTTCCTAGCAGGTACCACAATCTTCACGTCACAAGCCTTGATCAATCCTGCTTGTCTGATCACTTCCACTTGGTACTGTGGCTTCTCAAAATCTCCAAGAGTTTGCAGCATACGCCAAAGCTCTGCGGCGTGACTGACGAGTACCCGTACCATGGGTATCCCCAGCGGCCCAAAAAGACGCACGGGCCGACCCAGGCCAGTCGAGGCTCGAAGTCACGACCGCCGGGCAAGGTCCGAAATCGCGACCGGGTCTCCGATATCCCAGAGAAGCGACGGCATTTATTGCGTATCAGGCGCATTAAATGCCAGCCATAATAACGGTGACGTAGCGGCACAAGTTCCCGACCTTCGTATTTATTACGAGCGACGCAGCGGATCGCGAGCGACTGCGAGAGCGAGGGAGACGGCGACCACCCCATCAACCCGCTTACTTTCGAGCGGCCAGAAACGCTTCTTTTCCTCTTTTTTCTAAACCAACAGTGTAACCTTCCTCCTCGCCTATATAAAGGGGGGAGGGGCGAGCATGTAAAGAGACGAACAATCAAGAATCAATACAATCCACACGAACTGGAGTAGGGACGTTCTGCCCGAACCAGTATAAACGTCTGACTTCCTTAGTCGACCATTCGGGGAGAGGGAGCGCGCGACCCCCTTCGACCATAAATTCGTACAGCCGGTGCACGAAACACCGACAGTGACCAACCTCCAGATCGACGTAGTTGATCTCTCCCTCCATCTGTCACAAAAGTGCTCACGTAAGAACTCAGAAATTTTCAAATCGTGACGGAGGTAAGGAAAAATTCAGCAAGGGTAAGAAAAGAGAGAAGGGGATAAATTGAGAGTTCATTCCTTGTCTTGTCAAATTTTAACTTTAGAAAATAAGTTTTGTCCTCACTACGACCATTCTAACTAAGGGTAGCCTACAGTCAGTATGGCTCTGATACCACCTCTGTCAGGACCCGAATTTGCAAATCCGGACCCTCTGTGTATTCAGCACTAGTCCAATATCACGCTAGTGCACACAGTCTCAACATCGGTAAATACCACAATCATACTCAACGAATTAGTAAAGTACTTTAAGGAAATATAATCGGTTGCCCGACCTTATGGTCAAGTTACAAAAGTACGCCTTGCAGGGCGGAATCTTATTAAAGGCAAAAGTAGCAGCGGTATATGAAGAAATACGTGGTGCCAACCAATATGCCACAGGCAACTGACTGGGCTCGCCCCTAGTTCGTCGGCTCCTCCTGAAGGTCCTCCTCCAAAGCTGGTGTAGACTCTTCCTCAACTGATGTTGTATTGGAGGCAAGGGTGAGTACTTGGTACTCAGCAAGTCATGCACGGAATGCAAACTAATACACTACATGCATGGCTTAGTACAAAGGAATAGCTCATGGTTCAATTGCAGTAACAACATTTAACAAGTAATATAAGTAGATTCGAAAGCGGTAAAAACAAGTTATAATATCAATAACTTTTCCAGGAGTTAAATAAACATCTTTCCCATTCCTAATCCACATTTCCATCATCATCATTCTTAAACCAAACCATCTTTCGAAGTCCAAGTTGTTTTCATGAAAATCTAACCCTTGACTGTAATCCTCGAGCATTGTCCAATACCGCGAACTCGGCTATTCAAATAGATTTTATACTCTGCAGAGGTTATGCACTTTACCCACACGATACAGCCAAACGCCACCGAGGCGAGAGTCCGTAACAAAGCCTTTCGGAAGCCTCAAGCTTCACAAGTGAACCTCTCCGGTTTGTGCCCTACACTATTCCTTCCCTTAGCAAAGGCGAAGTATGGGACCGACACACCGTTGGACGGGTACCAAGCCTCAGCTCTGGTATGCTCCCCTTTCAAGCTACACAAACGGTGTAGTTGACACCCTGAGGTATCACAAGCAAGATATCGGCAACTTAATCAACTAGGTCCGTCCCATTCCGGACATGTGGTTGCACGTATGACTCAGTTCAAAGGCTTGCAAGGTTAAGTCCTTAGGGTGACCAGGGCAAGACTACCCGAAGAACCAAATCGACATTCCCGGTGCCATACCTGGCCCACCCGATCATTCTTGCCACATGCCCCGGTCAAATCTATTTATCAAACCCAGTTGTTTACCATGCACCACGTGCCATCAACAACAACGTCAACAACACATGACACTTTCTCCAAAAACACATTCCATATCTCATTAAGTCAATATTAACATGTGATTGTTCAAAACACTGTTGACCACGTGGCAAGGCTAAGCATAGACTGCAACGGTCTAATTACCCATGTTGGCAAGTTAATAATGTCCAACTAAATAAACCACAACTAGGGTGACAAGGGGTCATGGCACATATTTAACTATTCAAGGTGTCATACAACAATTTGGCATTTATCTAATTTCCAAGAATTAAAATAAGTATTTCTAATTAAATTAGCATGCAATAGTTTAAATCAAATTAATTTCAAAAGTGGGATCAATATGGTCAAAGCATAACTTGCCTTCAAAGAGTACTTGTTCTTGGTCCTGGGTTGGCTCCTAGGTCAACACTTCTCCTTCGAAGCCTTCGGGCACTTCAACGTCTACTTGTAAAGCGTGCAAATAGCAAATATCAAAAAAACAGTAGACAAAAAGTGTCCAAACACCAAAATAAAGTCCATAAACAGAGAGAACATAATTTTATAAATTTTTAGGAACTGGAATCGTCGAAATCGGAGTTAAAACGCAAAAGTTATCGCATTTCGAAGTTTAAATAATTAATTAAATAATTTTTCAGAGAAAAACTTTGGTCCAAAAATTAAATAAAATTCACCATTGTGAAGATCTCATTTTTATGAATTTTTAGAAATTTGAACGACTCAATTTGGAGTTGAAATGCAAAAGTTATGAATTTTCAAAGTTTGAATTAGATTTAAAATCATTAAACCGAATTAATAAATCATTTTCAATTTCGGAAAAACATTTATTGCGTCAGCAGTGACACGTGTCGGCACTGGATTGGTCCACGTGGACTTGCTGACGCCAAGACCTAATCCCGTCCGTGATGACGTCATGTCGACGTCAAAGATGACACGTGGCACCACCCAGTGCCGCCACGTGTCCGGCCCATGGATCGGGTCCACGGGCAAGACGGGTCTACGGATGCGCTTCGGCGCCGCGTTACGATCGGCCGACATGTGGGCCCCGCATGTCAGTGGCTAGGGTTCACGCCCGAACGGGCGCGGCTGACACGTGGGCCCTCTGACACGCGGGCCCCGCGTGTCAGAGACTCGCTCCCACGCGCGTACGCATGCGGGCGCGGCTAGGGCACATGTGGCACAATCTCGGCCGTTGGTTTGAAAATCAACGGCGCGGATTAGATCTAGGGTTTACGCGTTGATATAACGCGGTTTGATCTGGGCCGTACGATCTAGATCGGACGGTCCAGATCTAACCCTAGCGCTACAACGTGGCTAACCTAGGCCGTAGGATCTAGATCTAACGGTCTAAATCTACCCTAGGCTAATGTGGTTTACGGTCAACGGGGCGGTCGTGGGCCGTTGGATCTTGATCCAACGGTCCAAAACAGATCTAGGTTTACGGGTTTAGGAAACACGTGGACTCACCGTGGCGGTCGGATCTTGATCGGACTGTTGTACGAGCTCGAGGGCGTCGATGGTCACGCGGTGGAGGGAGCAAACCGGAGCTGAAGATGATGACCACTCAGACGGCGCTACGGGGCTCCTCCGGCGAGGTGAGTGCTACTCCCAGGTTCGCCTCGTCGCAACGGTCCCGAATCTGGCTACCAAAGCGGCGGAGGACGGCGGACGGCGGCGGAAAACCATAGAAACCGAAGTATAACCCTAAGCAACTACGGCGAGCGATTGCGGCTAGGCGGCGGCGGCTGGAGCTCGGTGAGTTGGGGCAAAAGGTGCGCACGGCAAAGGGCTTCTCCGGGGAGGCATCGGGGCATTAAATAGTGCCTCGACGTGCGCGAAATCCGTGAAACCCTAACGCACACGGCGGCTACGCGGCGGAGCTCTCCGGCTCGGATTCGGACGGGGAAGACGACACGGAGCCATCCACGTGTCGCGATCGACGGCCACGATCATGCGGGCGAACGGGTTCGGGTCGGACATGGCTCGGTCGGGTCCGAGCGAATCTCAGCCGTTGGATCTTGATCCAACGGTTGAGATTGACTCCGTCTGGTTAACGCGGTGCGACGCACGTGGGTTACATGGCGCCTTGTGAGCCGTTGGATCTTGATCCGACGGTCCAAGGGGATTAGGGTTTGGACGCGGTTCGACCGAACCGTGGGCGCGGTCGGGTCCGGGTCGGACTCGAACTCGAGTCTGACTCGGGCTCGGTCGGATGAACAGTACAAACCGACTCGCATTTTCCAGAGATTAAATAATTAAAATAAATTTCCAGAAATTCATTTAATTCAAGAAAAATAGCAAAATACTAAGAAAAATTCCAGAAAAATTGTGGAAAATATTTTGGGACATTTTGGACTTAAATAAAATATTTCCAACAAAACTTTATTTGAAAATTTAATTTCTTTAATTATTTCCAAAGGGAATAAATTCAAATTAATTCCAAATAAATCCAAATAAATTCCAAAAAATTCCAAAAATTCACAAAAATTGTAAAATTCAACTATATTCAAGAAAACAAAATTTTGGGGTGTTACAGAGGCGGCCAGGCACCACCTGGAGGCATCTCTGGATAGGACCTTGGCGAGCATCAGGCACCAAGCTCAACAGAGACAAACCTCCAGACAAGTGGTCATCGTTCATGAAAGTGCATCTAGGCCCCTCAAATTGTTTTGGTGATTAATGATGACACAATTAAAGAGATCTAATGTTTTATCCAAGAATACTGTAGAGATAGAAATCATATCGAGCTTGGAATGACATTGGACGGCCCTATGTCTACTCAAAAGCAAAAGGACGGCATCAAGACCCAAGTTGTATCATTTTATTTATTTGTGTCTTAAGGATAGCCGTACTATTAAGAGGGTACGACGAGAAATCGACTATAGGATGTGCATGTGCTCAACATCAAATACTGCATCTCAAATTAGCACTACTTCTCTTGGTTTTGAAAAGTATCGAATTAAAACCGAACTGGGTAACCCGGAGTATCCGAACTTTCAGTCCGGAGTCTCCGGATTCAATCCGGAGTGTCCGGACATTTGGTCCGGAGTCTCCGGGTTGGACCTCTCGGTTGCTTTTGGTTCCAGCTGGTCCGGAGTATCCGGACATTTGGTCCGAGTCTCGGATAACCCGAGTCTCGGGTTGTTTGTCCCACACTCCGGCCTGTTCAAAACGGAGTAACTGGCTAGTTTTCAAAAGGGTATTTAAAGCCTCCACTCCACTCCAACGGCTAGGATCTCTATTGAGCTCATTCATAGCAGCATTCAAGCCATTCCTAACCATCTCTAAGCATTCAATAGAGCCCCCACTTCCTCCCACCAATTAATTTGGTTGTTGATCCTTTTGGTGAGAAGAGGAAGAAGAAAAGTGCTAAGTGCATTCATTTCATCTTGTTGAGCACTAGTTCATCCTCCAAGCGATTCTTCGTGGTGCTATTTCTCTTGGAGGTTGAAGGTCTCCTAGACGGCTAGGAGTCACCGGGAGCTACCAACTTTTGTGGTGAGCCCCGGTAGTTTGTAAAGGCAAGTCTCGCCTCCGAAAGGAAGAGACAAGAAATGAAGCCGGCGAGTGCATTTGTGCAACACCGGGAGGAAAGCGGGTTGAAAGAGACCCCGGCTCAAGTGTGACCGAGCCACCTCAACGGAGACGTAGGATTCCCTTCAAGAATCCGAACTTCGGTGAAAAATCGTGTCTCTCGCTCTCTCTTTTACTTCCTAATCTTGCTTGTTTGGATTTGTATTTGTAAATTTAGATCTAGCTCTTTGCTTAGCTTTAATTCAAATCCTGTCTAGCAATTGTTCTAGGTTGTTCTTGCTCGCTATTTCTAGTAGCTTATTGTGCTTGCTAGAGTAGTTTTTATTGAGCTCCCGTGCCAGCTAACCCGGAGAGTCCGGACTCAATACCGGACACTCCGGACAAGCCGGAGTATCCGGACCAAAACCCGGAGACTCCGGGTTGACCAGCTCGGCCCGTCTTATTCCGCTGCGTAATTTTTTAATCCGCCTATTCACCCCCCCTCTAGGCGACATCGTTGGTCCTTTCAGTTCACGAGAATTCTCGCACGAGTCGTACCCCGGAGCGTGGACCCGAGCGACGTCCGAGCTCGCCGCCACCCATTCTTCGAAACCGGGAGAGGTTGCAAGCTCTGGCGGCGGTTGTGCACGACCTCCGGAACTTCCCAGATCAAGTAGACCTGGAGGCAATCTGTGAGGTCGTGGACGAAGACTCGAAAAAGCTGGCCACAGATCTAAGAGTTTCGTATCCAACTAATGACAAAGATGCTCAAAGCACGTCATGAGAGCGCTGGGAGCACGCTCCAACCCACTCTCGCCGTGCCGAGATTCAGAATCTCGGTAGGAGGGAGCATCACGAGGTCGACCCACGTCGCGAAAATTTTCGAAGTGATTCTCGAACAATCTCGAGATACCGTGAACATGCTCGTTCCAATCGCGAGCATTTTGAGCATACCACGACCGAGCGAACTCCTACGTGCCGGCCTCGAGAGGTTTTCTCTCGGCTTGGTCCGCGTGTGGGACCACGAGCCGGAGGTGATCGAGGCGGTTACCGCGCCAAGGGAGATCGCTACGACACACCGACCTTTGGATGTCGAGCCTTCATGAGTTCCCTCTGGAACGTCTCGTGGCCGATCAAGTTCAAACCTGGGCATATTGAGAGATTCAACGGGACCCAGAACCTGGACGAATTTCTCTCGATCTACACTACCGCGATCGTAGCTGCGGGAGGTGATGAGGGGGTCATGGCAAACTATCTCCCGACAGTTCTGGATGGGGCCGCTCGAACCTGGCTCTTCAACCAAAAAGAGGGGTCGATCTGCTCAAGGAGGCAACTTAGCGCTGCCCTCCGAGCAAATTTCTAGAGCTGTTATATTCACCCATGAAAGGAGCGCGACCTTGAGCGCTTGATCTAGACTGAGGGGGAAACTCTGCGGCAGTTTGTGCAGAGGTTTATTTAGGTTTGGAACTCGATCCTGAACATCTCAAACGAGGCAGTCGTCTGAGTGTTCAAGTTTGGGGTACGGGATGTCCGCTTCACACAGGATCTGGAGATACACCCGGACTTGACGGCCAACGAGTTGTTCCTCATGGCCGATCGGTATGCCAATGCCGACGAAGCTATCCAGTGGAAGAAAATGCTGGACGAAGGCAAGCTACCACCTCAACTCGGGCTTGAAGTATCCACGAGCAAGAAAAGATTCTCGGGGCAGGGGCGACCACCTCAGCGCCGCAACGACCAGGGATGCGGCGACCAAGCCCTCTGCAAAATGGTCAATACTGTTCGCTCCATCAAACGTACGGGCACGACCTGCGAAACTACCGAACGTGGGCATTCCGCATGGAGCAGTTCTACAACGACAAGGGTTCAATGCCAACGCTCCCGGAGCAGGGCGACAATAGTAAGGGAAAGTAGCCCACCGACAAGGATGGCGACATGGACTATCAAGAACCCCAAAATCACATCGTGGTGATATTCTGGGGCTCTTCTGCCTACAAATCCCATCGGAATTTGAAGGAAGCAACACGGTAAGTGTATCACACCACTCAGGGCAAGCCACCCGTGCAACAGCTCAAGTGGTCCAAGCTGTACCTTACATTCTCCAAGGAAGATTGTCCCCTTGGAATGATGAAGCCCCAGAAGCTCCCCATGGTCGTAAACCCGACCATCAGCAACACCACAGTGGGCCGGGTGCTCATCGACTTCGGGAGCTCGCTGGATTTAATCTCCGCTAAGGTCTTGGACGAGATGCAAATCCCGCGATCCAAGATCAAGAGCATCGTGGTCCCCTTTTACGGGATCGTTCTGGGCACTTCTGTCAAACCCCTCGGTCAGGTCATTTTGCCCGTGACTTTTGGTAGTCCGAGCAATTTTCGGACGAAGCATATCACCTTTGAGGTTGTCGATTTCAAGTCAGCTTACAATGCCATCCTTGGCAGGCCGGCTCTAGCCAAATTTATAGCCGCCACGCACCATGTGTACCAGTGCCTGAAGGTTCCAGGACCAAACTGGGTAATAACCATGAGGGGGAACCAGAAGTCTGCATTAAATTGCGACGAAAGGGCGCTGGACATGGTCAGGCAGCTGCCCATGCGCGGTCCCGACCAAGAGCCGAAGCATTCCTGGCCAAAAGTTACACTCCAGCCCGGAGGAGAGACCAAGGCCGTTCCGCTGAGCAAATCGGAACAGAGCAAGGTCGTGCATTTGGGATCTTATTTAGATCCCAAATAGGAACTTGAGCTCATCACCTTCCTCCGAGAAAATGCGGATGTGTTCACCTGGGAACCATCCGACATGCCCAGAGTCCCAAGGGAGGTGATCAAGCATAGGCTAGCATTTCAGCTTGACAAAAAACCAGTGCGACAAAAGCTAAGTCGCTTTTCCCCGAAGAAGCAAATGATCATCCGACAAGAACTTGACAAGCTCCTCAAAACTGGCTTCATCTGGGAAGTCAAGCATTCTGAATGGTTGGCCAACCCAGTCATTGTTAAGAAGAAGGGGGGGGGGGCAAATGGTGTATGTGTGTCAATCACACGGGCTTAAACGCTGCGTGCCCAAAAGACAATTACTCGATGCCGCACATAGACCAATTGGTTGACGCAACGGTAGAGTCCCAGATGATGAGCTTTCTGGATGCCTACTCAGGCTATCAACAAATTAGCATATCACCTGAAGATGAAGAGAAGACTTCCTTCATAACCCCGTTCGGGACTTTCTGCTACACGACCATGTCCTTCGGTCTGAGAAATGCTGGAGCAATGTTCCAGCGCATCATGCAGAAAACTTTCCCGTATTAGATAGGTCATAACCTGGAAGTGTACGTGGACGACATAGTCATCAAGAGCAAGCTCGCCTCGGGGCATGTTCACGATCTTGAGGAAACCTTTTGTAACCTCAACAGACATCGAATAAAATTAAATCCAAAGTAATGTGTCTTCGGTGTGAGGGCGGGCAAAGTGCTCGGTTATATGATCGGTCCACAAGGCAATCCAGAGAAGATTGAAGCTATTGAGAACATGAGACCTCCCACTTGCGTGAAGGAAGTACAAGCTCTAACCGGAAGAATGGCTGCTTTGAGCCGTTCCATCTCCCGGTTGGGCGAGCGCGGGCTACCTTTCTTCAAGGCCCTACGCAAGCACAATGGCTTCACTTGGTCGGAGGAAGCTGACCACTCATTCGAAGAGCTGAAGCAATATCTGTCCAAAGCACCCATCCTAACCACACCCAAAACAGGGGAGATGTTGCTGTTGTACTTAGCGGCCACCCCGCAGGCCGTAAGTGTTGTGTTGACCATGGAAAGGGATGGGGCACAACGACCTATCTATTACATCAGTGAGGTGTTACATGAACCAAAGGAGCGGTACCCTGAGGTGTTACACGAAATTTTTATACTCATTGCTCGTAGCTTCCGAAAAGCTACGACATTATTTCCAGGCCCAAAAGATCATGGTCCCAACCAACTTTCCACTCAGGGAGATCCTGAAAAACCAAGACGCCAGTGGTCTCATAGTGAAGTGGGCCATGGAGCTCGCCGAGTTCGAGATCCAGTTCTCAGCCCGTACGGCGATCAAGTCCCAGATATTGGCGGATTTTGTGGCAGAGTGGACAAACCCGGCTCCTCCAATCTCCGAACCCACCGAATCTGCAGAAGGCCGTTGGACCATGTACTTTGACGGGTTCCGAGCATACGAACACTCAGGGGCTGGAGTCATACTGCTCTCCCCGCAGGGAGAACAGCTTTAGTACGCTATCCAGCTACACTTCGCTGCGACCAACGTGGCGGAGTATGAGGGCCTCTTGGCTGGACTGCGAGCATGCAAAGCGCTTAGAGTCCAACGGCTTACTATGAAAGGTGATTCACAGTTGGTCGTGAACCAGGTTAACAAGGAGTATCAGTGTTCCGATAACTCAATGGCGCTTTGCCTGGTCTAAGTAAGGAAGATGGAGAAGTACTTCAAGAATTTCTAGGTACTCTTCATCCCAGGAAGGATAATGCCCTGGCCGACCATCTGTACAAAGTCGGTTCGTCCCAACTAGCCGCTCCGGCGGGGGTGCTCGTTGAGCACCTACTCAAGCTCTCCATTCCCTCTGTATAAGAGGCATCAGAGACTTGTGGTTAGGTCTCTCTCCTTGAGCAGGGCGAGAGCTAGATGACGCTATTCTTCCAATATCTTGCGCATGGGACACTACCCGAGGAAGAAGCCAAGCGTTCCCGGCTTATAAGGCTATCTTCTCAGTACCCTATACCGCAAGGGAGCGCTAGGAGTCCTCTCCAAATGCATCTCTCAAGAGGAGGGCCAGTACCTTCTTCGTGATATCCATGAAGGAGTGCGTGGAGCTCCCTCGTCATTCATAACGCTTGTGAGCAAAGCCTTCCGATTGGGTTATTATTGGCCAACGGCCATAACCGATGCCCAGGCGATCGTGACGACTTGCTGAGCTTGCCAGTTCCATGCTCGTAAGATCCATCAACCGGCATATACGCTTCAAACCATTCCACTTTCGTGGCCGTTCTTGACCTGGGGACTCGATATACTCGGACCTTTCCCCCGAGGAAAGAAAGGCTGTAGTAAGTACTTGCACATGGCCATCGACACTTTCACTAAGTGGATTGAGGCCGAACCCGTATCGACCATCTCGGCCCACGCGGCCAAGAGGTTCTTTCGAAGCAACGTGGTAACGTGATTCAGGATCCCCAATCGCCTCATCACGGACAACAAAACTCAGTTCACAAGCGAACTGTTCCAAGCTTATTGCGAGGAGGTCGGGACAAAGGTTTGCTTCGCCTCTGTGGCTCATCCACAGAACAACGGGGCAGCCGAGCGAGCAAATGGTCAAATCATCCAAGGTATTAAAAAGAGGGTCTTCAAGAGCCTCAACGAGCGCAAGCAGGACTGGGTGGACGAGCTTTCTTCCGTCCTTTGGTCGGTTCGCTGTGCGACAACGAGCTACAAGCGAACACTGCTCGGCTGATACAAGGTGCATAGGCCATACTGTCTACAGAAATTGTACTGGGTTCCCCAAGGGTACACCTGGTCGATTCCATCGACCAGGAGATTGAGCGTCTCATAGACCTAGACCTCGCCGAGGCAAAAAGAGAATGGGCCTTGCTCTGATCCACGATTTACCTACAGGCTCTTAGTAGGCACGCGACCAAGTCGGTTCGACCAAGGACCCTGCAAGCTGGTGACCTCGTCCTATGTCGAGTTCAGGACCTGTCAAAGGCCAACAAGCTGACCCCCAGGAGGGAGGGTCCTTACACGGTCATTTCAGCAGCGCTCCCGGGGGCTGTTTGCCTAGCGATGTACGACGGTCGAGAGCTCACCAGTACCTGGAACATCAACCAATTATGTAAGTTCTATGTTTAATACATCCATTTTAGTACTTTTTGTACAATCCTTTCACGGTTTTTTCTTTAAAACTCGGTTCTTTTGCCCTTTGTGTCCCTCCCATTCTTTCCAACGAACTGTGAATGTCTTAAAGTCCCTGCCAGACGATAAGCCGACCCAAAGGCATACTCCCTTTCTCACAATTTTCGAGGAACGAATGGGTGAGCAAGGACTAGGACGTCCGCTTCAACTCTATTTTTCTAAGGTCGGCGAACGAGCGCAAGCGACAATGTGCGTGCACCACCCGCTTTGTCACCGAGTTCAATGCCAGGGGGCTGTCTACATAAGCCGTTCATAGTTCGCTGTAGCTCTTCGCTGCAAGAAAAGATCGCACACAGACACCCTATGATGAACTCGTGCACGACCAAAGTGTGTCCGGTCGCCACGAGCATTGTCGACAAAGCGCCCGTTAGAACTTACCACATGGATATCTATGCTCACAAGCTAGGAGCATGGGACAATATGCGTGGGGGGATAAATTTCGCGACTTGACCCATGCTCGCAACTAGGAAAAATTGGCATTTGCTCATGTGCGAGAAGACATGTGCGATTTTATCTAACTCTCCTACGAACGAGCTCGCGCTTGCAAATCAAGGTGCACGACCTTCATTCATAGCGGGGGCTAGTAGGGACGACCAACCGTGCCTTTTTCAAAAAATGCGGCGTCTTGTTTAAATTTTTTCATTCATCCTTTGCTATTCGAAAGCTTTGCTCTTTCTGCTTCCGTTTGTCTGTTTTTGATCAGGACAACCTTCGACCATTCCAAGGGAGTTTAAAGCCAAGAAGAAACAAATAAAAAGGCAGAAGATCAAAGTTTACTTAACTAATATCGTTCCTTTACAAAAAGATCGTTCATCTACAAGGAAATTTACAACTGGGGCCACTGGCCTTGCATCGCTGCTCGGCTTGAAGAAGGGCGAGCTCCTCTTTTATAGTATCAAGCTGAAAGATCGGAATGACGATCAGAGGGGGGTGAATGATACCAAATTGGCCAAAATAGAACTTCTCCCTCTGTTTGAACAAGTAACACCCAAGAAGAACTCGTCCAAAAAGAATCGAAAACTCTAGAGCAGACTGGTCAGCAGAATAAACCCTGAGGCCGGTACTACCGCAGTGCAAAATGCGGTATTGCCGCTCGGCCGGCACTACCGCTCTTCAAGGGCGGTACTGCCGCCTAGCCGGTACTATCGCTCGTGGAGGGCGGTACTGCCGGGCACAAGAACAGGGTACAGAAAATAGCCCGTGACCAAGACAAAATTGATGAAACTATTGATCTAGCGTTCGGTTGATCATGAAACTTGGTAGATACCCTCTAAAGGATGTCAAGAACTTATTCTCACAATCAATCGCAAAGATTGACGTCAAAGTTCTGACCTTTAACCGTTCGAAGAGGGGAGATACCAAGAACGCAATAAAATGTAACTTCGCGATCTAGCGTTGCTCGAGTGGATTTGATGATCAAGAGAGACTTGGATATACTCCGACTAGTCACATCAACCTAGAGTACGCAAGAACCAGCCCAAATACTCGATCTAAAATTTTCTTCATGAATGCTCAAAAGATCGGTCTTCCCGCAAGACAAGAAGGGTTGCCTAGAGGATTGGGATATGATCTCAAGGAAGATTCAACCAATCAATCACTCAACATAGGCATGAAGAACCAAAATCAAGTAGAAGGAGGGGGGCAAAATCAACTTGTGGTAATTAAATTGCGAGAATATAAAGACTGAATTTAAATTGCGGAATGTAAAGACAATGTAAATGCGGAATATAAATTCAGAAATGAGGAATTTTTTTTTGTATTTTTCTTTGAAGTTTGTACAAAGCCTCACTTCATGTGTGCAAAGCTCAAAGGAGCACAAAACTTCTTAAAGGATGAATGGGCATGGAGGCCTCCCTCCACCCCTCTATCCATACTACTCAAGGGGCACCTTTCACCCTTGGATGAGTCCCAAACCCTAGGGCACTCCATCAAGGGCTAGGACCAACCCTACTCAATCCATCTCTTGGGATAACCCAAAACCCACTAAAATAACAGGTTTTGCACGCTTCTCAAAGCCGCTAGACTTAACCACTACACTATCTTCATGAACCGCGATCCAACGGTCCTCCTTGATCCGTGCAGCGTCAAGCTAGCATCCTCATGGTTCCCTTGACCCTTTGACTTGCACCCGCTCCAACTCCGGCCATCCTCCGGCGATCACCGGCCTCCCGAACCTTCGGCGCTCCTCGCCTAATCCCAGCCTTCCCTCGCCTCACCATGACCTTGGATCGAAGCCCTGCACACATCAAAGGACATGGAAACACATCACATAGCATTGCCCAACATCAAAGTGAAATTAATGAACCAATAAATTATCCATTAACCCATTAGTTCATTAAAAACAAAATGCATCGAAGCTTGGCCAGCACTACCTCAGTGCAAAGGCTGGTACTGCCGCTCGGCCAGTAGTACCTCCCAACCCTGGCGGTAGTGCCGCTTGACGGTGAACAGTAAATGCACCCTCTCTGGAAAAAAGAGAACGCCCTCCTGGCCGGTACTGCCGCCTACGGCCAGCAGTACCGCCCTATTGGGCCGTTACTTCTGCTTTGCACAGAGTCAATCCAAATTACTTCAATTTGAAATTCGAATTCAAATCAAACTTCAAACATGAGTAACCCAAGCTCAAATATATGTCAAATACTCATCACAAACAAGAGTGGACCTCCACATGGTCCTTCAATCTCCCCCCTTGATAAGTATATTGACAAATCCATGAAAAGCATCATTTGAGTTTAAAAATAAGGAAAAGAAGCAATTTTGATTGCCACCAAAAAAAGAATCATACTTGGTTCATTTGAAAGAGAAAGCAAGGTCAAGACCAAGTAGATAAAACAGGATTTAGAGCTCAACCAAGAAGAGAACAAGTTTTCCACAAAAGGCTCTAAAAGACTGAAAACCTTCCAAATTGCTCCAAATTTGCTCATGATCCAATGCAAGGACAATTGATCAACTTGATCATGAGTAAGCATTTTTTTTGTTTAAACCCCCTACGATGCCGTTTCTACGTTTTCTCCCCCTTTTGGTAATATAGGCATCAAGAGAGCAAAATATGGATGAAATGCAACCTTAAGGAGCTTTGAGGATTATGCAAGTGACCATATGGACAAGGTATGACACCAAGCTACTCAAGTTCAGAAAATGTCATTCTAAGTCATATCCAATAGCCTATTTCAAAGAAATTGTTTTGCTAACTAGCTCAAAAGTGATTATAGTAATTTTGCATGATTTCAACAAAAGCATCACTTGGCGCAATTTCTAGACTAGAGACAAAGCCAATCCAAAGGATCATATGGATATACTAGAGTTCAATCTAGTCAACACTTTGGGAAGCTATAAGATCATTAGAGAACCCTCATGCTCAAAATAACTCTTTAAATGCAAGTTTTTTTTAAATAAATATCATCAGCCCAAATACTCGATCTAAAAATTTCTTCATGAACGCTCAAAAGATCGGTCTTCCCGCAAGACAAGAAGGGTTGCCTAGAGGATTGGGATATGATCTCAAGGAAGATTCAACCAATCAATCACTCAACATAGGCATGAAGAACCAAAAGCAAGTAGAAGGAGGGGGGCAAAATCAAATTGTGGTAATTAAATTGTGAGAATATAAAGACTGAATTTAAATTGCGGAATGTAAAGACATAATGTAAATGCGGAATATAAATTCAGAAATGAGGAAAATATTTTTGTATTTTTTCTTTGAAGTTTTTACAAAGCCTCACTTCATGTGGGCAAAGCTCAAAGGAGCACAAAACTTCTCAAAGGATGAATGGGCATGGAGGCCTCTCTCCACCACCTTCCACCCTTGGATGAGTCCCAAACCCTAGGGCACTCCATCAAGGGATAGGATCAACCCTACTCAATCCATCTCTTGGGCAAACCCGAAACCCACTAACATAACGGGTTTTCCACGCTTCTCAAAGCCGCTAGACTTAACTACTACACTATCTTCATGAACCGCGATCCAACGGTCCTCCTTGATCCGTGCTGCGTCAAGCTAGCATCCTCATGGTTCCCTTGACCCTTTGACTTGCACCCGCTCCAACTCTGGCCATCCTTCAGCGATCATCGGCCTCCCGGACCTCCGGCGCTCCTCGCCTAATCCCAGCCTTCCCTCGCCTCACCATGACCTTGGAACGGAGCCCTGCACATATCAAAGGACAAGAAAACACATGACATAGCATTGCCCAACATCAAAGTGAAATTAATGAACCACGCACTTCGTCGGAAACCCGCTGAAACATTGGTGCCTTGGTTGTCTTCCCCGTCTCCGGCAAATCAGCGCCGCCGCGACGCCATCGACCCCCTCGAGCTCTCTCAACCGTTCGATCCAGATCCGACCGACGAGGTGAGTCCACGTCGCCTGACCCTCGTAGAAACCAAGATTAGATCCGACGCATAGGATTGAGCCACGTAGCCTTAAACCGCACTGTGCTTGGGTTAGATCTCAGCCGTTAGATCTAGATCGTATGGTTAGGATTGAACCACGTTATAGCGTTATATGCGATCTCAGTCGTTCGATCAAGATCGAATGGCGTGGATCGAGCCACGCGTCGGCCACCGAGTCATGGCACGCCACCCCACGGTGAGGCAAGATCCCGATCGGATCTCGACGGTCCGATCTAAATTGAACGGTCCAGATCAGCCACGTTGTCCACAACGTGCGCGGCCTAGATCCAATCTGGACCGTTGATTTCCAAATCAACGGTCCAGATCGAGCCACGTGTGCGGGAGCCGAACCGGCCATGCGGTCGTGCAAGCGTCGCCGGTTGCCGCCGACGCCACGCTGCGTGGACGCCGGCGTGGGAACCACGCGTGTCGGCCAGCAGCTCCGCCACCGCGGCAAAGCGATGGCGTCATCCGTGATGTCGCACGCCCGGCGTCCGCAGTGGGCCGCGTGTCGGCCGAATCCCCTCGGCCGGAAACGTCTTGGCGTCGGCAATAGCGTCGGCCGATGGATTCCACGCGATGTCGATGGCCTGCGTGCACCGTCGATCGGGTCCACGGTGGACCAAAACCGAACCGTGGACTGAGTCCATGAACCGGCTGACGTCATGCTGACGCAATAATTTGATTTTTCAATAGAAAAATAATCGTTGGAAAATCAAATCCCGTGCTGATGTCATGCTGACGTCATAAATCGGATTTTGAATAGAAAAATAAATGAATTAATTCGGTTTATTGATTTATTTGAATTTTCAAACTTCAAACGCTTATAACTTTTGCATCTTAACTCCGATTTGAACGATTCTAATTTCTAAATTTTTGTAAAATTGTGATCTACTTAAATATGAATTTGAATTAATTTTTGGACATGATTTTCTCTGTTTATATTTATTTAATAGATTCTTCAAACTTTAAACGATTATAACTTTTGCGTTTTAACTCCGATTTGGACGATTCCAATTCCTAAAAATTTGTAAAATTGTGATCTCTCTATTTATGAATTTTATTTGAATTTTTGAACAATTTTTATCTACTATTTATTTATTTATTGCTATTTGCACGTGTTACGAGTAGACGTTGAAGTACCCGAGGGCTTCTAAGGTGAAGTGTTGACCCAGGAGCCAGCTTAAGATCAAGAACAAGTACTTTTTGAAGGCAAGTTATGCTTTGATCATATTGATCCCACTTTTGAAAGTTAATTTGATTTAAATTATTGCATGCTAATTTAGTTAGAAAATGCTTTAATTAATTCTGGGAATTAGATAAATGCCAAATTGCAGTATGACACCTTGATTAATTAATTATGTGCCATGAACCCTTGTCACCCTAGTTGTGGATTATATAGCTGGACATTTTAAATTGCCATCCTTGGGTATTTAGACCGTTGTAGTATAATGCTTAGACAGCTACGTGCCCATGACATGATTTTGGACAATCAAATGTAATATTGAATTAATGAGATATTGAACCTATTTTTGAGAAGTATCGTGTGTGGTGATGTTGATGATGGCACGTGGTGCATGGCAAACAACTAGGGTTTGACAAATAGATTTAGACCGGGACATGTGGCAAGAATGATAAGGGTGGGCCAGGTTTGGTATCGGGAATGTCGATTTGGTTCTTCGGAAAGTCTTGCCGTGGTCACCCTAAGGACTTAACCTTGCAAGCCTTTGAACTGAGTCAATCGTGCAACCACAAGTTCGGAATGGGACGGACCTAGTTGATTAAGTCGCCAATAACTTGCTTGTGGTACCTCGGGGTGTCAACTACACCGTTTGTGTAGCTTGAAGGGAGCGCATTGTGGTCATGCAAGATGGTACCCGTCCAACGGAGTGTAGGTCCCAAACTTTGCCTTTGCTAAAGGAAGGGATGGTGTAGGGCAAAAATCGGAGAGGTTCACTTGTGTACTTAGAGGCTTCTAAAACGCTTTGTTATGGACTCTCGCCTTCATGGCGTCTGACTGTATCTTGTGGCTAAAGTGCATAACCTCTGCAGAGTGTACAACCTATTCAAATAGCCAGGTCCACGGCATTGGACACTGCTCGGGGATTACAGTTAAGGGATAAAATTTCATGAAAACAACTTGGACTTCGGGAAATGTTTGAGTTTAGATTGGTGAATTGGACTTAGGATTGGAAAATGCTTACTTGTGCAATTCTTTGTGAAAGTACTCTATTGTTTATCGTTTTACTGCTTTGCAATCTATTACTGTATTTACTTACTGCTTCATTGCAAATGAACCATGAAACCGTCCTTTGTACTAAGCCATGCATATAGAGTATTAGTTTGCATTCTGTGCATGACTTCCTGAGTACCAAGTACTCACCCCTTGCAACAATACAACATTAGTTGAAGAAGAGTCGACGCCAGCTTCAGAGGAAGAACTTCAGGAGGAGCCAGCGAGCTAGGGGCGAGCCCAGTCAGTTGCCTATGGCATATTGGTTGGCGCCACGCATTTTCCTTATATTCCGCTGCAGTTTCCTTTAAGTAAGACTTTAGCCCTACGAGGCTTACTTTTGTAACTTGACCAAAAGGTCAAGCAACCAGTTATATTTCCATTTTCAATAAAGTACTTTATTATTCCGTTGAGTATGATTGTGATATTGATCGCTGTTGAGACTGTAACACCCCAAAATTTTGTTTTCTTGAATAAAGTTGAATTTTAGAATTTTTGGGAATTTTTGGAATTTTTTGGAATTTATTTGGATTTATTTGGAATTAACTTGAATTTATTCCATATTGAAATAATTAAAGAAATTCAATTTTTAAATAAAGTTTTGTTGGAAATATTTTATTTGGGTCCCAAATGTTCTAAAATATTTTCTAGAATTTTCTTGGAATTTTTCTGAGTATTTTGCTATTTTTCTTGAATTAAATGAATTTCTGGAAATTTATTTTAATTATTTAATCGCTGGAAAAATGCGAGTGGGTTTGTATTGTTCATCCGACCGAGCCCGAAGTCGACTCGAAGTTCGAGTCCGACCAATTCGATCACGCCACTGCCTCGGTGGCCGAATCCACGTCCGAACCCTAAAGTGCGGATCGCGGATCGAGATCCAACGGCCACGATCGCGTTGTCCCCGACCGAACCGAGTCCGAGCCGAACCCGTTCGCGCCCGCGAATCGTGACCATCCATCGCGCCACGTGGACGGCTGAGATCGTGCCACGTCGCAGATCCGAGTCCTCGCCGGACTCCGCCGCCGCAACGGAGTGGGCCTCGGTTTTCGCGTGATTCACGGAAGCCGAGGGCCCTATTTAATGCGCCGCCGCCACCACCGTGATCCTCTCTTCCGTGCGCACCCGTACCACCAACGCACCTTGATGCGCACGGTGGCCCGATCTTCCGATAGGTGCAGGTAAGTCGATTGTTGGAGAACTCGACGTTGACGATCCGGCTTCCGATCAGAACCGATCCGAACCCTGCAATCGCTACACCACAACTCCGTTGGTTATCAACCACGCACAAACACGGTTGACCTCGCCAAGAAGGCTTATCCCTGCAAGCGAAATCGAGAACACAAGCAAGAACGTAGAAGATGCAATCTGAAATTGCGAATTGAATTGAGAACACGAAGTTGGGGTTCCACAAACCAGATGAGCAGCTAAAATCGACAGAGTGTCTAGTTGAAATCTAAGCAAAACTCGCGGCCTCAAGCGGCGCTCTGAGGTATGATAGGGGGGCGTGAGGGGGAAGGCTAGGGTTGTGTGCGGCCGTGGGGGGGGGGTGCGCACACAACTTGGGCCTGGCCCACCACACGCTTACAAGGCCCAAAACAGCCCAAAACAGGAATTTCGTGCATTGTTTTGATGCTTCCCGTCGACTCAGGATGAATCTGGATCTGAGACCAAAACCATTGGAAAGATCTCGTCGTTATCTTTCTAACAAGCACAAGAACTCCCCCATTGGACTCCGTATGAGAAAGTTATGCCCGTTTTAGTGAAGTGTTGTCCGTTGACTCCGAACTGAACTTGGTGGCTGAATTGTGGATGACTTGCACTTCGGATTGACTTGGCATTCTTCTCCTATGTTCCTAAGTAGTAATACATCACAAATATTTAGTAGCATCCCATCCTCAATAATATTATTATGATGAATAGCGAGAAATGAGCTCACCTCATGATTTAGTTGACGTGCACGAGCTCGTGTCATTGGACCATGATGTATGCGTGTATCCAAAGGAGTGATGTCCTCATCATCCTCCCCCTCTTGAATTGGAGTCGTCCTCGACTCAAGCTCATCCTCTTCTCCCATGTATGGCTTTAAATCTGAAACGTTAAAAGTGGGACTAATCCCAAAGTCTGCAGGCAACTCAAGTTTATAGGCATTATCATTAATCTTTTCAAGTATTTTAAAAGGACCATCAGCTCGAGGCATTAGTTTGGACTTCCTCAAATCTGGAAACCTATCTTTTCTCAAGTGCAACCAAACAAGATCACCAGGTTCAAAGGATAAATGTTTCCTACCATGGCTACCAGCAAGTCTATACTTTTCAGTCATCTTTTCTATGTTTTCCTTAGTTGTTTCATGCATTTTTAAAATGAATTCAGCACGCTTCTTTGCATCTAAATTTACCTTTTCAGAAGTAGGCAAGGGCAAAAGGTCAATTGGAGCACGAGGATTAAACCCATACACTACCTGAAATGGACTTACCTTGGTGGTGGAGTGTGTCAACAGATAAGCCACTGGGTACCCACGTTAAATGCATTGGCACCGCCGCCAAGAGGGACAGGTGGCGTCAGCCACTCCTGGCGACTACCGAAGGTGCTCGCCAGGACAGTGGCGTTGAGCCACTCCTCGGGCGACCTAACAAGGTGCTCGCCCAGGGCGAGTGGCGTTCAGCCACTCCTCGAAGCGACCAACAGGTGCTCGCCCGGAGGCGAGTGGCGTCGAGCCACTCCTCGAGGCGACCACCAAGGTGCTCGCCGGAGGCGAGTGGCGTCGAGCCACTCCGAGGCGACTCACCAAGGTGCTCGCCAGAGGACAGTGGCGTCGTGCCACCTCCTGTGGCGACCAAATGAAGGTGCTCGCCCGAGGGGCGTGGCGTTCAGCCACTCCTGGCGTAGTTCCCAAGGATCAACCCCGTAATCAGGCGCTTACAGGCGAAGGGTCGTGGATATTTAATGCGAGACGTCGCATTAATTGCGAGATATGTAAGTCGTGGTATGGCGGCGCGTCTTCCCAGGCGCGCATTAATGATGGGTGGCGCCGAATCGACATCCCTCTCTCTGGAGGAGCCTGCAGGGTGACAGACAAAGTGACCCAAGGCGAAGTCTAAGTCGGCTAGGCAGGCATTAAATGTGATGTAAGAGAGTATGACGGTGCATTAAATGCACCGTAGTAACGTGTCGACGCTTGCTTTACGCAGCTTGTAAGCCCCATGCGCCACCACCAGAGTATAAAAGGGAGCTAGGATGCGTGGGAGAGGGGATTTTTGGTTGGTTGATTTTTGGTTGGCGTAACCTCGTGAGGGTCTTCTTCCCACCTTGTAAGAACCTTTGAACTCAGAGGAAACCACCAAGCAGACTAGGGTTATTACTCCTTTGGAGGGCCCGAACCTGGTAAACTCGATCGTCTTCTTGCTTGCTTCCGAGATCCCTGCTCTTCCGTCTTTGGAGCGGTTGCCACAAAAGCCCCCAGTCCGACCTCTCAAGCACCCAGCCTTAGGGTGCCTGTTGGTTAGTAAGCCGACAGGCGCGCCTGTAGGGGCTTAGTGGTTAGATCGTTCCTTTCTTCCATTCCTTTTGAGGAGTTTGCAAGAATCCAAGATCATCCTAAGATGGTGGAATCTCATCGACAGCCAGAAGCGCCTCCCGAGGAAAGCGGCGCCGGCCGATCTCGGCTCCTTAAGAGTCGGGTCGGCCGGGTCCTTCATGCGGCGGGAGGCGCGAGCCACATCCAAGCCCTGAGTTCACTGGCCCGGAAGCTTCTTTGCTGGGGAAGATACCCCAATGCAAAGCCTTCATGCGGCCGGTTGCTCTGGATCATCCTCCTGGCCCAACTGACGGCGACACCTCAACACCCCTTGGCTCCGAGGACATTGCCCGTCTAGTGGACTCACCAAAGAAGAGTTGTCGTGGGCAATTCACCGGGGCTTCCGCTGGCCTCCGCCTAAGGAGTTCGTATGGTGGATGCACAAGCTTCCGATCGCTCTTTAGCGACCTCTCCGGCCGCAGGAGCCGGATAAAGGGAAGGAGTATCGCCGCAGCCCCTCCGCAACAGGGGACGTGCACAAGCTTCAGATCTTCCCGCAGACTCCCATGCCGGAAGAGAACCGCGGGGATCTAAGGGCACGCCTCAATGAGGGGCGGCTCCAATGGGAGACGACCGCGTCAAGTTCTTCTGAGGCGTCGTCCGCAACGACGCGCCGAACCCCTCGGCTGCCGGCCGAAGGGGCTTCCTTCCGACTGGGAGAGTGTAGACTCGCACTCCTCGACCCCATCTCAGGGTCGGGGGTGGTGGGCGACACTACTCCCCATATAATGTTGGGTGCCAGCGTTTTCCTCCGCTCACGCCAATCGGCGTGGCTGTAAAGATTTCGTCCTGCGCCCATCGAGAAGTATGACGGCACCACCAACCCTGAAGAATTCCTCAGATTTATACGACGGCAGCGTGCGTCACGGGGTCGAGATAGAGTTATGGCCAACTACTTCCCGATGTCGCGACAGTTCGCCCGCCTCCTCGGCCGCCGAACCTTCCTCGGGGTTCGGTACACTCGTGGGAGGAATCAGGCGACATTTTTGTCGCTAACTTTCGTGGCTCCTACGCTCAACCGGTGTGGAGGACGACCTCCACGCTTTGGAGCGAGAAGGAGGGAGTCCCCGAGGGGTTTATTCGGCGGTTTAGCCATTGCCGCAACACGATCCACCGGATCTCTGAGCAGTCGGTTATTATTGCGTTCCAGACGGGGGTTATGGATCAGAAGATGCGGGAGAAGATGGCAACCCGCACTGTAGCTACCACTTCCGAGCTTTTCTCCCTGGCTCACAAGTGTGCCGGCAATGAGGCTCTCGGAAGGAGTGCAAGCAGGCCTCAAACCCCGACGGCCGAGCGTCGAAGTCCTCTCGACCGTAAAAAGAAGAAGCGCAAGGAGGCCGTCGCTCGAGAGGTTTTGGTGGCCGATCCAGGCCAAGCCTCGGCGCGGCGATCGAGAGCGAAGGAGAGATCGCCGGGACCGAGACAATCGCGAGGACCGCCGTTCTCCCCGCCGTGAAGACGACAGGGCAAGCCATCTTGCCCATCCACCGCACAAATGGGCACGACTTGGAAGATTGCCAGGTTGTGTCCAAGTTGGTGGAAAAGCGGCTCAAGCGCCGCTAAAAGGATCGCTAAGATGATGACGACGAAGATGACACCCCACCGGCTTTCCAACAAGCCGAGCACACGGTGGCATACATTCATGGGGGTTCGGCCACCTACTCTTCCAACTCGCAGCATAAGCGAGAGTCGAGACAGTGTGTGCCACCATGCCGAGCCGGACGAAGTCGGTCTTTGAAGTGGTCGGATCAATCGATCACTTTCACCGGGCCGACCACCCGGCGAACACTTCAGGCCCAAACCATCTCCCGATCGTGGTCGCCTCTACGGCCAGGAATGCGGCTTAAGAGTACTAGTTGATGGAGGAAGTGCCATCAACTCTGCTTGGCCGGGCGTATCAAGCACTCCAAATACCTTATGAAGAATCATACCCACCGCTTTTTATGGAATTGCCCCCGGATGGGCCTAATGCCCTCGACAAGTCCACCGTCACGCTCGGGCGCTAAAAACTTCCTGACGGAACTCATCAACCGAGGTCGCCGACTTGACCTCCTTACAACGCCTCGCTTGGCGGCCGCTAGTCAAATTCATGGCGATTACGCATCATGCTTATTTGCCGATGAAGATCCACTGGGCGAAGGGCCCAATTGTGGTAAAGGTGGACAAGCTCAAGCCTTGCGCCTCGATAAGCAAGTGCAAGACTTATTTGGAGCCGCTCGCTCTGCCAAGGTGGCACGTAAGACCCTCGAGCGCCTCCCGGCCAAGGCTCAGCGCTTCACCAGTCCCTTGGGTGAGGTGAAGGTGGTCCCGTGGGTGAGGAAGGCTCGGGCAAGGTGAGAGAATTGGCGCCGATCTCGGCGCCAAATAGGAAGACGCGCTGCCACCTTCCTCCTGGCCTAATCTAGATGTGTTCGCCTGGGAACCATCTCGAAATGACCGGTCCCTAGGGAGGTGATCGAGCACCGATTGGCAACGCTACCTGGGCGCACTCCACCGGCTGTAAGATCCGGAGGCAGCGCCAGAGCGACAAGAGGCCATTCGGGAAGAAGTGGAGAAGCTATTGCAAGCCGGAGTTGTGCGGGAAGCCGCCTACCCCGAGTGGTCAAGCTAACCCCGTGCTCGTGAAGAAGTCCAATGGGAAGTGGCGAATGTGTATAGACTTTACCGAGCCTCAATAAAGCCTCGCCCTAAGGACCCTTACCCTCTGCCAAGGATTGACCTCGTTGTCGATTCTACTACAGGATGTGAAGCTCTATGTTTCCTAGACGCCTACTCGTGATATCATCAGATTAGAATGGCGCAGAAGACGAAGAAAAGACGGCCTTTGTGACCTCTTTTGGTGTATCTTGTTATGTTCGAATGCCCTTTGGGTTGAAGAATGCCGGATCTACCTACCAAATGAGCCATGCATATTGTATTCAAGTCACAAATTGGGAAGAACCTGGAGGTATATGTTGATGACTTGGTGATAAAAGCTAAGGCCGACATGGGTTGGTTGAAGATCTGGAGGAAACTTTCTCCCATCTCGGGCACTACCGCTTAAAGTCAAATCTGAGAAGTGCGTGTTCGGGTGTCATCTGGGAAGTTGCTTGGCTTCCTGGTCTCCACCGGGATCGAAGCCAATCCGCATAAGATTGAAGCAATTGAATGAATGAAGCCACCGTCCGCTCAAGCGACTTCTGCTTAGGCCGGGTCGCCTCTCCCGTAGGTTCATAGTCCTACTGGGGAGAAAAGTCTCCCATTGTTCAAGCCGATGAAGAAGACTAATTCCTTCGAGTGGACCCGGAAGCCAGCAGGCATTTGAAGATCTCAAGAAGTATCTCTCCTGCGCCTCTGTCTTTGGTCGCCCCCGAGCCTGGTGAGCCGCTTCTCCTCTATGTAGCGGCAAGCCCTCGGCGGTGAGTGCAAAGACTAGTAGCAGAGCGAGAGGCGTCAATGGCCGGTCTATTATGTGAGCAAGGTGCTTGCATGATGTCGAAACTAGGTATCCCCAGGCCCGTAAAATGGTGTATCTTTGTCTTTGGTGGCATCAAGAAAGTCGCGACATTATTTCCAAGGAAGGAGATCACCGTGGTCTCCTCGTATCCTCTCAAGGGAGATCCTTCACAATCGTGAAGTCGAAGGTCGATCGCTAAGTGGTCTGTCGAGCCGGGGAATTTGGCTTCAAATTTGCCCTCAGATCGCTATCAAGAGTCAAAGATCGCGGACTTCGTTGTTGAATGGACTCCGGCAGATGGGAAGATAAGGAAGTCCCCGTGCCCACGCCTTGGGCGCTCCTCTTCGATGGATCCTTCAGCTCGGCGCGCTGGGTGGGTTCCTCCTGGTCTCCCGACCGGGACCCTCAAATATATAGTCATCCTGGACTTTAAAGCTACCAACAATGTTGCGAATACGAAGGATTCTTGGTGGGCTCAGTTCGCAGCCCATCGGCATACTGGCGCCCCTACAGATTAAAGGCGATTCTTTCTTGGTCATCAACCAGGCAAGGAAGGACTTCACCTGCTCGATCCCGTCATGGCGGCTTACCCGCGGAGGTTAGAAAGATGGAGAGACACTTCAAGGGCTAGGGTATACACACATACCCTGGCGCGACAATTATTTAGCGGACGAGCTCGCTCATTTCGCCTCGACAAGAGCCCTGCTCCTGGCCTGAGTCTTTGAAGAAAGGCTTCCGCGACCGTCCATCTCACCCCGTCTGCGGTGGGGAGGATGGTGATCTTTGCCCACCTTCACCTCGGATGGGAAAGCGGCGACGCCTATCGCAACCCCGTTTACGGTGGGGACGATGGTGGCGCCGCCCCACCCACGCTGCAGGAGGAAAAGTGGCACGGTGGAAACGCTGCTGCCAGCGAGTACCGGACGATCACTCTGTGGTCGCCGTGCTTGACCGGGAAGGCACATGGATGGACCCGATCCTGGCCTACTGCGGGATCAAGTATGCCCCGACGATGATGCGCCACCGAGAAGATAGCGCGAAGGCCAAGCGCTACACCCTGGTAGATGGGGACCTGGCTGGCGGGTGGAAACGGAGTTCTTCCAAGTGCATCACTCGGAAGAGGGAAGCATTTTGCTTTCGATATCCATGGAGGCGTGTAAAGGGAGCCATTTTTTCCGATCGAACCTGGTGGGAAAAGCTTTCGCCACGGGTTCTATTGGCCAACCGCCTCCAGGATGCTTGCGAGTGGTGAGGAGATGCGAGGCGTGCGGTTCCACGCTAAGCAAATCCACCAACCACTCAAGCTCGCAAACCATCCCGCCTCATGGCCCTTCGCGTGCAGGGGCCGGATATCTGGGTCCGCTCGCGGGCCACAGGAGGCTACACTCATATCTGCTCGCCGCCATTGACAAGTTCACCAAGTGGGTGGAAGCCGGGCCGTGAGAACCATTACCGCCGCAGCTACCGCCAAGTTCATGCGAGGATCTTCGCCGCCGGGTCGCCAACCGTATCATCACCGACAATGGCGCCCGATTCACTGGCCAGCTTTTCGACTTCTCAGAAGAAATGGGCACGAAGTGCTTGCCTCCGCTGCCCATCCAAGAAGCAACGGCCAAGTTGAGCGAGCCAATGCACTGCTGTCGAAGGGCCTCAAGACTCGAGCGTTTGATCGACTTCACCGGCGTGGCTCACGGTGGGTTGAAGAACTCCGGCGATCTTGTGGTCACTCGGACCACTCCCGGCCAAGACTCTGGGAGAGACTCCATTCTTTCTCGGTTTACGGAGCGCAGGTCGCCCTCCCTTCCGCACTGACATTTGGGTCGCCGCGGCGTTCTTTGCGTTCGCGGAAGAAGATCAGAAGAGATGCGCCAAGACGACGCCAATCTCCTGGAAGAAGCCGGGATCGTGCGGCCTGCGCGCCGCTTCTGCAGACAAGAAAGCCTCGGGAGGTACCACGCCACCCGGTCGCTGAGAGAACATCGCGCTGGGCGACCTGGTCTTGGCGAAGATTCGCCGCAGTCGGGTTGCACAAACTGTCTCCCTGGGAGGGCCCCTTTAAGGTGGTTTCGATCTCTCGACCGGCGGTCGGGTTGGCTAATGAGGCGGGAGGAACTGGCGAACTCGCGAGAATATAGAGAACTGCGCAAGTTCTACCCTTGAACGGTTGTAAGTTTCGTGTTTTGTTCCTCGCACGGCCGAATCATGTCTGTCTTTGCCCGACTAGTGAGGAAACACCGTTGTTCGTAAATTAAGTATTAAGTTCCGTTGTTTTTTAGCGCCATTACTTCATGCCTTTACAGTTCTGTGTTTTATGGCAAAGTGTTGAGCGATCACTCTAGTCCGCTCGATCTGTGGCGCCCGATGTAAAGCGGGACCACTCTGTAAGTCGGCCCGAAGCAGGATTAGGCAATTAGGCGGTGGTTTTGAACTCGGCTCCGGCACGGCCATGACACTCGGTGTCCCGTGAAGTGGCGATTTAAACATCACTACCAAAGCCTACATCTGTCACGTCTTACACCGTGTCCGCTTCAGCGAGGCCACAAGGGTGCGTGTTGTTTGCGGGATCAGTAAAGCAACGAGAAAGAATCGCCGGACACAAGGGGTGTTTTACTCCTTCTTTTTCCTTCTAAGCCTTAAGCCGAGCAAAGAGCACTCAAGTTAATCTTGGCGATCGATAGGTGGAAGGCTAAGAAGACAAGTTAAACATTGCTGAATAAGTCTAAAAAATGTCATGTCTATTCCATGAAAGTGCTTTACAAAAGTTGTTGCGGAGCTGACAAGTTAAAAGGAAAAAGAAAAAAAAGGAGAAAGGGAAGAAGGGTCTAGGCTATCCTATCCTTCTTCCTCCTCGTCACGCCATGCACGCATCTGAGGTCTTCCGCGAGGGTCCGGCGTCGGCGCCCGATGCCACGTCTTCTGCTGCTTGCCTCGGTAGCGAGGTTGACCATCTCGGTGGCGGCGACGTGGTCGGCGGCTACGCGCACCGCGCCTCCGCCTCGCCTGATCTCCTTCAATCCACGGACGGCGGCGAGAGGATCAAAGTTGGCGTCCTTGACGCGCGAGACGCCAAAACGAACCAGAGCGTAGCGGCCATCGCGCGTCCTTCTGGGTGGGACCGTCGGCCAGGGCGGCGGAAGCCGGCGGTGAAGTCCGCGATCCGACCGAGGCGTAATGGGCGAGGCGCGGCCGCTTCCGTTGGCGCTTTGCCGCACCAACCCGGCCGAGCGAGGTCGCCCTCCATCCGGCCGGCGTACCTCGGATCCGCAGAGTGTCCGCCTCGGGTGGATGCGGTCGTCACGCGCCTCGAGCTCTTCCATGAGCTCGGCGGGCGAGTGGCCCCGCTCGCTCCCCACTCGCCTCGCTCCTTCCTTTCCACTCGATCATGTAAATCGGCCACCTCCTGCCGGCGGCACGATCTCGATGGCGGCGTCGGCCGGTAGTTACTGCTTTCGACGAAAAGCGGTGGTGGTGTGGGAGTAGAAAGCTATCCAAGCGGCGATGAGTGCATCTGCGTCCGCAAGAAGGAGCAATCCGCGGGAGGATCCGAGAGTGGTGTGGCCCAGCGCCTCTGAGGCGACACCTGACGGCCATTGGGCCGGTGCATCTTGATCGCCGGCTTCTTCACCGTCTGGCGGATCATTCTTTGCTCAGTCAGCTACCTCGACCCCGATGCTTGGCCGCGAGCGTGAAGAGTCTGGCGGTGCCACTGGAACAAGCAAAAGCAAGCAAAGGTAAGGCTCCATTCGAAGGTTAAAAAGTTTTACCGCCCTTTTTGTGTTTCAAGGATTACAGTACACAGTGAGGCCTCGAAACCGAGGCACTCCGGGCGAGAACCGGCCCCTCGAGGCACGGCGGCCTCGGTGGCGGGCGAGGCAGGACCGCTCCACCGGAAGCCGCGAGTCAACCGGTGGATCCGCCATCGGGCAGCGGCGGGTCGGCGTGGCGATGGCGGCGGAGAGATGCTTCGCCGATGGTCCGCTTAGCGCCGTGGATCACCGGCCGGCCGTGGCGATGGCGGCGGAGGCGCAGCTGCCGGCCGGTCCGCCATCGTAGCGCCGGTCGGCCGCCGGCGGTAGCGATGGCGGAGGAAGGCGCCGGCTGGTCGGCCCGGCCGGCGCCAACCGATTCGGCGGTGGTGGCGGAGGCGAGCGTCGCGGCCGTTGATGAAGAGCCCCGCACCGGTGAGGAAGTCCCGGTGGCTGGCTGCTGGAAGATCCAGCCGGCCGACGAAGATGGCCCCGATAGCCGTGGTCGGTGGACGTTCGATGAAGCGATGTCGTCGGCGGGACGCTTGTTCCTCCCTGGTCGCCACCGTAGGAGTGCCGCGATTATCGAGGCCCTTGATGGACGATGATGGGCGTCCCCATGGCGCCCATCTTGGGCATCGCCTTGACGATCTCCGCCCGATCCGCAGGCCGCATGTCGCAGAGTGGAAGCGCAGCCTCGGGGAAGGGTGGAACGTCGCTCAATCGCCCAATCGCCCCATCTAGGAAGCGATCTGCGGCGTCCGGCTCTCCTACGGTGACACAAAAGAAAAAAATGAAAGAATGATGATGATGAAGAAGGAAGGTATAAAAGCTTACCTCCAGGAATCGTCGAGTCCCGTCATCCACGCCCAGATAGTGCCAGTGGGCCGGTGGCGGCGCGCAAAGGACTAATCCTCCGGACACGAAGTCCTCGAGAACCATGCCTCCGGCCACATTGTCGCAGCCGATCAACCCGAGCCAACATTGCAAGTAGCTCTGGCGTATCGGCGACCGGAGATCCTCAGATTTGCCGCCCACCGCTTCCGTTGGAAGCCCTGTGGCTTCAATGCCGCTTATCGTCTTCAACGTACAACCATTCGTGGCGCCACATTTTCCGGTGGATCGGTCTCCATTGGAATGTAGCGCCGCAACGGCCCCGGCTTCTAAGTCGCAGATGGCGACACCGGAGATGCCGGAGCCCTGGGCCGACGCGAGCGAGAAGAAGTAGCGGAAAAGGAGAAGATTGGGCATTACCCCTATGAACATCTCACGTAAGTGGGCAAAGACGGAGAGGAGCACAATGGAGTTAGGGGAAGGTGGATGTTGTGAATGTCGTAGAAGTTGAGGACGGCGATGTAGAAGTCCGAGATGGGCGGGACCAAGCCCGCCATCATCGCCAGACAAAGAAGATGACTTCCCGGCCGCTATGAGGGAGCGACAGTCCGGCCAAGACAAGTGAGAGCGCCACGGCGATCACCTTGGAGCATTTAGCGGCGGCGTTCTCTTCCACGCTGAAAGGAGGGAGGGACAGAGTCGGAGAGGCCATCGAGAATCGCCTAAGGCGTAAAGGAAGCTAAGGCAGAAGGAGCAGAGGCGGTGCTTAAACGGGAACATGCCCCCCGCCGCCTCGCTTATTTATAAGAATTCAAGGGAGAGCCTGGCGGGAAAAAGTCGAAGAGACGCGGCGGTTCGGATGGAAAACCAAAGCATTTTTCAAGGAAGTGGGCACGTCCCACGGCCACGGAAAGCGACGCGCAGATCCACCTCGGGACCGAAAAAGAGGCAAGTTTTTAAAGACCGCGGCGTGCGTGGGCATTTATAGGCCCCACCCGGAGATTGAACCGCTCGGCGAAGAAAAAGAAAGAATAAAGACACTCCAGGTGGGCGAGGGCTCTTGTCACAGATTAAGCGGGGTACCTGTGCCGCATTAAATCTTGTCGCCAAGAAGGACAGTGGCGTTGAGCCACTCCTCGGCGACAAATGGCGTGTGCTCGCCAGGGGACAGGTGGCGTTGTGCCACTCCTGTGGCGACAGCGAAGGTGCTCGCCAGGACAGTGGCGTTGAGCCACTCCTGGGCGACCAGCGAAAGGTGCTCGCCAGGGGACAAAGTGGCGTTCGAGCCACTCCTGGCGACAGCCAAGGTGCTCGCCCAGAAGCGATGGCGTCGAGCCACTCCTCGGCGACCAGCCAAGGTGCTCGCCAGAGGACAGTGGCGTTGAGCCACTCCTGGCGACAATGAAGGTGCTCGCCGGAGGCGAGTGGCGTTGAGCCACTCCTGCGTAGTTCCCAAGGATCAACCCCGTAATCTGTGCTACAGGCGAAGGGTCGTGGATATTTAATGCGAGACGCGTGCGCATTAATTGCAGGATATGTAAGTCGTGGTATGGCGGCGCCTTCCCAGCGCGCATTAATGATGGGTGGCGCCGAATCGACATCCCCTCTCTCCTGGAGGAGCCTGCAGGGGTGACAGACAGGCGGGACCCAAGGCGAAGTCTAAGTCGGCTAGGACAGGCATTAAATGTGATGTAAGAGAGTATGACGGGTGCATTAAATGCACTGTAGTAACGTGTCAGACGCTTGCTTTACGCAAGCTTGTAAGCCCCATGCGCCTCAGCCAGCCCGAGTATAAAAGGGAGCTAGGATGCGTGGGAGAGGGGGATTTTTTGGTTGGTTGATTTTTGGTTGGCAGAACCTCAGAGGGTCTTCTTCCCCAGCCTTGTAAGAACCTTGAACTCAGAGGAAACCACCAAGCAGGACTAGGGTTATTACTCCTTTGGAGGGCCCGAACCTGGGTAAACTCGACTGTCTTCTTGCTTGCTTCCAGCATCCCGTTCTTCCCGTCTTTGGAGCGGTTGCCACAAAAGCCCCCAGTCCGAATCTCTCAAGCACCCAGTCTTAGGGTGCCTGTTGGTTAGTAAGCCGACAGAGTGTACCGATCGATTGTAAGCAAACTCAACGTGTGGTAGACACTCTTCCCACAGCTTCAAATTCTTCTTTAAAACAGCCCGCAACATGGTGGATAAAGTGCGATTAACGACCTCAGTTTGGCCGTCAGTTTGGGGATGACATGTAGTAGAAAATAGCAACTTCGTCCCCACTTTGTTCCAAAGTGATCCCCAAAAATGGCTCAAAAACTTTGCATCACGATCTGAGACAATAGTATTAGGCACTCCATGAAGGCGAACGATTTCCCTGAAAAATAAATCAGCTATGTTTGTAGCATCATCGCTCTTGTGACAAGGTATAAAATGTGCCATTTTAGAAAAATGATCCACAACTACAAATATGCTATCCCTCCCCCTCTTTGTCCTAGGTAACCCTAAAACAAAATCCATAGAAATATCCTCCCAAGGTATACTAGGAATAGAAAGAGGCATATAAAGACCATGTGGATTTAAGCGGGACTTAGCTTTATTGCAAGTAGTGCAGCGTGACACATAGCGCTCGACATCTCGTCTCATCTTTGGCCAAAAGAAATGGCCACAAAGACATCTTCAGTCTTCTTTGCTCCAAAATGTGCCATCAAACCTCCTCCATGCGCCTCCTGCAACAACAAAAGACGAACGGAGCTAGCTGGAATGCATAGCTTGTTAGCACGATAGAGCAAACCATCATTGAAAATATATTTGTTCCATGTTTTGCCTTCTTTACAATGTTCATGCACTTCCTTAAAGTCTAGATCAGTAGCATATAAATCCTTAATCGTCTCTAAACCAAAAATCTTGTGATCAAGTTGAGATAACATGGTGTAACGTCTAGAAAGTGCATCAGCAATCACATTGTCCTTGCCTTTCTTATGTTTTATGATGTATGGAAAGGACTCAATATATTCTACCCATTTAGCATGTCGTTTATTCAATTTAGCTTGACTTCTAATATGTTTCAAAGATTCATGATCAGAATGTATAACAAATTCTTTAGGCCATAGATAATGTTGCCAAGTTTCAAGCACACGCACTAAAGCATACAATTCTTTATCATAAGTAGAATAATTCAGATGTGGACCACTCAATTTCTCACTGAAATAAGCAACTGGCTTACCTTCTTGAATTAGCACGCCTCCAACCCCAATCCCACTAGCATCACATTCTATCTCAAAAGTCTTACCGAAATCAGGGAGTTGGAGCAATGGAGCATGGGTGAGCTTTTCTTTTAGCAACTTGAATGCTTTTTCTTGTGCAGGTCCCCATGTGAAAGCTACTCTTTTCTTTGTCAACTCATTCAGTGGGGCGGCAATGGTGCTAAAATCTCGAACAAAACGCCGATAGAATCCTGCAAGACCATGAAAGCTTCTCACCTGGGTGACAGTCTGAGGGGTCGGCCAGCTCTTTATGGCTTCAATTTTTGCGTCGTCCACTTCAATTCCCTGTGGAGTAACAACATAGCCAAGAAAAGAGACTCGATCGGTGCAAAAGGCGCACTTCTCAAGGTTACCAACCAAACGTGCATCTCTCAAAGCATTAAAAACAGCACGTAGTTGTTCCACATGTTCTTTATGAGACTTGCTATATATCAAGATGTCATCAAAGTAGACCACCACAAATTTACCAATGAAAGCTCGTAAAACTTCGTTCATTAAACGCATGAAAGTGCTAGGTGCGTTAGTTAATCCAAACGGCATGACTAACCACTCATATAAGCCGAACTTAGTTTTGAAAGATGTTTTCCATTTGTCACCCAATTTCATTCTAATTTGGTGGATCCACTATGCAAGTCTACCTTTGAGAAAATAATAGAACCACTCAATTCATCAAGCATGTCGTCTAACCTAGGGATAGGATGACGATACCTTATTGTAATATTATTAATGGCTCTACAATCCACACACATACACCAACTATCATCTTTCTTAGGAACTAAAAGAACAGGAACGGCACATGGACTAAGGCTTTGTCGTACGTACCCTCGGTCCAAAAGCTCTTGGACTTGTCGCTGAATTTCCTTAGTCTCCTCCGGATTTGTCCTATATGCAGCACGGTTTGGCAAAGTCGCTCCCGGGATCAAGTCGATTTGGTGCTCAATACCTCGAATAGGTGGCAGCCCCGGGGGTATCTCAGCTGGGAACACATCCTCATACTCCTGCAAAAGGTTAGTGACTGCAGGAGGCAAAGAGCTAGACATATCATGAAATGAAAATAGAGCTTCTTTGCATATCAAAGCATAGCATGGAGCATCATCCTCATTATTAATTTCAGCAAGATCAGATTTTGTAGCAAGCATAACACCACCCTTCAATTTAATTCCCTCGGACCTAGAACTAGGTTATTTCTTGTCTTTCTTAGGTGGGAAAATATTTTTAGCTACTTGCTGATTTTCATATTCTAGTGCACTATCTTTTCTCTCATTTTCAGCTCTCTCTTTGTCAGATTGCACAATTTCAGCAGGGGTCATAGGGAGCAAAGTGATTTTCTTCCCTTTGTGCATAAGAGTGTATTTATTACTTCTACCATGATGAATTGCATCAGTATCAAATTCCCATGGACGGCCTAACAAAAGTGAACATGCTTGCATAGGCACTACATCAAAATCAGCAAAATCATGGTATGTTCCAATGGAAAATTGCACTCTCGCAGCTTGTGTTACCTTCACCTTACATTGTTATTGAACCATTGAATATGGTAGGGATGAGGGTGTGCACGTGTGGGCAAGCAAAGCTTGTCCACTAGATCAGAACTCACCAAGTTATTGCAGCTCCCACCATCAATTATGACACGAACACGACGGTCCTTGACAATGAGGTACATCTGAAACAAATTATGGCGTTGTAGCTTGTCCGCTTGCTCCATTTGAGCGCTCAACACTCGTTGCACAATGATTGTCCTATAATTCTCGGTGGCAGCGGTCCCTAAAATCTCCTCGTCATCATTGTCCGTCTCATGGTCATCCTCATTATCTGCAAGGTTAGCTGCAAGAGTATTTTCATCCTCAATATCACTAGCACTAATGTACCCACCTTCTTCTGTTGCAATGTACGCTCGACGACTTGGGCAATCCTTCATGACATGGCCCATTCCCTTGCATCGATGGCATACAATTCCAGTGGTACGACCCGTGGAAGCAACCGATGATGAGCTCTTTGTGGGTACCTGCACATTGTTAGATTTACTCACCTCGGGTGCTCGTGACGGTGATGGTGCTGTTGAACGAGCCCTACTCGTGGAGGGGGCAGCAGTCTGAGTGGAAGAAGGTGGAGGTGTTGCTGACATCGATCTTGGCGCCGATGCACCACCAAAGTTGCTCCGTGTCCTTTGTTGTCTTCCCTGCAATTCTTTTTCTGCCAACATAGCAAGCTGGAACAATCTATTAATGTTATTGTATTCTTTGTAATCAATTATGTCCTGGATTTCACGTCGTAAACCCCCATAAAATCGAGCCATCTTATCTTCTTCATCCTCAAATACCTCACAGCGCAACATGCCTATTTGTAGCTCTTGATAGTATTCCTCTACAGATCTATTACCTTGATTTAAGCGTTGCAATTTTTTACGTAAATCACGTTTGTAAGGAGGAACAAATCTACTACGCATAGCTCGCTTTAATCAATCCCATGTATCAGGTTGTAAGCCAGAATTCACTACTTCATTCCACCAAATGATAGCAAAGTCTTTGAACTCACTAGTAGCTTGTCTGACTCTATGTATTTCAGGAACTAAATGGGAATTAAATTTTTGCTCAACAGTTATTTCCCAATTTAAATATGCCTCAACATCATATGTACCAGAAAAAGATGGTATAGTAAATTTAACTTTAGAGAAAGGATCATCATTGCGGTGATTAAAGTTATTACCTCCCATACCTTGACGGTTGTGATTCAGGCGTCGTTGTTGTCGTACATCTTGGGCAGCGACACGAGCATTGTCTTCTCCATCCACATCATCTCCCATGACAGATTCTTCTGGTTCCACTCTGCGAGCTCCATTGGGGGGCGGCTGTCTCTCAAAATTCTCCAACCTGGTAAGAAGATTGGCAATGCTTCGCTCTATTCTCTCCAATCTTTGGTCATTATCTTGGCCGATCCTTGCGATGTTTGCGTTGATGTCATTGAGCGCGTTGTTAAGTTGGTTCCGTGTAACACACTCATCTTCCTCAACACTTGCCATTGTTAGTTGAAAGAGAGACAAAAGAAACAAAGACAACCGGTGGTATAATCCCTATCAACTACTTTGGTGGCAGAAGGTGGATTCACTAACTCTCAAGCGTCTTACCACGCTCTTACAAGTGTTCTCATCAACGCATGGAAGGTGCAACCGTGGGTCGTTCGTGATACCGTGAGTAGAGCGTGAGCGAGGCGATTGCAAGGTAGGACCTGAACTGATAAGAAGTATGTGGAGCTTGGAGGGCAATGTTAGGTAGCAAAGGAATAAGCAATATCGAAAACAGAATAGCAAAGCTGAATAATTGTCCAAAGTACTTGTCACAATTGCTGGCCTAACCGTGTTCCTAGAACTAGTTCAACCAAGCTAGGGATATACTGAAGTACAAAGGACTCAAAGGATGCAATCAATTCTGTTTTTCCTCTTCTCTTTTCCCCCTTTTTGCTTCTTCTCTTTCTCTTCTCTCTGATTTTTTTTGCCGGTTTGGCTCTTTCTCTTCTCCTATATATTTTTTATTTTTTTTTCACTTTTTTTTATATCACAAATATATACCTCTTAACTCAGAGTAGAAACAAAAAGCTTACAATTTGGAGCTACAGATGACAGTAAACAGATGCTCGAACGAATTGACAAAACAGGACAGCAAACTTCCAAGCGCCGAAACTCGGTCTTAGAAGCTTTTTTTGAGGGTCTAAAAATGCACAGGTATAAAGACATATGATATTTTCACGTGCACGTCGTCGTCCTCTTCGAAACAAAAAAAAAGTAGACCCAAATCGGAGTTCGTATGCAAAAGTTATGGCTGTTTTAGTGAACACTGCGCAGATGGGGTCTATCTCGGGCTTCACTTCCTTTCTGCGGCTCCAGTTAGGTTTATGCTATCAATTGGACTGCGGATCAAGATTGGAGGCTAGCAGTGCAGGGCAGTTAACACAAGGCGGCTCGCGACCTATCTAGGGCTTGCGGTGCGGGACAGAGAACACAAGGCGGCTCGCAAGGGCAAACCGAGTAGGACTCGGTTTGGTTTTTTTTTGCCGTGGTCTGTGGTGGGATGATCTAGCGGCAGCGGAAAAAAAAACTAGAGACCAGGTTCACGTGTTCAACCAGCAACAAGACGATTACTATGGACACAAATTCAACAAAGTAAACTGAAAACGAAAATTGCAAAGGCACAAAGGGTTGTAGGACAGTACGAACAGATCATGAACAATTTTTTTTTTGTAGGGCTAATTTTCTGGAATCTAGGACGATGGCGGCAATGATAAAGATGGGTAAACTAGGGTTACCTATCGGTAAACCTGGGCTCTGATACCACTTGATGCGCACGGTGGCCCGATCTTCCGATAGGTGCAGGTAAGTCGATTGTTGGAGAACTCGACGTTGACGATCCGGCTTCCGATCAGAACCGATCCGAACCCTGCAATCGCTACACCACAGCTCCGTTGGTTATCAACCACGCACAAACACAGTTGACCTCGCCAAGAAGGCTTATCCCTGCAAGCGAAATCGAGAACACAAGCAAGAATGTAGAAGATGCAATCTGAAATTGCGAATTGAATTGAGAACACGAAGTTGGGGTTCCACAAACCGATGAACGGCAAAAACTGACAGAGTGTCTAGTTGAAATCTAAGCAAAACCCTCGGCCTCAAGCGGCGGCTACAGAATTTATGATAGGGGGCGTGAGGGGGAAGGCTAGGGTTGTGTGCGGCTGTAGGGGGGTGCGCACACAACTTGGGCCTGGCCCACCACACGCTTACAAGGCCCAAAACAGCCCAAAACAGGAATTTCGTGCATTGTTTTGATGATTCCCGTCGACTCAGGATGAATCTGGAGCTGAGACCAGAACCATTGGAAAGATCTCGTCGTTATCTTTCTAACAAGCACAATTGCACTTGGTGGCTGAATTGTGGATGACTTGCACTTCGGATTGACTTGGCATTCTTCTCCCATGTTCCTAAGTAGTAATACATCACAAATATTTAGTAGCATCCCATCCTCAATAATATTATTATGATGAATAGCGAGAAACGAGCTCACCTCATGATTTAGTTGACGTGCACGAGCTCGTGTCATAGGACCATGATGTATGCGTGTATCCAAAGGAGTGATGTCCTCATCACACCTCGCCGGAGCCGCCTCCGTTTAGCCGCAATCGCTCGCCGTAGTTACTTCTTTCCTCCACCACGGTTTTGCCTCGCCCCGCCGCCATCCGGCGTCCTCCGCCGCAGCCGAGCCCAGGTCCGAACTCCCCGCGTCGAGGCACACTTGGGAGTACCACGCATCTCGCCGGAACAGCACGGGAACGCCGTTGGGCTCGTCATCGTCCTCGCCTCCGGTCTGCCCACGCCGCCGCGAGATCGGACGGCTACGGTGAGTCCACGCTCTCCCCAAACCCCAGAAACCTAGATCGGATCTGGACCGTTGGATTGAGATCCGACGGCCCACGATCGCCACGTGCCGATAACGGCAATGACCTAGGACAGATTTCAACCGTTGGATCTAGATCCAACGGCTTAGATTGAGCCGCGTAGCACGCGTGCACCGAAACCCTATCCGATCCGGACCGTCCGATCTAGATCGAACGGCCCAGATCAACCGTGTTATTTCAACGCGTAAACCCTAGATCTAATCCGCGACGTTGATTTTCAAACCAACGGCCGAGATGGCGCCACGCGGTGTTCTAGCGCCGCGCCAGGCCAAGACGCTGGGAGCGTGTCTCGACACGCGGCCCGCGCGTGTCGAGGGCCCATGTGTCACCCGCCATTGCTCGAGCGTGAACTCGAAGCCATCGACATGCGGGCCCGCTGTCGGCTGGCCGATCAGGCCGCGGCGCCGAGCGCATCAGACCCGCTGCGTCGCCTGTGGACTCCGGGCCTCCATGGATCGACACGCGGGCAACACTGGGTGGTGCCACGTGTCATCTTGCCGACGACATGACGTCATCACGGACCCGTCGGTCGACGTCAGCAAGTCCACGTGGACCAATCAGAAGCCGACACGTGTCACTGCTGACGCAATAAATGTTTTTCCGAAAAAGAAAATGATTTATTAATTCGGTTTAATGATTTTAAATCTAATTCAAACTTTGAAAATTCATAACTTTTGCATTTCAACTCCAAATTGAGTGGTTCAAATTTCTAAAAATTCATAAAAATGCGATCTTCACAATGGTGAATTTTATTTAATTTTTGGACCAAATGTTTTCTCTGTAAAATTTATTTAATTGATTATTAAAACTTTGAAATGCGATAACTTTTGCGTTTTAACTCCGATTTCGATGATTCCATTTCCTAAAAATTTATAAAATTATGTTCTCCCTGTTTATGGACTATATTTTGGTGTTTGGACACTTTTTGTCTACTGTTTGTTTACTATTTGCTATTTGCACGCTTTACGAGTAGACGTTGAAGTGCCCGAAGGCTTCGAAGGAGAAGTATTGACCCAGGAGCTAACCCACGACCAGGAACAAGTACTTTTTGAAGGCAAGTTATGCTTTAACCATATTGATCCCACTTTTGAAATTAATTTGATTTAAACTAATGCATGCTAATTTAATTAGGAATACTTATTTAATTCTGGGAAATTAGATAATGCCAAATTGTTGTATGACACATTGATTAATTAAATATGTGCCATGACCCCTTGTCAACCTAGTTGTGGATTAATTAGTTGGACATTATTAGTTTGCCAACATGGGTAATTAGACCGTTGTAGTCTATGCTTAGCCCTGCCACGTGGTCAACAGTGTTTTGAGCAATCACATGCTAACATTGACTTAATGAGATATGGAATGCGTTTTTGAAGAAAGTGTCATGTGTTGTTGACGTTGTTGTTGAAGGCACGTGGTGCATGGTAAACAACTGGGTTTGATAAATAGATTTGACCGGGGCATGTGGCAAGAATGATCGGGTGGGCCAGGTGTGGCACCGGGAATGTCGATTTGGTTTTTCGGGTAGTCTTGCCCTGGTCACCCTAAGGACTTAACCTTGCAAGCCTTTGATCTGAGTCATACGTGCAACCACATGTCCGGAATGGGACGGACCTAGTTGATTAAGTTGCCGATATCTTGCTTGTGATACCTCAGGGTGTCAACTACACCGTTTGTGTAGCTTGAAAGGGGAGCGTACCAGAGCTGCGGCTTGGTACCCGTCCAACGGAGTGTCGGTCCCATACTTCGCCTTTGCTAAGGGAAGGGATGGTGTAGGGCACAATCCGGAGAGGTTCACTTGTGGAGCTTGAGGCTTCCGAAAGGCTTTGTTACGGACTCTCGCCTCGGTGGCGTTTGGCTGTATCGTGTGGGTAAAGTGCATAACCTCTGCATAGTGTAAAATCTATTCGAATAGCCGAGTCCGCGGTATTGGACACTGCTCGGGGATTACAGTCAAGTGTTAGATTTTCATGAAAACAACTTGGACTTTGGAAAAGGGTTTGGTTTAAGAATGATGATGATGGAAATATGGAATAGGAATGGGAAAGATGTTTATTTAACTCCTGGAAAAGTTAATGATATTATAACTTGTTTTACCGCTTTCGAATCTGCTTATGTTACTTGCTAAATGCTGTTACTGCAAATGAACCATGAGCTATCCTTTGTACTAAGCCATGCATGTAGTATATTAGTTTGCATTATGTGCATGACTTGCTGAGTACCAAGTACTCACCCTTGCCTCCAATACAACATTAGTCGAGGAGGAGTCTACACCAGCTTTGGAGGAGGACCTTCAGGAGGAGCCGACGAACTAGGGGCGAGCCCTGTCAGTTGCCTGTGGCATATTGGTTGGCGCCACGTGTTTTCTTCATTTTTCGCTGCTATCGTTTCTTTTAATAAGTTTCCGCCCTGCGAGGCGTACTTTTGTAACTTGACCATAAGGTCGAGCAACCCGTTATATTTCCTTTTCAATAAAGTACTTTACTATTTCGTTGAGTATGATTGTGGTATTTATCGATGTTGAGACTGTGTGCACTAGCGTGATCCTGGACTAGTGCTGAATACACAGAGGGTCCGGATTTGCAAATTCGGGTCCCAACAGAGACTGTGTGCACTAGCGAGATCCTGGACTAGTGCTGAATACACAAAGGGTCCGGATTTGCAAATTCGGGTCCCGACAGAGGTGGTATCAGAGCCATACTGACTGTAGGACTACCCTTAGTTATAATGGTTGTATTAAGGATAAAACTGATTTTCTAAAGTTAAAACTTTACAAGATGATGAATGAAATCTTGCCTTATCCCCTTCTATCTTCTTATACCTCTTGCTGAATTCTTTTTGTCTCCACTTTGGTTTTAAAATGTTGCGTTCTTACGCGAGTAACCTTTGGCAGATGAAGATGCTCAACAACTCGCCGAGCGTGAGGAAGGCTACGCCGCCGAGTTGTGGCGTATGCTACAGGTGCTTGGAGGTTTTGAGAGGCCACTCTACCAAGGAACCACCATCATAAAGGCGGGACTGGTCATTGGATGGGACGTCAAGATCACCGTGTATGCTCGCAAGAAGACGAAGTTCAGTCGCCCATGCTACTTCACGACCAGGAGGTCTACATTTGAGGTGGGAATCCAGGAGGTGTCGCGCCGAGCAATGCGACACATCGCTCACACCTACTCCAGGGAGATGGATGGCACAGTGTTTCGTCACCACCCACGACGGGACAACAGGATTGAGCGGGAGCCGATAGAAGATGAGGATATCACCATCACACATTTGGCGAGGTTTATCGTCGCTCTGGAGGATGTGATCGACGATACGGTTCAGGAGTTACAGAAGGCTCGAGATGAAGTCAAGGATGTGAAGAAGCATCTGCAGGAGACTCTGGGATACTTAGCTCACTCCATTCAGAGGGTTAATGAGCTAGAGATGGCACTGTACGGAGCTGATCCAGAGATGGTGTTGGAGCTACACGACCCATACCCTGAGGAGGACCCAGAGGAGGCACCACCCGCACCTGCACCCCCGCTAGAGCAGTAGCCCGCACCACAGCCAGATACAGAGCCATAGGAGGACGTTGCGTCATCAGCTACCGTTGTTGAGTGGCATGGTGATTGCTTCGCGCCGATGTCGCCGCACTTACCGAAAGGAGGCAGTGGAGGTTGGATCGATGAGTGAGTGATAGGTTTCGTATTTGAGACTCCTTCGTCGATTCGCGTCTAAGAATAAGAGTCACCCTTAGAGGCGTTAGACTCGAGTGCTAGTTTGATTCGGATTTTCATTGATTGCTGAGTGTGCAGTATGTGTTGCAAGGCCCTTAGGCATTGTAAGCGACCATACCAAGTTATTATTAATGAATAAAGTTGGATTTCGAGTTAAACCTTCCACCCCGGATAAGTTTAGTCTACTACTTGTCTATGCTTGCTTCCCTCTCGTCTCTAAACCTTGGAGCAATCGACAAATGGTGAACACCTACGGAAACCTTGGAGGCAACGGGAGTGGTTCCCACCCAGCTGGAAACCCCAATGATGGAGCACCTGCACCCCAACCAGCACCGCCAGTCGACATGCAGAACTTTGGAGCCTTTCTTGCTGCACAGACCCAGCTGATGCATGCTATGATGCAACAGATGCAACAAGTCACCGCTCAGGCCACCGCTAACCAAGCAAATCAGGGGCAGCGTCAGGGCTCAAGGTTGTTAGAGTTCATGAGGACTCATCCGCCCACATTCTCTGGGAACGCCAATCCATTGGAGGCCGATGACTGGTTAAGGTCAATTGAAAGGAAGCTGCACATTACTCAATGTGTGGGAAATGAGAGGGTGCTCTACGCCTCTCTCCAGTTGGAAGGGACCACAGCAGAGTGGTGGGAGAGATTCTGCGCCACGCGGGAGAACCCACAGGATATCACTTGGGAGGAATTTACCGCTGCATTTCGCCAGTATCATGTGCCTGAGGGAATAATGGACTTAAAGAAGGAAGAATTCAGGGCACTGAAGCAGGGTAATCAACCGGTGTCTGAGTATCTGAACAAGTTCACACAGCTTGCCCGCTACGCACCTGAAGACGTAGCGACGGACAAAGCCAGACAGTCTCGCTTCATGAAGGGACTGAACTCAGGACTGCAGGTGGGACTGATCACCCACACCTTCCCGGATTTTCAGGAGGTTGTAAACAAAGCACTCATCCTTGAGGACAAGCGCAAGGAGCTGGATGAAAACCGAAAACGCAGAATGCAGCAGCAGGGATCACGTCAAGGAGCGCAGCAGCGTCTGAGGGTTGTGCCGAACCAGTTCTTCAAATTCCAGCCGCAGAATGTAGCAAGGACACCGTCGCCAACGCCAGGACTTACCAAACAGAACTACCAGACACCAACTCCAGCCAAGAACGCCGCTGCAAGCAGCCAGCAGGGCACAGTGAGGCATTGTTACACATGCAACGAGCCAGGGCAATCTCCAATAGCTGCCCCAAGAAGACAGCAGGAGTGACCCCAGTCCGCTTCAACTTGGGCTCCACACCAGCCAGGACACCTGCACCAGGAGCAAACCGCAGATGCGACAAATGAGCCATGCCTCGCATCAGTGGTGAGGCCGAGAGTCAATCACGTGACCACGTATGCACTTCAGAATGCCACGGACGTCGTACTGGGTAAGTTACTCATTAACTCAGTACCTGCAATAGTTTTGTTTGACTCTGGAGCTTCGCATTCATTTGTTTTTTGAAATTTTGTTTCTAAGAATGATTTGGAGATTGTGGATCTCAAATGCTTGCTTATAGTTCAAACCTCTGGGTCAGAACTCTGATCTCAAGTAGGATGTTCTGGGGTGAGAGCACTAATAGATGGGGTAGAGTTCCTAGCGAACCTTATTATATTGGGAACCCAGACCTTAGATGTCATATTGGGAATGGATTGGTTATCCAAGCATAAGGCCGTGCTAGATTGTGGGAGAAAGCTCATCTCAGTAGAGAGCCCATGTGGAAGAAAGGTGGAATTCCAAGCGACTGCCGTTCGTGATGGACAGTTAATGGTCAACAGTGCGAAAGCAGTCAGCACAAAGGATGTCTCAGTGGTGAATGAGTATCCTAATGTTTTTCATGAAGATTTACCTGGTATGCCGCCAAACAGAGATATAAAATTTGTGATAGAGTTGGTACCTAGAACAGCACCGATAGCAAAGAGACCCTACCGGATGTCGACCGAAGAGTTGGTAGAGATGAAGAAACAGTTTGACGAGTTGATGGAAAAAGGATTCATCAGACCGAGTTCGTCGCCATGGGGAGCGTCAGTTCTGTTTATGAAGAAGGACGGGAGTTTCAGGATGTGCATCGATTATCGTGCACTCAATGAAGTCACCGTGAAGAACAAGTATCTGTTACCCAGGATCGATGATCTGTTCGACCAGCTGATAGGAGCCAGAGTATTCTCTAAGATTGATCTGAGGTCAAGGTATCATCAGCTGAAGATTCGATCAGAAGATATTCCGAAAACCGCATTCTCGTCGAGATGCGGACACTACGAGTTTACAGTTATGTCCTTCGGTCTGACGAATGCGTCAGCATACTTCATGAACCTGATGAATAAGGTTTTCATGGAGTATTTGGATAAGTTCGTTGTTGTGTTCATAGATGACATCCTGATTTACTCTAGGACAAGAGAGGAACACACCGAACATTTGAGGCTAGTGCTTGAGAAGTTGCGAGAGCAGCAATTATTTGCCAAGTTCAGTAAGTGTGACTTCTGGAAGGACAAGGTGGAGTTTCTTGGACACGTGATGACCGCAGAAGAAGTCGCTGTTGATCCAAGCAAGGTAGAAGCCGTATTGCATTGGGAGCAGCCAAAGACTGTGACCCAAAATCGGAGTTTCTTTGGAATGGCAGGTTACTACCGCTGTTTCATTGAAGGTTTTTCGATGATTGCGAGACCTCTTACGCAATTGTTGAAAAAGGAGAAGAAGTTTAACTGGATGCCGGACTGTGAGAAAGGATTCCAAGAGCTAAAGAAGCGATAGACATCAGCACCGGTGTTAGTTCTACCGGATGTTAATCAAAGCTTTGATATCTATTGCGATGCATCGCGCCAGGGACTTGGATGCGTGTTGATGCAGAATCGGAAGGTCGTTGCATATGCATCAAGGCAGCTGAGGCCGCATGAGGAGAATTATCCGATGCATCACCTGGAGTTAGCTGCCGTAGAGCATGCCTTGAAGCTATGGCGTACCTAATTGGGAACAGATGTGAAGTGTATACGAATCATAAAAGTCCTAAATACATTTTCACCCAATCGGATTTGAATATGAGGCAGAGGAGATGGCTAGAATTGATCAAGGACTATAATGTCGGGATTCATTACCATCCCGAAAAGGTCAATGTGGTGCCCGATGCTTTGAGCCAGAAAAGCCACACTGTGAATATGTTGATAGCAGAAAGCCAGATCGAATTATGCAGAGAATTTCAGAAGATGCAGATTTAGGTGGTACCTGAGGGATTCTTGGCCGCGCTGGAAGTGAAGCCTACCATGGAAGATCAGATCCGCGAAGGACAGAAGGATGATGCCAAGATTCTGATAATCAAGTCCAAAATGGATGGAGGCAAGCTAAGGACTTCACGCTGGATGAGCGGGGTACGCTGTGGATTAAGGACCGCATTTGTGTGCCGAATAAGAAAGAGCTGAAGTAGCTGATTCTAGAGGAAGCCCATGACTCCAAGTATTCCATTCATCCAGGAAGTGCCAAGATGTACCAGGATCTGAAGGAGAGATTTTGGTGACCGTGTATGAAACGTGAAGTCGCCGAGCACATTGCATTGTGCGATATTTGCCAGAGAGTCAAGGCAATGCATCAGAGACCAGCAGGATTGCTGCAGCCATTGAAGATACCTAAGTGAAAGTGGGAAGAAATTGGGATGGACTTCATTACTGGGTTGCCGAAAACTCAAGAGGGATATGACTCCATATGGGTTATAGTGGATCGCTTGACTAAGGTCGCCCATTTTATCCCTGTGAAGACCACATACTCGGGGGATAAATTAGCAAAGTTGTATATGACCAGGATCATATGTTTGCACGGAGTGCCAAAGAAAATTGTATCGGACAGAGGTACCCAATTTACGTCGAGATTCTGGCATAAGCTGCATGAAGCCATGGGGACCCGTTTGAACTTTAGTACAACATATCACCCGCAGACGGATGGACAGATTGAAAGAGTTAATCAGATTCTAGAGGATATGCTAAAAGCTTGTGCATTGGCTTATGCTACCTCTTGGGATAAGAGTCTGCCGTACGACGAGTTCAGCTACAATAACAGCTACCAGGCTAGTCTACAGATGTCACCTTTTGAAGCATTGTATGGTCGACCCTTCGAACGCTATTGAACTGGAATGAGACGGGTGAACGACATGTCTTTGGACCGGATATTCTACGAGAAGCCGAAGAGCAGATTATCATGATCAGAGAAAGACTGAAGATAGCTCAATCAAGGAAGAAAAGTTACGCTGATAACCGTCGTCGAGATTTGAGTTTTGAACCGGAGGATTTCGTGTACCTTAGGGTTACACCCCTCAAGGGAGTCAAAAGGTTCCATGCCAAAGGGAAACTCGCACCATGGTATGTTGGACCCTTTAAGATTTTGAGCCGTAAAGGGGAAGTTGCTTATCAGTTGGAGTTGTCGCAGTCGTTGGCGGGAGTGCACGATGTGTTCCATGTATCTCAACTGAAGAAGTGTCTCCGAGTGCCGGACGAGCAAACACCCTTAGATTCAATTGAGCTGCAGGAAGATCTGACCTATGAGGAACACCCGGTGAAGATTCTTGACACAATGGATCGAGAGACAAGAAATAAGTCAACCCGTTTCTGTAGAGTCCAGTGGAGCAACCATGCAGAAAGTGAAGCAACTTGGGAGCGCGAAGAGGATTTGAGAAAATAATTTCCGAACCTATTCCTTAGTCAGCCCTGAATCTCGGGGACGAGATTCTGTTAAGGGGGAAGGTTTGTAACACCCCAATTTTTTGCTTTTCATGAATTTAAACAAAATTTGGCATTTTTTGTGAATTTTTAGAATTTTCTGGAATTTATTTGGATTTAATTTGAATTTATTTCCTTTTGAGATAATTAAATAACTAAAACTTTTCAATAAAATTTTTTTGGAAATATTTTAATTGAGTCGAAAATGTCACAAAGTATTTTTCATAATTTTTCTGGAATTTTTCTGATTAATTTGCTATTTTTCTCGAATTATTTGAATTTCTAGAAATTATTTTAATTATTTAATCGCTGGAAAACCCTAACGGGTTAGTATTGTTCCTCCGACCGAGCCCGAGTTAGACTCGAGCTCGAGTCGGGCCCGAGCCACGATCGAGCCGGACCGAGCCCAACCGAATCCTAGATCCCGCGCCGTTGATCTCCGATCCAACGGCCGTGGAGCCGCCACGTCGCGCGTGCATGTGGGGCACCCGATCGAGTCCGCATGGACGCTTGGGATCGCGCCACGTCGCCAGGCCGTATCCGTGCCAGACTCCGCCGCCAGTACCGGCTTCGCCGCGTATCTTGTGGGTAAAGTGCATAACCTCTGCAGAGTGTACAACCTATTCGAATAGCCGGATCCACGGCATTGGACACTGCTCGGGGATTACAGTTAAGGGATAGACTTTCATGAAAATAACTTGGTCTTCGGGAAATGTTTGGGTTTAGATTGGTGAATTGGACTTAGGATTGGAAAATGCTTACTTGTGCAATTCTTTTTGAAAGTACTCTATTGTTTATCGTTTTACTGCTTTGCAATCTATTACCGTATTTACTTACTGCTTCACTGCAAATGAACCACGAAACCGTCCTTTGTACTAAGCCATGCATGTAGAGTATTAGTTTGCATTCTGTGCATGACTTGCTGAGCACCAAGTACTCACCCCTTACAACAATACAACATCAGTTGAAGAAGAGTCGACGCCAGCTTCAGAGGGAGAACTTCAGGAGGATCCAGCGAGCTAGGGGCGAGCCTAGTCAGTTGCCTGCGGCATATTGGTTGGCGCCACGCATTTTCCTTATATTTCGTTGCAGTTTTCTTTAAGTAAGGCTTTAGCCCTGCGAGGCTTACTTTTGTAACCTGACCATAAGGTCAAGCAACCAGTTATATTTCCCTTTTCAATAAAACAGTTTATTATTCCGATGAGTATGATTGTGATATTGACCGATGCTGAGACTGTGTGCACTACCGAGATCCTGTACTAGTGTTGAATACATAGAGGGTCCGGATTTGCAAATTCAGGTCCCAACATTTTACCTCCGACTGTTAAATTGGTTGAGCTTCGGTGACGTCGTCTATACGGGAAACGAGAAAAAATAAATAAAAGAAGTATAAAAAAATTTAAAAATAAAAATAATGGTATAGAAGGGTAGATCTTGAATTTATATGAATTTAGAAATTTGAATAACTGGAATCGGAGCTCAAATGAAGAAGAACAGTCTCTTGGAAGTAGCTCGGGTAGATAAATTCAGAAAAAAAGAGAAGCAAATGCATTTTTTTTAGTAGCAACTCTGATATACCAATCCCTCCACCTCTCGAGTGCTGTCGGACAGGACCAGAAACTCTTTGCATCTTAGCATGCATGCTTGATATTGTGACAAGTATTAAGCATTCCGACGGTTGTCATTTTCCATTATCATTTCATTTGCTCGATCGTCACTTCAAAACCATGTAATTGAGTGAGGGAAGAGTGGGGGAATCCTACCGGTATTAAAGAGAGACAAAGGGCGCTCAAACCCACCCCCACGTGTCCCTCTACCGATTTGCAAAAAAGTCCTCCGATTTTTCCAAATTACGGATAGGTCCCTGTGAATTTACGAATAGATCCTTTGCGATTTTCTTTGAGGAGAAGAATTTTTTCAGTTCGCGTTTAGGTCCCCCGTTCGCCGTTTTACAGAAAGAGCCTCCCCTTAAATACGAATTGCGAATAAGCCATTTTCTAATTTTTTGGGATAGCTGTCGGGACCCGAATTTGCAAATCCGGACCCTCTGTGTATTCAGCACTAGTCCAGGATCACGCTAGTGCACACAGTCTCAACATCGGTAAATACCACAATCATACTCAACGAAATAGTAAAATACTTTATTGAAAAGGAAATATCACGGGTTGCTTGACCTTATGGTCAAGTTACAAAAGTACGCCTCGCAGGGCGGAAACTTATTAAGGGCAAAAGTAGCAGCGGAATATGAAGAAATACGTGGCGCCAACCAATATGCCACAGGCAACTGACTGGGCTCGCCCTTAGTTCGTCGGCTCCATCTGAAGGTTCTCCTCCAAAGCTGGAGTAGACTCCTCCTCGACTGATGTTGTATTGTAGGCAAGGGTGAGTATTTGGTACTCAGCAAGTCATGCACAGAATGCAAACTAATATACTACATGCATGGCTTAGTACAAAGGATAACTCATGGTTCATTTGCAGTAACAGCATTTAGCAAGTAACATAAGTAGATTCGAAGGCGGTAAAACAAGTTATAATATCAATAACTTTTCCAGGAGTTAAATAAACATCTTTCCACTCCTAATCCACATTTCCATCATCATCATTCTTAAACCAAACCCTTTTCCAAGGTCCAAGTTGTTTACATGAAAATCTAACCCTTGACTGTAATCCCCGAGCAGTGTCCAATACCGCGAACTCGGCTATTCGAATAGATTTTTACACTCTGCAGAGGTTATGCACTTTACCATTACGATACAGCCAAACGCCACAGAGGCGAGAGTCCGTAACAAAGCCTTTCGGAAGCCTCAAGCTCCACAAGTGAACCTCTCCGGATTGTGCCCTACACCATCCCTTCCCTTAGCAAAGGCGAAGTATGGGACCGACACTCCGTTGGACGGGTACCAAGCCGCAGCCTGCACGCCCCTTTCAAGCTACACAAACGGTGTAGTTTGACACCCTGAGGTATCACAAGCAAGATATCGGCAACTTAATCAACTAGGTCCGTCCCATTCCGAACATGTGGTTGCACGTATGACTCAGATCAAAGGATTGCAAGGTTAAGTCCTTAGGGTGACCAGGGCAAGACTACCCGAAAAACCAAATCGACATTCCCGGTGCCACACCTGGCCCACCCGATCATTCTTGCCACATGCCCCGATCAAATCTATTTATCAAACCCAATTGTTTACCATGCGCCACGTGCCATCAATAACAACGTCAACAACACATGACACTTTCTCCTAAACACATTCCATATCTCATTAAGTCAATATTAACATGTGATTATTCAAAACACTGTTGACCACGTGGCAAGGCTAAGCATAGACTACAACGGTCTAATTACCCATGTTGGCAAACTAATAATGTCCAACTAATTAAACCACAACTAGGGTGACAAGGGGTCATGGCACATATTTAATTAATCAAGGTGTCATACAGCAATTTGGCATTTATCTAATTTCCCAGAATTAAATAGGTATTTCTAATTGAAGTAGCATGCAATAGTTTAAATCAAATTAATTTCGAAAGTGGGATCAATATGGTCAAAGCATAACTTGCCTTCAAAGAATACTTGTTCTTGGTCCTGGGTTGGCTCCTGAGTCAACACTTCTCTTTCGAAGCCTTCGGGCACTTCAACGTCTACTCGTAAAGCGTGCAAATAGAAAATAGTAAACAAACAGTAGACAAAAAGTGTCCAAACACCAAAATAAAGTCCATAAATAGAGAGAACATAATTTTATAAATTTTTAGGAACTGGAATCGTCGAAATCGGAGTTAAAACGCAAAAGTTATCGTAACTCGAAGTTTAAATAATCAATTAAATAATTTTGCAGAGAAAAACTTTGGTCCAAAAATTAAATAAAATTCACCATTGTGAATATCTCATTTTTATAAATTTTTATAAATTTTAAACACTCAATTTGGAGTTGAAATGCAAAAGTTATGAATTTTCAAAGTTTGAATTGGATTTAAAATCATTAAACCGAATTAATAAATCATTTTCTTTTTCGGAAAATCATTTATTGCGTCAGCAGTGACACGTGTCGGCTTTTGATTGGTCCACGCCACTTCGCCGACGCCAAAGACCGGCCAACCCTCGTGGTGACATCACGCCGACGCCAAGATGACACGTGGCACCACTCAAGCCGCCACGTGTCCGGCCCATGGACTCGGGTCCACGGCGGCAAGACGGGTCTACTGGTGGCGCTTGCCAAGACGACACAGGCCGCCGACATGCGGGCCCCGCATGTCAGTGGCTCGGGTTCACGCCCGAACGGCGCGGCTGACACGCGGCCCTACCGCGTGTCGAGACACGCTCACGCCAGTCGACGATGCGGCGCGGGCTAGGCACACGCGTGGCGCGATCCCGGTCGTTGGTTTGAAAATCAACGGCGCGGATTAGATCTAGGGTTTACGCGTTGAAACAACGCGGTTGACCTGGGCCGTACGATCTAGATCGGACGGTCCAGATCGGGTAGGGTTCGGTGCAACGCGTGCTACGCAGTTCAATCTAAGCCGTTGGATCTAGATCCAACGGTTGAAATCTATCCTAGGTCAACAACGTTATCAGCACGTGGCAATCGTGGGCCGATCCAACGGCCCAGATCCGATCTAGGTTACGATACGGGAAAAACATGCGAACTCACCGTGGCGGTTGGATGTCGATCGGACGGCTGAGATGCTTCGCGGCCGGCGATGGTGACACGGCGGTGCTGGGCTGCCGGAGACGAGGACGACGACGCGTGAAACGGCGCTCCGAGGGTCTTCCGGTGAGGTGCGTGGTCCTATCCGATGCGCCTTGACCTGAGGGTCTCGGATCCGGCTCGTGCGCGGCGAGGGCTATCGCTTGGCGGAAAAGACAATAACCGCGCGGAGGAGTGATCTAACTACGGCGAGCGACATGGTGCGTCGGGCGCTTACGCGGCGCGGCTAGGGCAACGGCTGCGTGGGGTCAAGACGGTCCTCGGGGTGCGGTCAGGGCATTAAATACCCTCGGCGTGCGCGCACAAATCGGAACCCTAGGCCCACACGGCCGTTAGACTTCCAGGACGAGGACGAAGCAATCCTGGCCGCCCACGTGGCGCAACGGTCCGCGATCAGCGGGTGAAACTGTGATCCGGCCGGCCTCGGCTCGAATCAGTGCGGTCCAATCCCGATCGCTGGATCTCGATCCAACTAGGATCGATTAGGGTTAGGGTTGGGTTCTTGAGTCGGTGGCTCCGGTCGGACTCGAACTTGAGTCCGACTCTGCCCTACGGATGAACAAGATACAAACCCGTTCGCATTTTCCAGCGATTTAAATATTCAAATATTTCGTAGAAAATTCAATTAAATCCAGAAAAATAGCAAAATCCTCAAAAAAAATTCCAGAAAAATTATGGAAAATATTTTGGAACATTTTGGACTCAAATAAAATATTTCCAACAAAATTTTATTTGCAAATTTAATTTCTTTAATTATTTCCATGTGGAATAAATTCAAATTAATTCCAAATAAATCCAAATAAATTCCAGAAAATTCCAAAAATTCACAAAAATTCTAAAATTCAACTTTATTCAAGAAAATAAAATTTTGGGGTGTTACAATAGCAATCAGGTCCAAAAATATAACAAATAGATCCTTACTCTTTACGTTCAGGTCTATTCTCCGTTTTGCCCGGAAAAAATGTTTTCGTGGTCTGTTTTTTCTCCGGAGCATGAGAAAAATGCTTTCGTTGGCCGTTTTTCCTTAAAAAAAATGAAAATTCGCTTTTCGTCCGTCGTTCCTCTGTTTTTGTTGGAAAAAATATTTTTGTTTTTTGTTTTTCCTCCAAAGCATGGGAAAAATATTTTCGTTGACCGTTTTTCCTTAAAAAAAAATACAAATTCGTTTTTCGTTCGTCGTTTCTCCGTTTATGTTAGAAAAAAGTTTTTGTTGTCCGTTTTTTCTCCAGACCCTGTGAAAGTCGTTTTTGTGGTCCATTTTTCCTCAGAAAAAAACGGACATTTGTTTTTTGTTCGTCATTTCTCCGCTTTTGCCGAAAAAATATTTTCTTAGTCCGCTTTTTCTTCGAATCCTGGTGAAAATGTTTCCGTGGTCCATTTTCCTAAAAAAACACAAATTCGTTTTTCGTACGCGTGCGCCGCTTTTATGTCTTCGTGGTCCATTTTTCCTTAAAAAAAGCACAAGCCCGTTTTTCATTCGTCCTTCCTCCGTTTTTGTCGGGAAAAATTTTTTCGGGGTCCGTTTTTTCTCCAGAGCCCCAAAAAATGTTTTCGTGGCCCATTTTTCCAAAAACAAAACGCAAATTCGTTTTCCATTCACGCACGCAGATCGGTCTCTACGGTTCCTCGAGCCTCCAAAAATTTTGCAGAAACGTCTAAGTCTATTTTTTCACCCAAAAAAACGCAAAAGTCATTTTCCGTTCACGTGCGCTGCTTGCGCCGCGCTTACGGCCTAGTATGTTTCTTAGGATTGGTAAAATATGATACTTGCCCAAGTGCTTTGAAAAAGGCAACGCTAAACATAGGGAATTAGCCATCTATCTACAAGCATTTTCACTTGATTGACAACCCCCTTGTTCCAACTTGTAGTGGAGCAACCAAGCTTCTGCCAGAAAGAGAACTGAAAAGCACTTTATTTTTATGCGGGTAAACAACAAAGGAACACAAATATTTTCTAGTACTCCTTTCGGTTCCATAATACTTATCATTTTGGACATTGGCGCGGTCTTCGAAATGCAACTTTGACCATCAATTACTAATGAAATTTATTTATAAAATCTGCAAAAAAACATGATATTGTGAAAGTGTTTTTCAAGATGAATTTAATATATGGTTTTCAAATACCCAATCCATATAGTTTAAAAGATTTTTATAGATAAAGTTTCAAAACTTTGACTTAGGACAAGTCTAAAACGACAAGTATTATGGAACCGGAGGGAGTATACTGGTATATTCCCCAAAACAGTAAACAACAAAGCTATCCTCTCTTCTTCTTGGCAGCTGAAACCTCAAGTGCTGGAGGATCTTAATTGCATGCGGGATCTGCCAGGACCCAGGAGGGCAGATAAAAATATAACCCAATTCCAACACTTGTATCTTGCGTACTAGCCAAAAATTCCATAAAAATTACGATTTGAAAAAAAAATTGAAAATCGACCAATTTTCATCAAAAACCGGTTGGTTTTAATCAAAAATCGATCGGCCAATTGGTAGGTGCTGACCACTACGGTACTTTCATACGATTTGACCGAAAACCAATAGATTTTGATCAAAAATCGAGTGATTTTCACCGATTATCGATCAGTGTACATCGCATAATTTTAAACAAATCTTTTGAATTTTTCAATTTGATTGGTTTGCCGACCGATTTTATATATTGAACCGATTTGATACGATAAAAAAAAAAATCACGATTTTTAAAAAGATTTTTGACGATCTTGTGAACCTGCTTGTTATGCTTCCTTTTCCCAAGCAAAAGCATGTGGGCTGGCCGCAAACGTGCATGCATCTCACGTTGGATCGAGACGGACGGGAATTATGTTAGCAGGCGATCGATTCATGATGACATGATGCATGCATGTGCTCGCTAATGCATGAAGACATAAAAATTATGTTACTATATCTTATTGAGCGCATGATGCATGCATGCGCACACATGTGCCCAATCTACTAGTGTGCGCGAAAAAAAAGGAAAATATTAGAAGCGGAAAAAGGATAGAGATAGAGACGCACACGTATTTCTGTTCATGAAAATATTTTTTTTCGGGAAAAACGAAGAAAAGACCTAAACGTAAGGAGTGAGGACCTATTTGTTATATTTTTGGACCTGACCGTTCTCCCGAAAAATTAGAAAAGGGCTCGCTCACAATTCACATTTAACGGGAGCCTTTTTCTGTAAAGTAATGAACCGGGGATCTAAACACAATCCGAGAAAATTTTTTCCCTCGCAAAAAATCACAAAGAACCCTATCGTAAATTCGCAGAGACCTATACGTAATTCGAGCAACAAAGGGGCTTTTGCGTAAAATTGTCGGATGGATAGGTGGCATAGCGGACTGGGCAGGAAGTCTTTGAACTTTGTTTACTGGAGTATTGAGCGCATGATGCACATGGGCGGAACTGCATGTGTTTACACGGTGTCACAGGACACCGTGTCAAAAAAATTTAGTGTATATATATATATATATATATATATATATATATATAATTTATTGTATGCTAGTCTATATATATAATATATGTGAACCCTCTTGATCTAAATTTTGTGACACCGGAAGGTAAATAATAAGTAAATGATAAGACTAATAAGTTGTTATCATATATATGATGAAGTGATAAACCCTGATAATTTTTTCTCAATTTCCATCCCGATGATGCATGCGTACACATGTGCCCAATCTACTAGCACATGCATCATACCAGGTAAGCAATATCGTTGCTCGGTCATGCATGAAGGTAAAAATTATGCTAGTAGATTATCCATTTAATAATTCTCTTTATTTGGTTTTTAATGCATGCATGTGCGCGCGTTAATGCGCATCGAAGTCGTACGTCAAGAAACTAAAATAGCATACTCCACCCACTTCGTAAGAGCATCTCTAGCAGTAGTTAGGGATATAATATGGGCATAGTAGTTTTGATGGAGGGACTGAATCTTTTAGAGTGTAGGGTAAAATGTGAAGAAATTTTAGGAGTGTTGGATAGAGTGGGTAGTGAATAATGGTTTAGGGTGGATGAATTGAGTTGCTGTTGAGCATGCTCTAAATGGGAACATCGGATGGGTTCGGATAGGTGACACTGAATTGGAGTGCCATGAAATGCTCCAAAAATTTTAGAACAAATTTATTTGAATTTTATTTTGGGTTTATTTTCATGTTATTTGAATGTATTGGATTTCATTTGAATTTTTCTCGATTTTATTCGAATATTATTTTTTTGGGAAATTTCTCCCATTTTCGGATGCGCATTTTTGGGAAATTTCTCCCAAAAATTTTAAAACAAAAAAACTTCCGTTTTCGGAAATTTCTCCCATTTTACGCTTTCCTTTTTGGTCCCCCCCCCCCCATTTTGGCCCACCTCCCTTCGCGCCGGCCCAGCTCCTCTGGCCCGCTCCTTCTCTCGCGCCTCGCCCGGCCCGGTCCGCTCCCGCCCTCTCCTTCTCCGTCCGCTCCGGCGCAACATCGCACCGCCCGGTCCAAGCCTCGCCTCGCCGTCTCGTCGCACCTCGGCTGCACTACTTCGTCTCGTCCCATCGCCCACCTGCCCGCGCCGCGAATCCCTCTTCTCCACCGGTAACGTCGCGCCGTCCTCCCCGTTGAAAATCGCGGCAGCCCTCTCTCTCCCCCGCCGCTCCTCTATCCTCCGCGTCGAGCCATAAATAGCCCCCGCCCACGCCCATTCTACCTCGCCGCGAGCTCACCGCGAGATTCTCTACCCTCCCCCGCTAACCCATTCCTTCTTCGGCCGTCTCCCCATGCCGCACCGAGCTTCGTCTTCCTCGCCTCGGGTCTCCCCCGCCACCACGCCTCTCCGCTCTCTCTTTCGCCCATTTCTTCCCACCCCCGAGACCACCGAAGCTTCCTCTTGCTCCTCCGCCAGTCCATTCCTCCACCAGAGCTTCCCTCCGTCCGCGTCGGCTTCGTCTTCCTCGGCTCTGGGTCTCCCCCGCCGTCGCGCCTCTCCGCTCTCTCTTCCGCCCATTTCTTCCTGCCCCCGAGACCACCGAAGCTTCCTCTTGCTCCTCCGCCAGTCCATTCCTCCTCCGGAGCTTCCCTCTGCCCTCGCCGGCTTCGTCTTCCTCGTGTCCGGCCGAGAGCCTCCGCCGCATGCCGCCTAGTCCCTTTCCTCTCCCTGGTCAGCGGGCCCACCATGTCAGCTCGCCCCTCCACTCACTGCCCGGTGGGACCAGCCCATCAGCCGCTCGCCCTCTCGCCTAGGCCGGCCAGCGCTCATGGACCTCATTTTCCAGATTTTGTCCTTCTCGAAAGATCAATATTTGAAGTTCAAGGTAAGCATAAAACCATTTTGAAGAGTAAATGATGGAAGATACTATAGAAGGATAAGAGTAGCACTCTACATTTTTGTAAATAAAATTTTATAAACAAAATAGATTTTTGAGAGAAAAACACATCCTTAGTTTTATCGGCCATTCTAACTAGGGCTTTTCTACAATCGTATGGCTCTGATACTACCTCTTGTGGGGGCTCTTGTCTTAGATTAGCGATGCGGATTCTTACTGTTGCATCAGACTAGATAATGATGCAACTCGAAAGAACTCCGACCGCTCATCTGAAAACTGTACCCGGATTGAGATCAACCAATCGGCGCAACGCTCGTGCTCTTGCCGACCGGTTGGAATCAATCCAAGCTTCCTGCATATGTGTCCGGTGTTAGTTCCCAAGATCAACGTCTAGCACACACATATTTGGCACTCGAGATGATTCATCACACATACACATATGTACATGACGTAAAAGTAGTCTAGGAGATATTACATTTACTTAATATTACATGTCCATGGCCAACCAGCCAAATATATCACATAAAGAGTAAAGTGCAGCGAAAATAAACATAAATCCAAAAGAGGGACAGCGATGTGCCATCCATTACCCAAAAGGCAACCGATTGTGGAAAGACCCAGTTCATCCATCCAAGAAGTCATTTGTGCCCGGTTCGTAATAAGCGTTGTCGGGAACGTCTTCGTTACCTTCTTCTAAACATTTTTAGACTGAGCAAACGGTGAGTACATATATGTACTCGCAAGACTTTAGTGTATGGAAGTAATTGTACATGCAAGACTATTTCAATCGAAGAAAGCTCTACTCTAGTTTCAATTTTCAGCATAAAGCAAGTTTTATTTGTAACGATGAAATTTGATAAACAACGACAGTATTGAAATGAGCAATTGATAAGAAACTACGTACATTATGTAAAGTATTTGAACAACCATTCATGACCCTCCATGGCCATAAACAACATTCGAAACATAGCCAACCCACCATACCATATACGAACTCACCATACCACCATTTTTCCAAATTGTTTTGCAAAACAAAAAAACTAAAACGCTATACTTGACATTATGTCCCCAAGTTACTCTTGACCGTGAGCACGGCTAATCGATTATATTTAAATCTCTGCAGAGAGTGTACACTTTACCCACATGACATATTCTAGTAATCATGTCAACCATACCACGCGATACACAAGTACCCGTTTTGATAGACTATGACGAAACTTTTTGACTAGCTCGAGCCCAACCCTGCACTAGCCCGGGTATGACCATCCTCACTATGGCGGCAGAAAGCACTCATTGTACATTACAGTACTTTTTTTGGGAACACATCCCATCACTCTATTCTCCCCATAGCGAGGCATACCCGTTGTATCGGGTTGCTTTGGTCCCAATGCCTCGGTGAAGGGAGCACCCTCGAACGACACCACTCCCCCGGTTCATCCATACTCTCTGGCCTACCAACATGCAAGGCTTAAACTCCAACTAGTTTACTAAGTTAAGGCTATCCCATAACTAGCACTTGTGGTTGCACCATTTAACTCAGTTGATAGTATCAAGTTCGGTCCTTATGTTGACTCAGGCGAGAATCTCCCCTTATCTACGTACAAATACAACTCTCACATGACACCAATCTATCCCTTGTACTGTACGAGTGCGCTCCTCGTACGGTACAAGCCAATCCCTTGCACAATCAGTTATACCATAACTCGCTTGTGTCCAAATCATAATTTTATTTCATTTTTACCAACATATTATTATCCTTTACTGTTATCTCTACTACTATAAAGCAACAGTTGGTGGCAGTGGTGAGTTCTACTCACGTCATTAATTGCCCTGCTTAATTGCCCTGCTTAATTGCCCTACGCAAAAAACGAAGTGTTGCTTTAATTAGCCAGCTTTCGCAAAAAACGAAACGTTAAAGATAGATGTTTGGTCTTGTGAAATAATTTTTTTATTTTTTAATCTTTATTTTTCGTTATCAATTTTGTTTTTCGTAGCAATGCACGGGCATGTAACTAGTATCCAACATTTTTAAGGTTTCAAAAGGACTAAAGCCTATTATTCCACCATTATCTAAAGCATGGCTAAGCATAAGCATTTAATATTCGATTATACCCAAGCTTCATTTTATAGAATGAATAATCCTAGCCTAGGTTTCAACAAGGTTCTCATAACAATGTAATTAAGGAAATCACACAATTTAGGAGTACAACTACCATGTCCCACAACATAGCAACTTTACAGAAGTTACACGCATGCATAATAGTTTGAATAAAATAAGATAGACACCGTAAAATATGGGATCAAAATTTTCAAAGGAGGGTGCTTGCCTATTAATTTGCTCTGCGTCAGGGTTGTTCTAGGGAATGTAGTCGGGGTCGTTATCAATGGACTCCGAAATGTCGTCAGCTACGCGTTTGAACGATAGGAACCGCGACAAAAGCAAATAACAACGAATCAAAATGGGGCAAAAAGGAAATCAGATGCAAATATCAAATTAAACTCATCAGAAGAACATGGTGATTTTGGGAATTTCAATCTACTACTTGCACACTAGTCTCAATCACATTAGGTTTAAGTAAGGTTCTTTTACAACTTTACTACCTTCATTCTTTCGGCTTCATGAATGCTAAATTTATGTATTTTAGTGTTTATAATTTTGAATTTAAGAAGCTAAGATTGTTTGGATTATTAAAAATTAAGACTTCAATAAAAGTGTCCGCGTGAATAGTACTTAATCTTAGGTATATGTTTAACTAAAGCTGATCTATATAAGTTAGGTTTACAAAATAAAGCTAGTGGTTGTATCTACATGATTACGCGGTGATTCTAGTGACAATAAACATTTTATCCTAAGGTTCATTAAGACCAACTATTCAAATGCCATGTCATTACTAACCATAATACTTAGGCCTATGGTGCCAATAGGATTCGGTTGCAAAGCAAGTTGTTAATTAAATATTTTTCCGTATCATGGTAGTACAAATACTGTAGAGTGATTTTGAGCTATTCTCTCTAATTTTTTGCATTTAGACGAGATGATCTACAGATGACCGAAAGTGCTTAAGTAATTTTAATTTGCACGCGTTAAAGGTTAGCTTTTCATTTTAGATTGCGTTGGCACCTTACTAAATTATCTAATCATTCTTCAGTACTATTAGGGAATGTTTAAAGGAGTAACTTAAAGTTGATTTCGCTAAATTTTAATTTCTATTTGCGATGTTATTCGTTTAATTGGGCATTAAGGTCTTATTATTCAATTTTCTATATGTTGGATGAATATGAAATCAAGTCTTGAGCATGTGAAAACAGTGAGCAACACCTAATCAAACTTATACAACAGCCAGAGCAAAATATTTTAAGTCCTAGGAACAAGTTTCATCGCATTTGGATCAAAGTTGCGCAAGTTACAATTGTTTCATACTTGAATCATAATTATAATAACATTTAATGCAAACCAAGTTCAAATTCAAACATTTTTACATATTCAGGAAGCTTATGGCCTCAGGGACACAACAAAGTTGGTTTAAACAAATTTGGAGTTAATTCGCAAAAGTTTTGCACTAAGCATCTTTTGGGCCTAAAACATATTTTTGAGGTCATTTACTGTACAACAGTCAAACCTAAAATGTTTTTACATATTCATAAACTTCATGATTTTATACAAATTTAAGAAATGGTTTCATCTAATTTGAAGCTTCCTAGCAAAAGTTGTTCACATTTGAAGTCAGTTAGATCAACTAAATTCTAGGAAAAATGAGAAATACGCTTTCCAAAAGGGAAAATGCATTCCTCAAATGTGTGTGCTTCAAATGGGTCCTAGCTGGCCTGACAGCGTGGCCCCACTGGTCAGTGGGCTGACACGCATGAGCCACTGACCGGTCGGGCCCGCGTGTTAGTGGCCTGGAGCAGAGCTACTAGGGGGCGAGCCCGCCAGCGGCGCTGCGGCGGCGAAGGAAGGCCGGCGACCGCAGGTTGAGTGTGAAAGACCGAGATGGCGATCAGAGGGGGGGTGAATGATCCCAAATAAAATTTTCCCCACTCAGAGTACACAAAACAATCCCGCAAAGCAACCGGTGCTCCTCAAATTCGCGAGACCGACAAAAATCGAAACGACCCGACAACTATGTGTATCCCGAGTTTGCATGGATGAGAACCATGAATCATGTGAGGGATTTTTAAATTACAATCCTGGTTTTTAAGTGTCTAAAATAAAGAGTAATTAATTTTAATAATTCTTTTCTAAAGAAAATCAAGCCAAATCACATAAAGCCTCTTTTTGGAAAAGCAAGAGCAGAATTTTAAGGAGTGGTCCCCACTTGGAGCAGATGGTTGGTGGACTTATGTTGCTCCAAACTTTTTGGGAATTTTTCAGCCTATGAACAGATGAGACGTGAAGCACTCCACCAAAAATCACATCCAAAAGCCTTGCATAAAAATCATGAAAAAGCACGCACTACAGACTATCGGGAACTTCAATCAGGAAATTTGGGGCTCGGTATTCACCTCATAGCTCCCAAACAGTGCAATAAATGGACTCCAAAATTTTTCCACAGATGTATATATGAGTCACGCACATTCTCCAACAAGAATGAATTAAAAATGATTTTTATAGATGTTTCTAAAAATCAAAGACTGACTGCTGCACGAAGAACAAGTTTTGGACAGATTCGCGATCTTGATAGAAACTTGATAAAATAAACTCTTGCGGCATACAAACTTTGGCAAATGAACTCGATCTTGAGCGAAGATCCAAATAGAGTATAGAAGGAGGTGAATGCGAATCGCTCAAGTCAAGAACAAAATCCAGCAATCATAAATGTAAATACAGGAATGTAAATGCTGAATTTAACAAATAAAAGTAAATGCCGAAAGTAAAGACATAATGTAAATTGCAAAAATTATATTGTGAGAAAATAAATTTGGGTCTTGGAACTTCTATTTAATTCACAGATGTGTGATTACAAAGCCTCACTTCATGTGGGCAAAGCTCAAAGGAGCAACACAATAACTCAAAGAATGAATGGGCATGGAGGCCTCCCTCCACCCCTCTATTTATACTACTCTTGGGCTACCTACCACCCTTGGATGAGTCCCAAACCCTAGGGCACTCCACCAAGGGTTAGGATTAACCCACTCACTCCACCATGCAAGGGACACCCAAAACCCTACACACATAATGAGTTTTCTTGCACGGTTTTCAAAGCATACTACTAGACCCGCTATCCTATCAACTAGACCGTGGTCCAACGGCCCTCATCGATCCTCGCGGCATCTAGCTAGTATCATTCCCTTTCCTTATCTTCTTTGACTTGCCCGGACTCCGTCTTCGGTCATCTTCCGGCGATCTCCAACCGTCTGGACCTCCGACGCACCTCGCCTAGTCCCGGGCACCATCCGCCTCACCATGACCTAGCATCGTCGTCCTGCAACCATCAAAGACAAGGAAAACCATTTTGCTCATTCCAAAATACAATCTTACATTTTTCTTCCTGCATGTTAGTCCATATTATCATTAATTCAAACATGCAAATGCCAAGTCAAATCAAACTCAAACCTGAGCACACCTTGCTCAAATAAAGTCAAATACTCATCACAAATATGGATGGACCTCCACATGGTCCTTCAATCTCACCCTTGATGAGTATATTGACAAACCACACAAAAGGCATAAATTTGGGTTTGAAGACAAAGGAAGAAAAGCAATTTGATTGCAAAATCATATTTGGTCCAATTGAAAGCGAAAGAAAGATCATGACCAAATAGATGAAAAGATTTTCGGAGCTCAACACAAGAAAGAACAATTTTTCGACAAGTGCTCCAAAAACCAAGAAATCTCTCAAAAAGCTCAAAACACAAAATTACTCATGATCCAAATGCAAGGACAATTGTTCAACATGATCATGAGAAAGCATTTTTTTTAATTTTCTTCCCTCTAAGATGTCTTTTCTACGTTTCCCCCCCTTTTGGCTATATAGGCATCAAGAGAGCATTTTTGGCATGAAATGCAACCTAGAAGAGCTTTGAGGATTATGCAAGTGACCATTTAGACAAAGTATGACACCAAGCTACTAAAGTTCAAAATATGTCACTCTAAGTCATATCCAAAGGCATTTTTCAATTTTTGCTCACTAGCTCAAAAGAAGTTATGCTAATTTTGCATGATTTCAACAATAGCAACACTTAGCACAATTTCAAGACTAGAAGCAAAGCCAATGTAAGGAGCAAATGGATATACTAGAGCTCAACCTAGTCAACACTTTGGGAAGCTACAAGTCCATAAGAGAAGCCTCATGCTCAATCATCTATTTAAATGCAAAATTTTAGATTAATGCTCATAAAGCGGTATGAGAGAGTTAGGCTTACTGAAGCACATCCTCGACTAGGAGCCATCGGCAAAGGCCTCCTAAGCTTCACTCTCCTCCGCAAACCTTTTAGTGTTTAGAGAGTTTATCCTAGAGAAACACAATGTCGGGACCCGAATTTGCAAATCCGGACCCTCTGTGTATTCAGCACTAGTCCAGGATCGTGCTAGTGCACACAGTCTCAACATCGGTAAATATCACAATCATACTCAATGAAATAGTAAAGTACTTTATTGAAAGGGATATAACAGTTGCACGACCTTATGGTCAAGTTACAAAAGTACGCCTCGCAGGGCGGAAACTTATTGAAAGTGACGATAGCAGCGGAATATAAAGAAATACATGGCGCCAACCAATATGCCACAGGCAACTGACTGGGCTCGCCTCCTAGTTCAACGGTTCCTCTTGGAGCTCCTCCTCCAAAACTGGTGTAGACTCTTCTTCAACTGGTATTGTATTGCGGCAAGGGTGAGTACTTGATACTCAGCAAGTCATGAACAGAATGCAAACTAGTACACTACATGCATGGCTTAGTACAAAGGAATAGCTCACAGGTACATTTGTAGTAAACAGCATGTAACAAGTAGCATAAGTAGATTCGAAAGCAGTAAAAACAAGTTAAGACTTCGATAACTTTTCCAGGAGTTAAATAAACATCTTTCCCATTCCTATTCCACATTTCCATCAACATCATTCTTAAACCAAACCATCTTTCGAAGTCCAAGTTATTTTCATGAAAATCTAACCCTTGACTGTAATCCCCGAGCATTGTCCAATACCGCGGACTCGGCTATTCGAATAGATTTTACACTCTGCAGAGGTTATGCACTTTACCCACAAGATACAGCCAAACGCCACCGAGGCGAGAGTCCGTAACAAAGCCTTTCGGAAGCCTCAAGCTCCACAAGTGAACCTCTCCGATTTGTGCCCTACACCATCCCTTCCCTTAGCAAAGGCGAAGTATGGGACCGACACAACGTTGGACGGGTACCAAGCCGCCGCTCTGGTACGCTCCCTTCTCAAGCCACACAAACGGTGTAGTTGACACCCTGAGGTATCACAAGCAAGATATCGGCAACTTAATCAACTAGGTCCGTCCCATTCCGGACATGTAGTTGCACGTATGACTCAATTCAAAGGCTTGCAAGGTTAAGTCCTTAGGGTGACCAGGGCAAGACTACCCGAAGAACCAAATCGACATTCCCGGTGCCACACCTGGCCCACCCGATCATTCTTGCCACATGCCACGGTCAAATCTATTTATCAAACCCAGTTGTTTACCATGCACCACGTGCCATCAACAACAACATCAATAACACATGACACTTCTCAAAAACACGTTTCATATTTAATTAAGTCAATATTAGCATGTGATTGTTCAAAACACTGTTGACCACGTGGCAGGGCTAAGCATAGACTACGTCGGACTAAATTCACCCATGTTGGCAAAGTAATAGTGTCCAACTAATTAATCCACAACTAGGTTGACAAGGGGTCATGGCACATATTTAACTAATCAAGGTGTCATACAGCAAGTTGGCATTTATCTAATTTCCCAGAATTAAATAAGTATTTCTAATTAAATTAGCATGCAATAGTTTAAATCAAAGTAATTTCAAAAGTGGGATCAATATGGTCAAAGCATAACTTGCCTTCAAAAAGTACTTGTTCAGGCTCTTGAGCTGGCTCCTGGGTCAACACTTCTCCTTCGAAGCCTTCGGGCACTTCAACGTCTACTCGTAAAGCGTGCAAATAGCAAATAGTAAATAAACAGTAGACAAAAATTGTCCAAACATCCAAATAATATCCATAAACAGAGAGAACATAATTTTATAAATTTTTAGGAATTGGAATCGTCGAAATCGGAGTTAAAACGCAAAAGTTATCGCATTTTGAAGTTTAAATAATCAATTAAATAATTTTACAGAGAAAAACTTTGGTCCAAAAATTAAATAAAATTCTCCATTGTGAAGATCTCATTTTTATGAATTTTTAGAAATTTGAACCACTCGATTTGGAGTTGAAATGCAAAAGTTATGAATTTTCAAAGTTTGAATCAAATTCAAAATCAATAAACCTAATTATTAAATCATTTTCTTTTTCGGGAAAATATTTATTGCGTCAGCAATGACACGTGTCAGCTTCTGATTGGTCCACGTCAGCCCTGCTGACGTCAATACCGGCCAAACCCCACGATGACGTCAGCATGACGTCACCATGCCACGTGGCACCATTCGGGTGCTGCCACGTCGGCACCGGCGCATGGACCCGGTCTACGCACGTGTGGCGTGTCGCTGACAGGCGGGCCCGCCCTGTCAGCGGCTCGGGTTCACGCCCGCGTGGGCACGGCTGACACATGGGCCCTCTGACACGCGGGTCCCGCGTGTCAGAGACACGCTCCCACGCGTGCGCGCACGCTGGCGCGGCTAGCGCACACGTGGCGCGATCTCGGCCGTTGGTTTGAAAATCAACGGCGCGGATCAGATCTAGGGTTTACGCGTGGAATCAACGTGGTTGATCTGGGCCGTTCGATCTAGATCGGACGGTCCAGATTGGATCTATTTCGGTGCAACGCGTGCTACATGGCTCAATCTAAGCCGTTGGATCTAGATCCAACGGTTGAAATCTATCCTAGGTCATCGCCGCATCGCAAGACGCATTGGCGATCGTGGGCCGTTGGATCTTAATCCAACGGTCCAGATCCGATCCGGGTTCTAGGGTTTGGGGGAGAGCGTGGACTCACCGCAGCCGTTGGATCTTGATCGGACGGTTGTCCGAGCTCGAGGCGGCGATGGTGACGCGGCGGCGCTGGGTGGCCGGAGCCGAGCACGACGACCAAGCCAACGGCGCTCCGGGGCCTCTCCGGCGAGGGGAGTGGTAGCACGGGTGTGCCTCGACGCGGGGAGTTCAGATCTGACCACGGCCGCGGCGGGGGACGGCGGACGGCGGCGGGGCGAGGTAAAAACCGTGGCGGAGGAGAGAAGCAACTACGGTGAGCTCGTGCGGGCGAACGGCGGCGGCTCAGGCGAGGTGAGTTGGGGGCTTAGGTGCGCACGGAAGAGAGGGTCACGGTGGTGGTGGCTGCGCATTAAATAGTGGCCTCGGCTTCCGTGAAACTCGCGGAAACCGAGGCCCACTCGCGGGCGACGGCGGAGTCCGGTGGGGACTCGGAGAGGGTGACATGGACGCGCGTGAGCCGTCCACGTGGCGCGATCAACGGCGGAGATGGCTCGGGCGCGGCCGTGCTATGCGCGGATTGATCCTGACCGTTGGATCTTGATCCAACGGTCCGGATTGATCCCGGGTTAGGGTTAAATGCGATTACGCACGTGGGCTACGTGGGCCATCGTGGGCCGTTGGATCTCGATCCGACGGTCCACGGGGATTAGGGTTCGGGCGTGGTTCGACCGAACCGAACAACGCGGTCAGATCCGGGTCGGACTCGGACTCGAGTCTAACTCGGGCTCGGTCGGATGAATAGTACAAACCCACTCGCATTTTCCAGCGATTAAATATTCAAATAATTCATAGAAAATTCAAATAAATCCATAAAAATAGCAAAATACTCAGAAAAATTCCAGAAAAATTATGGAAAATATTTTGGAACATTTTGGACTCAAATAAAATATTTCCAACAAAACTTTATTTGAAAATTTAATTTCTTTAATTATTTCCTTTTGGAATAAATTCAAATTAATTCCAAATAAATCCAAATAAATTCCAGAAAATTTCAAAAATTCACAAAAATTCTAAAATTCAACTTTATTTAAGAAGACAAAATTTTGGGGTGTTACACACAACCTCAACTAGGAGCCATCGACATAGGTCTCCTAGGCATCACTCTCTTTCTCTAGTTCTTTTTGCATTTTTCGGTGTATTGACTCAAGCAATTAGCAACCATCTCAAGCAAGAAGCTTAAAAGAGTGGTTTTGGTCATACAAACTTCATTTCAAGTTCATCCCAAGTGCAATGGGAAGAGTCTCGTGAATGGAGAGTGTTGAGTTCAAGTTTAGCACAAAAGAGTCAATTTGTATTTCCAGCACTTAGATTCATGAGCATTGTTGAGGATTATAGAATGAAACAATGTAGATTACCCAAGCTGCTCTAGGGACTCTAGTAGAAACCCACTTTTTCACTAAGCATGGCATAAGCATCTAGTAAGGAAATATAGCAATTAAAAGATAAGTTTCATCTCAGGAAAGCTCATTTTAAAAACTGACTAGTTTCACATGATATACCAAATTGGATATGACCTAGATTAACAATTATCTTCATAAAAGTAGCTAGGTGCAACATATCTCAATTTTATCAATTGCATAATGGACAAAGCTCGTAAATGAAAAAACAATTCTATATGCAATGCAAGAAAATCAATTCCAAGCTCCCCCTCAACAAGTGAGTCGATTAAACACAAACTCTGATTCAAGTTGAGTTATTAGCAATTTTAGATTCCAAAAAGACGAATTGAACTCAACTGAAACCAGAAAGACAGAAATGAGGAGAAGGAATCAAGAAACTGGTAAATGAGTAATCTATGAGCATAGATAAGATGAAGAGAAACACTAACACTCATACTCGCTCTCACCTTCCCCATATGACTTATATAGGAAAGCTACATCTAAAACTCCAACCCAAGAGCAAACACAGACCCTGTCTACCCAGGGGGCCCAACACCTGCTAGACCTAAAAGGCTGTGAGTGAGCTCAACTGAGAAGAAGAGAAGAATAGCACCCTAAAGCATAAGGTGAGAGGTCCATGCCGAGGCATGCCAGAAGTCTAGGTGAAGTGGACTCAAACAAATGAAAACCATCCCAAAGATACCCAGAAAGAGAAAGGATTGCTGAATATGAACATATAATACAAACCAGCTCCCCCTCAAGATATGCCATATGGGCTCGTAATCCCAAGCTCTCCTCTCAGGGCAACAAACCTGGAGCTATCCAAAGGCTTGGTGAAAATGTCAGCCAATTGGTGGTCACTCTCCACAAACTGAAGAACTATATCACCCTTCTCCACATGGTCTCTAAGAAAGTGATATCTGATATCAATATGTTTGGTCCGAGAATGCTGCACTGGGTTCTTAGCAATGTAAATGGCAGATGTATTATCACAGAAAAGTGGAACACAATATGTTGGTAACCCATAGTCTCGCCGGGTCGATCTCATCCAGAGAACTTGGCTACAGCAACTGGCTGCAGCGACATACTCGGCCTCTGCGGTGGACTGAGCAACTCTGGACTGCTTCCTAGAGGACCAAGAAACAAGAGAAGTGCCAATGAATTGGCAAGTGCCAGAAGTGCTCTTCCTATCTATCCTACAGCCAGCAAAGTCTGCATCGAAAAAGGCTCGAAGGGGCAGACAGGAGGAGGAAGAGTACCAGATACCATAATCAATGGTAGCTCGAAGGTACTTGAAAATGCGCTTCACCGCCTGGCGGTGAGAGGCACGAGGAGAAACATGAAATCGAGCACAAAGACATACAGAGAAGTGTATGTCAGGTATCGAGGCAGTGAGATACAAGAGAGAGCCGATCATTCTCTGGAACTCCTTTTGATCAACTGGCTCACCATCCTCGTCAGGTTCGAGGACAGCAGTGGTGGCCATAGGAGTCATAACTGGCTTCCCATCAGACATATCAAAGCGCTTCAGGAGGTCTCCAGTGTACTTGCCTTGATGCAAGAATGTACCCTCCCGAGTCAGCTTAATTTGGAAGCTAAGGAAGTAGCTCAACTCACCCATCATGCTCATCTCGAACTTAGTACTCATCATGCTCATCTCGAACTTAGTACTCATCACATCTGAGAACTGAGTAACAAGCGAATGTGAGGAACCACCGAAAATGATGTCGTCGACAAAGATCTGGACTAGTAGAAAGTACGAATCAGAATGTCTCACGAACAGGGTCTTGCCCACTTGACCCATACAGAAACCACGACTCAAGAGGTAGGACTTAAGTCTCTCATACCAAGCTCGTGGGGCTTGCTTAAGTCCATACAAGGCTTTTGAAAGCTTAAAGACATGGTTTGGGTACTTGGGGTTCTCAAATCCTGGAGGTTGTCTGACATACACCTCTTCCTCAATGAACCCATTGAGAAATGCACTCTTGACATCTATTTGGTAAAGCTTGAAGCCCTTGGACGCCGCGAATGCGAGTAGGATCCTGATGGCCTCTAGTCTGGCTACAGGGGCAAAAGTCTCCTCGAAGTCGAGGCCCTCGACCTGAGTAAAACCCTGAGCGACTAGCCTAGCCTTGTTTCGAACTACAACCCCATTCTCACTCTGCTTGTTTTTGAACACCCATTTAGTCCCAATGATGTTGTGACCAAAAGGGGGCTCGACAAGCTTCCAAACTTTGTTCCTCTCGAAGTTTTCAAGTTCCTCATGCATAGCATTAATCCAAGATTCATCAGATAATGCATGAGAAACATCATTCGGCTCAAAGGAGGAAACAAAGGCTTGAAGGCAGAAAGTGGACATCCCTGATTTCGGGCGAGTAACTCGCTCAAACAGATTTCCAATAATCTGGTCAGGTGGATGAGCCTGCTGAATGTGGTGAGGAGGTCCAGAAGCAGAAGTGACCTCTACTCGCGTGGGAGAAGTAGGAACAGAGTCACTAGCTGCCGAAGAGTCTGAGGGAGCAGGCTGATCTCCCTAAGGTGCAGAAATGGAAATGGGAGGCACCTCAGGAACAGGAATGGTGAGTGGATCAGGCATGGTGCCATCATCTCTGTCATCAACTTCCTCAGAGAAAATAGACTGGTAAAGAGGAGAAGAGCCTAAAATGTCTGGTCTAGCACCAGGGCTAGCCTCATCAAAGGTCACCTCACAGGTCTCTATGATCCTACCCAAATCTATAGCCCAAATCCTGTAGCTACGGGACGAAGTCGAGTAACCCAGAAAGATCCCGTCAGCAGAGCGTGATTCGAACTTATCTAGGTTCTCAGACTTCAAGAAGAAGCACTTGCAACCAAAAACACGAAAATGAGATACACTAGGCTTTCGCCCATATCTCAACTCATAAGAAGTGCGGTGCAAGAGTGCCCTAAGAAAAGCTCTGTTGGCAACATGGCATGCCGTAGCTACAGCCTCAGCCCAAAACTTCTTAGGAGTATTGTACTCATCTAGCATCGTCCTGGCCATCTCAACCAGGGTCCTGTTCTTCCTCTCCACTACGCCATTTTGCTGAGGGACGTATGGGATGAGAACTGATGCTCTATGCCTAACTCCTCACAGAAGCTACCAAAATAGGAGTTCTTGAACTCTGTGCTATTGTCACTGCAGATCGCTCGTAAGGCACCTGGGAGCTCAACGGACAACCTACGAACCAAACCCCTAAAATGAGAAAATGTCTCATCCTTCGAGGCCATGAAGAAGACCCAAGAATACCTCGAAAAGTCATCGACAATGACAAGAATGTACCACTTCCGTCCCGCTGACTGCAATCTAGCTGGACCAACAGTGTCCATATGCAAAAGTTGTCCTGGTGCATCAGTCATCACTCGGGTGACTGGGGGATGAGAAGCAGCAACCATCTTGCCATGTCTACAAGGAGGGAAAACTATATCTTTGACCATCTTGAGTTTGGGCAAACCACGAATGAGATCATGGCCGCTAACTCGAGTCAAATGATCAAAGCCAATGTGATCAAGTCTCCTATGCCAAAAGGAGAGATCATGGGACTCTGAAGTAATAAGGCAATGGAGAGAATCTTTAGAAGAAGAAGAAAAATCAGCACGAAAAACTCTCCCAAAACGAGAAATCCCGCAAACCAACTCTCCAGAAGAATCGAGGATCCTACAACTAGTATGCTTGAAGCTTACCTCGAAATGTTCATCGATAAGCTGAGTAACAGAAAGCAAATTAAAATGTAGCTTACTAACTAAGGCAATGTCCTTAAGAATGAAGTGGTCATTAATGCAAACGGTACCTTTAGCGATGACTCTACCTGACGCAGCATCCCCCAAAAGTGATCACCTCATCACCGGGAGCTCGGACTAGGGAAGAAAACCAACGAGAGTTTCCGGTCATATGACGTGAACAACCGGAGTCTACAATACAAACCTCCCCCTTCCCTATCCCACGGATCTGAATCAATGAGAGACAAAGGCAGATGTCTCAGTACTAGGATAGATCAAAGCTGATCTAGGAACCCAATACTGAGTCACCTGAGCAGAAAAAGAAGCAGTCAAAGGAGCAAAAAAATGCAATCTAGCGCCTCTCCTAGACTCAACTCTCACGAACTCAGTGACAGCTCCTATAGGACGTCTGGGAGCAGATGTGGGGTTGGTCCGCCAATGTGCAAAGGCCGGATCATCCACATGCTGCTGTCTAGACCTCCTGCTGGAGGAAGCAAACTCACGCCGCTAATATCTACCTCGATGGGAAGAACGAGACATATCATGAGGACGGCGGAAAGACTGACTCAGGACAGCTCCGGGGCGAAAACTAGAGGTATAAGCCTGAAAACCAAGCCCCATACACTGTCCAAAAACAGGCAAATCCCTAACCTGTCTAGAAGCAGTGGGTGCCTTAGGAGCACTCAGAATCTGGGGATGACCCTGAATACCCCTAAGGGCACGAACATGCTCACGCCGAGTGATCTTGGCGCGTCTGAAGCAGAAATCAGCAATATGTCCATCCTTCTGACAGAAAGTGTAAGTATACTTCACCTTGGAGGTCGAAGTAGCAGGAGAAGCACCCTTCTCGTCAGAAGTCCCGTGGACAATCCCGGTTGATTTAAAAACAGTGGTGCTCGTCTGTGGAGAAACCATAATCTCTCCACTCTTGGAGGCGCACACAACAATAGGCGGATGCGCCCGTGCGTGCTCAAAGAAATCAAATCCTAGACCTTGATTGAATCTGCTAATTTTGGATTGGTCTAAGATGAGATTGAGCTTCTTTTTGCCTCCCACAAATTTCTCGAAGGTGCTCATAAGGTACTGGACTCTAAAAAAAGTGAGGCACAAGAAGAGCAGGGGGAAGGAGTAGAAGAAAAAGAGCCAGAAGGAGAGGAACGAGCAAGGCGTGAACATTTCTCCCTATAAAAAGCTGCCTCAATCTTGAGGGACTCGCAAGAAACACAAGGAGCATCTCTAATTCTACCAATTTGAGCCTCTAATTTCTTCCTAAGCTCTTTGTGAACTTTGAGCACGTCCTCCTTAACCCCAACACACAGCAAGCAACCAGTTGGTGACTTAACTAGTAAGTCCTTAGCAAATTTAGCACATTTGATAGTCAAAGCATCATTGTCAAGTGTTAGTTGCTTACAGCCTTCACATGAGCTAACTGGGTCCTTAGAAGCAAATGATTCAAGTCCATCATTTCTAGCAGAAATTTTCCTAAGATGTGAGCTCATGGCATCAATTTCAGCAAGCAATTTAGGGCAATTATCACAAGATGAAGTAGTGTGAGCATAAAGAAAACTAGCATCAGCAGGAATAGGATCAATAGAACATGTGCTAGCATCCTTCGACCTAAGAGCCTCAAGATCAGAAACCACACTATCATGTAGGGTCCTTAGGTTCTCCAACTCCACAAGCAAAGCATCGCAAAGAGTACAGCTATCAAAGTCTCGGGAGGGACAAGATCTAAGTGAAGCTAACTCCCAAGATAAGGTACCTACTTCCTTCTCTAGTTCCAAACACTTAGCTCTAGACTTGGAATGAAAATTTCCTAGCTTGATAAAAGCATCATTGAGCTAGTCATAGGAAAGTACCTCCTCCGTGTCGCTGTACAGCTCGGAGTTGTCTACTTCTATGGCACTAGAGGCCATGAAGCACATGCCGAAGAAGTCATCGTCGCCCTTCTCCTTCTCTCGCGATTCATCCTCATCCTCGTCGCTCCATGTATCCGTGTCGGAGAGGTCCAAATCGTCCAAAGCGGCGAGTACACGGTGAAAGAGCTTCTTGCTCTTGGCATACTTGCGGTACTTCTTCTCTCGCGCAAGCTCGTGATCTAGAGGCTTCTTGTTGCGGTTCTTGTCGGTGTAGTAATTCTTGCTTGGACCGCCTTGTTCATTTATGCCCTTCTCCAGCTTTGGGCAATTTGCCCGAATGTGGTTGGGGCCACCACACTCAAAGCAAGTGATCCTGCCACCTCTCTTCCTATCTCTCACTCTTTTGTAAATATTCGAAAATTTGCGAGCGACAAGAGCAAGCTCGTTTTCTGGAAATTGTTTCAAAACCTCATCGCTTATGTCGCAAAGAGCGGAAAGAGAGAAACCGGAAGAGAAGTCAAGAGAGGGTCTAGAAGAAGAAAACCCAATGGGATTGGTAACCAAAGCCATCGACTGAGATTTCGTCTTGCGAGCGACGATGTCGAGCTCATGAGTCTTGAGGCGGGAGTACAACCCGTCAAAAGTCAAGGTCAACAAGTCAGTATGGTCCGTGATGGTGGTTACCTTCATCTCCCAAATCCTCAAATCAAGAGCTCTCAAAAAGTGCCTAGCATTCTCCTAATCAGAGTATGTGCAACCAACAGACCGGAGATTGCTTAGGATCGTAGAAAATCGAGCAAAGCATTCATCGAGGCTTTCACCAGCGTGTTGTTCGAACTTGTTGTAATCACGCTTGAATTGGTCCTGCCTCACTGACTTAATCTGTGTGGTACCCTCATGGTAAGGATTGAGGGTCACACAGATCTGGTGAGCGGACCAAAGGTGAGAAACCCGATCATACTCACTGCGGCTAAGTCCATGTATGAGAATGTTCCTAGCCTTAGCGTTTGCCTCAACGTCAGCCAAGTTCGTGGCATTGACATTCTCATCGGCCGGAACCTCATACGGAAGTTTCACCTTTTGCCAGATCATAAAGCCCTGAGCAGTGATGTATGACTCCATTCGTATTTTCCAGAATGGATAATCAACTCCAGAAAAAATCGGAGGCTTAGAGGAGTATTTGTCTGTCGCCATGGCTCTTGAGACCGGTTAAGATCTATAAAAGAGCAAAACCTGGCTCTGATACCAATTGAAAAACCGAGATGGCGATCAGAGGGGGGTGAATGATTCGAAATAAAATTTGCCCCACTCAAAGTACACAAAATAATCCCGCAAAGCAACCGGTGCTCCTCAAATTCTCGAGACCCACAAAAATCGGAACGACCCGACAACTATGTGTATCCCGAGTTTGCATGGATGAGAACCATGAATCATGTGAGGGATTTGTAAATTACAATCCTGGTTTTTAATTGTCCAAAATAAAGAGTAATTAATTTTAATAATTCTTTTCTAAAGAAAATCAAGCCAAATCACATAAAGCCTCTTTTTGGAAAAGCAAGAGCAGAATTTTAAGGAGTGGTCCCCACTTGGAGCAGGTGTTTGGTGGACTTATATTGATCTAAACTTTTTGGGAATTTTTCACCCTATGAAAAGATGAGACGTGAAGCATTCCACCAAAAATCACATCCAAAAGCCTTGCAGAAAAATCATGAAAAATCACGCACTACAGACTATCGGAAACTTCAATCAGGAAATTTGGGGCTCGGTTTTTACCTCATAGCTCCCAAACGGTGCAATCAATGGACTCCAAAATTTTTCCACAGATGTATATATGAGTCACGCACATTCTCCAACAAGAATCAATCAAAAAGAAGTTTTCGAGATTTTTCTAAAGATCTAAGACTGAATGTTGCACGAAGAACAAGTTCTGGACAGGTTCGCGATCTTGATATAAACTTGATAAAATAAACTCTTGCGGCATACAAACTTTGGCAAATGAACTCGATCTTGAGCGAAGATCCAAATAGAGTATAGAAGGAGGTGAATGCGAATCGCTCAAGTCAAAAACAAAATCCAGCAATCATAAATGTAAATACAGGAATGTAAATGCTGAATTTAATACATGAAAGTAAATGCCGAAAGTAAAGACATAATGTAAATTGCAAGAATTAAATTGCGAGAAAATAAATTTGGATCTTGGAACTTCTATTTTATTCAGAGATGTGTGATTACAAAGCCTCACTTCATGTGGACAAAGCTCAAAGGAGCAACACAATAACTCAAAGAATGAATGGGCATGGAGGCCTCCCTCCACCCCTCTATTTATACTACTCTTGGGCTACCTACCACCCTTGGATGAGTCCCAAACCCTAGGGCACTCCACCAAGAGCTAGGATTAACCCACTCACTCCACCATGCAAGGGACACCCAAAACCCTACACACATAATGGGTTTTCTTGCACGGTTTTCAAAGCATACTACTAGACCCGCTATCCTATCAACTAGACCGCGATCCAACGGCCCTCATCGATCCTCGCGGCATCTAGCTAGTATCATCCCCTTTCCTTATCTTCTTTGACTTGCCCGGACTTCGTCTCCGATCATCTTCCGGCGATCTCCAACCGTTTGGACCTCCGACGCACCTCGCCTAGTCCCGGTCACCATCCGCCTCACCATGACCTAGCACCGTCGTCCTGCAACCATCAAAGACAAGGAAAACCATTTTGCACATTCCAAAATACAATCTTACATTTTTCTTCCTGCATGTTAGTCCATATTATCATTAAATCAAACATTCAAATGCCAAGTCAAATCAAACTCAAACCTGAGCACACCTTGCTCAAATAAAGTCAAATACTCATCACAAATATGGATGGACCTCCACATGGTCCTTCAGAGTGAGAGGAGATCACGTCGAACCTAGGGGTGCTTTTCGATTTCCTCTGACGTGGCTCGCAGTGGGCTAGCGCCGAGCGGCCAGAGACAGAGAAGAAGGAGCCTGAGGCGGCGGTGCTATGAGCTCCAGGAGCTAGAAAAGAAAAAGAGAAGATGTTTAGTGAAGCTCCGCGGTGCTAGAACCCGATTGAATCGAAGTATTACTTCACCGATCACTCAATTCGAGATTTCCCCCATTCGGGTGTTCTCTAGAGAAATGGTGGTGCAGGGAGGTGGTTCGCAGGGAGGGGTAAGCGAAGGGGGAAATGGCGAAATGTAGGCACCGTTTTAAGGTGACCGAGACGGAGAGGGCGAGGCGACAGTGCACGGTATAGGCGGCGGAGTGCTCGTCGCAGACGAAGCCCGGGGTGCGCCTGCGTGAGCAGCATGGCTGGGAGAGAGAAGGAAGCTGGCGCGGGGTAACGCCGTGAGCGAGAGAACGGCGCGGCTGAGCCGGACGTGCAGGCGGAGGAGGGAAAGGTGCGACGGCAGTGAACGGCAACCAACGGTCAGTGCTCTGCCCAATCTTCAGACTCCCGTTCAATTGCACTGTTCCAGCGTTTCAGACATTCCAGCAACTTTAGTTGGTTCAAGGAGTTGTTGATTCCGGCATTTTGTGTTGTCAAGTTCTTGCATTTGATTGATCCAACAGGATATGGCAATCTTTGAGCTAGCAAGGTTACAAGTGAGTTTGAATGCGATAGCTCCTGCTCAAACTTGTGATGCAAAGTTAAATTTGGATGGGCATGAAATGGAATTTTATTTAGCTAATAAAGCTTCAGATGTTACACAGGAGCAGGAGCTGTCCGGAGTCGGCCACGACTACAGCGACTTCTCACTAGGCGAACCTTCAACCCCGTTAGGCCCATAATTTATCTGTAAAATATTCGCTTTCGTTCTTTTGTCTGACAATGTACACTTGATTACCTACAGCTAAAATTCTAGGTAGCTGTGAAGGTATTTATACGCACACCTGAAAAGAGTACTAATTAATATACCAGTCAATTATAGTAGGGATAACGGTGATAAAGAGGATAATCACCTGGTGTTGTGACACACATACACCGGAGAATATAACCTCTATTACAGAGGAAGGAATTGCCGATCAACCGAGTGGGCCACGTGGCAGTCATCGTTTTTGCGAACCCCCCCCCCCTCTTCGAAATTACTAATAGATCCCTGTACAATTTTATATGAGAGTAAAATACTTTTCCTGGTTCGCGTTTAGGTCCCTGATTTGCCGTATTACAGGGAGAACCTTCCGTTAAATACGAATCGCGAACGAGCCCTTTCCTAATTTTTCAAAATAGCGAACAAGTCTAAAATTATAGCAGATAGGTCCCCACGGTTTACATTCGGGTCCTTTCTCCGTTTTGCCTGAAAAAAATGTTTTCGTGGTCCGTTTTTTCTCCAGAGCACGCGAAAAATATTTTCGTTAGCCGTTTTTCCAGAAAAAAATGGAAAACCGTTCCTTTCTCCGTTTTGCCCGGAAAAAGTATTTTCATGATCCATTTTTTCTTCGGAGCATGGGAAAAATATTTGCGTTGGCCGTTTTCCCAAAAAAAAATGAAATACCGTTTTCTTTCTCCATTTTCCCCGGAAAAAATGTTTTTGTGGTCCGTTTTTCTCCGGAGCGTGGGAAAAATGTTTTCGTTGGCCGTTTTCCCCCCAAAAAAATTAGGAATCCATTTTTCGTCCGTCGTTTCTCTGTTTTTATCCGTTTTCTCTCATTTTTCCCGGGAAATTTATTTTCGTGGCCCGTTTTTCCTCGCTTTTCCCAAAAAAAATATTGTTTTCGTTGGTCGTTTTCCCAAAAAAAATGGAAATTCGTTTTTCGTCTGTCATTTCTCCGTTTTTTTCCGTTTCTTCCCGCTTTTCCCAGTGAAAAAACAAGGGAGATAATTTTTTTGCAGCTCGATCTCTTATATTACCCGTTGAACGCATGGGGTATTAAACTCAGCATCTATAATTTTTTTGAGAACTTGAAATCTAATATTGTGCAGAGCGATCTCTAATATTTTTCAAAACGTGTATTATCTTAGATATTCCTGCCTTTTTTCCAGAAATAGAAACTTGGATCAAATTTCGCACGGCGCGGCGGAGCGCGCAAATTTTGCTAGTTTAACTAAAAGATAAAGAGTGGCGTAGCTTAGTTGGGTTCGAGGACAACGAGATGAGATTTGGTTCCTAAATTAATCTATCCTATTTACGCTAGTCAAGTTGAAAGGACTAAGCTGGTACTACCTGGCAAAGAGAATGACTACATGAATCTGTATATCAACCCTATTATAGGGGAAGGGAATGCCGGCCAACGGGTGCCCCACGTGGCAGCTCCTTTTTTTGCGAAAAAACCCTCGGTTCTTCGAAATTACGAATAGGTCCCTGTGCTATATTATGTGAGAGTAAAATATTTTTCCAGGTTTGCATTTAGGTCCCTGGTTTGTCGTTTTACAAGGAGAACCTCCCGTTAAATACGAATTGCGAACGAACCCTTTCCTAATTTTTCAAAATAGCGAACAGGTCCAGAATTATAGGAAATAGGTCCCCGCGGTTTACGTTCGAGTCCTTTCTCCGTTTTGCCCGAAAAAAATGTTTTAATGTTCCGTTTTTTCTCCATAGCATGCGCTATTATAGGGGAAGGGAATGCCGGCCAACGGGTGCCCCACGTGGCAGCTCCTTTTTTTGCAAAAAAACCCCTCGGTTCTTCGAAATTACGAATAGGTCCCTGTGCTATATTATGTGAGAGTAAAATATTTTTCCGGGTTTGCGTTTAGGTCCCTGGTTTGTCGTTTTACAAGGAGAACCTCCCGTTAAATACGAATTGCGAACGAACCCTTTCCTAATTTTTCAAAATAGCGAACAGGTCCAGAATTATAGGAAATAGGTCCCCGCGGTTTACGTTCGAGTCCTTTCTCCGTTTTGCCCGAAAAAAATGTTTTAATGTTCCGTTTTTTCTCCATAGCATGCGAAAAATATTTTCGTTGGCCGTTTTTCCAGAAAAAAATGGGAAATCGTTCCTTTCTCCGTTTTGCCCGGAAAAAATGTTTTCGTGATCCGTTTTTTCTTCGGAGCATGGAAAAAATGTTTGCGTTGGCCGTTTTCCCCCAAAAAATGGAAGACCGTTTTTTTTATTCGTTTTGCCCGGAAAAAATTATTTTCGTGATCTGTTTTTTCTCCGGAGCCATTTTCTCAAAAAAAAAAGAGGAAAATTCGTTTTCATCCGTCGTTCTCCGTTTTTTCCTATTTTTCCTCGCTTTTCCCAGTGAAAAATCAAGGGAGATATTTTTTTTGCAGCTCGATCTCTTATATTACCCGGTGAACGCATGCGGTATTAAACTCGGCATCTATAATTTTTTTTGTAACTCGAAATCTAATATTGTCCATAGAGATCTTTAATATTTTTCAAAACGTGTATTATCTTAGATATTCCTACTTTTTTCGGAATTAAAAACTTGGATCAAATTTCGCACGGCGCGGCGGAGCGCGCAAATCTGCCTAGTTATTTTTAGTCGACGAAAATATTACGGATTCTGTATGATCCGTTTACCTTTATCCATTTAGGGCTGACGAACCCCGCGCTATCACTTAAGAATTCCAGACGATGACGAACCCCTCTGGCCTCTACCGTCGAGACGATGACGACATTGTTAGAATTAAAGGCACATCTAGGTTTAATTTAATCCAAAAGTAAATCATGAACAACATGTGATTGACTATCAGTAACGAATAACAGGAGCATACTATAGATGCATATGCTAGAAGACTACACATATATCCATCTAATGTGCTCACAATCAATAGATTGAAAATAAACAGTAGAAACATTGTAACGCATCGCTCGTAATGCAGATGGAAGCGATGAAGCGTTGTAAGCGCCGTCTGATCTGCGAGGACGGAAGCGCCGCCGCCGAGCGCGATGCCTAGCAAACGCCTCCCGAACGCCGAGGAAGACGCCGCCGTGACGGTGACGTGGAAGCAGTCGCGCCGAGCGCTTCCCAAAAACCTGATTCGTCCTCTCCCGGTGCAAGAACGCGAGGACGGACGGTTTCGGAGACCTGCTTTCCGTCAGGTGCACGCCGCACGGACGGGCAAACTTGATGGCGGCGCAGCGAGGGAAACTGGCAAAACACTAGGGCGCAGAAAACTCTATATTACCCAGATGACGGCGACGCAGTATATAAAGGAGCCCTGGTAACAGTCCGTAACCGAACACGACTCGAGGACGTCCCACGATCGGAGTCCATTACGGGATCTGTTACGGTGTCCTTATCTCATACTACAACCGCGATTCCGAGTAGCAAAAGAGTAATCTGCAAAAGGAGGCTGCGCCTACGCAAAGCCCTGGACCGGAATTCGGCGGACCATTCACGCAGTGCCGCGACGCTCGCGCTTCGCCACGCCGCGTCCGTGCCCGCCCGGCGAGGCGAGGCGGCGAAGCGGCGTGTGTATTCTTTCTCCCTTTCTCCACATGGTTCTACCATGGTGTAGCACACTCCACTATTTAAACTAGTGCTCACCACTTTAGGCTAGCAATGTGGTACTATTGCTAGTGCACATGCTCCTCATGAGGTGGGCCTTTGAGATTTTCTAGGATTTATTGTCTCAATCAAATGGGCTTGGCCCAAATAATCCAACAATCCCCACCGGATCTCAAAGTCCCACCGATGTCTTGCCTGCTCCCAAAGTCATTAATATACCAAAGATTTCGGTGACAATGGACTATGCCTTGAATTGCACCTAGGACTCCAAATTACACTCACCACAACTTGAACAATGGACTAAGCCTTGAATTGCAAGTTTTGTGCGATCGAAGTTTCATTTAAAGCCTTAGTCGATACTAGGTCGCCAATAGGCTTCCTCGGGTGGAGCATATAAGTCGTACTCCATGGTCTCTTCATGAGCTTACTAGAGATTACCCAAGTCTCATAGATCGCGACTTTCAACGATACTCTCATATAGGTGTGTTCTTTCAAGATGCTCAGAGGATGACATCTTCGCTAAATAAAGCCAACGAGAACACATTAAGGCAAAAGCCAACCTGCCATACAGATTTAGAGTATTGCATCTTCACTTGGAACTAGTTAGAAAATTACTCTCCTCCGATTAACGAGAGCTTGTTTTTCCCAGACCTAATTCACGGGATCTCCGATCACATAGGTTGGGTTACCGCTATGGTATAACTCACATGGGTCTCATGCCTAGTTCCTTTGATGCGTTATCTATCACATTCCGTGATAGCCCTTTAGTGAAGGGATTGCCAGGTTTTTAGCCGTCTGGATATAATCCAATGCTATCACTCCGAGTTTTTCAATTTCTGACGGACTTCAAACGCTCTTTTCACATGTCTTGAGGATTTCAAGTTATCTTTAGAACTGTTCACTTTAACAATAAGCTGTTTGATTGTCACAATTCATAAGAATGGCCGGTATTGGTTTTTCAACCACCTAAGATCCATCAAGAGTTCACGTAGCCATTCTCGCCTCAACAGTTGGTCGTATCCAATGCAATCAATTCGCCTCCATAGTTGACCGTGTCAAAATAGTCTATTTGCAAGACCTCCACGACACAGCGCCCCCCACCAAGTGTAAACACATATCCACCGGTGGCCTTAATCTCATCAAAGATCGAGATCCAATTTGAATCACTATAACCCTCTAGTATCTTGAAGGGTACCGGTATAGTGTATTCCATAATTTCTTGTACCCACCAAGTAACGCATAACTCTTTCGAAAGTGCACGCCAATGATCATCTCCGGGTTAGAAGTAAATCGCTCAATTTGCTTACAAAGAAATGAGATATCGAGCCTTGTAGCGCTAGCCAAGTACATGAGAGATCCAATGATCTCGAGAGTATTTCATTTGATCTCTAGCAATTCTCTTGTTTTTCCGAAGAATCACACTTGGATCATAAGGTGTTGGAGAAGGCTTGCTATCCGAATAGCCAAACCGACTCAAAACCTTTTCCACATAATGGGATTGAGAAAGACTAATCCCATCCTCACTTTTGACTAACTTGATGTTCAAGATCACGTCGACCTCTCCGAGATCTTTCATATCAAAATTTCCAGACAGAAAGACTTGACCTCATTGATCACATCAAGGTTTGTTCCAAAGATCAAAATGTCATCCACATATAGGCACAGAATAACTCCCTCACCCCCACCATGGCGATAATACACACACTTGTCGGCCGTTTACATGAAGCCAGCTTGTGTCAATGTTCTATCGAACTTCTCATGCCATTGTTTAGGTGCTTGTTTAAGGCCATAAAGAGATTTCAAGAACTTACACACCTTGCTCTCATGTCCGGTAGCACAAATCCATCCGGTGATCCATGTAGATCTCCTCATCTAGCTCTCCATTAAGAAAAGTCAGTCTTCACGTCCATTTGATGGACAATGAGACCATGAGAGGCAGCCAAGGATAAAAGTACCCTGATGGTTGTGATCCTAGCAATGTGAATAAGTATCAAAATAATCCTCTCCTTCCTTTTGCGTATAACCCTTAGCCACAAGTCTAGCCTTGTACTTTTCAATAGTACCATCAGGCCTTAGTTTCTTTTTGAACACCCACTTACAGCCCACAGGTTTGCAACCATAAGGCGATTCTGTGAGCTCCCAAGTTCCGTTAGGCAGAATAGAATCCATCTCACTACTGACCGCCTCCTTCCAAGAGTCTGCATCGTAAGATGCATAAGCTTCAAATAGAGGTGGGAGTATCATCCACAAGGTACACAAGTGAAATCATTACCAAAGGATTTAACCATCCTTTGTCTCTTGCTCCTCCTAGGAGCCTCACCGCCATCCTCCTCGAGGATTTTGCTCGGTATCTGCTCGTAATCCTCGGTTTGTGCAATAGGTTCGGGAATTATCTCAGATTTTGACTAGAAACGCTATGCAAATCTTTCATGGGAAATATGCCCTCAAAGAAGGTGGCATCTCTGGATTCCATGATTGTACCGACGATCATGTCGGATACCTCAGACTTTACTACTAAAAATCTATAGGCAATGCTCAGATGAGCGTATCCCGAAAGACACAATCCACCGCCTTAGGTCCAAGTTTGCGCTTTTTAGTTATGGGCACATTGACTTTCGCCAAGCAACCCCACGTGCGCAAGTATGAAAGTGATGGTTTTCTCCTTCCCATTCTTCATATGAGGTTTTCTCCTTATTCTTAGAAGGAACTTTATTCAAAACGTGACAAGAAGTCAACAGGCCTCCCCACCATTCCTTAGATAGACCCGCAGTGTCCAACATGGCATTTACCAAATCGGTTAGAGTGCGGTTCTTTCTTTCGGCAACCCCATTAGACTGGGCGAATAGGAGGTGTCCTCTCATGAATAATTCCATGTTCCTTACAGAATAAGTCGAACTCAAGAGAGAAGTACTCACCGCCACGATCCGACCTAAGCCTTTGATTTTTCTTTCTAATTGATTTTCAACTTCAGCCTTATAGACTTTGAAGTAGTCTAAAGCCTCATCTTTAGTTTTCAACAGATAAACATAGCAGTATCTAGATGCATCATCAATCGTAGTCATGAAATATCTTTTTCCTCCTTTAGTCAACACACCATTCATCTCACAAAGATCTGAATGTATGAGTTCCTAATGGTGCCAAGTTTCTCTCCTCCATTTGCCTTGTGAGGTTTGCGAGGTTGCTTTGATTGCACACAACTTTGGCACTTAGAACCTTTGACAAGAGGGAATTTTTGGAATTAAATTCATACTAGCGAGCCGAGTCATACAACCAAAATTTAAATGACATAACCGTGAGTGCCAAACATCTGGCTTCACCTCCATTGGAAATATCACAAATATGGTTCACAACTTTATTGCAAAAATCGTAAAGGAAAAACGGAACAAGCCTCCGCATTCATAGCCTTTACCAATAAAAAGTCCATGCTTAGACACGACTACTTTATTAGACTCAAACACCACTTTGAACCCTTCTCTACATAGAAGGGAGCCACTGACTGTGTTTTTATTTATTGAGGGGACATGCTGCACGTTCTTTAGGTCACGATCTTTCCCGAAGTAAACTTCAGATCTACCGTGCCAACACCAAGAACAGAAGCATTCGAGCTGTTTCCCATCAACACGGAGCAATCCCGCACGGCCTGGTAAGAAGAGAACAAAGAGAGATCGACACACATGAACATTAGCTCCAGTATCAATCCACCAATCGGTGGTCCGATTCTTGAAAGAACAATAGGTGCGTTACCATACCCAAGTTCCTCCTCCAAGATGTTAATGGTCACGTTGGAGACTTTGAGTTCTGTCCTTGCTCACCCTTCTGCCCTTGTGATTTGGACACTGTTTGGCCCAAAGTGTCCAATCTCACCGCAAACAAAGCGAGGCTTCTCATCTTTGTTCATTGACTTCTTCTTCTTGAAATTAGTGGTTTGTTTGGCTTTATTTTTCCCTTTGTTCTTGCCATGTGAGAATCTGTTGCACCACATTAGCGCTTAGATCGCCCCTCGCTTCCTTTCACAGTGCATCCTTAGCTCGAGCTTTCTCCTCAACATCTAGAGACGCAATCGATTCTCAACAGAAATCTCTTGTCTCTTATGTTTTGAAGATGTGGCAAAATTCCTCCATGAAGGAGGTAATTTGGCAATAATGCCCCTGACCACAAACTCCGCTGTAATGGATTTTGAGAAGTTCGAGTTCCTGGCGAGAACTCAGATCTCATGAGCCTGCTCAACTACGTAATCAGTTATCCACCATCTTGTAGTCATGATATTGCTCCATGATATACAATTCACCGCCGAGATCGGAAGCACCGAACTTAGCATTCAGAGCATCCCATAGTTCCTTCGGCGTCTTTAATGTGCATATACACATCACACAGACGATCGGCAAGAACACTAAGAACGGCTCCCACAAAGAGTGTGTTGGCATCCCGATATGCCTTCTCCTTTTCGTGAGTTGGATCCATATCCTCTGGTTTGCCGTTCGACACCCGTAACACGTTCATAGCTGTAAGCCACAAGGTGACCCTTGTCCGCCATCTTTTGAAGTGCACACCGGTGAATTTTTCGGCCTCGATTGCCTCGGCAAAGCCAGCCATTGATAAACCTAAGCGCCTATAATCAGGTTTTGGACTGTTAGAATTAAAGGCACATCTAGGTTTAATTTAATCCAAAAGTAAATCATGAACAACATGTGATTGACTATCGATAACGAATAACAGAGCATACTATAGATGCATATGCTAGAAGACTACACATATATCCATCTAATGTGCTCACAATCAATAGATTGAAAATAAACAGTAGAAACATTGTAACGCATCGTTAGGTGCGAGATGGAGCGATGAAGCGTTGTAGCGCGTCTGATGCAGAGGACGGAGCGCGCGCCGATGAGCGCGATGCCTAGCGACGCTCCTGAACGCCGAGGAAGACGCGCCGTGACGGTGACGTGGAAGCGATCGCGCCCGGCGCTTCCCAAAAAACCTGATTCGCCCTCTCCCGGTGCAAGAACGCGAGGACGGACGGTTTCGAGACTGCTTTCCGTTCGGTCACGTGCACGCCGGCAGACGGACGGGCAAACTTGATGGCGGCGCAGCGAGGGAAACTGGCAAAACACTAGGGCGCAGAAAACTCTATATTACCCAGATGACGGCGACGATATATAAAGGAGCCACAGTAACGATCCGTAACCGAACACGACTCGAGGACGTCCCACGATCGGAGTCCATTACGGGATCTGTTACGGTGTCCTTATCTCATACTACAACCGCGATTCCGAGTAGCAAAAGAGTAATCTGCAAAAGGAGGCTGCGCCTACGCAAAGCCCTGGACCGGAATTCGGCGGACCATTCACGCAGGTGCCGCACGCCCGCGCCCAGCCCGGCGAGGCGAGGCGAGCGCGCGCGTGTATTCTTTCTCCCTTTCTCCACATGGTTCTACCATGGTGTAGCACACTCCACTATTTAAACTAGTGCTCACCACTTTAGGCTAGCAATGTGGTACTATTGCTAGTGCACATGCTCCTCATGAGGTGGGCCTTTGAGATTTTCTAGGATTTATTGTCTCAATCAAATGGGCTTGGCCCAAATAATCCAACAGACATTGCCATGTGCCCCAACGTGGCAACCCGAACGTGGTGGATTGCAAAGGATAGACAGGGCTACCTATCACACCTTCTAGGCACCACACCTACAATTAATACTATTATATCCTCCGTTTCCTCAGAGAAGCACCCACACACATAAAATGATGCCTATTCTGGTGAATGAGATCAACAATACCAGACTATTCTGGTGAGTTGAGAGAGACGACGGTGAAGAGAGAACGGGGAGACCAATATTAGTGAAGCTTCAGATATGGCCCTCTTCTTTTGCATAACGACTAGACTTTGTAGCTAGGGTCTTTATTAAAGACCCTCCGAGTCACCGTTCTATATATGCTCCTGAGATCCATCTTCTTCCTCAGGCTCGGGAGACGCAAGGAGGGGGAGAACGACGGTGGTGCCCAACAATTTCTCTCGCCGCCCGGTAACTTCTTCTCTGGTGTGCCTCCGACGGTCCGGCCTTCTCGTCTATTCCTCTCTTAGCTCCACGTTGCATGCTATGACATCCTGCTCGTTCCTTGAAGCTCTAATGGAGTATCTCAACGGGGACAACGTGAAGACGCTGTGTTCGTGAACCGGGAGGGACGTGCACAAATTCACGATCACCATCAGGGGCAGCTCGGCATCGTCGTCGTCGACTTCCTCTGCTCCCGCCTTCTCCGACACCGACCTTCGTCTTCTGCTACGTACTATAGTGAGCATCCTCGCCTTCCTTTCCAACCCTTCCGTGGCGTGGAGTAGAGTTGATCCCCGTGTTGTTCTCCTCTATACGCGCACTACTACAAGAATGTACATCAGAATCGGTTCTTTTTCGTCATCACAATAGGTTCTAGTAGCGATAGAAAGTCCAACAGTAGAGATGAGGAAGCTTTATCGCTGTATCACAATCGGTTCTTTGTTGAAAACCGATTGTGATGAGGTATTATTACAATCGGTTCTTGTTGGGAACCGATTGTGATGAGGCATTGTTACAATCGGTTTTTTGTTGGAACCGATTGTGATGAGATATTATTACAATCGGTTTTTGTTCAGAACCGATTGTGATGACGTATTATTACAATCGATGTTTGTTGGGAACCGATTGTGATGGGGATAGTATCACAATTGGTTCCAACAAAGAATCGATTGTGATGGGGATGACCATATCACATTCTTCACAATATTAGAACATAACATTATCACTGAACATTCACAATATCAGAACAACTAGCAGTGACCAACTTTCATGTGTTCTCTATTAAGCATCATTTCAGTGTTACTGAGCTCATTTTCCTTTTATTATAAGATACCTAAACAACACCAAGGGTATGGAGTCATTTGAAAAGAAATTGCAAAGAATGTGCATGGCACAGAAGAAGAAGAGTAAAAATATAAACAGTATTGCCATTGTTAACTATGGATGGCATTATCGATTCCTACAGGGGAAGTATTGAGCTTATAGAAGCCATATTTACAATACGAGTTTATAGAAGTTCTAAAACCCCTATCCCATTGACCAAAAAAGGAAGCTGGCTTTCATTTTCATGACAATGCTGAGTTTCATATATATACTTGTGTCATTGTCATATCAATTGAGGTTTATTGAGCAAAAGTGTTTTCAATACCAATTTATTTCCATCATCATGGAGTTGCATAACTATGCTTTTTGGGGCTATAACACATCTGATTCTTTTTCACCCAACGTAGGTTTGTATTTTTGACAATCCTCTAATTACTGTAAATAGTAATAATTCTTATGTAAGATTATTACCGCTATTTCTCTACAAGATCGTGTCATTGGTATGCTTGAATTAATCAGATACACAATGTTGCGTACAGTGTTTGGCGTGAAGTACCTTCTTATGTATATTGTTACACATCAGTCACCTATATATAACAAAAATGCATCCCTTTCACACAATGTTTATTGTTCTACAGTGCTACCTCTTCAAATGTGATATAGCTTAGCTGTATTGATTGGGTGTTTAAGTCATTTTGCTAAATATTACTTAGCTGAGGTTAGTTCGAAAAAAGAACAGTAGGGAAGTATAGTTATTTTACTTAGCTGAGTCTATTGGCTATTTCAGACCAAAACTATATGTTATTTTAGGTGACATTGGTCAGATTCCCGTAAACCAAAGGGTCAGCCAAATCGCCTGCCAGCAAAGGGATTACATCGCTTAAAATCAACTCATACCATATCATCACAGCACCTGGTTCCATATGAGCTCCATGGTTTTGATTTCTAAAATGTTCCACAACAGAAAATACTTTGCCCCCGAAATAGCAATGCATGGATAGACATGTCTAAAAATTATAGAAATATCCAAGATGAAACATTCAAACCTCTTTGGGGGCCAGTGCTCGGGGACGAGGAGTCACGGTGGCGTCCAGAGCTCGGGGACGAGGAGGTGCGATGGCGACCGGTGGGAGAGTGGGGACGAGGTGGCGCTGTAGCGAGGCCGGAGTTTGGGGAGGACCGTCAGAGCTTGGGGAGGAGGCGACAGGGCCGGGCTTTGGGAGGAGGTGGCGGGGTCGGACCTTGGGGAGGAGGGCGGAGCTTGGGGAGGAGGCGATGGGGCCGGGCCTTAGGGAGGAGGGCCAGAGCTTGGGGAGGAGGCGATAGGGCCGGGCCTTGGGGAGGAGGTGGCGGGATCGGAGCTTGGGGAGGAGGGTCAGAGCTTGGGGAGGAGGCGACGGGGCCGGGCCTTAGGGAGGAGGTGGCGGGGCCGGACCTTGGGGAGGAGGGTTGGAGCTTGGGGAGGAGGCGACGGGGCCGGACCTTGGGGAGGAGGCGACGGGGTAGCTGGCGGCACGGAGGGAGTAGCGTTTGGAGCCATGCGATAAGGTTATATGGTAGTATTGCTATCGGTTTTCATAACAAACCGATACAAATAAGATACTCGGTTTTCCTAAGAAATCGATACAAACAAGACGCCTATTGCTGTCGGTTTTCATAAGAAATCGATACAAATAAGAGATATTGCTATCGGTTTATTCAATGAACCGATACAAATAATACGAGTATTTCTATCGGTTTTCATCATGAACCGATACAAATAAGAATTATGCTTTTATGTTGTCAGGAGTTTCAATTTAAATCTATAATACCTTAACTTTTTCAAATCTAGTTGAATTTTTTTTGAAATTTTGCAAAAATGTATTTTGGGATACTTCATTCGATTTTATAAAAAGGTTTTTCAAGAAAGAGTCCTCGTTCAAAAGATATGCCATATTTCACTTTGTAGGCATGAACGGGAGACGCATAGGTTACGCAACATAAACTCTACCATTGATCAAATTATAGCAACAATAATGACATGTAACCCATTCGCATGCTCTCCTTTTGAAGAAAATTAACCACAAATGAGGGGAACTATACTCAAGCTAGAGTTTCAACTTAGCCCCAAAACACCATGCCTCCTCAAGGATTTTATAATCTCTCGTCAATATTGTTTCAACCATAATAGCATTAATGACATATAACACATTCACCAAATCAAAATCGAATTTCTTAATGCAAAATCAAAGGGATTTGAATGAATGCTCACCTTTTAAAGAAAACCTCAAATGAGGGCAAATAGAGGGGAAATAATCTCCTCAAGCTAGGGCTTTAAGTTACCCTCTCAACACACATCCTCAAGGATTTCAGATTTTCTCCCCCAAGCCTAAGTCTCAATGAGAGTATGTTCTGTTTTTTGAGGTGGCGACGTTTTTTTTGGCTTTAGAACACCAACAGAGGAGAGTTCATCCCGAGGGAATATAAAACCTAACGAGGCTCATCACAATCGGTTCTTACAAAGAAGTGATTGTGATGCGGACATTATCACAATCGGTTCTTTCTCAGAATCGATTGTAATAATTCCCACATCATAATCGGTTCTTTCTCAGAACCGATTGACAATCGGTTCTTTATTATGATAATGAGGTCCCTCATCACAATCGGTTCTAAAAAAGAACCAATTGTGATAATCCGTTTCCTCATCACAATCGGTTCTTTGTAAGAATCGATTATGCGATTCTTACAAAGAACCGATTGTGATTATAGTTCTTATCCCTGTTTCTAAAATTTACAAATGACATACACGTATCACAATCGGTTTTTTGATCAAAAGTTTGGAACCAACACAGATAAAGCGATAGTGATGTATCATTCTGTAGTAGTGGCGCAACGCCGTGCCGTCCGCCGCAAGATCCTCACCGCCGCCATGGTTCCTTCAAGGCCATGGTGGTCCGCAGTTAGCATGCAGGTCATTGACCCAGCGAACATTAGTCCTAGGTGCTAGCGTGTGAATAGGTAAGAGGCTTCCTTAGTAGCAGCTCCGCATAGCGGTAGCCTTGCTGCCCGTTGACCTCACCGACATCGTCGGTCGCCATGGTTGGTCGGCTGATGACGAGATCGCCAACATCAGTGGCGGAGCCAGGAATTCGGTAAACCTCGGGCCAAAAATTAAGCGGCTATAACTAATGCTAAACACTATAAACATTGAGGTATAACAAAGTACATTACAAATGCACCATTAAAAATAAATTTGACTATATGCTTAACATTTCAACAAAATAGATAAAATGCATCAAAACAATATAGCGTAATGGAGCGGTATAAAAGTTAATATCTAGTAACGAAGTTTTGGTACACCTCAGCCTATCGTATCTTCATCAATAATAGTACAACCTGAACTTGCAAATGATGAAATTGCATATGCAAATTAAGCACACAAAACTATAAAGCTAACTATTGAGGCAAATTGCAAAACAAGAATGTAACATACCACTAGTACGAAGACCACAAGTATTTATCTTTGGCTAGCTCGTAAGGCAGTTATGCATATCTGATTAATTCATTATTCCTGCCAATCAGTCTGGCTCTAGTAACTACACAAACAAGGCATCTGCCAATTAAAATCAACAGCCAAAAAAGGGGGCCTAGATGACAAATTAAAGGTGAAGCATGCATCAATCTCTGCTTTGGAATTCATATAATCAAAGCTGTGACTAAACTAGCAACAATGAAATTGAATTAAATAATAAGCACACACAACTAATTAAGTTAAGCGAAATACTAATAAATAAGCAACTTCCTCACACATACGCACAAATTATTTCCTCCCTAGTCGATCGAACGCCACGATAGAATAGAACTAAATCCGAAACAGCGCATCCTCAAATCCAGTTCATATTAATGTCTTGCAAGTCAACAAAATAAGAAGCCTAATTTTAACTTTGATAAGCAAATGCTAATCACATTAGCAATTCTAGAAGTCTTAAGATTTGTGCATTAGGACAATAAAAATCATGGAAATTACTTAATTATAAGATTTGCATCCAAACAGATAAGTGAACTATTTTTACTGCTGGAATTCTAGAAGTCTCAAGGCTCAAGCATCAGGATTGGGGAGAACATGAGAAGAACTGAAGAAGCAACCTCAACTCCTCAGGGCTCAAGAGCAGTGCCGGCTGTCGGTGGGGCGGTCGACAAAGCGACGGAACGGAACGGGGCGGATCTCGGGAGCCATCACGCCGGTCGTGGACGAGGCGGCGGCGCAAGGGCGGGGGCGCGCTGGTTTGAGGCGGGGGCCGGGCAGAGGCGGCGGCAGCGCCGGCTGAGGATGGTGAGAGCCGGTCGGATGATGGAGAGCGAAGCGCCAGTGGCGGCGGAGGCGGGGCGGGGCCGAGAGCGAGCCGGTCGAGAGAGCGAGCGCCGGCACATGGCGAGAGGCGAAGCGCCAGGCGGAGGCAAGGCCGCGGGAGCGAGCGCCGTCGTGTAGTTGGGTAGGGGTCTCAGGGATTGCTAGGGTTTGTCCGGCTGGTTGGCTCAGCTGGTTGGCCATGTGAAGCCGACTGGGTCAGTGGACCGCCGACGCACCATGGCCTTGTGCCTAATTTAAAATAAAAACTGATTTTTATATTGCTATTTGGACTAGACCTCGGCCTAGGCCCCAGTGGCCCGAGGCCCATCTCCGCCCTTGGCCAACATTAGCCTCAGTAGCTCACTCACGCGCGCCACCGCGAACCCGTGGAGCCATCCCAAGCTGAGCCAAGTGAATCGTAGGCTTCGTAGCCCCGTTCCAGTTTCCGCCGCAGTCAGTCCCAACTTCGGCGCCGGTTTACAGCCGCACGGCCGCGAGGACAAGTACTAACTAAGACAGCCAACAACCTCTCCACAACCTTGGTCTTCATGGAGGTTGCCAGCCTCATCTTCTCTACCGTCGCCGGTGTTGGATGAGTTTCAGTCCGAGTAGGACACTGAACTCGGTTCAGATTCTAGTAGTATTTTCCAGTAAGATTCAGTCAATTAGAAATTGTGTCGGATGTGTAATACCTATCCGATTCTGTATGATAGAAGGCTATAAATAAAGTACAGAGGAACTGGTGGAATAATTGCCAGACAAAACATTGCGATTCTGTTTGTGTTCTGTTCTGCAATCAGAGTATTTTCCAGCGACATAGTGTTCTTCGTCCGGGAAGTGCATTGTTGCCGGAAACCAGAAGCAGAAGGGTGAGGTGGAGATCGGGTGTACTTTGGCCGGCGCTATAGTCCAAAGGATCGCCAGGCTTTGGCAGCAATTCTTGTCTCCTCCTCTGGCGACTCGGAACGGAAGAGAGAAGAAAAGAAAGGCAAGGAGAGGAAGACGACCAGTGAACTTGGGGGCACCTAACAAAGAGATTAGGAGGGGAAGAAGACAGAGAGGATGATAGGTGGGGCTACGGGCCCGCAGGTCAGTGAATCGGACAGAGGGGAAGAAAAGAAAGCAAGTGACAGGTGGGCCGATCGGAGGGAAGGCTGCGCTCTGGGCCCACTCTGCAGTGAAAGGAGGAGTAAAACAGCTCCCTTTCCAGGCTGAACGGGAATAAAAGAATTTATTCTAGGGTCTAAAAGTATCAAAAAAATTTCAAACTTTTTGAATAATCTCCTGAACAAGCTGTATAAGTTCAGTAAAATTTTCAGACTCTAATCGCAATAATTATTTAATTAAAAATATGACAAACTACGACGCGCTGTTAAATTATTTCGGAAAAAGATTTAAATTATAGGTTAAATCAATAAATAAATTTTTGAAAATTTTATACGAGGTTTATAATAGCATTATAGATCTTCCATAAAAAATTCAAATTCAAATCCCAAGTATTTATTTTACAGGAATTCTTTTAGTTGAATTTTCACTTTTTAAATCTTGGGATGATTAAATGGGAACAAATAGTATACTCACGTATTAACTTTTGAAATTTTTTGAAAATAAGAGTAAAGATAAGATGGCTTATCACAGAAATTTCAGTTCCTTTAGAGCTATTAAACATTTTACATATTTCTTTTTCTAGTCTCCATAACTTGATTATTCATTTCCTTCACAACAATTAATTTGCCAAAATGCAAAGAAATGCATGAATAATAATGTATTTTACCTTTTTATTAATTTTTGGGATGTTACAACCGGTAGGTGATTTCATTTCAGAAGCAAAGAGACATCGATGGCAGGAGCAGATGTGGCGACGAATGCGTGGAAAGCATGGAAAGAATGGGGCATCCAAGCGCTGGTGCTGCTCAGCTTGACGCTCCAGGTCATGCTCCTCATCTTGGCGGAGTTCCGCCGGCGCGTTGACTCCGGCGTGGTAAGGTTTTTCGCTTGGTTGGCGTACGTGTTGGCCGACGTCACAGCCATCTACGTGTTGGGCCACCTGTCCGCCGCAGGCAAGTCGGTGGAGCACGAGCTGATGGCGTTCTGGGCACCATTTTTGCTGCTCCATTTGGGCGGGCAGGACAACATCACCGCCTATGCCATCGAGGACAACCGGCTGTGGCTACGGCACCTACAAACGCTCGCCGTGCAGGTGGCCGCAGCTGGTTACATCCTCTATGCGTCCTCCATCGTTGGCAGTGGCGGCCATTCCTTGCTCTTGTGGGCCAGCATCCTCATGTTTTTGGTCGGTGTTGTCAAGTACAGCGAGAGAGTTTGGGCGCTTCGACGCGGCGGCAGCAGCCCAATAGGAAATAATTACCAGACTTTTCAACCCACGTGCCGGATGACCGAAAGCAGTAATGTCGAAGACATACTAGGTAAACGTCCCAGCTGGGACACAGAAGACTGCCTATTGATGGCTCACAGAGCGCTGGGGGTTCCCAAGGAATTGCTGACGGGGCTAATCGATCAAAAAATGTACCGTCATGGTTCATATTTGCTGGATGAGGGTCTCCTGTACAAGGTGGTTGAGCTGCAGCTCTCCCTGATGCACGACGTCTTCTACGCCAAGGCTGAGGTGATGCACAGTTGGTATGGCCTCTGCATCCATGTGCTCTCGCCGGTGGCCACCGCCATCGCGCTACTGCTGTTCCATCATCATCATCATCATCATACAGGGCACACTTACAGCCGGGCTGATGTCGCTGTCACTTATGTCTTGCTGGTTGGTGCACTTGCCCTGGAGGTCGTGTCGGCGTTCAGGGCTGTATTCTCGAGCTGGACATGCGTCCTAATACTTTCCAGGTATTCTCGAGCTTCGCTTTTTTTGGGCCGTGTGGTTTTGTTTCTCCGCCGCCTCGTCCACGCAGCGGATTGGGCAAGGTACTGGTCGGGCTCCATGGGGCAACACAACTTGCTCCAGTTGGCCGCTCGCAGCAGGGCCAGCAAGAGCAGCAAGGTAGCGAATTGGATTGGGAGAGAGGTCTGGTGGAACGCCATGGCTTACTCGTGGTCCATCCCTGTCCCGGCCTCCATCCAGAAGCTGGTGGCGGACCACATCCTGAGTAAGGCGGGTGTCCTCAACAGAAGATCAGATACATGCAGCCTTATGCCATCTTCACACGTACATTTTGATTCACGTGGTCGGGCGGAGCTGGAGAGGTTGGGATTGTACGCCGGCCTGGCCTGGAGCGTGGAAGAGAAGATCCTTGTCTGGCACATCGCCACTAACGTCTACATGAGCTGCTGCTGTTGGCGCAAGAAGCAGCAGGATGATCATCATCTTCTTCGTCATGCCGAGGCGGCCGAGGCGCTCTCCAACTACATGCTGTACCTCCTCGCCTCACGCCCCTACATGCTCGATCCCACTGCCAGCCACAATTCGTACATCGAGGTGTGCTATGGCCTCGTATGTCGAGGTCCAAGAGATGACCTGGAGCCTGAGGTACCCTACAGCTCAGCCGAGGAGGTGGCCAGTTTTCTAAAGAGGTACGGGGATGAAGAGGGGTATAAATGTTGGCACCTACTAGATGTTGATCATGTAACACAAGAACATCTCGTGTTGATTCTGCATAAAGGATGTGAGCTCGGCTCAAAACTCGTCAGCGAGGCCGAGGAGGCCCAAAACGCAGTGGGCCCGCTGGAGCTGATCACTGAGGTGTGGGTGGAGACGCTGTGCTACGCAAGCCAGCGATGCAGCGCAGACTTTCATGCCAAGGAGCTCAGCAACGGTGGCGAGCTTATCACTGTCGCTGCCATTCTAGTGCAATACTTAAGAGGAACAAGAATACCAACAAGTGAGCAGGATGAGATCGATGTTGAAGAAGAGGGGGCGGGGATACATGAGTAGTAGTAGTCCGGATGAGTCCGTCTAAACGCGCGCGCGCCTTCTTATTTGGTTGCATGTATCTGTTTAGCCTGGCCGAGAAAAGATGGTATTTCGTTGCCCACACCAAGACCATGTTACATGGGATTAATAATGGTGTTTATGTTACCTAACTATATTCTTACGGATTTGATAAACATCATCATCCGGATGTTTTGTTTGCTAAAATTTAGATGTTATTTAAGACAAATAATGGTGTTTATTTTACGTAACTATATTCTTATTATCCTTATTTTATTGTGTCAAGCATTAGTGTTCTTAAAATATATTAATAATGGTTTAATATACACCACGCTAATGACATCATTCGCTGGGTACATGCCTGCTTCGAAAAACCGAAAGGCGGGTACTTTGCGTACACCCTGTTCATGGTTTCGAGTAGTCATTAAAATCAATTAGGTGCAATAGAACGAAAGATTACTGGAGCAATAATGCAACGAGTTTACCTGTCTAGCAACTCCATTAATTCTTTGTAATCGCCTCTCGGTTTCCTCATTGAGTCCAAGATAGTGATGTTGCTTTCTGTTGAAGTATAAGTGAATTGTTCGTCTTTTTTCATCAGCTTAAGCTTTTGGGTGAACTGGCTGGTGCATGCAACTAAATATGGTATTAGAGCCAAGAGGTCTCGAGTTCAAGACCCGGTTGGGCAATTAAAAAACAATAATTGCAACCCACTTATATTCCACGTCTTAGGCCTGAGCGAGCCTACACGTGAGGGAGAGTGTTGAAGTATGAGTGAATTGCCCGTCTTTCCTCATCAGCTTATTAAGCTTTTGAGTGAACTGGCTGGTGCATACAACTCAATACTTTCGTCTAATTAACATGATGAGGACGATCCAGTGAATGTTGCAGATGCCAATTGGTCGTCGCATAGTGTTGCGCATCAAATATGCGAGATTAGTAAGCAGGGAAACACGTACTGAAAGTTGTAGGGCAAAAGTATGTAGGTCTTGCCTTGTAGCTTTAGCAGCGCCTTGAGTACGTACTCTTCAACATCATTTATCGTTCTTGGATCTAGAACAATCTTGCAGTTGACAAGGCCCGGGCAAAAACCGCTCGGTAATCGATCGTCTACACGATTTTGACCAAAAACCGATCGATTTTGATCAAAATCGAGCTATTTTCACCGGTTATCGATCAATTTACGTCGCATAGTTTTTTTCAAATCTTTGGATTTTTCAACTTGATCGGTTTGCCGACCAATTTTACACATTGAGAAACTTCAAATAAATTGATGTGAATTATAATCGTAATGGGAAAAATCTGGTAGATACTTTTACAAAAGGACTTGCAAGAAAAACGATTTCCATTGCGTCTATAGACATGCGTATGAGCCCCATTTGAGTTAAAACACAATGGTAACCCATACCTTCTTGATCGGAGATCCCGTGAATTATGTAATGGAAAAAACAAGTTGATATTGTAACAAGAAAGCACATATTATTAAATTGTACATGTATCCTAATAAACAAAATACTCTCGACTGTATGGAATGTTAGCTCAAAGTCTTAATGTATTCTAGTGTTAAAATAAGAGAAAAAGGTATTGGCCTACAGGATACCTATGATGAATACATCTACACACGCACATACACACGCACGCGCTCGTATTCGCGTATTTTCGCTTGAAAATCCGCGTGACTTGTGACTTGCGACCGCGCCGCGTCGTAGTGTGTCTCCTGACACTTTCAATTCACCTTTTGTTTTGCTGAATTTTGCAATTTTCCCTCTGTTCATTCTGTTTAATTGCGATTTAAGCATTCTAGTGTCATAAACGCCATCAGTTTCTGGTAACTAGTAACTACCGATATTATGCAAATAGTTACTAGTAACTGCCGCATTATACTGTCAGTTACTGATGCACGTGTATAAAAAACTCCTTGAGGCATCCAGGCTTGACATGCTAGATTCTTCCATTCTTCATGCTCCTCTCTGCATAAGCTGTAATATTGTGTTGAGCTGTTGAACCTCTATCCAGGCGCAAGTTACAAGTCACGCGGCCGCTTTTCTACTTTCTCGTTGTCAACTACTTTCATGCCCGCGGCTGCGCTGCACTGCTTCCTACTATTCAGAAAGCCCAATTGTAAGTCGTTCGTGTGATCGATCAACTCCATTAATTTATAATATTTGAGTATATTGTAAAGTATAATGTGTTATCTGCTGTTTTCTGTATCTCTAATCTTTTACTATATTTACCTTACTATAAACTCTGGAATGGGAATATTACGCGTGTTTCCAATAAAGTTTCCACATCTCAATCATGTTCTCTCTCTGCCGGTAATGGTATAGTATATTAGTATGTGGAGTTGTGGACTATATATGAATCCAGCAAGGAGTGATGTAGCTCGATCAGCTGGCACACCACTCCACTCCACTCGTCGAGCCTGCCTGCCCCCTTGAGTGAGTTGACATTAAGCTGCAAGGCCTAGACGCTCATGCACCTACCCTGTAAATCGAGTCAAGTTGACGTCGTACATTATGAGTAGTATTATATTCAGGCTCCCCCCTAGACCTGTAGAGTGAGTCGACGCCCTGCTCCTCGTCCTACCGCGCGCCGCCTCCCTCCGGTCATCCGCCCTTCGCGCGCCCGCCACTGTGCGATCCACGCGCGTTGCTGCTGCGCCCCGCGCCGCCTCGCCCCTATAAAACCCCCCGAGCCCCCCTCTCTTCCTTGTGCCTCCCCCTCTCTCCCTCCGCTCCCCTCTCCTCACCAGTGCTGCCGCCGCCGCTTCGTCCCTGACTCCGGCGGAGCGCGCCCCCGTCGACGAGTTTCCCGCCTCCCTCCGGCCTCCTCCGGCCCCGCCGCCAGCCCCACCGGCTCCGCCTTCCCCCGACGGTCACGGTGCGCGCCACCGCCCCACCTCGCCCACCTAACGCCGGCGCTGCGCCACGCCACCCTGCCCGCTCGCTTCGCGCCGCTGGCGCTTCGCCCATGTGCATCGCCGTTGCGACAGCGCTGCGGACTCGGTCCACGGCCCGGCGGCCCCACCCGTCAGCCGATTAAAAAATAGAATTTTAAAAATCAAAAATCGATCACTGACGTCAGCATGGCGCAGTAAATTGGGTTTTCTTTTTAAAATAAATTCGAAAACGGATTTTGTGCGCTGACGTCAGCAATGCGCAATAATTCTGTTTTTCTTTATAAAAAAAATAATTCAAAAAATTCAGAAAATTCCGTTTTAATCGTTTTAAACTTTGGGGAGCCCGTTTCGTCCGTTCGAACTCCGTTTGGCTCCGTTTTTCTTTCTAAATTCATTAAAAATCTTAAATTTTAGTTTAGTACTAGTTTGAAATTCAATTTGAATTTATTTGAATTTTATTTTAATTTGGTTATTTTTCGCGCGTAGATTACGGAGAGTCCGAGGAGTTCCCGAGCGACGAATTCGAGCAGCAACTCTTCGAACCAGACAAGTCACACCCCCTTGACCATATTGCTCCCAGTTTGTGAACTTGTGTGTTGAATTTTAAATTATTGCATGCGAACCAGGCAACTCTGAATATTTATTATTAATAAAGAACGATGGATATGTTATGGTTTCATTTCTACTGTGTGTACTAGCATTTCCTAGACTAATACAGAATACACAGAGGATTTCGGAGGTGTTATTCCGGGGTCCGACAGAGATTGTATCAGAGCCATGTCGACTATAGGTCATAGCCATGGTTTAAACTTAGGGACTATATTTTGAAAATATAAATAATTTCAAAAAAATTTATTCCTTACTCTCTCTTCACTTATCCCCTTCTGTTTATAAAAATTCATTTCTAAGTCGTCTCTCTCTCAAAATTTGTAGATGGCCGAGATCCCGACCGTGGTGTCATATGGACTATACATGGAGAGTTGGACCAGGATCTTGCTGGATATAACGCGATTCTTCGGATTCACACAGGGATCCGTCTACCACGGCTTTCAGTCACGGGCGTTTGCACAGGATCAGTGGAGAGTCGAGGTTCACATCTACACCCAGGACCGCGGCAGGACCATCTCCCACATCTACGAGGCTCTGATGATGAGAGATACCTTCGCCACGGGCATCCAGGACGCAGCTCGTGAGGTAGTACGGACGATGGGGAGACTTTATGAGGCGCAGCTGAGGCCCTCTGAGTTTCGCTACTATCCCATCAAGTATCAGTGCAACTCATATAGTGCCTTCCGCCAGCCTACGACGAGCAGCTCCATAGTCTTGCTTCGACAGACGGAGCTTACAGAGGCTATGGACGAGAGCTACCAGGACACGCTTGACGAGCTGTTGACGACCCAATAGAGGCTTCGCGAGGTGCAGGAGGAGCTGGCCATTTACAAGGCCGGCAATGATGGCTCTTCCATTCAGGGAGAGACCTCAGAGCATTCAGAGTCTGTCCATGTTCCGAAGAAGAGAAAGAACGGCGACAAGAAGACTTATTTGCGCCAGTTCCGTGGACCTCAGCAGGATTAGTTTCCTCCTTAGATAGCTTTAGACGATGATTCTTTCGATGTGCAAGCTGTCATTACTCCTTGTGAACAGTCGCCATCCTTTTGCTTAAGAATTAATAAAAATTCAATTCATTCATTCGTTTATATTTGAGTTTTGGCTTATTTATGCTATTACAACTAGATCTCACCTTCTCCATAGACTTTAAGGATGTATTTAATAAACTTTATTTCAAAAACTTATACTCTCATCCTATGCTATCTTATCCTCACCTTAATCCATTACTTTAAAAGAATTTGACGTATCTCTTTTCCTTTCAAAATTTTAGATGGCTAATTTCACTGCAACCCACAGATGGATGCGTGTTCTTCAGTACCAGCTACGCTACCTAGGGATCAGACGGCGACCAGCCTACTACCTAGGAGAAGAAAATTACGAAGGAGAAGTCATCGGCCACTACACCAACCTACTCATCACCATGCCAACACGATACGGAAGACTTCACTTCACCTTCAGAGGACATGGCCCCACGAGCTACGATGCGAACGAAGCAGCTGCTCGCAAAGCAGTGCGACGTTTATGCCGTCTCTTCAGCATTCGACCTCGAGGAGCGAGACCTCGCTTTGTCCCTTGTAGGTGCTAAGGAATTACAGCCAAACCTTAGGAGCTTTTAGAGTAAACCATCCATTCTTTAGGAATTTGCGAGCTATCTTTTATTCTTTTGTGGCAGTTGCAACGAATAATTATATTAATAAAAGAATAATTCGGTGTTCATTGGATTTTATTGCTTGTGACTGTGGGGTTCTTGGGTAGATCTCTATTCTTCCCTTTCCTAATCTTGTCATCAACCGATAGATGGTGAACACTCGTCGCAACGCCGATAGTCCCCCTCCACCAGGACTGCCCCGTCCTCCCGAAGATGGACCCACTTGGCAGCAGATGATGGAAAATCAGAACCAGCTTATTCAGCTGCTAGCTCAGAGCATCAACAATAATCAGAATGCTCAAGCCGCTGCTCCTCAGCATCACTTGCAGAATAAGTTGCCAGAATTCATGAGGACCCAGCCTCCAATTTTCTCCAGAAGTGCAAAGCCTCTCGATGCAGACGATTGGCTCAGGACCATTGAGAAGAAGTTGGACATCATTCAGTGCAGTGACTGAGAGCGAGTCTTATTCGCTTCTCATCAGCTGAGTGGAACCGCTGCAGAATGGTGGGACAACTTTCGAGTTACTCACCGGGACGCTCAAGCCATCACTTGGGATGATTTTGTGCGAGCCTTCCGCCGAGCTCACATTCCTACTAGCGTTATTGCACTCAAGAAGAAGGAGTTCCGTTCCTTGCGTTAGGGAGGACGCACCGTGACGGAATATATGTACAAGTTTAATCACTTGGCCAGATATGCTCCAGAAGATGTGACCACTGATGAAGCAAAGCAGGAGCGCTTCATTGAAGGACTGAATGATGAGTTGGCAGTTCAACTCATATCTCATGATTACATTGACTTTCAGCAGTTAGTCAACAAGGCCATTCGTCAGGAGGGCAAGCATCAAGAAATGAGAACTGCAAGAGAAGGATGGCTTTCATGAGGAACAACCCTGGAGGACACCCCAAGCCTCGCACCGCGATGTCTCAACTTTCGCAGCATGTTAGACCTCAGGTTCCTTCTTCTTCTAGGGTGTTAGTGGCACCGCAGCGTCCTGCCAACCCCAACTTCAGGCCACCCCCAGCCCCGGCGGGCAATCAGCTCCAGAAGATTGCACCAACTGCAGCTGGAGTTCAGTGCTACTACTGCCATGAGATGGGGCATTTTGCAAACCAGTGCCCTAAGAAGAGAGCAGCACCAGCACTGGCCAGGTCCAACCCTTTAGCTCTTCCAGCAGTAGCTCCCAAGAAGCCTGTGCCAGCCATAAGAGGCCGTGTCAACAATATCACGGTAGAGGAAGCACAGGATGCTCCAGATGTGGTCGTCGGTACATTCCTTGTTAATTCTATCCCAACATCAGTTTTATTCGATTCTGGAGCTTCGCATTCTTTTGTTGCTAGTCGATTTGTGGGTAAGCAAGGGATAGCCGCCCTTCCTCTTGTCAACCCCATGATAGTCAGCTCCCTCGGCTTAGAAGTAAGAGTCGACTCCATTTGCCCTAAAATTCCTTTGATTATAGAAGGAGTGACATTCCTAGCTAACTTGATAGTCTTGCCATCCCAAGATTTGGATGTGATTCTTGGTATGGATTGGTTAACCAAGAATAAGGGCCGAATTAATTGCTCCAGCCGGACTATTGAACTCACCAATGAAGATGGAATCAAGGTTGAGTTTGAGTCCAAAAACAGTAGGGAGAAACAAGTCAGCCTCAATAAGCTCAAAGGTTTAAGTATAGAGCAAGTGTCGGTAGTACAAGATTACCTAGACGTTTTTCCAGAAGAGTTACATGGTATGCCTCCGGATAGAGATATTGAGTTAATAATCGACCTCGTCCCCGGTATAGCCCCAATTTCAAAGAGGCCGTACAGAATGCCCGCAAATAAGTTAGCTGAGTTAAAGAAGCAAATTCGTAAGCTGCAAGACAAGGGATACGTCAGACCTAGTTCATCACCTTGGGGTGCACCTGTTCTTTTTGTCAAGAAAAAAGACGGTAGTATGAGGATGTGTGTGGATTATAGAGCTCTTAATGAAGTCACCATTAAGAATAAGTATCCCTTACCCAGGATCGATGACTTGTTCGATCAGTTAAAAGGAGTAGGTGTCTTCTCCAAAATAGATCTTCGGTCAGGATATCATCAACTAAAAATCCGACCTGAAGAAGTACCCCAAGACAGCCTTCACCACCCGGTATGGACTTTATGAGTTCACAATTATGTCATTTGGGTTGACCAATGCACTAGCCTATTTCATGAATATGATGAATAAGGTATTCATGAAATTTCTGGATAAATTTGTGGTGGTGTTCATTGATGATATTCTCATCTACTCTAAAGATGAGAAGGAACATGAAACACATTTGAGGATAATATTGGAAAAGCTCAGGGATCACCAGTTGTACGCCAAGTTTAGTAAGTGCGAGTTTTGGTTGAAGGAAGTAGGATTTCTTGGATATATTATATCCGCAATTGGAGTGGCAGTAGACCTAGGAAAAGTAGAAGCAGTAATGGGATGGGAACAGCCCAAGTCAGTCTCTGAGGTTAGAAGTTTTCTGGGATTAGCTTGATATTATTGGAGGTTCATAGAGAGTTTCTCCAAGCTTGCACGTCCAATGACTCAACTTCTGAAGAAAACAAAGAAGTTTGAATGGACAGAATCCTGCGAGAAAAGTTTTGTAGAGCTGAAGAAAAGACTTGTCTCAGCACCAGTTCTAATCCTACCAGATATTCACAAAGATTTTGTGATTTACTGTGATGCCTCACGGCAAGGTTTGGGTTGTGTGCTGATGCAAGAAGGAAAAGTAGTAGCTTACGCATCATGGCAGCTGAAGCCTCATGAGAGCAATTATCCTACTCATGACTTAGAGCTAGCCGTGATTGTGCATGCTTTGAAGATTTGGAGACATTACCTTATTGGTAATCATTGCGAAATATACACTGATCATAAGAGCTTGAAGTATATATTCACTCAGACCGAACTCAACTTGAGGCAAAGAAAATGGCTAGAGATGATAAAGGATTATGATCTCGATATCCATTATCATCCTGGGAAAGCCAATGTGGTAGCCGATACACTGAGTAGAAAGAGTCATGGCAATATGATCAACGCTAGAGAAGGTCTACCTGAGCTATGCCAAGAAATGAAGAGGTTAAATCTGGAGATTGTCACTCACGGATCAGTGAATGCACTTGAAGTACAACCCACACTACGAGAGCAAATCCGAAAAGCTTAGAAAAATGACCCGGACATCTAAGAGATTAAAAAGAATATGAGAAGAGGAAAATCCCCAGGATTTTCAGAAGACGAACAAGGTGTTATATGGTTCGAGAATAGATTGTGTGTGCCGGACCATAAGGAGATAAATGAAGTACTTCTTCCGGAAGCACATGAATCTCCAATCTCTATTCATCCCAGCAATACAAAGATGTATCAAGATTTGAAGGAAAAGTACTGGTGGGTTAGCATGAAGTGAGAAATCGCAGAGTACATTGCTCGCTGTGATGTTTGTCAGAGGGTTAAAGCAGAGCATCAGAGACCAGCAGGCCTGCTACAGCTATTAGCAGTCCCAGAATGGAAATGGGAGGAAATTGGAATGGATTTCATCACTGGACTCCCTAAAACCCAAACATGCTACGATTCCATTTGGGTAATAGTAGACCGTCTCACCAAGGTAGCCCACTTTATACCGGTGAACACTAGGTATGGTGGGAATAAACTGGCCGAACTTTATATAACCAAGATTGTGTGTTTACATGGAATTCCTAAGAAGATAGTCTCAGATCGAGGTAGTCAGTTTACCTCCCGCTTTTGGAAAAGTTTGCATGAAGCCATGGGGACTCGACTGAATTTCAGTACAGCCTACCATCCTCAGACAGATGGACAAACCGAGTGTGTGAACCAGATATTGGAAGATATGTTGCGCGCTTGTACGTTGGACGATCATGCCAGTTGGGATAAGTGTTTTCGTTTGCTAAATTTTCATATAACAATAGTTATCAAGCTAGTTTGAAGATGTCATCATTTGAAGCACTGTATGGGAGGAAATGCAGAACTCCGCTCTTCTGGGATCAAGTTGGAGAGCGACAGTTGTTCGGTCCAAGTATTCTGAATGAGGCCGAAGAGAAAGACAAACTTATACAAGATAGACTCAAGATAGCTCAATCTAGACAGAAAAGCTATGCGGACAATCGCCGAAGAGAGCTAGTTTTTCAACCAGGAGATCATGTGTATCTCAGAGTCACTCCCCTTAGAGGTGTGAAACGTTTTGGGAATAAAGGAAAGCTCGCACCACGGTATATGGACCCGTACCCCATACTGTCCAGGAAAGGAGAAGTTGCTTATCAGCTGTTTACCTCCAGCACTGGCAGGAGTGCATGATGTGTTTCATGTGTCGCAATTGAAGAAATGTCTTCGAGTTCCCTCAAAGCAAGCATAGTTGGATGACATTGATATCCAAAAAGATTTGACTTATAAAGAACATCGAATCAAGATTCGGGAGACTTCAGAGCATGTCATGAGGAGAAAAACCATTCGATTCTGCAAAGTTCAGTGGAGTCATCACTCAGAGAAGGAAGCTACTTGGGAAAAAGAAGAGGAGCTAAAGTTCGAGTATCCCCAGCTCTTTTGCTAGCCAGTCCGAATCTCAGGGTCGAGATTCTTTTTAAAGTGGGTAGATTTGTGACGCCCTGCTCCTCGTCCTCCCGCGTGCCGCCGCCCAATGGCCCTCCGCCCTTCGCGCGCCCGCCTCCGCTTTTCTCGCGCCCGCCACCGCGTGATCCGCGCGCGCTGCTGCTGCGCCCCTCGCCACCTCGCCCCCTATAAAACCCCCTCTCTTCTTCGTGCCTCCCCCTCTCTCCCTCTGCTCCCCTGTCCTCCCAAGCGCCGCCGCCGCTTCGTCCCCGGCTCCGGCGGAGCCGCCGAGCCGACCGCGCCCCCATCGCCGAGCTTCCACACCTCCATCCAGCCTCCTCCGGCCCCACCGCCAGCCCCACCGGCTCTGCCTTCCCCCGCTGGTCACGGTCGCGCGCCACCGCTTACCTCGCCCGCTTTGGCGCTGGCGCGCGCCGCCGCCCGCTCGCCCCTGGCGCGCCACGCCTGCAGACGTGCGCAAGACGGGCACGTGGACTCGGTCCATGGCCCGGTGGCCCCACCCGTCAGCCGTTTTAAAAAAAGAATTTTAAAAATCAAAAACCGATCGCTGACGTCAACATGACGCAGTAAATCGGGTTTTCTTTTTAAAATAAATTTGAAAACAGATTTTGTGTGCTGACGTCAGCAATGCGCAATAATTTGGTTTTTCTTAATAAAAAATAATTCAAAAATTCCAGAAAATTCTGTTTTAATCGTTTTAAAGTTCCGGGAGCCCGTTTTCGTCCGTTCGAACTCCGTTTGGCTCCGTTTTTCTTCCTAAATTAATTTAAAATCTTAAATTTTAGTTTAGTGCTAGTTTGAAATTCAATTTGAATTTATTTATATTTTATTTGAATTTGGTTATTTTTCGCGCATAGATTACGGAGAGTCCGAGGAATTCCCGAGCAATGAATTCGAGCAGCAACTCGTCGAACCAGGCAAGTCACACCCCCTTGACCATATTGCTCCCAGTTTGTGAACTTGTATGTTGAATTTTAAGTTATTGCATGCTCATTTATTATAGACGTTAATTTTCGACCTAGTTTTAAATGATAGTTATACCCAATATTGAAATGTGATCTTTGACATTCGAATTTTGATACCCTTGTAACCTTAGGAAAAATATGAATTATGAATATGGTAATACTTAGACATTGATTAGACGTGCTTAGAACTGAACTTAGGAAATTTTTGGGAAACTTTATGCCAAAATGATGTCATGATTAAATGGAAACTCATAGTGATTAATGTTAGTGGTAATGTGGAGATGGTATGGTTAAAATGAAAATGACTTAGACCAGGCGAGAATTTGTTGGAAAGTGGGGAGTCATGGTTTTGGGTTTGTGGACAGGTTCGCCTAGTCAATTAAGGACTAGTCTGAGTTTCGCTGAATGTAAAACCTAACCGTACTACCACGAGTCTGGAATAGGATAGACCTGGCTAGCCTTATTAAATCATTTCATGGACAGTCATGCCATATGGGGGTAGTGGTGTGGTGAAAGCGTGATGCTGCCACTCGTGCGCAAGAGGGGGCTTCTGAATAGAGGGATTAATTCAGCGGTGAAACCTTAGCGGGCATGACTACATGTATGAATTTATTATAGGGGCCTTGTCATAATTTTTTCTGTCACACACCAAAGAAAGTGTGCTGGCACAAAGAGAATATTATTATGTCTTGTGGGTAAAGTTGTACAACCTCTGCAGAGTGTCAAACTAATCGATTAGCCGCGCCCGCGTTCATGGGCATGCCGAGCAAGCCATTCTCATATTAGACTTTAGTAGATTAAAATTTGATTTTCGAAATGATGTTGGATGGAGGGAGTTCATCATGGTTACAACTTAGCCAATTCCAGGAGAGATTCTTGAGTTGATGAAAAATGTATAGATTTGATTTTCAGAATAAAGTATGCCTTTTAATATTGTTTAAACTGTTATTAAATTGTTGCTTGACGCTTAAATAAACCATATTGCCATCCTTTGATTGCCGTACATTTATATTGCATATTCCGGTGTGAAATTTGCTGAGTACGCTAGTACTCACCCTTGCTTAATTTACTGCTTCAGAGGAGGAATACCCCGATGGTGAGGACCAGTTCAACTAGGCCATGCCCCCAGTCGATTGCCTGTGGCAAATGAATTGGGCCCTATTTATCGTTATTCAATTCCGTTGTTTCCATTTAGTCGTTTATTTATTTGTTGGCCTGCGCGCCAATTCTTTTGTAACTCTGAATATTTATTATTAATAAAGAACGATGAATATGCTATGGTTTCATTTTTACTGTGTGTACTAGCATTTTATGAACTAGTGTAGAATACACAGAGGATTTCGGAGGTGTTATTCCGGTGTCCGACAATATTCTCCGTTTCTATCCCCGGAGTCTGCTTAATCTGGGCGCTGAAATTGATCAGCCAGCCAGCCAACATGCGTGCACAGCTGAGCCTGATATATCCATCCATCCACCCATCCATCCATATATATGGAGTACAGGCACAGCTGAGCCTGATATATCCATCCATCCACCCATCCATCCATCGACATGATCGGGCACACGGACGACATGAAGAAAAAGAGGAGGAGGAGGAGGAGGAGGCATCAACTAGGGCGTCGCTGCTCATCGGAACCTCAACAGCTCCTAGTGGTCGAGAGATCATCCTCAACTTCTCTTTCCAGCATCGTCATCGTCAGTACCACCCCTCCTCCTGTCTTGCTCCGCTCCTGCTCCGCCGCCAAGGTTAGCACTCCATCATCCCCTAGGTGTCGCTGTCGCACTAGCTCTTGCGGTACTCCTCCTCGCCAACGGCAACGCGGTGCCGGTGTCGGCGAGCAGTAGATCATCATCATCCGAAGTACATTAGAATGTCTATGCATTTTTTGTTGTGTTTTTCTGTTTTGGCTGTGGTCGAACATCCACAACAAAGTTGTGGATTCAGCTGTAGATGGTTATAGTGGAATCACCTTAGTTTGTCTTAACTCTGAAAATGCAACTGTTGTTGTGAAGTGTTGGCTTAATATGTATGAGTACGTTGTTTCAATGTCTGAGTTTCTTTCTGCACCTATTTTCATGAAATTTTGATTTCTATATTTTCCGCTGTGAAGGTTGTGACCTGTAACCAGGGTTCAAAAAATCGACGAAAATCGCTCGATTTTCGCGATTTTCGGCCATATCGCCGCGGCCCGATATCAAAAACCGGTCGGTAAACCGATCCAATTCAAAAAATAATTCGAAAAAATTCAAAAATTCGAAAAAATTTACGTGTCAAAAACCGGTCGAAAATCGGTGGAAATCGGTCGATTTTCACCAAAAATCGTCGAAAATCGCTACAAAAATCGATCGCACAAAAAAGTTCAACAAGGTCGCCGATTTTCCACACGAAATCGTCGATTTTCCACGAAAACCGGTCGATTTTCCACGAAAATCGACGATTTTTGAAATTTTTTTGAAAAATTTTGGTTTTTGAATTCATCCGATTTTTAGCGATTTTCGGCCGATTTTCGACTCGATTTTTGCGATTATCGAAAATCACTGTTCATACGAAAATCGCACGAACCGATTTGGTGAACCCTGCCTGTAACTTGCTACAATGCTACTTGATACTTACTACTTGTCTAACTAGCCCTGGTCATATACTTACTTAATTAACCCTTATTATTATCGAGTGATGTACTTCAATCTACCTGCTAATGTACTAATATAGCGGCATTTTGGACATATAGTATGGTTAATTGATCCTAATATGTGCGACATATATGGTTTTTGTTTTCACGCATTATCTGACTAACTATCCGACTAACTATTCGTGACTGAGACTAACCGTATTCGGAACGACCTGTATTCACTTTGTATTCGTGACCGAGATAATCCGCATTCGTATTCAAATCCTGCACTATCCGTATTTGACTATGTATCCGAGAAAAAAAAATTAGAATAGGATATGAAATGAGCAAAATTTATCTGTATCTTCTCCGTTTGCACCCCTATAGAGAATCAACGGTAAGCAGAGGACCGAGTGCTTCTAATTGTGAGAGAAGCTATCTAGAATCTTCCCGCTCAATAAATAATTATTTTAAACAGAAGCCGTGCAAAAGCTATTTCGAGCGGGCATTTTTTTGTAGTACTAGCTGCAATGAATGTGCACAGCAGGGTTCACAATATCGATCCGGAGATTTTCGGATGAACAATAATTTTCGATAATAGTATAAATTGAGTCAAAAATCGAAAAAAAATCGCATGAATTCAAAACCAGATTTTTTTAAAAAAAAATTCAAAAATCGTCGATTTTCGTGGAAAATCAACCGATTTGCGTGGAAAATCGACGATTTCTCGTGGAAAATCGACTATTTCGTGGAACTTTTATGTGATCGGTTTTTTGTAGCGATTATCGACCGATTACCACCGATTTTCGACCGGTTTTTGACACATAAAATTTTTCGAATTTTTGAATTTTTTTGAAATTTTTTTTTGAATCAGATCGGTTTACCGACCTATTTTTGATATCGGATCGCGGCGATAATGACAAAAATCGCGAAAATCGAGCGATAATCGTCGATTTTGTGAACCTGGTGCACAGCGAGACATGTTATAAATTATGCACACAGGTTGAACATCCAACATCGACGAGGCGCCAATCGAGACCACATCCTTCTTAGATAGGCTGCAGTGTAGACTTGGTAAGCCCAGACGTTCCAAGCATCCACTACAGTCCTAGGGACAACAAATAACTTTATAAATCTTTAAAAACTGGCTTACACGACTAGTTTTATGTAGCAGATCGAACGTCTCTCCATGAAAGATGGATTAGGTTTTCTCTTGACTCCTTTCCCTGCTTCACCAAAAATCAGCAAAACGAGGAGATAGATGATCACATAAGATGCCCTAATGTTTCGTTTGAACTTTGAAGACAATAATTTCCAGTAGATTAAGTCAAGTCGGCCCACCAGCAAGTAGCAGTTTAATATGAATAGCAGTGTGCTGTCTCGCAGAAATTTTTTAAAATAATATTTTTTTAATAAAAAATTACGGAAAATAATATATTAATTAATTAATTAATTAATAATAATAATACATCTATGTAGCCATTTGAAAGTTCTCTGTTGCCATTTCAAATGGCTACAGAGAGTATGTCGCCATTTCAAATGGTGACAGCGAGTTCGTCGCCATTTCAAATGGCGACAGAGAGTGTCGTCGTTTAGTCTCTCTATCGCCACAAAATGAAAAAAAAGATAGAAGGGAAGGGGAAGAGAAATAAAGCGGTGAAGAAAGAAGAGGGGAGCGTATATGAGTTTTGTTAAAATAAGAAATAAAAAACTAGGAAATAAATATGCAAAAAATAGGGCAGTGCGGCCTAGGTTTTTAAAAAATATAGAAATAATATATGCGTTAACATTTTTTTGCGAAAATTCGGTAGGGAGGTTATTTAAGTAGAAAATAACAAGGCGGGGGAAAATTAATAAAGAAAAAACCGTAAAAGTGACATTTAATGTTGGTCAAAACGAAATGAAGGCATGGAATACATGGCTCGTGCAAGACAAAATGGCATAGCATGATGTAGAAAATAATGACAGAAAACTTGCATAAATATATAAGGGTACAAAGCATGACATAGAAATAATAGGGTACATAGCATAACATCGTGGGCATAACATGACATAAAAAATATGAAAAGAGACATGGTACGATGATATGGATGAACCATAAATGGAAACTATAGGTAAGATACATGCATGCCATTTGAAATTGTAAAGAGAGACCATAAATAGAGAGCATTGATAGAAATGACATCTTGGTCTACCGGTGGACTCATCACAAACTTGGACAATAGCGTCGAGGTCGTGCTTGCATGTTGACCACTTTAGGTGGTCAAGTAGGCGGCTGAAGTGGACTGGATTTTTTTTGGGTCGTAGTACTCCCTTGTTCGAATGAGAAAATCTGGGCTCAAGGATCGGGGTCTTGGGGAACGTGATTTGATAGGCCTCGAGTGAAGGGCCGCGACCCAAAAACCATGAAGGGTCAGCGGCTCGAGGTGCAGTATGGCCCTATCTTTCCCGACTACCCCTCCCACAGCTTGAGGTGCCTCCTCTGTCTGCCATTATAATGTAGTGAAGGTTGGACTAGTGAAGAAGTGCTACCTGGGTGGTCGGTGGTACTTATAGGTCGTGTTTGATGTGGGCGGTCGAGTTGGCCCAGATTTGTGTTATCACTTCGCCCTAAGAAAGCAGGTGGCAGTGTGTTGTCACCCCACACTGGGTGAGAGAGAAACAGATGGTGTGTTGTCACTTCATGGTGGGCAGTGTTGTCAAATCTGCATGAAAAAGTTGTTGGCAGTGTATTGTCAAATTACACTAACAAAGCTGATGTGTTGTCACTTCGCGGTGCGCAGAGTGTTGTCAAATCAGGTTGAGAAAGCTGTTTGCAGCGTGTTGTCAAACTGCACTAAAAAAACTGATATGTCGTTGTTAAGAAAGCAAAAGATCATATCCGAATAGTTCATATGTTAAGAAAGGAAAACACCATATCCAAATAGCATATATGATAAGAAAGAAAAACACCATATCCAATTAGTGCATCAGGTAAGAAAGCAAAAAAAAACTAGTTGGCACCCCTGCGCAGTACGACCCCTCATGTGGTCCCAGGCCTCCTACGATGTTGCACATGTCCGAATGGATATGTCAGTTGGTCAGTGAGATATCCATGAGTATTCCTAGTAGGTCGTGCTGGAGCTATCGGAGTAGCGAAGGCGGCCCGTGACGGTTGACTCAGTTCGGGTGCATCGGTGAGCTGTGATGGACCAAGGATGACATCCAGTGACTGCTGGTGAGGGTCCGTCAACCACACCCCTATAACGGTATCGTCGAAGTGGGATGAGTCGCTAGAGTGGCTCGTTCTTTGGTCATCAACGGCACCTGACAAACATTTCACATTAGTACACCACATATTGTAAAGAAAGTAATAGACGAAGGGAGACCACGAAAGTAAACATGCAGTCTTGTGGACAAATGGTGTGAAATAGTGCCTGTTGGAGCCCCCTAGCAAGTCGGGAGAAGGGGCGGTCTGCATGTGCGTTGTCCCAACTACGTGTGCGGCGCCCGTCGACCACGTACATATGATGAACGCATGTGGACCTATAGCACATCATCATCCCTAGGCCTCCTGCAGGATGTAAGCTGGATGATCCGAGAGGCCTTCTTGTAAACACGCTGCAACACCCTTCACAGATGGTCTATGGTGACCTCCGGCCTGTCCCCCTGCCTGAAACCTTAGAATAGGCTATAAATAGGAGGCAGAGGTCCCCTGATTGTACATGCAACCAGAAGTAATAGATTGATTCCCTCTTCATACTCCATTTCTCTCTTTCTATTCCCCACATTAGATCTATCCGGGAACCCTGGACGATAGCAAGGTTCTGTAACACCTACAATAAGCTACAAGGTTCGTACTGAGGTACTGCAATTTCTTTGTATGGTGTAGCTGTAGTTCTGAACATCTTACAATACTTAGTTACTTACATAAGCTATAAGGTTTGGAAAATCCATTATGAGATTTAGTGAGTTCATCTTCAAGCCACTTACAGTCTCCAACAGTAGAACACCAAAGCTATAGGTGTCAGATTTTACCAAGAAGACACCTTCCGTGGCATATTCATGAGACATGTAACGACTGTCCAAAAGATTTCACCAACAAGGGCAGCATAGTTTGATTAAGTTCCATCTGCCGAGGACAGTATGAAATATTGAAGGTTCTTGTTATTCAAGCTTCCTTTTGACTTTGCAATTATTGTTTAGGAAATGTGAAATCATGTGCTGAAAAATTGGCTTAATGAAGAATTTGATATTGCAAAGTGAAGTGGTTATTCACATGGCATGTGTGGTGCATGTGCATGTGCTATTCCAAACAATTAATTGATTGCTTGTGATAGCATGGTAATTGTTTTTGCTTGACGCAATGCGATCGTGTGAGTGGTTGCATGGATTGGTCTTGAGTCAAGTCTCGACATGCTCGACATGCACAACAGCTTAGTGCGCTTAAAGAATGCATGACTCAAATAGAGTAGCAGTTAGCCCAGAGCCAACAGCGGGAGACGTGCTAGGAACCTCCCAGCAATCCTAACATCATCAGCCCGAAGCAGACCTGGACAGGTATCCCGTAGACGACATCAGGCAGCAGACACCTTGTGAACTACACATCGGGGCTCGGAACCTCTCCTTCAATGCGGCGCACGGCATGGCTCACCCAGTGGAGCCGGTGTAACATCCCAAAATTTGGGTTTTCAAAAAATTTGGTTTAGTTTAGCTTCCAAAATTTTTTGTTGATTTTCTCGGGTTTATAAAGTGTGAATTGAATTTTCTAAACGTTAAAATAATTTAATTTGACTATTTTATATTTAAAATAAAATAAATTTTATTTTATTTGGATTCCTTATGCTTCAAGATATTCTTCTGTAATTTTTGAGATTTTTCGAAGCTCGTTTGCTATTTACTGGATTTATTCGGAATCGATTTGTTTTAAGCCCTTTTATTGAAATTAATTAATTATTTGGAAATTTTTATATAAAGTTTTACTGAAAATATTTTATTTGAGTTTAAAATGTCTCAAAATATTTTCTAGAATTTTTCTGGTATTTTTGGTTGCCCTAAATGATTTATTTGAATTTTGGAATTTAATTATTTCAAAAATCATGGAAAATCCAGTTTTTGGAAATGGGCTAAATACTCTTCTCTCTCCGCCCGTGCCAGCCCGCTCCGGCCCACTTCCCCCTCCCAGCCACCGGGCCATTTTCCCCGCCGACTGCCTCCTTCATCGCCGCGTCTGGCGATGCAGCCGCGCCAGCCGGCCACGCTGGCCAGACGTCCGCATGGGCCGCGCCATAGGGCTGCACCCGACGCCCACGCCGGGCCATTCAGCCACACGCCGTCAGGCGCCGTAGCGCGATCCCGATTGGAGGGCCCAAGAAGCGCCACGTCGCTCAGATCGGATCCACGCACGCCAAATGCTCGTATAAATGCCTATTCGGTCCGTTTTTGCTCCAAACGTCTCCAAACTTGATTTTTCTTGACCTAGCCGCCACCCTAACCTGTGCTAGACCTCCCATGGCTTCTCCCACGCATGTGCCGCCCCAGGGGTCTCATCCAAACCTGAGAATCCATCTCGCCCGACGACGGCCGAAATTTGGAGCACGATGGCCGAAATTTGGAGCACGACTGCCATTAGCTCGTCGACTCTTTTCGAGATCTGTCTTCTCCATGGTGAGCCATGACGTCCAATCTGTTTCCCCTCCAAATTGCGTCCAATTTGGCCCACGGAATCAAAAGTTATGGCCATTTCAATCTCGGTGATGTCCTCTACATGATGCTCACCCTCAATTTTTAGAGTTTGACCGTGCAATGTTTTGTGTAGACTCTTGGTGATGTCCTCTACATGATGCTCACCCTTCCCCATGGATTTTCTCTCTGGATTTTGCACAGAAAATTCTTTTACCCAAATCAGATGCGTTACAGACAAAAGGAAACTTCCTCGCGCGTTCCCCGTCGATCCAGAAGGTAAAACTTCGAGCCACATGCGTCACGGTGGCCTCTTGGTCCCTTCTAGATATCGGTCAAATTTCTTTAAGTTATGATCATTATTCTAGAAGTTATGGGCGTTCAAAATTTAGCTCCGAAACACATTAATCGGTAGTTTGTAATCAATCCGGCGCATCGCCGCAAAATCCGCCTATACCGTTCAGTTCATCTCATCGCGTTCTACGTGATAGACATTCCCCCTTTGCCATCCCATCCTCCAAATTTTTTTATATAATTAGGCTGTCTTTTGCCGCCTCCGCACGCCGTCTTTTGACGCTGGCTATTTTAGCTTGCTCCGGCCGTGTTGTCGGGTCGGTGGATCATCATGTACTGTTTTGGACCATCCTTAAAATTCTGTTGGCCTACGTTCGCCGTCGGAGCCCGATTCCGGCCTAAAACCGTCTTCTTTCATCCTAGCCGTTGTTATCGGTTTGCGTCGCGGTGATCCATCCTTGGTAGCATTTTATCGAGGCCATGTCATTGCACCGACGGCCGATATATATTTTATGAGTGCACTATTAACACTTCACCCTTGGCGTTAACGTCCAACCGTTAACGCTCCATCGTTAACATTTCATCGTTAACCTTCCGCCGTGAACGCTTTGCCGTTAACATTTTGCCATTAGCGTTCCGTCATTAATGTTCGGCGTTAACGCTCCACCGTTAATGCTACGTCGTTAACGCTTCGCCGTTAACGCTTCGCCATAAACGTTCCACCGTTAACGTTCTACCGTTAACTCTACGTCGTTAACGTTTCGTCATAACGTTCCATCGTTAATGTTCTATCGTTAACATCCCACTGTTAACATTTCACCATTAACGTTCCGCCGTTAACGCTCCGTCGTTAACATTCTGTCGTTAACGTTCCACAGTGAACGTTCCGCCGTTAACATTCCGCCGTTAACGTTTCATCGTTAACGTCCCACCGTTAACGTTTCGCTATTAACTGTAACACCCCAAAATTTTGCTTTTATTAAATTCATGTGTGATTTGGCACTTTGGTGAATTTTTGGAATTTTCTGGAATTTATTTGGATTTATTTGGAATTTATTTGAATTTATTCCATTTTGAAATAATTAAAGAATTTAATTTTGCAAATAAAATTTTGTTGGAAATATTTTATTTGAGTCCAAAATGATCCAAAATATTTTCCAGAATTTTTCTGGAATTTTTAAAGTCTTTTGCTATTTTTAATGAATTAAATGAATTATCGAATTATTTTAAATATTAAATCATTTGGAAAATCCAACTCGGGTCAAGTCTTGTTCATCCGATCGAGCCCGAGTCAGGACTCGAAGTTCGAGTCCGACCGAGCCACGTGACTCGGCCGAACCCACTCCTAACCCTAATCAATCCCAACCGTTGGATCAAGATCCAACGGTGAGATCCGCCTGCGTCTTGCTCGAAAGTAAATCCGGCCCGGATCCGATCGCGCCGTCGCGATCGTGGCGTTGATCGCGCCACGTGGGCGGTGAGAGTCGTCGTCTTCGCCGAGACCGAAGCCGGACTCGCCGCCGCGCTTGCCGTAACGAACTAGGTTTCCGTCTAGGGCACGAACGCCGAGGCTATTTAAAGCGTGAGACGCCCCCGAGGTTGCCCTCATCCTTGCGCACTCCGCTTCCCGAGCCATCTTGCCTGGCCGCCGCCCGTTGCGCTGCAATCGCCGCCGGAGTTATCTGTTCCCTCTTGCGGTTTCTTGTTGTTTCATGCCGTCGTCAGTCGTCTTCCGAGAAGGAGCCCGGATCCGAGTCCCCGCGACGAGACGCACCGAAGGAGGTTTCATCTCGCCGGAGAAGCCCGTAGCGCCGCGCCCTTGGTCGTCGTCCGTCTCGGTCAAGCCCGGTAGCCGTGTGCCATCGCCGTCAGCGAGCTCGGAGGACCGTCGAGATCGGTCGGACGGTTGAGGTGAGTTCACGTGTTCCAAACCGGTTAGATCTGGACCGTTAGATCAAGATCCAGCAGTTCACTGTCGCCACGTCGTAGCGGTGCTATTATAGGGTTAGATACGGACCGTTAGATCAAGATCCAGCAGTTCACAATCGCCACGTCGTAGCGGTGCTATTATAGGATTAGATCCGACCGTCCGATCTAAATCGAACGGCCCACGATCATCGAGTAGTTTAACGTGTTAACCCTGGATCTAATCCGCGCCGTTGATTTTCAAACCAACGGCCGAGATTGCGCCACGTGTCGGGAAGTTGGACCGACGCGGCCGGGCCGCAGCCCACGCGCAGAGCGCAGGACGCCGACACGCGGCCCGCGTGTCAGAGGGCCCGCATGTCAGTGGCTGACCCCGCCAAGCGCTGACGTCACCCATGACGTCACGCGATGAGGTCCCACCTGCCGCCGACCGTGGCTGAGCCCCGACGCCGGGCCGATGACGTCACCCGAGTGGGCCCACATGTCAGCGACACGTAGAGTCGTGGACCGAGTCCACGGTAGACCCGAGCCGAGCGTGGACCAAGTCCATGGACCGGCTGACGTTAGCAGACCAATCAGAGGCTGCCACGTGTCCATGATGACGCAATAATTAATTTCCGAAAAAGAAAATGATTTATTAATTCGAAATATTGATTCAAATTTAGATTCAAACTTCAAACGGTTATAACTTTTGCGTTTCAACTCCGATTTGAGCGATTCAAATTTCTAAATTTGTATAAAATTGAGATCTATCTAAATATGAATTTTATTTAATTTTTGGACTAAAGTTTTTCTCTGTAAAATTATTTAATTGATTATTTAAACTTTAATAAATCATAACTTTTGCGTTTTAACTCCAAATTTGACGATTCCAGTTTCTAAAAATCCACAAAATTATGTTCTCTCTGTTTATGGATTTTATTTGGAGTTTTGGGATGTTTTGCCTAGTGTTTATTTGTGTATTTGCTATTTGCACGCTTTACGAGTAGACGTTGAAGTGCCGGAAGGATTCGAAGGAGAAGTGTTGACTCAGGATCCAACTCAAGACCAAGAACAAGTACTTTTTGAAGGCAAGTTGTGCTTTGACCATGTTGATCCTATTTCGAAATCTATTTTGACTTAAACTATTGCATGCTAGTTCAGTTAGAGAAATACTTTGTTTAAACATGGGGATTAGATAAATACCAATTTGCTGTATGACACCTTGATTATCTAAGTATGTGCCATGATCCCTTGTCACCCTAGTTGTGGTTTACTAGTTGGATACTATTACATTGCCAACATGGGTTTAGACCGTTGTAGTACACTGCTTAGACCTGCTACGTGCTCATGACATGATTTTGGACAATCAAATGTTAATATTGACTTAATGATATATTGAACCTGTTTTGGAAAAGTATCATGTGATGTTGATAGCACGTGGTGCATGGTAATCAACTGGGGTTTGATAAACGATTTCGGCCAGGGCATGTGGCAAGAGTAATCAGGTGGGCCGGTTGTGGCATTGGGGATGTTGATTTGGTTCTTCGGGTAGTCTTGCCCTGGTCACTCTAAGGACTTAACCTTGCAAGCCTTTGAACTGGTCATACTTGCAACCACATGGTGGAATGGGACGGCCCTAGTTGACTAAGTCGCTAAGGACTCACTTGTGGAGCCTCGGGGTGTCAATTACACCGTTTGTGTGATTGTGCGGGGAGCGTGTCGTGGCTGTGGCCAGATACCCATCTAACGGTGTGTTGGTCCCATACTTCGCCTTGGCTAAGGGAAGGGATGGTGTAGAGCACTGACCTGAGAGGACCACTGTGTTGTTTGAGGCTTCCAGAAGGCTTTATTCTGAACTCGCCTTTGTGGTGTTTGACTGTATCTTGTGGGTAAAGTGCATAACCTCTGCAGAGTCTAGAATCTATTCGAATAGCCGTGTCCGCGGTATTGGACATCGCCGAATTACAAATCAAGGGTTAGATTTTTCTCAAAAATAACTTTGGTTTGAAAGGTTGGGCTGGACTAATAATGAAGTTGATAGAAATGTGGATTAGGATGGGAAAGATGTTTACCAAACTACTTGAAAAGTTATTTATGCTTTACTTATTTCTACTGCTTTCGAATCTACTTATATTACTTTTCAAATCTTTGTTTCTTTGCCAAATATACCTTGAGCTATTCCTTTGTACCGAGCCATGCATATAGTATATTAGCTTTGCGTGCATTGCATGACTTCTTTGAGTACCAAGTACTCACCCTTGCCTCAACACAACACCAGTTGAAGAGGAGACTACGCCAGCTTTGGAGGAGGAACTCCAAGAGGATCCGTCTACTTAGGGATGCGAGCCCAGTCAGTTGCCTGTGGTATACTGGATGGCGCCACGAAGTTAATTGATTTTCCGCTGCTATTATCACTCTTTTGATAAGTTTCGCCTTGCAAGGCATATATTTGTAACTTGGCCATAAGGTCGAGTAACCAGTTTGATTATTTAAATAAAGTACTTTTATGGTATCGATTGGTATGATTGTGATATTTACCGATGTTAAGACTGTGTGCACTAGCGCGTTCCTGGACTAGTGCTGAATACACAGAGGGTCCGGATTTGCAAATTCGGGGTCCCGACATTAACGCTCCGTCGTTAACGTTCCGCCGTTAACGTTTCGTTTTTAACGTCCCACCGTTAACGTTTCACCGTTAATGCTCCGTCGTTAACATTCCGCCGTTAACGTTCCAACGTTAACGTTTTGTCGTTAACATTTCGCCGTTAGTGTTTCATCGTTAACGTTCCACCGTTAACGCTCCATCGTTAACGTTCCACCGTTAACGTTTCGCCGTTAATGTTCCGCCGTTAACGCTTCATCGTTAACGCTTGACTCTCATCGCTTCACTGTCATCGCAGGCGTGCATTCACGCAAGAGCCCTAGTGTGATGTCCACATCTATTCTATCATCATGATGTGAGCCTAACCTCATCGTCTTATCATCTTCCAAGTCAAACCAAGACCATAACCTAAGACCGGTTTGATGGACTAAGTTCATCGTGAGCCGCGTTGTTATCTTTGCAATCTTTCTCGTTGTTTCAATCGTGGTAAGACACTTGTCCTTGTCTTATCCCTAAGCATCTAATCCGCCGTTAACCTGGAATTCATTTGTGGATTTGGTCGATAGACCATTGACCATATGTTATATTCTTGTGCCAGACCTAGTCCATCTATCTCTCTTTTGTTTGGCTGTGTATCTGTTTAGTCAACAAAAGTCAACATCAAGAATCAGCTTAGTTCATTGAGAACTAACATATCCTTATGGACCCGGTCTATAGATCGAGATCCCATATTTCATTATCTATCCAATCAAGATAATAACTTCAGAAGGAATATTTTTTGGAATATTATTCTTCTTTCCCGATTATTAATCTATTCCTTTTCAGCGTTTTCCGAAAGCCATTCCCTTTTGTCTAATCTTCAATCTAATCCGTTCAAGTTCCCTAATTTCATCCAAGCCATTGTGCCCAATGCTATTCGTTCTTAATTTAGAGTTTACTTGATTTGTCTTTTGAGTTTTGTTGTATTTGTGTTTTTCTATCGTTAGACGCGTCATCCGAAAGTCGCTCGAAGGAGCTGAAGGTCAAGGAAGTGAAGATTGAAGATCGAGGACCAAGAATCAACGATAAAGAGTAAATAACAGTAAAAATTGCAAGGGCCAGGCAAGTTGTGCTTTGACCATGTTGATCCCATATTCGAAACTTATGTTGTTTCAAATTATTGCATGTTAGTTTAAGTTAAACTGATTTCAATTAAATTGGGATTAGATAATCGACCTATTTATTATTGCCACCTTATCTATAATAATTGTATGCCATGATTCATTTGTGACCCTAGGATTGTTGATTAATAGTTAGTAGCTAATGAATTGACAACATGGGTTAGATAGAACGTATTAGTTTGCTTAGCCATGCAACGTACCTTTGACATTGTTTTGGAAGTACAAAAGTCAATATTGATTAATGGAAGATGCAATGTAGTTTGAAATGGTGTGACGTGTTGCCGACACGATGATGTTGATATGCGGAGGCCTTCGTGCTTCTTCAAGGATGTTGAGTTGTTGTTGGCATTGTGTTGCGCAATAATCAACTGGGTGATAAAATGATTTAGACTGGGGCAAGTGGCAAGAATTATGGTGGGCCAGTTTGGCGGTTGGGAATGTTTGAAACATGATATATGTATGAGCGATGGTGAGATGGATTTCTTTGAGAGTATTGATGGAAGTCTTGCTCTGGTCACTCTAAGGACTTAACCTTGAAAGCCTTTGAACTGAGTCAAACATACAACCACATGTCTAGAATGGGACAGTCCTAGTTGAGTAAGTTATTGATAACTTGCATGTGGTACCTCGGGGTGTCAACTATACCTTTTGTGTAGTTGAAGGGGGAGCGTATCAGGTGCTGCGGCATGGTACCCGTCCAACGGTTTGTCGGTCCCATACTTCGCCTCTGCTGAGGGAAGGGATGGTGTATGGTAACCGGAGAGGTTTACTTGTATAGTTAGAAGTTTTCGAAAGGCTTCGTTGTGATCACTCATTCGCATACTCTTGTATGGCGACTCGTGGCTTATGTGGTGAGTTGATTGTATCTTGTGGGTAAAGTGTGCAACCTCTGCAGAGTATCAAAACTATTCGAATAGCCGAGTCCACGGTACTAGATAATGCTCAGGGATTACAGTCAAGGGTTAGCTTTTCTTAAAATTGAACTTGGGCTTGGAGGCAGTTTGCCTGTGGTAAAGTGATAACTGGTTAAGGATGTGGTATGTTTTACTTGTGAAATAACTGTCTCCTGCACACCCAAGCCCAAGAAGAAGCCCGTCTCCTCCCAAGAAGGCGCCGACTCCTACACTACCTCCCGCACACATAAGCCCTAGAAGAAACAAGTCTCTTCCCAAGAAGGCGTCGACTCCTACACCACCTCCCGCGCACATAAGCCCCACAAGAAGCCCGTCTCCTCCCAAGAAGGCCCCGACCAAAGGAAACGAGCCAGCTCAATCGGCAGCTCCCAAGAAGACGAGGTCCTCCACCCAATTCAAGAAGTTGCGTCCACTTCCGAAGATGGCATATGATATGACCGAGGAGGAGACCAGGAAGATAGTACAGGGTGAGGTAACTGAATTTTTTAGACCCAAGTCACCAAAGAAAAGGTTCAACTTGGCACGGAAGAATTTCACAAAGGCTTGAGGACTGTTACAAATTTGAAGGATAAAAAAGAAATGCCTTGCCAATCAAACTACGAGCGCACATTGAGTAAGGAATGCCACAAGAAGAGGACGTCAACTGAGGAGAAGGCTAAGGAGAAGGCTAAGGAGATGCTACAATTCTTTGATGAAACTGGCCTTGACGCAAATCAAATATTAGGCAAGGCAGAGATTGAGTATACCCAAGTAACAAGATGGCCATTTACATTGGGTGGATCATTGGTCAGGTGTGAGGAGCTGCTCCAGCTAACTACAAAGATGCGGTAATTCCATGAATGGTACTTCACCTCGACCAAGCATGGTCTAGAGTTGTTTGATGTCAAGTACAAGCAACAAGATTTTTGTCACGGTGACGTTGAATTTTTTGTCGAATGGCACGTCATGTATGATCTATACCAGACAGACGCCCTCAACGCGTCCTTGCTAGTTGCTGGACTCTGTAAGTGTCTTATTTACAAAAACCATCGTGCGTGCCCTTGTACTGTACTACCTTGAAAGCCTAACTAATTTCTTCTTGTGTAGCATGGAGATACAAAGATGCCGAAGGGATAATATTTTTGACATAGGCTTCGTGGACCCAGTAGTTATCAATGAGACAACCGTTACACTCAACCCAAGCGATACGGAGACTAACGTATACAAAACACTAATAGGACAACAATATAAGTCAAGGATATATCTACCCTACACATATGAGTACGTGTTTTCGTACCGCCTTGTTCTACTCCTTTTTCATAACACTATGTTAGAACTAATTAGTTATCTACGTTGACATATCTATGTACAGTTTTCACTGGATTCTTATTTTGATCGAGCTAGATCGTAGTCTGATCACAATTATGGACTCGAGAAGGAAACCAGTTCAAATGTATCAAAACTTTTTCGATTTGCTCAACCAGTATTAATTCTTGTTTCATTCATTATTGTATTACTTTTATTTCCTTCCATTTGAAACAAATTCTAATCATGTACAATTCGTAATCACATGTGTAGTGCATTCGCACGGTTCCGTGCTAAAAACAGGGGCGCATTCAAGGAGAAATTTGATATTACAACTGCCTCTCATGTACGTATAACATAATGCTAGCTTTCTAGTTAGTTAAGTTAATTTCCTTGCATTCATTTCACGCTTTCAACATTTTCCACCGCAGATCTTGAGTCAGTCGGCGGGCAACAATTTATGCGGTTACTATGTATGTGGGTTTATGCACATCCAAACCGGAGCCGCTGACCGCATGCTAAAATGCGACAAGGGGGTGAGTAAATATAATTACTACCTTTAATGATGTATAGGTACTCCTTACATCTTGTACAAATTCAAGGATTGATTAGTTAATAACTTAACGAGAAGTGCCTTAATATTTGGCGGAACAAGGTTCGGAACTCTCGCTGGCACGAGTGAGAGCAATCCAAGAACAACTCGTCGGTTTCATTTACGATGAGGTCGTAAATTCAAAAGGCGAGTTCCACGATCCAAAATTAAACAGGTGGGGCCCTTCGATAAGGACTGGTGAACTGTCGTGGTCGACATCTACGGCTAGCAAAAGCAATGCATGTAAAAGATCCAAATGAACAGAAGGAAAAGAAATACCTGAGTTGTAATTAAAGTTGTGTACATATTGTAATACATTAGATGTAATTAAATTTGTTAAGGAATGTACAATGATTTAATTATCAGGCAAATATGCATGATTGATATATGTGTTTTAATTCGTTATGATTTAACACATACACACATATATATAATAGCCAGTACTGGACACACACACATATCTATATATACATGCCATCAGTACCGGTTAGTTAAACCAAACGGTACTGATGAGGGCCTCATCAGTACCCTGGTTGGACACACCAACCAGTACTAATAAGGTCATCAGGGGTTCACGATTCGTTGCCACGTGTGACTTCCAACCGGTACTAATACTCTATCAGTACCGGGTGAGAGAACCGAAACTAATGTCTTTGAGCATCAGTCCCAGATAGCCTGTATCAGTTTAAAAACCGATACTAATGGCTGTTGTCAACCAGGACTGATAGCCCTTTCCGTAGCAGTGAACGTGCATGCATCTCACGTTGGATCGAGACGGCCGGGAATTATGTTAGCAGGCGATCGATCGATTCATGATGACATCAAGCATGCGCGCATATGCTCGGTCATGCATGAATTAAGGTAAAAATTATGCTAGTAGATTATTGATTGAGCACATGGTTATTGACATGATTATTGATTGCGGACCGATCGATCGAGCAGCGTCCGCACGGGTACGAACCCAAAGAACAGAATAGAATTCTTTGCGTTGGTCACAAATTTTTTTTTTGCGTTAGACCGATCGATGAGCTGGCGTACCAATCCATTTCGTCGTCACATTCCGCCCCACTCCATTATTGCGTTGGGCCGGAGCGGAGGAAACCTGCAAGCCTCGAATTTTTTTTATAAATAATTATTTTTTATATATGTATTACAAAAATAAACGTCGATTAATTTTATTTGCAGATTTGCAGAAGTATGCTCTTGTCACGCCAGGCTAGCACGATTGCCTCCCTGTCATGACACGGCAGCGCGACTGCCTCGCTGTCCTGCGCTACGCCAGCAAACATCTAGCAATCGCGTCAGCGTGGCGTGACAGGCGCCAGTTGCGCCTACCCGGCTCGACAGGGAGCCGGGCAGACGGGCAATGGGCAGCGCAGGCAGCCGAGCCAAGCCATAAAGAAGAAGAAAAGAAAAGAAGGAGAATGAGAAGGAGAGAAGAAAAGAAGAAAAGCATTTTTTTGTGCTTGTTCGTCGTTCGTTCGTCGGCTAGTACTTTTCTTTCCAAAATTTTTGAAAACGAATAAATGAATCACATGAATTATGAAATAAAGTTATAAATTTGTATTAAGATCTAATGATTCAGATTATATAATAAAAACTACTATGTTCCATCTCCACCTAAATTATTTAAATCAAGTTTACTTAAAACCCATTTATGTGTTACAAAGAAACTATATGTCCCATTTGAGATGTCCTATGGTCTTAAAAACTACATGGCTTAAATTATACATGCAATAAATATCACTTGTTTCTTGGATCTTAGATGTCCCATTTTTGCAAAAACATTTAGGAATGAATTCAGTTGAATAAATCAAATGATTATAAGAAGCCTCTTTTGCATGAAACGTTAAAATCTTTTCAGCAGCACGTAAAATATCATGTCTAAATTTAATTTTCAGGAAGAACTTAACAAATTTGCTCTTTGATATATGGAGTACCATATGCTGAGAAAATATTTTATTTGCACATTTCTTTAGATCTAAATTCTACTAACACAATAACCCTAAGTATTATATATAGTCGACAACACACGATAAAACTTAAGCCTTTTCAGCAGCACGTTAGATAGGGTGTTTAAATGTATTTTTTTGAGGGGAATGGGACAAATTTGCTATTTGATGTATGGACTATCATATTCTGAAAAAATATTTTATTTGCACAATTCTTTGCATCTTAATTTTACTAGCGCAATAACACTAAGTATTATAGTCGATAACAAACGATAACGCTTAAGCCTTTTCGACAGCCCGTTAGTTAAGATATTTAAATGTATTTTTTGACGAATGCTTCCACTAACCAATCAGATTCTAGAGGATATGCTAAGAGCTTGTTCATTAGCTTATGCTACCTCTTCGGAAAAGAGTCTGCCATATGCGGAGTTCAGCTACAATAACAGCTATCAGGCCAGCTTACAGATGTCGCCATTTGAAGCCTTGTATAGTCGACCCTGTCGAACACCGTTGAACTAGAATGAAACGGGGGAACGATATGTCTTTGGACCAGATATTCTTCAAGAAGCTGAAGAGCAGATTGACATGATCCGGGAAAGACTGAAGATAGCTCAGTCGAGACAGAAAAGTTACACGAATAACCGTCGCAAAGACTTGAGCTTTGAACCAGAGGATTTCGTGTACCTAAGGATTACACCCCTCAAGGGAGTTAAGAGATTTCACGCTAAAGGGAAACTCGCACCGCGGTATGTTGGACCCTTTAAGATCCTGAGCCGTAAGGGAGAAGTTGCTTATCAGTTGGAGTTGCCGCAGTCCTTGGCGGGAGTACATGACGTGTTCCATGTATCCCAACTGAACAAGTGTCTTCGAGTACCAGACGAGCAGACACCATTAGAATCAATAGAGCTGCAGGAGGATCTGACTTACAGGGAGCACCACGTGAAGATTCTGGACACCATGGATCGAGAGACGAGAAATAAGTCAACCCGTTTCTGCAGAGTCAAGTGGAGCAACCATCTCAAAGCGAAGCGACTTGGGAGCGTGAAGAGGATTTGAAGAAGGAGTTTCCGAACTTATTCCTTAGTTAGCCCTGAATCTCGGGGATGAGATTCTGTTAAGGGGGGAGGTTTGTAACACCCCAAATTTTTGTTTTTCATGAATACAAATGAAATTTGGCATTTTTGAGAGTTTTTGGAATTTTTTGGAATTTATTTGGATTTATTTGAATTTAATTTGAATTTATACTTTTTGAAATAATTAAATAATTACAAGTTACAACTAAAATTTTGTTGGAAATATTTTATTTGAGTCCAAAATTTCTCAAAGTATTTTCAAGAATTTTTCTTATTATTTTGCTATTTTTCTCGAATTATTTGAATTTCTAGAAATTAATTTGAATATTTAATCGCTGGAAAATCGAATGGGTTTGTACTGTTCATCCGACCGAGTTGGACCGAACCGGACCTGAGTCCGACTCGAACTAGACTCGACTCCGACCCGAACCCAACCAAACCCTAGAATCGCAACCGTTGGATCGAGATCCAACGGCCGCGATTGCGCCATGTCGCCCACGTGGGAACCGGGTCCGACTCGATCGCGGCCCTGCGATCCGAGCCGTTGATCTTGTTCGTATGGACGGCCGTGATTGCCCCACGTCACCCAGTCCGAGTCCTCGCCGGACTCCGCCGCCGCCCGCATGTGGACCTCGGTTTCCGCAGATTTCACGGAAGCCAAGGCCCCCTATTTAATGCGCCGCCGCCACCATCGTGTAGCCCTCTTCCGTGCACACCCATAGCCCCAAGCCGTCGAGGTCAAGCTGCCGCCACTAGCCCGCGAGAAGTGCCCGAAGGCTTCGAAGGTGAAGTGTTGACCCAGGAGCCGGCTCAAGACCAAGAGCAGGTACTTTTTGGAGGCAAGTTATGCTTTGATTATATTGCTCCGACTTTGGAAAATTAGTTTGATTTAAACTACTGCATGCTAAGTTAATTAGAAAATGCTTTAATTAATTCTGGGAAATTAGAAAAATGCCAGGTTTGCAGTATGACACCTTGATTATTTAAATATGTGCCATGACCCCTTGTCACCCTAGTTGTGGTTTAATTAGTTGGACATAATTAATTTGCCAACGTGGGGAATTAGATCGATGTAGTACGATGCTTAGACCTGCCACGTATGTCACGACATGATTTTGGATAACTACATGTTAACATTGACTTAAAGAGATATGGAACATGTTTTTGGAGAAGTATCATGTGTTATTGATGTTGTTGTCGATGGCACGTGGTGCTTGGTAAACAACTGGGTTTGATAAATAGATTTAGACCGGGGCATGTGGCAAGAATGATCAGGTGGGCTAGGTGTGGCACCGGGAAAGTTGATTTGGTTCTTCGGGTAGTCTTGCCCTGGTCACCCTAAGGACTTAACCTTGTAAGCGTTTCAAATGAGTCGATCGTACAACCACATGTCCGGAATGGGACGGACCTAGTTGAATAAGTCGCTAATAACTGGCCTGTGAAACCTCGTGTAATATCCCGAGTATTTCTATACTCGAGTCACTGTACATTTGTACTCAAACACTATTCAATAATACACTGTTCTTGTATGTTTCTGTATTTTGAGCTGAGTAGACTCGACTGGGATCCAAAAGAACCCTTTAACTTAATTAAACTCACTCAAAATCAAATCGAGTTCAATTGCGGTTCGTAATTGTCCTTTTGGACAAATTGGAAATTTAGGAAATTAAATGTCTAAAAGTCCTCAAAAACTATCCAAAATATCTTAGAAGTATTCAAAATCAGCTTTAGATGTTTGAATCTTCAAGTTTTGGCATTGGACCAAAATGCCCTCCATAAGTGCATAGTGCCCACATGTGTTTTAAGCCACTCCAAGCCTCCAACCAGCCATTTCCTTATTTCCCCACCTCCTCCCACATGTCTTGAGCAAGGAGAAGGAGAAAGAGAAGAAGAAGGCCACCCAAATCCGCGGATTAAGGCGATTCAACCGACTAAAATCGAATCGGAGGTCGGATTTGGCGCCTCATCGCGTTCCCCATCTTCTCAACCCCTTCAAGTGAGTATTCCATCGAGATTCATCGATGTCTCTTGGAGTTCCCGTGGTGCTTTTGCGTCGACCTGATTTCTTGACTCCCGGGTCGATCCTCTTGCCGTAGCTACGACTCTTTTCTCCTGTAGCTTCGCATTTCATCAAGTTTTCTCAAACCCTAGCCTAGGTCATGTCTAGGTACCATGTGTTAGGAACATCGCATGGCAAATGTGCTTCAGAAACAAGACTCAGGTCATCGTTAGGTACATTTAACTCTACTATCGACCTAGCATTTGACCACCTTCGAAATCTAGCAACCTAGTGCTAGGTTTTCGATTTGTCGGAGTTCTAGTGGAGCAAAGCATGGATAGTAATTTTTGTGGGCACTTCTGGTAGCTAGAGCCGCTATCAGAAGAATCGGAATTCAATTACGATGGCCGGATTTTATTTTATTTAATTAGGTGTTAAGTGTTTTCACAAAATACTAGGAGTCCGTAGCTTGAATCGACGATTCTATTAGCTCTTCGATAGCCGTAGTCGCGATCGGAAGAGTCGAATTCAATTTGTCGATCCTACACAAAGTTGTCGGCTCTAGGTCACTCTATTTGCGAAAAATCCTAGAGGTCCGATGACCGAATGGATAGCCCTATAGCTTTCTAGCTAGTAGAAACCCAGATAAAAAATACGGAGTTTAGTTTTGACCATTTTGCAAAGCATACTTTGCTTTGCTCTAGGTCTCAATTGGTTGAATAAAATCCTAGAGCTCCTGAGCACGAATCGACTTCACCATTAGTCTTCTTAGAGGCTAAAATAAGGCTAAAAATGCTAGATTTGCATTTTAGCACTTCGCATTTTATTTTAATAATTAGAGGGCCCAAAGCCGTTCTTGGCTTTTCGCTTGATTCACCTCGTTTAAGGTCCCTAAGGTTGAAAACATGCTTCACGTGTGCTTTAGATCCCATTTTGGCCCTTTTAGGACTTTTATCGTACTTGGATAAATACGAGTTACTGTGACGCTCGATCAAAAGTCCGAGTAGGTTAAGTCAATTTTGGCGGTGATTGGCTCCGATAAGTCATTATTACCTCCAAGTGTCTAGCTGCGGGTCCAGAACGGTTTCACGACATTCTTGATCAAAACGACCTTTTGTCGGTTTTGATCGCTTTTGGTCGTTAGCGGCCGCTTTGATCGCTTTTGGCCGCTTTTGCGAATTCGATGCAAATTGCTAATCTACCGAGCGTTTTAGTTAGGTGTTGAGTGTTCGAACCCGTGTCGGGAACCCACACGCGGATTCGATCGCGTTTGGACTCAATACGGACTCAAAAGCGGTTTTGTCGGAAATTACTCCGCGCTTTTCATTTTGATTCAATTTTGGTCAATTTCATTAGGAATTGCTTTGCAACCGATCCAACTAAGTCCTAAATATCTTGCTTTAGCTTGTTGCGTTGTCGGAAACCTGTTTTGCGCAAAAATCCATAAAATTGGCCGTTTAACGGATTTCCACAAAACGATCGTTTTACTGCTTCGGCAAATTTGTCGCTTTAGGGCCGAAAGGTTTTTCTTCGATCTTTCGAGCGTTTTAGCACCTAGTTATGTACCTGAGGCCATATTGAGGCTCCACATGCAAATTTAATTGCATTTGTCTTCAATTTACGTATTTGTATTCACGTAGGTAAAGAATACGCCTTTTCGCTGCTTTAGCTCGGTTGATCATTTCAACTTCAAACAAGTTCCAATAAGTCCCATTAGGTATGTTATACCTATTTTTAGGTATTTCACTAAGTTTAGTTGGGTTTTACTTCATTTTGCACGTTTTAATCCATTTTGGCACTTGTTCGGCGAAATGGACATAATAGGTCATAGTTTCACATTTTCTTCGTTTTCTTCATTTCTTTCTCCTTTAAATATTTAAGTGGGTCTTATTTGATGTTTAGTTGGCATTTGTGCATTTAAATCTTGCTTTTGCTAAGTTGTATTTCTTTTGTCGCTTTTGTTGCTTTGACCGATTAGAGGCTAGCGAGTCGGGCTTTGCCTCGAACGACCGAACATCATCCGGACATCACCGAAGTGCAACAACAAGACAAGCACCTCCTTTGACCATTTTGAAACTTATATTTTACGGTGTTTATTTTGATTTCTCAAACTATATGCATTGTTTATATTCAGTAAATTGCTAGTTTGTGGGAATGGTAGATATACCCTGATTTGATGGTTTTCCTCAATTTAATTCCCTGAGATCATTGATAACCCTAGTAGGGTTAGACAATTTAATAAAATGTCACTTGGGTATAAACGATTTAGTAATTGCATACGCTTAGACACTGCAATAGAGGTGAGCAAAGTCAGTCCTTACCAAATGCTCAAAATTATGATAATTGTAATTGGTTTTGGAAAGGTTTTGGAAATGTGAATTGTAAAGGTAAATTGGTAAAAATGTGAAGCGTCTAGTTGGTAATTAGACCTGGCGGGAGGTATAATATGTGCTAGCTAAACATGGTGGCGATTGGTTGGCGAGTTAAGTGGAGTTCCCCGCTTGAGTCATTAGGCAAAAATATAAGGACCGAACTTGTGACGGTTTTTGAATGAATACCGTGCAACCGCAATGCCGGGATGGGGCAGCCTATTCTAGTACTTGAAGTGTGAGGGGATAGCCATGCCTGTTGGTAGGCGAAGTGTGGACCTTTTCCTGTGATGAGCGATCAAAGCGCGGTGTGTGTCCTCACGACCCGCCGTATGCGCCTTCGTGAGTGCGCTTGTACTTTTGCAGCGGGGAATCGCTCCAGTTCATGTTTGTTGATACAACGGTGTACGCCTTGCTATGGGGTAATGCCGCGGCCAACAATTCGCCGTCGTCACGATGAGTATTCCGTGGCCGCCTGAGTGGTGGTTGGCCTCTTATCGCCATAGCAGTGGGTTTGTCGTCACCGGTCTTTGAGGTGTGGCTATAACCTCAACGATGGGAAAGAATAGATCATTCTTGTATATCGGATACCTCGTGTATCGCGTGTACCCTGGATAGCGAGGATGCAAGTCTGAGTTGTGTTTGGGTAAAGTGCGAAAACTCTTCAGAGTATCAAATAATTATTATCGATTAGCCGTTCTCACTGTTTTGAGCAATTCTTCTCTAATCATATCAAGTATAGAAATTTGGTTTGGTTTTGACAATGAAAATCTATTTCGGAGTCGGTATAAAGTATGTGGCTGGACACGGTACTTGATAGACTTATGGATATGTGGATATGATACTTGGAGGATTTATGAATATGTATGGATGTCGATTCGTATCCCATTGCGACCATGGATGGTGGCATTGTGGAGCTCGATTGTTACATATATCAGAATATGTTTTATTCAAACTCATTGTCTTTCAAATTATGTATTACTTTTCGATGAACTGTTTTAAATCCAACTTTCGCAACTAACCCAAAGGTAAAAGCTTTATCCGTTGAATCAGCCTGCATTTAATTATATTTGCATACACTAAAGTCTTGCGAGTACATACGTGTACTCACCATTGCTGCTAACCCTTTTTCCACAGAGGAAGGTAATGATGATGTCGGATGATGGCGAGCCCCTTTTCGCGAGTGTTGCGGCCGTTCGTCTTCCCTCCATCAGAGCTTTGTAGGGTGGTCGGGCACCGCTGGTTGTCTTTCTTTTGTTTCACTGCCGCTTTACTTCTTTTGGATTACGTAATGTACTGCGTGTAAGATTTACACCCGCTATGTAAATTATATTAGTTTATCTTTTCGTGCATTGATACTCGTGTTGTTGGTACGCGATCTTTGGGCTCTTGATCCAGGATCCGATGTCGATGCGTCTGCACCGGTCCGGCTAAGGGTTCGATCCTCGCCGATCGAATTTTTAGATTCAGATCTCGATGTCGAGGCTTCCTGTTGCTATACGGTGCTATACGCCACAATGAGTCGGCGTCTGATGCGGTATAGGAAGAGGGTCCTCACAGCGTTGGTATCGAGCCAATGACTGCAGGAAGACTTAGTTAGCACAGTCGTTAGACTTAGGAACAGATTTTCCTCTCAAAATTTATTTTGAAGTTACAAATCTTAATTGGGAAATGTAGAATGCTATTCTTGTCCATTCTATAGCTTTTCTCTTATCTACTTTTCAAAATGAATCTGATCTTAATCCAAATTTCAAAATTTGTTTCTTTCTTCTATCTTGTTCAAAAGAATTAGAAGGAACACGGGTTTAGCCTGTAATGGGTTAAGGTTAGATGTCCGTGATTGTAATTAGGATTATTTTGTCGTTTCCACTGAGTTGGTTTTTGAATTGGTTCTTATGCTTCTTTGAATGAGGTCATCACAAGAACAAGTATCCTCTCCTCGGATCGATGATTTATTTGACCAATTAGGCGGAGCTCGAGTCTTCTCCAAAATAGACTTGAGATCCGGTATTTTCAGCTCAAGATCCGTCCTGAGGATATTGTGAAGATCGCATTCACTACTCGCTACGGGCATGCGAGTATACAGTTGTTTCGTTTGGTCTCACCAATGCACCAGCCACCTTCATGAATCTGATGAACAAGGTCTTCATGGAGTTCCTTGATAGATTTATGGTAGTGTTCATTGATGACATCCTCATATACTCCAAGGATGATGAAGAGCATACACTTCACTTGCATATGGTGCTTAGCAAGCTTCGCGAGCATCAGTTGTATGCCAAATTCAGCAAGTGGAGTTTTTGGGACATGTCCTGTCAGAAGGTGGGGTAGCAGTTGATCCACACAAGGTACAGGATGTACTCAATTGGGAGCAGCCCCGCAATGTCCCTGAGATTCGGAGTTTTCTCGGTCTTGCCGGATACTATCGCCGGTTTATCGAGAACTTCTCCAAGATTGCTAAGCCAATGACAGCGCTACCCAAGAAGGAGAAGAAATTGAGTGGTCACCTGGTTGTGAGTCCAGTTTTGAGTGAAGAATAGACTCACCACTGCACCAGTGTTGGTCCTTCCTGACATTCACAAGAACTTCGGTGTCTATTGTGATGCATCCCGTCTTGGACTTGGTTGTGTGTTGGTGCAGGAGGGCAAAGTGGTTGCTTATGCTTCTCGACAGCTAAAGCCTCATGAAGCCAATTACCCGACGCATGATTTGGAGCTTGCAGCTGTTGTTCATGCTCTCAAGCTGTGGCGACATTATCTCATAGGAAACAGATGTGAGATCTACACCGACCACAAAAGCTTAAAGTACTTCTTTTCGCAGCCAGATCTGAATTTGAGACAGCGTCGATGGCTAGAGCTGATCAAAGACTATGATTTGGGTATTCATTACCATCCTGGCAAGGCGAATGTGGTTGCAGATGCCCTCGATGCAAGCTGCACACAAGGAATGCCTTGGTGTCATTGGCCGCCTCACCGGTTGAAGAGTTTCAAGCTCAATCTAGAAGTGGTTGAGTATGGTTACATTTCTCGCTTTAGCCGTACAACCCACTCTAGAGTCTCAGATTCGTGCAGCTCAACTCCAAGATGATCTTGTGATTGAGATTAGACGCCAGATTGGATCAAGATGGCGCATCTCCGTGTTTCTATGAGGGGTCCAATGGGCTGATCATGCATGGGCAGCAGATGTATGTCCCAGATGATATAGTGATCAAGGAGTTGATCCTATCGTAAGCCCATGATACCCCTCTCTCTGTTCATCCTGGCAAAGCACCAAGATGTACCAGACCTTCGCAGCAATTACGGTGGCAGGTATGAAGAAGGAGATCACGGCTCATGTGGCACATTGTGATGTGTGCCACGTGTCAAGGCTGAACATCAAAGGCCACCGGATTACTTCAGCCATTGCAGATCCTCGAGTGGAAGTGGGAAGAGATTGGGATGGATTTCATTACCGGCCTACCGAGGTCCTCCACGGCCACGACTCTATTTGGGTGATCATTGACCGTCGACCAAGGTAGCTCATTTCATCCCAGATTCGTACCACCTATTCTCGAGCCAAGCTAGCGGAACTCTATTTGCATAATATTGTTCGGCTCCATGGAGTTCCAAAAGTCATAGTCTCTCGACCGTGGTTCGCAGCTTCACCTCCAGATTTTGGGAGAGTTTGCAGTCCATTCTTGGCACTAAGCTATCCTTCAAGATCGCTTACCATCCCCAAACCAGACGGACAGACGGAAAGGGCAAACCAAATCCTTGAAGACATGCTAAGGGCTTGTGTGCTGTGCTAAAGCAAGTTGTGGTAGAAATGCATGCAATTTGATGAGTTCTCCTACAACAACAGTCATCAAGTCAGTCTTCAGATGTCGCCTTTCGAGGCTCTTTATGGCAAGAAGTGCAGAACGCCCTTGTTTTGGTCCGAGGTTGGTGAGAGGCAATTCTTCGGACCAGCTATGATTGAAGAGGCTGAAAGGCAAGTTAGCTTGATTCGAGACCTACCAAAGAAGCTCAGTCTCGTCAGAAGAGCTACGCTGATCGCCGTCGCCGCGAGTTGAGCTTTGAGGTGGGTGACTTTGTCTACCTCAAGGTCTCACCACTCCGCGGCACTCGCAGATTTCAAGTCTGCGGGAAGCTAGCTCCGCGATACATCGGTCCGTTCCAGATTCTCGAGAAGGTTGGTGTTGTAGCTTATCGACTTGAGCTACCACCACATCTTTCGGACGTTCACGATGTATTCCACGTATCCCACCAAGAAGAGTCTTCGATTCCATCGAAGTCACTCAATTGGACCATCTTGATCTCGCAACCTGATCTTTCGTATCGAGAATATCCAGTTCAGATTCTCGAGACAGCCGAGCGTCATACTCGCAAATCAGGTTATCAAGATGCTCAGTGGTCCAGTGGAGCAACCATTCAGAAGATGAAGCCACGTGGGAACGTGAAGATCATATCCAAGACGAGTACCCCGACTTCCTTCGAGAGCGTTAGCAATCTCGAGGACGAGATTTTTGTAAGGGGGGTAGACTGTAATATCCCGAGTATTTCTATACTCGAGTCACTGTACATTTGTACTCAAACACTATTCAATAATACACTGTTCTTGTGTGTTTCTGTATTTTGAGCTGAGTAGACTCGATCGGGATCCAAAAGAACCCTTTAACTTAATTAAACTCACTCAAAATCAAATCGAGTTCAATTATGTTCGTAATTGTCCTTTTGGACAAATTGGAAATTTAGGAAATTAAATGTCTAAAAGTCCTCAAAAACTATCCAAAATATCTTACAAGTATTCAAAATCAGCTTTAGATGTTTGAATCTTCAAGTTTTGACATTGGACCAAAATGCCCTCCATAAGTGCATAGTGCCCACATGTGTTTTAAGCCACTCCAAGCCTCCAACCAGCCATTTCCTTATTTCCCCACCTCCTCCCACATGTCTTGAGCAAGGAGAAGGAGAAAGAGAAGAAGAAGGCCACCCAAATCCGCGGATTCCGGGCGATTCAACCGACGAAAATCGAATCGGAGGCTGGATTTGGCGTCCTCATCGCGTTCCCCATCTTCTCAACCCCTTCAAGTGAGTATTCCATCGAGATTCATCGATGTCTCTTGGAGTTCCCGTGGTGCTTTTGCGATCTGACCTGATTTCTTGACTCCCGGGTCGATCCTCTTGCCGTAGCTACGACTCTTTTCTCCTGTAGCTTCGCATTTCATCAAGTTTTCTCAAACCCTAGCCTAGGTCATGTCTAGGTACCATGTGTTAGGAACATCGCATGGCAAATGTGCTTCAGAAACAAGACTCAGGTCATCGTTAGGTCCATTTAACTCTACTATCGACCTAGCATTTGACCACCTTCGAAATCTAGCAACCTAGTGCTAGGTTTTCGATTTGTCGGAGTTCTAGTGGAGCAAAGCATGGATAGTAATTTTTGTGGGCACTTCTGGTAGCTAGAGCCGCTATCAGAAGAATCGGAATTCAATTACGATGTCGGATTTTATTTTATTTAATTAGGTGTTAAGTGTTTTCACAAAATACTAGGAGTCCGTAGCTTGAATCGACGATTCTATTAGCTCTTCCGATAGCCGTAGTCGCGATCGGAAGAGTCGAATTCAATTTGTCGATCCTACACAAAGTTGTCACTTCTAGGTCACTCTATTTGCGAAAAATCCTAGAGGTCCGATGACCGAATGGATAGCCCCTATAGCTTTCTAGCTAGTAGAAACCCCGATAAAAAATACGGAGTTTAGTTTTGACCATTTTGCGGCATACTTTCTTTGCTCTAGGTCTCAATTGGTTGAATAAAATCCTAGAGCTCAGAGCACGAATCGACTTCACCATTAGTCTTCTTAGAGGCTAAAAGCAGGCTAAAATGCTAGATTTGCATTTTAGCACTTCGCATTTTATTTTAATAATTAGAGGGCCCAAAGCCGTTCTTGGCTTTTCGCTTGATTCGCCTCGTTTAAGGTCCCTAAGGTTGAAAACATGCTTCACGTGTGCTTTAGATCCCATTTTGGCCCTTTTAGGACTTTTTGTCGCATTTGAGATAAATACGAGTTACGCCGGACGCTCGATCAAAAGTCCGAGTAGGTTAAGTCAATTTTGGCGGTGATTGGCTCCGATAAGTCATTATTACCTCCAAGTGTCTAGCTGCGGGTCGAGCGAAGTTTCACGACATTCTTGATCAAAACGACCTTTTGTCGGTTTGATCGCTTTTGGTCGTTAATTCGCCGCTTTGATCGTTTTGGCCGCTTTTGCGGTCGATGCAAATTGCTAATCTACCGAGCGTTTTAGTTAGGTGTTGAGTGTTCGAACTCGTGATCGGGAACCCACACGCGGATTCGATCGCGTTTGGACTCAATACGGACTCAAAAGCGGTTTTGTCGGAAATTACTCGCGGTTTTTCATTTTGATTTAATTTTGGTCAATTTCATTAGGAATTGCTTTGCAACCGATCCAACTAAGTCCTAAATATCTTGCTTTAGCTTGTTGCGTTGTCGGAAACCTGTTTTGCGCAAAAATCCGCAAAATTGGCCGCTTAACGGATTTCGACAAAACGATCGTTTTTACCGCTTTGACAAATTTGTCGCTTTTAGGGCGAAAGGTTTTTCTTCGATCTTTCGAGCGTTTTAGCACCTAGTTATGTACCTGAGGCCATATTGAGGCTCCACATGCAAATTTAATTGCATTTGTCTTCAATTTACGTATTTTTATTCACGTAGGTAAAGAATACGCCTTTTTCGCTGCTTTAGCTCCCGGTTGATCATTTCAACTTCAAACAAGTTCCAATAAGTCCCATTAGGTATGTTATACCTATTTTTAGGTATTTCACTAAGTTTAGTTGGGTTTTACTTCATTTTGCACGTTTTAATCCATTTTGGCACTTGTTCGGCCGAAATGGACATAATAGGTCATAGTTTCACATTTTCTTCGTTTTCTTCATTTCTTTCTCCTTTAAATATTTAAGTGGGTCTTATTTGATGTTTAGTTGGCATTTGTGCATTTAAATCTTGCTTTTGCTAAGTTGTATTTCTTTTTGTCGTTTTTGTTGCTTTGACCGATTAGAGGCTAGCGAGTCGGGCTTCGCCTCGAACGACCCGAACATCATCCCGGACATCACCGAAGTGCAACAACAAGGCAAGCACCTCCTTTGACCATCTTGAAACCTATATCTCACGATGTTTACTTTGATTTCTCAAACTATATGCATTGTTTATATTCAGTAAATTGCTAGTTTGTGGGAATGGTAGATGTACCCTGATTTGATGGTTTCCCTCAATTTAATTCCCTGAGATCATTGATAGCCCTAGTAGGGTTAGACAATTTAATAAAATGTCACTTGGGTATAAACGATTTAGTAATTGCATACGCTTAGACACTGCAATAGAGGTGAGCAAAGTCAGTCCTTACCAAATGCTCAAAATTATGATAATTGTAATTGGTTTTGGAAAGGTTTTGGAAATGTGAATTGTAAAGGTAAATTGGTAAAAATGTGAAGCGTCTAGTTGGTAATTAGACCTGGCGGGAGGTATAATATGTGCTAGCTAAACATGGTGGCGATTGGTTGGCGAGTTAAGTGGAGTTCCCCGCTTGAGTCATTAGGCAAAAATATAAGGACCGAACTTGTGACGGTTTTTGAATGAATACCGTGCAACCGCGCAATGCTGGGATGGGGCAGCCTATTCTAGTACTTGAAGTGTGAGGGGTGAAAAGATGAGAAAGTTGCCTAGAGGGGGGGGGTGAATAGGCAATTTAAAATTTAAACTAAATTTGTCGCAGCGGAAAGAGTATCGGAACTTCCGGAGTTGGATCGGAACTTCCGATGTAATCGGAACTTCCGATTCCAGATCGGAATGTCCGATCTACTTTTGACACGGACAATTAAAAACTGAGAGAAAGAACTTGAGAAGCAATCTAAGAACGATAATACGACTAAATAAAGAGACAAGCTTAAGTAAGGAAGGCAAAGACGCGGATTTGATCCCGGAGTTCGGATTCTTGAGGGAATCCTACGTCTCCGTTGAGGAAGCTCCAAAGAGCCGGGTCTTTTCCAACCCTTTCCTCCCAAACCTCGGTCACACTTGAGGCTCGGTTCCACTATTTGGTTCCTTTCCTTTCGGAGGCGGAGCCGGCCTTCACAAACTTTTCACGGCAACCCACAATCCTTGGGAGCTCGTGAACGACGCCTAGCCGTCTAGGAGTCCTTCAACCTCCAAGAGTAACGAATGCACGTTGATCGATCTTGGAGGAACACTCTAATGCTCAAGATGGAAGACACTTCCTTTTCACTCTAGCTCCAAATCTCACTTCTAGTCCTCACTCCTTGGATGATCCCTAAGATCAAAGAGGAGGGCTCAAAAGTAGACTAGAGAGGGCTCAAGGTGCACTAGAGTTCTGCCAAATAGAGTGTGTAACCTCAAATGAGAGAGGGTGGGGTATTTATAGTTTCTTGCAAAACTAGCCGTTATACTCCCACTCAATTTGCATATCGAACTTCCGATATCAACATCTAATGTCCGATATGTACAAATAATCGTAACTCAAGCGCACTTTAGCCGTTACACAAGATGCATCGAACTTCCGATATCAACATCGAACTTCCGATGTTCCCGAAAATGCCCTTGACAAAATGCTTCTAAGTCCACATCGGACTATCCGATATCAACATCGAACTTCCGACTTAATCATCGGAAAGTCCGATTAATATATCGGAATGTCCGATCAATCCAGAGCTCCCTTTTCAGTTAGAACACATCGGAACTTCCGATGTTAAATATCGGAACTTCCGATCTTTACAGAGCACCCTAGAAAGCTTTACAACGTATCGGAACTTCCGATCGTAAATATCGGAACTTCCGATACATCTTCTACGCATCGGATCAAGCAAACATGCACATCGGAATGTCGGTCACATCGAACTTCCGATGTAATATCGAATGTCCGACTTGAACTTAGATAAAAACACATTCCGGTGCATGCGCGATGACTTAGGATCTCAATAAGATTTGAAGTAACATTCATCTGAGCATAGAGACTACTCTAGATCATCTACGATGCATCCCTCTTAATAGTACGGCATTCCTACGACACAAAGCATAGAAAAATTAAATTACGAAGCCGTTTTACTCGCTTGAATTCGTTTGAGGGTTTCCTTCGCATGTAGAGAATCTCACATTTACTCTTTTACCTGTTCACAAACTCATTGAAGACATTAGTCCTTTTAATCGTTTGTCATTAATCAACCAAAACCAATTTAGGGGCCTAGATGCACTTTCAATCTCCCCCTTTTTGGTGATTGATGACAACCCGATTAAAGCTTACGGATAAAAGGATATTAATAGAATTTCGTATTGGTTGAGCTCCCCCTAAAGATGTGCAATGGACAGGAAAACATCGCAAAAGCACAATTTTAAAAGGAAATTTTGCAGGAGCTCCCCCAAAAACTGAGTATATAATGAAATAAGCACTTATGGAAGCTAAATATTGAATAACCATTAAAATTAAATCATTCAAAGAGACAATCATCCAACTGAGCATAAGTAAAGCATACTATCAAGCGTAACAAGTCCCAAGTTCATATGATAACAAAGTTTGGAAATGGAACTAATCGAAGGATGATAAAACTGATAAAAACGAGGTAAGCTTTCTTTCTCTTCTCCCCCTTTGGCATCAAGCACCAGAAAGGAGAACAAGGAGAGAGAGAGAGAAGACTAGTCCGACTCCTCGGAAGCATCATCAGAGCCGGACTCCTCATTGTCCTCGGACTCATCTGAGGCTGCAGGCGCTGGAGCAAAAGGATCTTCAACCTCCTCATCGCTCTCCTCATCCTCTGAACACTCCAGATTCAGATGCCTCTGAATGTCTTTTAGTCTTTTGGTGTTCTTCTTGTGCAGCTTTGCATTGCCCTTGCACAGACAAAGATGGACTTTAAGGCGCGGAGAATTGGAGAGGATGATTCACTTTGGCCGCAGCAGGAGGAGTCAGGAGGAGGAGGTACCAAGCACCTCTAGTCGGCCCGCCTAGCGGTATGGCTGGGCCTTGATCGCCCTGATCTGCACTCCTGTGTGCTTGGTATCAGACTCAAAATGCTGGTGAGTAATGTGCTCAATCATATGCATGATGAATGGAGCATACCCACAGCTTCTCTTCGGCTCCTGAGCTGTCAAGCGGATCTCATTCCAAATGAAATCAAACACATCAAAAGGACGCTGTCCAACTCGCATTCTACTCGGCGAGTTCCTTGTATAAGATGTAATGTGAGAGGCGTCACCTTCCTTGGGAGCCAGCGTCTTCCTGAAAAGTCTGTTGAGACAGGCAAAGAACGGCTTCATGCCTTTTGTGCTTCCTTCCTCAAAGTCTGCATCCTCATCATACAAAAAGTTCAGGTTGGAGGCACGAGCGAGGCTTCATTGTGAATCTGATCTTTGTCACGGCGATCGACCGGTGAATCCAAGACAATGAGCAAAATTGACATAGGAGATCTCATACCAAACTCCTTCCGTCATCCAATGCAAGGTGGAGACTCTGTCCCTGGAGATATACAAAGTGGAGTAGAAGCGAGCGATGATCTCAATATTCCAATCATGCTTTGAAAACTCATTATTCTTTTAGTCCCAGCTTCTTTCACAAGCTGCAATGACCTCTGTGAAAGTGGCATCATCACCGCGGCCATGTAATCCCGATCAACCTTTGCATCGTAATGACTGGATTCTTCCTTGTCGTAATGATAGATTCATAGAAATCTCTTGAAAGAAAGTCCGAAGCGATAGTCACGAGAAGCGTGCTTCCGCCTGAGTTCTGCTCTCGGCTTCGCGCACTTTGGCGGCTTTTCCTTTATAGCTCATGGGTTTCCTCTTGAGACGAGGATTCCTCTCTGCTTGCACGAGCCTTGGAATTGCTGGAGTGCAGGCTGGTTGAGGTTGAGAAGCTCGCCATCGCTTTGCCCTTCCTAGAAGGCAATGGCGCCTCGAGGTACATTCAGCCTGCGAGCGGGAGGGTCGATGGAGGGTCACGAATCTGGATGCCAGGTCCTCCACTGCCTCCACCTCTTCCTCTACCCGCAGCCCTTTTGGTTCTTGCTCCTGTTGGAGTCTGCCTTGGCCTTTTGGAGCCCACCACTGCTTTGGAGTGCGGTGAAGTGAGCCACCTTGACTGGGATCCATTGTTCTAAGGACAAGAGCGGAATCGATTAAGCTAATGAGAGAAACAGCATTGGATTGATTTTCATTCTGTTGACATCGGAAGTTCCGATTTCACATCGGAAGTTCCGACATGTGGTCGGAAGTTCCGATATTTTCGATCGGAATGTCCGATGTATACGGATCTAGATCAACACAACGTTTTCTCAAAAACCAACCGATAGAAAGGAATGATATTTGATAGATTTGAACCAAAGGAATAGATGAACAAGTTCACCGAAACGATTTCTCGAAAAGACGCCCTAGATCCAAAAGGAAAGGATTGAGCCCTAGGGTTTACCTCGCGAGGAACACGGAGAAATCGCGCGGAGATGAGGGTCCTCTTCAAGATGCAATCCTTCCCAAGCGAAGATCGGAAGTTTCGAGAGGTCGGAAACTCCGATAACGGCACAAAGATGAAAAGGGGAAGGAGAGGCTAAAGAGACACAAGGAAAAGGACAAGAGAAAGTGAAAGGGTACGGGCACTTAAGTGCGGAGCCCACATCGGATGTTCCGATAAAATATCGGAAGTTCCGATGTGGAACAACTGCCAGACATCGGATAGTCCGATGATTGGATCGGATGTTCCGATGTGCTGAATTTTCCAAATCGAGAAAGATACAAGGATTTTGAGTGAAGTCTCAAAACTCGAGTCATATGAACTTAGGGAGGATCATTCCACTTGTCATCAGTAAGCATCCAAGCAATCAAAACTATGATTACAAGTGAATTGATCCGAGATTAAGATCCAACTAAAAGCTTTTGAAATTCACTCAATAACTTTTTTCAATCATTTTATTTTGAAATTGAGCTAGTTAGCAGTAATCAATGAGTGCAATCTTTCAAGACACATTCCGATAGTCTAGGATGTTTAGCTCACTTCTAAGCTCGCAAAAGCGCTTCTCATCTAGAGGTTTGGTAAAGATATCGGCCAATTGTTTTTCGGTTCTCACATAGGTAATATCTATGTCTCCCTTCAGAGAGTGATCTCTAAGGAAGTGGTGTCGGATATCTATGTGCTTGGTCCGAGAGTGTTGAACGGGATTGTTGGCTATTTTGATCGCACTCTCATTGTCACATAAGAGTGGTACCTTTTCCATACAAAAACCAAAATCCTTCAAGGTTTGCCTCATCCATAACAATTGTGCACAACAACTTCTGCGGCAATGTATTCGGCTTCCATGATAGATAAAGCAACTGAATTTTGTTTCTTTGAGGACCAAGACACTAGTGATCTACCTAGAAATTGACAAGTCCCCGAAGTGCTTTTTCTATCCACTTTGCAACCCGCATAATCAGCATCCGAATAACCAATCAAATCGAATTTTGATCCTTTAGGATACCAAAGCCCTAAACTAGGTGTGTGAACTAAATATCTAAGAATTCTTTTCACGGCTACTAGGTGGCACTCTCTCGGAGCGGCTTGAAATCTTGCACACATACAAACACTAAGCATAATATCATGCCTAGATGCACAAAGGTAAAGCAATGAACCTATCATGGATCGATATACCTTTTGATCCACAGGGTTACCTTCTTCATTTAGACCAAGATGACCGTTGGTTGTCATTGGTGTATGAATTGGCTTGGCATTCTCCATGTCAAATTTCTTGAGCATATCTTTGATGTACTTTGTTTGACATAGGAACGTCCCTTCCTTGAGTTGTTTGATTTGAAATCCAAGAAAGAATTTCAATTCACCCATCATTGACATCTCGAATCTCTTCGTCATCAACCTACTAAATTCTTCACAAAAGCTTTTATTAGTAGAACCAAATATAATGTCATCGACATATATTTGGCACACAAATAAGTCATTATCAACATATTTTGTGAAGAGAGTAGGATCGACTTTACCAATTTCGAAACCCTTATTAATAAGAAAATCCTTAAGACATTCATACCATGCTCTAGGTGCTTGCTTAAGCCCGTAGAGCGCCTTATGGAGTTTGTATACATGAGTGGGGTTCTTGTGGTCCTCCATTCTGGCGGTTGCTCAACATAGACTAATTCGGCGATTGGACCATTTAGGAAAGCACTCTTGACATCCATTTGATAAAGCTTGAAATCATGGTGAGTAGCAAATGCAACCAATATACGAATTGATTCTAGTCTAGCAACGGAGCATAAGTCTCACCAAAATCCAAACCTTCAATTTGAGTGAATCCTTGAGCTACCAACCGAGCTTTATTTCTTGTAACAACTCCGTTCTCGTCTTGTTTGTTGCGGAAGACCCATTTGGTTCCAATCACGTTTTGACTAGGCCTTTCCACTAGTGACCATACTTTGTTTCTAACAAAGTTGTTAAGCTCTTCATGCATAGCCATTATCCAATCCGGATCTCTTAGTGCATCTTCAACCTTCAAAGGTTCCAAAGTAGACACAAAGGAGTAAAATTCACAAAAATTAGCTACTCTAGAGCGTGTAGTTACTCCCTTTTGAATGTCACCGAGAATGTTATCGACGGGGTGGTCTCTTTGGATACTTTGATGCACCCTCGGATGTGGCATTTGAGAGACTTGTTGGATTGGTTCAAGGTCTTTCATCTTGAGCATCCTCCACGAGTTTGCTTGTACTCCCTTGAGGTATGCCTTGACTTTGAGTTGAAGTGGGAGGCTCCACTTGTGTAGATGAATTGTCTTGATCCACCTTTTCTTGCGGTCTCACTTCACCTATTGCCATCTTCTTGATTGCAATGCTTGGTTCTTCCTCATTTTCTAGCACATTTAAATCAACTTGCTCTACTTGAGAGCCGTTAGATTCATCAAATGTCACGTCTCTCGCTATTTCAACACAAATAGGAAGTTTTGTTGAAAACACGATAAGCGTAGGCATTTGATCCATATCCTAGCAGGAAACCTTCATCGATCTTAGGAGCGAATTTGGAGTTCTTAGGCTTCTTGTTTAGGATGAAGCATTTACTACCAAAAACTCTGAAATATGAGATGTTCGGTTTGTTACCGGTGAGGAGTTCGTATGCCGTTTTCTTCAATATTTTGTGGAGATATAATCGGTTGATGGCATGACAGCGGTGTTGACGGCTTCGCCCAAAATTGATCGGAAACCTTGTATTCATCAAGCATTGTCCTTGCCATCTCGATCAAAGTCCGGTTCTTCCTTTCTACTACTCCATTTTGTTGAGGGGAGTATGGAGCGGAGAACTCATGCTTGATCCCTTCTTCATCAAGGAATTCTTCGACTTGAGTATTCTTGAATTCGCTTCCATTATCGCTTCGAATCTTCTTGATCTTCAACTCGAATTCATTTTGGGCTCTTCTCGCAAACTTCTTGATTATCCCTTGCGTCTCACTTTTCTCTTGCAAAAGAATACCCACGTGAAGCGAGAGAAATCATCAACAATAACTAAACCATACTTGTTACCTCCGATGCTTATATAAGCAACGGGTCCGAAGAGGTCCATGTGTAAAAGCTCCAATGGTTTTGTCGTTGTCATGATATTCTTCGCGGGATGACGCTCCAACTTGCTTTCCGGCTGACAGCGCTACAAATCCTATTTTTCTCAAACTCAACATTCGTTAGTCCAATGATATGATCACCTTTTAGAAGCTTGTCGAGGTTCCTCATGCCAACATGGGCTAGCCGGCGATGCCACAACCAACCCATGCTAGACTTTGCCATTAAGCATGTTTGAAGTTTAGCGCTATTTGAGTTGAAATCAACCAAATAGAGCTTACCCTTCAAATACCCTTTAAAAGCAATTGAGGAATCGTCTCTTCTAAAGATGGTCACACCAAAGATTAGTAAATAGACAGCTTGTAACCCATCTCGCAAAGTTGCGACACGGATAGCAAATTGTAATTTAAGGATTTAACTAGAAGAACATTTGAAATGGAATGATCATTAGAAATAGCAATTTTACCTAATCCCATTACCTCACCTTTACCATTGTCACCAAACACAATATTTTCATATTGTGACCCTTTTTCATCAAAAGATGAAAACATTTTCTTTTCTCCGGTCATGTGGTTTGTGCAACCACTATCAAGCACCCAACTTGATCCACCGGAGGTATAATCCTACAAGATCACATTAGACTTTGCTTTTAGGTACCCAAATCCTTTTGGGTCCTTGCATGTTAGAGATCAAAACTTTTGGTACCCACACCTTCTTCTTGCTCTTTTCACTAGAGTTGTGGGCACCGACAAAATGAGCAATCACTTTACCACGGTGATTTCTCTTCAACATATAAGAAGCAAAGTGAATAGAATAAGATGCATGATGTTGAGGATGCTTCTCAGATTCTTGCCTGGTCTTGATGACATGTGTGGTGGTCAATGGTTGTTTGTCATTTCCTTTGACAAACTGGATGCATTCCTTACCTCTTACCACCACACGGTCATTTCTTTTGCATTCATTCTTATCATATCCAAGCCCTTCTTTATTTTTGTTTCCTCGACCATTTATGGTCTTATATAAGGCATCCTTGGATTGATAAGTTTTCATGCAACCGTACCTTACCAAGGCACTTAGTCTCTCGTTTTCGCTTTTTAATACTTGCATGAATTGGGAGTTAGTAGTGCAAGCATTAACATCAACATTGTAGCAACGAGAGCAACCATTGCTAGTGGAAGGAATAGATGTTACTTGTAAATCATCAATTGGAGAACTAATATCATTAAGAGATTCAATTTGCACTTCAAGAGCTTGGAGATTGTTTTCCAGACTTATTACATTCTCTTGAAGTGACTCATTTGAACCCTTAAGCATTTCAATTGAATTATTAGCCAAATCAAGCTTTTTGGTTAACAATTCAATAGTCTCCTTTTCTTTAGTGAGGACCTTCTCGAGAGCAAGAGTTTTCTTCTTTTCACAAATTAGCAACTCTTCTTGCTTCTCAAGAGTTTCCTCTTGACTATCTATTCTTTTCAATAGCTTATGAATCTTAGCAATAGCCGATTTGCTCAAATCACAAAATAGAGCATCATCATCATCATCACTCTCTAATTCACTATCACTACTAGGGGGTTTGGTTTTAGCCATTACCTTGCGCCCTTTGGCCATAAGACAAATAGGCGCGTCATAGTCGGAGTCGTTGTCGCTCAATTCCGCGAATAGCGACTTTGTCGGTGGAGTGGCTTCTATGGCGAGGGTGGCGACTCCTTCATCATCAGTGTCGGAGTCGGAGTCGTTTGAATCCCATTCTTCTCCAATGTGAGCTCGCCCCGAGTACTTCTTCTTGTACGTCTTGTTCTTCTTGAGCGGCTCATTCTTCTTGGTCTCATTTGGGTTGTTGTTATTCTTTGACAGTCGGCGATGAAGTGTCCAACCTCACCGCACTCATAGCAAGCCCTCTTCTCGTTTCTTCTTCTCCTTGACTTGTCATTGAAGTTCTTCTTGTATTTGCTTGACCCGTCATATTTGAGGAACTTTTTGAATTTCCTTACAAATAGAGCCAAGTCTTCTTCGTCTTCGCTCTCATCTTCCTCATCATCACTTGATGTTGATTCTTCCTTCTTACTTGCCTTCAAAGCTATTTGCTTCGGTCTTGAGCTCGAGCTTTGCTTGGCAAGGTTCTTCACTTCTTTTGCTTCTTCTTCCATGAGCTCATGTGAAAGAATCCTTCCGAGCACATCATTTGGAGTGAGCCTCTTGAAGTCTTTTCGCTCTCGTATAAGGGTTACGAGAGTCGAATTCCTTGGAGCAAAGGCTCTTAGCATCCTCTTCACCACGACATGCTCCGTCATATCCTTGCTTCCAAGCCCTCTGATCTTGTTCACGAGGATCATCAAACGATCATACATTTGTTGAGGCGTCTCATCATCATTCATGACAAATCTCCCCAACTTTCCTTCAAGTAACTCAATTCTTGATTCCCTTACACTTGATGTTCCTTCATGAGCTACTTGGAGTGTGTCCCATATCTCTTTTGCTTCTTCTAGACCATCAACCTTGTTGAATTCTTCGGGACTCAAGGCTCCAAGCAAAACACTTGCGGCTTGAGCATTTCGGTGGATGTTCTGTTCTTGTTATGTGTAAGCTCCATGTCGTCTTCCAAGCATGTCTAGACCTGTACACACAATCTTCCAAACACTGGGATGGAGAGACATCAAATGCATTTTCATCTTGTGCCTCCAAGCGGAATAGTACGTGCCATCGAAAAATGGTGCACGCCTGAGGGCACAGAATATAGGAATGCGAAGAAGAAGTATTTAATTTTTCGTAGTTAAAAGGAATTTGAGCTCCCTGCGATGACGTTGAAGTGTCACCTTCCTTGGTCTTCGCAGGAGTTCCATGTCCGACCTTTGGACTATCTTCTTCCCCGACACGACAACCTTCAATCCAAAGGTTAGCCATCACGTTCCTTCAAGCGGTTAGGCCTTCGAGAAGGTTTGGCTCTGATACCAATTGAAAAGATGAGAAAGTTGCCTAGAGGGGGGGGGTGAATAGGCAATTTAAAATTTAAACTAAATTTGTCGCAGCGGAAAGAGTATCGGAACTTCCGGAGTTGGATCGGAACTTAGATGTAATCTAACTTCCGATTCCAGATCGAATGTCCGATCTACTTTTGACACGGACAATTAATAACTGAGAGAATGAACTTGAGAAGCAGTCTAAGAACGATAATACGACTAAATAAAGAGACAAGCTTAAGTAAGGAAGGCAAAGACGCGGATTTGATCCCGGAGTTCGGATTCTTGAGGGAATCCTACGTCTCCGTTGAGGAAGCTCCAAAGAGCCGGGTCTTTTCCAACCCTTTCCTCCCAAACCTCGGTCACACTTGAGGCTTGGTTCCACTATTTGGTTCCTTTCCTTTCGGAGGCGGAGCCGGCCTTCACAAACTTTTCACGGCAACCCACAATCCTTGGGAGCTCGTGAACGACGCCTAGCCGTCTAGGAGTCCTTCAACCTCCAAGAGTAACAAATGCACGTTGATCGATCTTGGAGGAACACTCTAATGCTCAAGATGGAAGACACTTCCTTTTCACTCTAGCTCCAAATCTCACTTCTAGTCCTCACTCCTTGGATGATCCCTAAGATCAAAGAGGAGGGCTCAAAAGTAGACTAGAGAGGGCTCAAGGTGCACTAGAGTTCTGCCAAATAGAGTGTGTAACCCTCAAATGAGAGAGGGTGGGGTATTTATAGTTTCTTGCAAAAACTAGCCGTTATACTCCCACTCACCGCATATCTAACTTCCGATATCAACATCGAATGTCCGATATGTACAAATAATCGTAACTCAAGCGCACTTTAGTCGTTACACAAGATGCATCGGAACTTCCGATATCAACATCGGAACTTCCGATGTTCCCGTAAATGCCCTTGACAAAATGCTTCTAAGTCCACATCGGACTATCCGATATCAACATCGAACTTCCGACTTAATCATCGGAAAGTCCGATTAATATATCGAATGTCCGATCAATCCAAGAGCTCCCTTTTTCAGGTTAGAACACATCGGAACTTCCGATGTTAAATATCGGAACTTCCGATCTTTACAGAGCACCTAGAAAGCTTTACAACGTATCGGAACTTCCGATCGTAAATATCGGAACTTCCGATACATCTTCTACGATCGGATCAAGCAAACATGCACATCGGAATGTCGGTCACATCGAACTTCCGATGTAATATCGGAATGTCCGACTTGAACTTAGATAAAAACACATTCCGGTGCATGCACGATGACTTAGGATCTCAATAAGATTTGAAGTAACATTCATCTGAGCATAGAGACTACTCTAGATCATCTACGATGCATCCCTCTTAATAGTACGGCATTCCTACGACACAAAGCATAGAAAAATTAAATTACGAAGCCGTTTTACTCGCTTGAATTCGTTTGAGGGTTTCCTTCGCATGTAGAGAATCTCACATTTACTCTTTTACCTGTTCACAAACTCATTGAAGACATTAGTCCTTTTAATCGTTTGTCATTAATCAACCAAAACCAATTTAGGGGCCTAGATGCACTTTCAAGGGGATAGCCATGCCTGTTGGTAGGCCGAAGTGTGGACCTTTTCCCTGTGATGAGCAGTCAAGCGCGGTGTGTGTGTCCTCACGACCCGCCGTATGCGCCTTCGTGAGTGCGCTTGTACTTTTGCAGCGGGGAATCGCTCCAGTTCATGTTTGTTGATACAACGGTGTACGCCTTGCTATGGGGTAATGCCGCGGCCAACAATTCGCCGTCGTCACGATGAGTATTCCGTGGCCGCCTGAGTGGTGGTTGGCCTCTTATCGCCATAGCAGTGGGTTTGTCGCCACCGGTCTTTGGGGTGTGGCTATAACCTCAACGATGGGAAAGAATAGATCATTCTTGTATATCGGATACCTCGTGTATCGCGTGTACCCTGGATGACAGGGATGCAAGTCTGAGTTGTGTTTGGGTAAAGTGCGCAAACTCTGCAGAGTATCAAATAATTCTAATCGATTAGCCGTGCTCACTGTTATGAGCAAATCTTCTCTAATCATATCAAGTATAGAAATTTGGTTTGGTTTTGAAAATGAAAATCTATTTCGAGCTCGGTATAAAGTATGTGGTGGACACGGTACTTGATAGACTTATGGATATGTGGATATGATACTTGGAGGATTTATGAATATGTATGGATGTCGATTCAGTATCCCAAATTGCGACCATGGATGGTGGCAAATTGTGGAGCTCGATTGTTACATATCTTGTAAATATGTTTTATTCAAAGCTACTGTCTTTCAAATTATGTATTACTTTTCGATGAACTGCTTTAAATCCAAATTTTCGCAACTAACCCAAAGGTAAAAGCTTTATCCGTTGAATCAGCATGCATTTAATTATATTTGCATACACTAAAGTCTTGCGAGTACATACGTGTACTCACCGTTGCTGCTAACCCTTTTTCCACAGAGGAAGGTAATGATGATGTCCCGGATGATGGCGAGCCCCTTTTCTGCGAGTGTTGCGGCTTCGTTCGTCTTCCCTCCAGTCAGTAGCCTGTGGGGTGGTCAGGCCAGCTGCGCTGGTTGTCTTTCTTTTGTTTCCGCTGTCGCTTTACTTCTTTTGGATTCTGTAATGTACTCGTGTAAGATTTACACCCAGTTATGTAAATTATATTAGTTTATCTTTTCGTGCATTGATACTCGTGTTGTTGGTACGCGATCTTTGGGCTCTTGATCCAGGGATCGATGATCGATGCGTCTGAGCACCGTCCGGTAAGGGTTGATCCGTCGATCGAATTTTTAGATTCAGATCTCCGGTGTCGAGGCTTCCTGTTGCTATACGGTGCTATACGCTACAGTAGTCGACGTACAGTACGGTATAGGAAGAGGGGTCCTCACACCTCGGGGTTTCAACTACACCTTTTGCGTAAGTTGTACGGGGGAGCGTACCGTAGCAATAGGTAGGTACCCATCTAACGGTTGGTTGGCCTAGATTTCGCCTTCGCTAAGGGAAGGGCTAGTGCGCAACAACCGGGGAGGTCCACTTGTGTAGTTAAAGGCTTCCGAAAGGCTTTGTTACGGACTCTCGCCTCTGTGACGTTTGACTGTATCTTGTGGGTAAAGTGCATAACCTCTGCAGAGTGTAAAATCTATTCGAATAGCCGAGTCCGCGGTACTAGACACTGCTCGGGAATTACAGTTAAGGGTTAGATTTTCATGAAAACAACTTGGTCTTTAGAAAAATGCTTGGGATTGGAATGTTGAATTGGACTTAGGATGATAAATGCTTTACTTGTTCATTTATTGCAAAGTTATTACCTTATCCATTGTTTTACTGCTTTGCAATCTATTACTGTATTTACGCATGCTGCTTTACGGCAATGAACCTGTTATCCTATCCTTTGTATTAAGCCATGCATATAGAGTATTAGCTTGCATTCTGTGCATGACTTGCAGAGTACCAAGTACTCACCCTTGCCTCAATACAACATCAGTTGAAGAGGAGTCGACGCCAGCATCGGAGGAAGAACTTCAGGTGGAGCCAACAAACTAGGGGCGAGCCCAGTCAGTTGCCTGTGGTATACTGGATGGCGCCACATTGATGCTTTAATTCCGCTGCAATTTATTTCCTTAATAAGTTTTCGCCCTGTGTGGCGTACTCTTGTAACTTGACCATAAGGTCAAGCAACCAGTTTGTTTTTAATTAAAGTACTTTATTATTCCGATGAGTATGTTTGTGATATTTATCGATGTTGAGACTGTGTGCACTAGCGTGATCCTGGACTAGTACTGAATACACAGAGGGTCCGGATTTGCAAATTCGGGTCCCGACAGAGGTGGTATCAGAGCCATACTGACTGTAGGACTACCCTTAGCTAGAATGGTTATATTGAGGATAAAACCTATTTTCTAAAGTTAAAACTTGACAAGATGATGAATGAAATCTAGCCTTATCCTCTTTCTCTCTTTTCATACCCCTTGCTGAATTCTTTTTGTCTCCACCTTGGTTTTCAAAATGTTGCGCTCTTACGCGAGTAATCTTTTGGTAGATGAGGATGCTCAAAACTACGCCGAGCGTGAGGAAGGTTACGCCGCTGAGTTATGGCGTATGTTACAGGTGCTTGGAGGCTTTGAGAGGCCGCTCTACCAAGGAACTACCATTATCAAGGCAGGACTGGTCATTGGATGGGATGTCAAGATCACTGTGTATGCTCACGAGAAGACGAAGTTTAGTCGCCCATGCTACTTCACGGCCAGGAGGTCTACATTTGAGATGGGAATCCAGGAGGTGTCGCGCCGAGCTATGAGACGCATCGCTCGCACCTACTCCAGGGAGTTGGAAGGCACAGTGTTCCGCCACCACCCACGCAGAGACAACAGGATTGAGCGAGAGCCGATAGAAGATAAAGATGTCATTGTCACACATTTGGCAAGGTTTGTCGTCGCTCAAGAGAATGTGATCGACGATACGGTTCTGGAATTACAGAAGGCTCGAGATGAAGTCAAGGATGTGAAGAAGCATCTGCAAGAGACTATGGGATACTTAGCTTACTCTATTCAGAGGGTTTGTGAGCTAGAGATGGCACTGTACGGAGCAGATCCAGAGCCGGTGTTGGAGTTAAACGACCAAGACCCTGAGGAGGATCCAGAAGAGGCGCCACCTATAGCACAGCCAGAACAACAGCCTATACCGCAGCCAGATCCAGAGCCAGAGGAAGATGTTGCATCATCGGCTACCGTTGTTGAGGGGCATGGTGATTGCTTCGCGCCGATGCCGCCGCACCCACCGAAGGCAGGCTGTGGAGGTTGGATCGATGAGTGAGTGATAGGTTTCGTAGTTGGGACTCCTTCGTCGAGTCACGTCTAAGAATAAGAGACACCCTTAGAGGCGTTGGATTTTCATTGATTGCTGAGTGTGCAGTATGTGTTGCAAGGCCCTTAAGCATTGTAAGCAACCATACCAAGTTATTCCTATTGAATAATTAATAAAGTCGGATTTTGAGTTACACCTTCCTCCCCGCATAAGTTACTCTACTACTTGTCTTGGCTTGTTCCCCTCTCGTCTCTAAACCTTGGAGCAATCGACAGATGGTGAACACTCACGGAAACCTTAGAGGCAACGGAAGTGGTTCTCGCCCAGCTGGAAACCCCAATGATAGAGCACCTGCACCCCAGCCCGCACAGCCAGTGGACATGCAAAACTTCGGAGCATTCCTTGCTGCACAGACCCAGTAGATGCATGCCATGATGCAGCAAATGCAGCAAGTCACTGCTCAGGCCACTGCAAATCAAGTCAATCAGGGGCAGCGCCAGGGTTCAAGATTGTCAGAATTTATGAGGACTCATCCACCCACATTCTCTGGGAATGCCAACCCATTGGAGGCAGATAATTGACTGAGGTCAATTGAAAGGAAGCTACACATCACCCAGTGTGTGGCAAATGAGAGGGTGCTCTACGCCTCTCATCAGCTAGAAGGAACTGCAGCAGAATGGTGGGATAACTTCTGCGCCACACGGGAGAACCCACAGGACATCACTTGGGAGGAGTTCACAGCTGCTTTCCGCTAGTATCATGTACCATAAGGAATCATGGACCTCAAGAAGGAGGAATTCAGAGCTCTAAAGCAAGGCAGCCAGTCAGTGGCTGATTATCTCAACAAGTTTACCCAGCTGGCACGCTACGCACCTGAAGATGTGGCAACAGACAAGGCCAGGCAGTCCCGATTCATGAAAGGACTGAACTCAGGATTGCAGGTGGGACTGATTACCCACACATTTCCTGACTTCCAAGAGTTGGTGAACAAGGCGCTCATCCTCGAGGACAAGCGCAAAGAACTGGATGACAGCAGGAAGCGCAGAATGCAACAACAGGGATCGCACCAGGGATCACAGCAGCGTTTGAGAGTTGCGCCAAATCAGTTTTTCAGATTCCAGTCGTAGAATGCAGCAAGGACACTGTCACCAGCATCGAGACCTGCTAATCAGAATTATCAGACACCAGCTCCAGCTAGGAACGTTGCTGCAAGCAGCCAGCAGGGCACAGTGAGGCGTTGCTACATCTGCAATGAACCAGGGCACTTCTCCAACAGCTTCCCAAAGAAGACAGCAGGAGTGACCCCAGTTCGCTTCAATCTGGGAACCACACCAGCCAGAGCACCTACACCAGGAGCCAACCGTGGGACAGCGCAGCCAGGAGCCGCACCCCAGACCGTGGTGAGAGGCCGAGTCAATCACGTGACCGCGGATGCACTTCAGAATGCTATGGACGTCGTACTAGGTAAGTTACTTGTCGACTCAGTACCTGCAACAGTTTTGTTCGATTATGGAGCTTCGCATTCGTTTGTATCTCAAGGTTTTGCTGCTAAAAATGATTTGGAGATTTCAAGACTTAAATGCATGCTTCTAGTTCAAACCCCTGGTTCTGAACTCCGAACTAAAGTAGGATGTTCTGCGGTGAAAATATTAATAGATGGGGTAGAGTTCCTAGCGAACCTTATCATGCTGGAAACTCAGACCTTAGATGTCATTTTCGGAATGGATTGGTTATCCAAGCACAAGGCTGTACTCGACTGTGGAAGAAGAATTATATCTGTTGAGAGCCCTTGTGGGAGAAAAGTGGAGTTTCAAGCGACCGCCGTTCGTGATGGACAGTTAATGGTCAACAGCGCGAGGGCGATCAGCATAGAAGATGTCTCAGTGGTGAATAAGTATCTGGATGTTTTCCCTGAAGATTTACCTGGTATGCCGCCAGATAGAGACATAGAGTTCGTGATTGAGTTAGTACCTGGAACAACACTGATAGCAAAGAGACACTATCGGATGTCAACTGATGAATTGGTAGAGATTAAGAAGCATCTTGAAGAGTTGATGGAGAAAGGATTCATCAGACCAAGTTCTTCACCATGGGGAGCACCCGTTCTGTTCATCAAGAAGAAGGACGGAAGTTTCAGGATGTGCATAGATTATCCTGCACTTAATGAAGTCACCGCGAAGAACAAGTATCCGCTACCCAGGATCGATGACCTGTTTGACCAGCTGAGAGGAGCCGGAGTATTCTCCAAAATTGATCTGAAATCAGGGTATCACCAGCTGAAAATCCGATCGGAGGATATCCCGAAGACCGCATTCTCGTCGAGATACGGACACGATGAGTTTACCGTTATGTCCTTTGGTCTGACAAATGCACCAGCTTATTTCATGAATCTGATGAATAAGGTTTTCATTGAGTATCTGGACAAATTCGTAGTTGTGTTCATAGATGATATCCTAATCTACTCCAAGACAAAGCAGGAACACGCAGAACACCCGAGGTTAGTATTGGAGAAGCTGAGGGAGCAGCAACTCTTCGCCAAGTTCAGTAAGTGCGATTTCTGGAAGGACAAGGTAGAATTCCTTGGACATGTGATGACCGCAGAAGGAGTTGCAGTTGATCCGAGCAAAGTAGAAGCCGTGTTACACTGGGAACAGCCGAAGACAGAGACCCAGATTCGGAGTTTCCTTGGAATGGCAGGTTACTACCGCCGCTTCATTGAAGGCTTTTCAACGATTACGAGACCTCTTACGCAATTGTTGAAAAAGTAGAAGAAGTTTAGCTGGGCGCCGGAGTGCGAAAAAGGTTTTCAGGAGCTGAAGAAGCGATTGACATCATCCCCGGTATTAGTTCTGCCTGATGTTAATCAAATTTTTGATATCTATTGTGATGCATCACGCCAGGGACTTGGATGCGTGTTGATGCAAAATCGGAAGGTTGTCGCTTATGCGTCAAGGCAGCTGAGGCCGCATGAGGAGAATTACCAGACACATGACATAGAATTAGCTGTCGTAGTGCATGCGTTGAAGTTGTGGCGTCATTATCTGATTGGGAACAGATGTGAGGTGTATACGAACCATAAAAGTCTCAAATACATATTTACCCAATCCGACTTGAATATGAGGCAGAGGAGATGGTTGGAGTTGATCAAGGACAACAATGTCGAAATCCATTACCATCCCGGAAAGGCCAATGTGGTGGCCGATGCTTTGAGTCGGAAAAGCCACACTGTGAATATGTTGATAGCAGAAAGTCAGGACGAATTATGCAAGGAATTTCAGAAGATGCAGATTGAGGTGGTACCTGAAGGATTCTTGGGCGCGTTGGAAGTGAAGCCTACCCTGGAAGACCAGATCCGCGAAGGGCAAAAGGATGATGCCAAGATTCTGAGGATCAAGTCCAAAATGGGAGAAGGCAAGGCTAAGGACTTCAGGCTAGATGAGCAGGGCTTGTGGATCAAAGATCGCATCTGCGTGCCAAACAGGAAGGAGCTGAAGTAGTTGATTCTAAAAGAAACTCATGACTCCAAGTATTCCATTCACCCTGGGAAGTGCCAAGATGTATCAAGACCTGAAGGAAAGGTTCTGGTGGCCGAGCATGAAACGTGAAGTTGCCGAACACGTTGTGTTGTGCGATATCTATCAGAGAGTCAAGGCTATGCATTAGAGGCCCGTTGGGTTGTTACAGCCATTGAAGATACCTGAGTGGAAGTGGGAAGAAATAGGGATGGATTTCATTACCGGGTTGCCAAAAACTCAAGGGGGATATGACTCCATATGGGTTATAGTGGACCGGTTGACTAAGGTCGCCCATTTTATCCCTGTGAAGACCACTCACTCGGGAGATAAGTTAGCAGAACTATACATGACCAGGATCGTCTGTTTGCACGGAGTAACAAAGAAGATCGTATCGGACAGAGGTACCCAATTTACCTCGAGATTTTGGAATAAGTTGCATGAGGCCATGGGGACCCGTTTGAACTTCAGTACATCATATCATCCGTAGACGGAAGGACAGACTGAAAGAGTTAATCAGATTCTAGAGGATATATTAAGAGCTTGTGCATTGGCTTATGCTACCTCTTGGGAAAAGAGTCTGCCATATGTGGAGTTCAGCTACAATAACAGCTATCAGGCCAGCTTACAGATGGTGTCATTTGAAGCCTTGTATGGTCGACCCTGTCGAACACAGTTGAACTGGAATGAGACAGGGGAACGACATGTCTTCGGACCAGATATTCTTCAAGAAGCTGAAGAGCAGATTGCCATGATCCGGGAAAGACTAAAGATAGCTCAGTCGAGACAGAAAAGTTACACGAATAACCGTCGCAGAGACTTGGGATTTGAACCAGAGGATTTCGTGTACCTAAGGGTTACACCCCTCAAGGGAGTTAAGAGATTCCACGCCAAAGGGAAACTCGCACCGCGGTATGTTGGACCCTTTAAGATCATGAGCCGTAAGGGAGAAGGTTCTTATCAGTTGTAGTTGCCGCAGTCCTTGGCGGGAGTACATGACGTGTTCCATGTATCTCAACTGAACAAGTGTCTTCGAGTACCAGACGAGCAGACACCATTAGAATCAATAGAGCTGCAGGAGGATCTGACTTACAGGGAGCACCACGTGAAGATTCTGGACACCATGAATCGAGAGACGAGAAATAAGTCAACCCGTTTCTGCAGAGTCCAGTGAAGCAACCATGCTGAGAGCGAAGCGACTTGGGAGCGTGAAGAGGATTTGAAGAAGGAGCTTCCGAACCTATTCCTTAGTCAGCCCTGAATCTCGGGGACGAGATTCTGTTAAGGGGGGAGGTTTGTAACACCCCAAATTTTTGGTTTTCATGAATAAAAATAAAATTTGGCATTTTTGAGTATTTTTGGAATTTATTTGGATTTATTTTGAATTTAATTTGAATTTATACCCTTTTGAAATAATTAAATACTTACAAGTTACAAATAAAATTTTGTTGTAAATATTTTATTTGAGTCCAAAATGTCTCAAAGTATTTTTTAGAATTTTTCTGGAATTTTTCTGATTATTTTGCTATTTTCTCGAATTATTTGAATTTCTAGAAATTAATTTGAATATTTAATCGCTGGATAATCGAATGGGTTTGTACTGTTCATCCGACCGAGTCGGACCGAACTAGACCCGAGTCCGACTCGAACCAGACTCGAGTCTGACCCGAACCCAACCAAACCCTAGAATCGCAACCGTTGGATCGAGATCCAACAGCCGCGATTGCGCCATGTCGCCCACGTGGGAACCGGGTTCGACTCGATCGTGGCCGTGCGATCCGAGCCATTGATCATTTTCGCATGGACGGCCGTGATCGCGCCACATCACCCAGTCCGAGTCCTCGCCGGACTTCGCCGCCGCCCGCGTGTGGACCTCAGTTTTCACAGATTTCACAGAAGCCGAGGCCCCTATTTAATGCGCCGCCACCACCACCGTGTAGCCCTCTTCCATGCGCACCCGTAGCCCTAAGCCACCGAGGTCAAGCCGCCGCCGCTAGCCCGCAAGAGCACGCCGTAGTTGGAATTGCCCTCCGCCACTGTTTTTCGCTGTTTCCGCCGCCGTCCGCCGTCCTCCGCCGTCACCGAGCCCAGATCCGGATCCGTCGCGACGAGCTGCACCTTGGAGCACCACTCACCTCGCCGGAGCATGCTCAAAACACAACGGGCTTGGTCGTTGTCGGTGTTTCGTGCACCGGCAATACGGATTTCTGGTTAGTGGGGGCTGCGCGCTCCCTTTCCCCGAATGGTCGACTCAAGGAGTCAAGGGTGTATACTGGTTCGGGTTGAATGTCCCTACTCCAGTCCGTGTGTGGGTATGTATTTCCTCTGGGTAAACAAGGGGCGTTACAGGCGAGGAAGTGTTCCTAGAGTTTGTCCGACCAGCCTCTAGTCCGGTCGGCCAGGGTCTCCTCTTTCTTGTTGTTTACCTACTGTTTCTCGCTCTCCCCCTCCCCGGGGCTCTGCCTTTCCTTATATAAACGGAAAAGTGGCAGGTTACACGGGAGTCTGGAAAAGAAAAAAGAAAGGGGTACTAAACGCCTCGTAGTCTGGCCTCCTGTCTTGTCGTCTCGTAGTCTCGTCTCCTGTCAGGTCACTCGCTTCCCCCGACGCGGGTTGGTAGGCTCGCCTGAGGGGGCCGGTGGTCGTCCCAGTCAGAGGTGTTGTACTGCTTCGTTCACCCGTCTGGTGCTTGCGTCATTACACTTGACTCTTGGTCCTTTCTCGGGAAGGGACCACCAACCCTGATGGGGACGTCAAGGGTAGTCACGTACGTCGGGCAGCTGGCCCGAAGTGGGCGGGGGACTCGGCGTCCCGACCGCTAGGGAAGCCGACCCCCCGGGTGGTCGGAGCAACGGGCGTCCGACCGAGCGGGGTCGGAACGCACCAGGTGCCCCAACCCAAGATGTTGGAGCCGCCTGAGGCCTGGCTCAGGCCGAGGCCTGGTCACCCTCGGGGCCCACGGACCCTTCGCAAAGGCTGGGCTTTTAAGGAGCAGCCCGTCCACCGTTCCGGGCTGCTGGGAGTACCCATGGTATGTATACTCGTCAGTCGTCTTCTCCGTCTCCGGCAAGCTCGAGTCGCCGTGCCGCCATCGACACCGGCAAGATTGAACGACCACGGTGAGCCACGTTACCCCGAAACCCTAAAAAACCATATTAGATCTAGACCGTTAGATCTAGATCCAACGATCCACGTTCGTCCACGTCACCCTTAACGAATTCCACGTTTCGGTTTTTAGATCCAATCTCAGCCGTTGGATTTAGATCCAATGCTTCGGATTGAGCCACATAGCCTTAACTGCACTGTGCTATGGTTAGTTTCAACCGTCCAATCTAGATCGTGCAGTCCAGATCAGCCGCGTTAACCCCATAACGCGCGGGATTAGATCCGATCCGCGCCGTTGATTTTCAAACCAACGGCCGAGATCAAGCCACGTGTGCCCTAGCCGCACCGTGCGGTGCGCGCGCATGTGCGTGCGTGTCGCTGACACGTCGGGCCCGCGTGTCAGCGACCGGGCCAAACCGCACCATGACGTCACCGCTGACGTCACGGTGGGGCCCGCGTGTTAGCCGACCCGCAGCCGAGCGCGATGACGTCATTACTGACGTCATCCAGTGGGTCCCACACGTCGGTGTCACGTGCACCCATGGATCGGGTCCACGGTGGTCCAAACTCGAACCATGGACCGAGTCAATGCGCCCGCTGACACAATGCTGATGTCATATTTCGAATTTTCAGTAGAAAAATAATTCGGTGGAAATTGAATTTCCGCACTGACGTCATGCTGATGTCATTAATCGGTTTTTCAATAGAAAAATAAATGAATTAATTCAATTTATTCTTTTAAATGCATTTTCAAACTTCAAACGCTTATAACTTTTGCATTTTAACTCCGATTTGAGCGATTCCAATTTGTAAATTTTTATAAAATTGAGATCTACTTAAATATGAATTTTAATTAATTTTTTGGACATGAATTAATTTCTATTAATATTTATTTATTAGATTCTTTAGACTTTAAACGATGATAACTTTTGCGTTCTAACTCCGTTTTTGACGATTCAAATTCCTAAAAATTTGTAAAATTATGCTCTTTCTGTTTGTGAACTTTATTTGAGTTTTTGGAGACCATTTGTCTACTGTTTATTTATTAATTGCTATTTGTACGCATTACGAGTAGACGTTGAAGTGCCCGAAGGCTTCGAAGGTGAAGTGTTGACCAGGAGCCAGCTCAAGACCAAGAGCAAGTAATTTTTGAAGGCAAGTTATGCTTTGATCATATTGATCCTACTTTGAAAAATTGGTTTGATTTAAACTATTGCATGTTATGTTTGATTTAAACTATTGCATGCTCTGCAGAGTGTAAAATCTATTTGAATAGCCGAGTCCGCGGTACTGGACCCTGCTCGGGAATTACAGTCAAGGGTTAGATTTTCATGAAAACAACTTGGTCTTCAGAAAAATGCTTGGGATTAGAATGTTGAATTGGACTTAGGATGATAAATGCTTTACTTATTCATTTATTGCAAAGTTATTACCTTATCCATTGTTTTACTGCTTTGCAATCTATTACTGTATTTACGCATGCTGCTTTACGGCAATGAACCTGTTAGCCTATCCTTTGTAATAAGCCATGCATATAGAGTATTAGCTTGCATTCTGTGCATAACTTGCTGAGTACCAAGTACTCACCATTGCCTCAATACAACATCAGTTGAAGAGGAGTCGATGCCAGCATCGGAGGAAGAACTTCAGGTGGAGCCGACAAACTAGGGGCGAGCCCAGTCAGTTGCCTATAGTATACTGGATGGCGCCACGTTGATGCTTTAATTCCGCAGCAATTTATTTTCTTAATAAGTTTTCGCCCTGTGTGGCATACTCTTGTAACTTAAGCATAAGGTCAAGCAACTAGTTTGTTTTTAATTAAAGTAATTTATTATTCCGATGAGTATGTTTGTGATATTTACCGATGTTGAGACTGTGTGCACTAGCGTGATCCAGGACTAGTGCTGAATACACAGAGGGTCCGGATTTGCAAATTCGGGTCCCAACACAGACGAAGATAAGAACGTGCAACTTATTGGAGGTGATGCTGATAAGAAACTAGATGTGGAGCAGGGTGTTCCACAAGGAGAATGTATTGCTGAGAAAAAAAAAGAGGGCACAGGAGGCTATGTAACAAATGATGCGTGTGTTGCTGCTGAAATTGAATGCAAAAAGAAGGTAAATGATGAAATTGTCAGTGTTTATCTGGAATCAGATTGTAGCCTTGAAGAAAAGGATGTGGGGCTAGTTACAAATAATCCTGATTTTAAACTTGTCCATAGCCTTTCTGAAGTTAAAGGTGCTGCTGGGAACATAGTACAGGCTGTGGCAACAACAAATGCTATCACTGCTGGTTCTGATAATTCTTTAGTTGGGACTGTTCTTGCCATCAGGGATATTACAGATTTGGGTCCTAAGGAGAAGGCGTTCTATGTTCGGTTTACTAAGGAGATATTCCGAGATTACCAGGAATACCTGAATAGGTTGAACCTTTACCGTCAAAGAGTCTGGGCATGTAAGGTGTCCGGAAAATCTAATTTAACCTATGAGGAAGCTATGGTCTCAGAGCATCCTGCTGCAGAGAAGGCCCAACAGTTGCCAAGAGAGCTAGTGGCTCCTGTTCTCCAGATGCTTCAATACAGCACTCTTAGCTTGACTGACCTTGTCAACAAAATATATGGTAATCTGCAAGAAGATCTGTTTGAAGGATTATAATTACATGCAAAAAAAGATGGTACTGAAGCTGCTTGCAGGATTTTGAAGGTTTTAGGTTCTGGTAACACCAAGATGTACGAGGTGGGATGGATTGGTCAGGACAATGCAGTAATCAACACTTCAGTTAAATACCCAATTGATGATCTTTTAGTAAAGCCTGCAGCAGATGACCCTTATTTGCCAAAGAAACACCCATTGTCTATAGATTTTAGAGTGCCTATATATTTTGTGGGAGATCTCATTATGGTCTGGGATTTCTGTATGTCTTTTGGGAGGCTTTTATGCTTGTCGCCATTTTCCCTCTCAGATCTGGAGAATGCAGTTTGTCACAAAGACATTCCAACTTATGCTGTAAGAGACAAATTAGATGAACGGATTGGCCATCATCAAGCACTTGCAGCAACAAAAAGAGAGGTTGCTAGAAAGAACAAGGAAGAGCAGAAGCTGAACATAGAAGGGGCGACAGAAAATGAAATGATCCAGACAGATGCTTCACAAAATGGTAAGTTAACAATACTAGAAATTGACCTCGGAATTATGACAAATTAATCTGTTGCTTGGGGACAAGCAAAGTCTCAAGGGGGCGGTAATATGACGCCTGGTCGGTCCCACATGTAAGAGGAAAAGAGAGAGACTATAAAAGAGGGGGGCATTGGCTGTATCGGCAGGAATGGAAATATGAAATGAAATTTCCCTTCTTCCTCCTCAACCTCAAGTCGTCTTCAATCCTTCATCTACCTCGGTGATGTGGTCTTACCTTACGGTGATCCTCGCCTGCGGCCAAGGGACGTGACACCCACACCTGGGCCTTACCTGTCATCCTCTTCCTCCTCCTCTTCATCTTCTTCCACTGCGGTTACTCCCTGTTGGCAACGTCCGCTGCTCTTCCGCCGTCGGCTTCTGCTCCTTCTCCTGCCAGTCGGGCGCGAGCCCCTGCTCCTCCCGGCCAGGCTCATCCGCTGTCGTCAGCCTGCTCCTCCTCGTCGACCGCGGCTCCACGCAGGTCGCATGCAGCATTAAGAATATTATATCATTAATTCCGCAAGCGCATGCACATAATACCATTCCGTTTATCTTTATCCACTTAGGGCTGCCGTCCGCTATATATCACTTAAGAATGATGGAATTGAGACTCAAAATCTTTGAGACAACTCTCCCTTTTATTCTCTCTTATTTTTCTTTCTTGCTTCTTGCTTACAAACCACAACCCTACCTCTATATTTATACTAAAAACTATAGCCAAATAACGGACTAGGATTCCAGTTCCTTGTCCTACTTGGACTCATACTCCGTATACTACTCAAACTTTATACCGTGTACAAGATTAACTCCAACATTCACCCCCTTAATCTTGTAACACTGACTCTTACTCATAATTATTCACGCTAATTTTTCCTTACGACAATGGCTTCACACCATCACTATTGACTTATCACAATCATCTCTTGGTAGTTTCACACCACCGTTCCCAACAGCTTCACACCGCTATCTTCTCGTAGCTAACGGCCTCTCACCGTTTTTGTCATCGGTCTCACACCGATTTCACCTTGTAGTGGCATCACACCACCATCACTGTTGTAGCGGTCTCGCACCGTCGTCGTTGTCGGCGTCACACCAACTTCTCGTTGTAACGGCATCACACCATCATTGCCGTCGGCGTCGCACCGACTCTCCTTGCAGCAAAAATCACATAAGGGGTGGTGGCTCATCGTTACCATGAGCTTGATTAAGAAGAGTTTTCTCCTCCTTTCCTTTCTTTGGACACTCGTACGCATAATGTCCAAACTCCTCACAACTGTAACAACGCACCTTGGTTTTATCCCTACGCAATTCTTCTCCACGGCCACGGCCACAACCACGACCTCGCCCTCGCCCTCGCGATGAGTCATATCCCCTTGTCAAAAGAAGTTGCTCCTCAGTGCGCTTCTCTCGTGCCTTGAGACGCTCCTCGTGCGCCTTTAGGGACCCAATGACTTCCTCCAAGGTCATCTTGTTAATGTCTCCAAATTGCTCCATCCATGAAGCAATGTTGATGAACTTGTTTGATACAGCTCGTAACAACTTTTTGATGACATACTTCTCTTCCATCTTATCTCCAAGTTCTCGAATTTGACCAACAAGCAACGTGATTTTCTTTGTGAAATCATCCATTGATTCGTCATCAAGCATGCTAAGACTTTCAAACTCCCAGCGCAGAGTCTGGATCTTTGCTTCCCTGACACGATCGGCGCCAAAGTGCATAGAGCGCAATGCTGTCCAAACTTCAAGAGCGGTGTCCTTCTCTGCAACCTGCATCAATGTCTCATCGTTGAGTGCCTGAGAGATGATTGCCAAGGCCATCTGATCCCTCTTTTCATCAACGACCACAGTCGTGTTCTTGGGATCAATCACATCCCATACTCCTTGTGCTCGCATGAGGATCTTCATTCGCATCGCCCATGCCGCATAGTTCGTCCTGGATAACACCGGGTACTGGAGGGACATCGTACCTTCTCTCATTGGTAACCTCGACATCACCTTGTCTCCACCGTCGCTACCTGTAGCAGTACTACTTGATGAACCATCTCTGTGTGACATCTCCTTTTCTTATCTTCAGTGGTGCACAACTCCTTGGCTCGGGTCAGGAGCGTTGCTTTGCACTGTCCTGTACTTAGATTAGCTCCTTGCTTCCGCAGTGCCTGAAGGAAATCTTCACGTGATGCTTCTTCACGTTGTTTCCTGCAAAACAATTTGCTGCTAATACTCGCGAATTTTCCCAGCTGCGCGTCACGCCTTGTGCTGCTTCGGATCGATTCGGCGGCTTCTGCTGTCTCCGAGACCTTTTCTTCTGTGTGGAGTGTCGACTAGTTCTCCTCGCGAGAACGCGACTCCGATCTTTTGTCACCAACTCGCCGACACGCAAATACTGCTCTTCCAGGTTGCTCTGATACCAATTGATGGAATTGAGACTCAAAATCTTTGAGACAACTCTCCCTTTTATTCTCTCTTATTTTTCTTTCTTGCTTCTTGCTTACAAACCACAACCCTACCTCTATATTTATACTAAAAACTATAGCCAAATAACGGACTAGGATTCCAGTTCCTTGTCCTACTTGGACTCATACTCCGTATACTACTCAAACTTTATACCGTGTACAAGATTAACTCCAACGAAGAATTCCAGACGATGGCGAACCCCTCTGTCGTCCGCTATATATCACTTAAGAATTCCAACGGAGCCAACCCGAACCTGGTGGATTGCAAAGGATAGACAGGGCTGTTAATTACCACCTGCTACCTATAAATCACACGGCCGGTACGTGAGGGTGGGCGTACGTCGATTTAGATAGTAATAATTCTAGGCACCACACCTGCTACAATTAATTCTGGGAGATTTACCTCAGAGAAGCATGCACCCACACCCATAAAATAATATGTCTCACTGGGAGAGATTTTCCGGAATGCAATATATATAGACAATCCAACAACATCTTCAGGCCAGGTCAATATATTAGTGAAGCTTCAGATACGAAGACCGACGGTATGGTCCTCTTCTTTTGATGGCATCCTTGGACTTAGGCCCTGTTTCCTTCTGCTTATAAGCAACTTATAAGCAACTTTTGCGTAACAGCTGTGAAATTTGCCATTTTTATATAGTAGACTATATATTGCAACAGTTTGTAGTCATTTTTTCTTGACTTTGTAGCTAGGGTCTTCCTTAAATATATGCTCCTGAGATCCATCTTCTTCCTCAGGCTCGGGAGACGCAAGGAGGGGGAGAACGACGGTGGTGCCCAACAATTACTCTCGCCGACCGGTAACTTCTTCTCTGGTGTGCCTCCGACGGTCCGACCTTCTCGTCTATTCCTCTCTTAGCTCCACGTTGCATGCTATGACATCCTGCTCGTTCCTTGAAGCTCTAATGGAGTATCTCAACGGGGACGACGTGAAGACGCTGTGTCCGTGAACCGGGAGGGACGTGCACAAGTTCACCATCACCATCAGGGGCAGCTCGGCATCATCGTGGTCGACTTTCTCTGCTCCTGCCTTCTCCGACACCGACCTCTGTCTTCTGCTACGTACTATAGTGGCTGTTGTTAGTGTTATGGAAACGGGACATGGGGGTGGGTTTCTTAATTGGCATCCGGAAACGGGAAGTACTCCCTCCCTCGTATGAGTCCTAGGGGCGGGTTGACCTGGCCATGATTCAAGTTGACGGAGACATTCGTTACTTGTTTTCATGCTCAACCAACAAGAGTCACATAAGATGTAATTAGCAAAGATGTTGCTTACCTATGTCATTAGATTTCTAGTAGTGATGCCAAAGCTCACTAGGGTCTGATGAATATGGATCTTGAATACTCACCATGTGTCCATAAAGGGGGCACATGATAGGAGTTTCTTTTCTTAAAATGTTTAATAAAAGTATTACATAAACATAGTGCTTAGAAACTTTGCATATTTTTGTTATAGTTCAATGGCACCTCCTACTGCTCCTACTATTGCACCTGGTTTTGTTTTGAGATCGGTTTTGGAAAGAGAAAAACTAAATGGAACAAATTTTGTTGATTGGTATCGCAACTTGAGAATTGTTCTCAAGCATGAAAAAAAAGGAGTATGTTCTGGAGAATCCAATCCCTGATGAACCAGCTGAAAATGCTCCTCGCAATTTGAAGGCTGATTATGAAAAACATGTTAATGCCTCCGTAGAGGTCAGCTGTCTCATGCTTGTCACCATGGACTCTGAGCTGCAAAAGTAATATGAGGACCAGGATGCTTACAATATGATTGTGGGCTTGAAGGGCATGTTTGGGAACCAAGCAAGGGTTGACAGGTATGGTATCTCAAAGCTTCATTTGCTTGTAATTTGGTGAAGGCGATCGATCGACCTACATGTAATCAAGATGATTGGCTACATTGGGAGATTGGAAAAGTTTGAGTTTCCCCTTAGCATTGGTCTGGCTACAGACGTAATTCTCCAGTCTCTGCCTCAGAGCTTTGAGCCATTCATTATGAATTTTCATATGAATAGTATGGAGTAGAGCCTGACCGAGCTACATGGGATGCTCAAGGCTGCCGAGGAAAGCATTAAGAAGAAACTCAATCATGTGATGATGGTTCAGAAAACAACTACCTTCAAAAAGAGGAAAGCTAAGGCTTGGGGAAAGGTGAATGGCAAGGGCAAGGCTCAAGATGAGATCACGAGCCTCAAAACTAAGCTTCAGAAGCTCAAAATCGGCCCTCAACCCGAAACCCAGTGCTTATATTGCAAGAAGTCAGGACATTGGAAACGGAACTGCGAGAAGTACCTGGCAGATAAGAAGAATGGGAGTGTGACTTCCACTTCAGGTATTAATGTTATAGAAATTAATCTTGCTACTACTTCTTCCAGCTCTTGGGTATATGATACTAGATCGGTTGCTCACATTTGCAATTCGATGCAGGGGCTGATAAAGAGTAGAGTCTTGGCGAAAGGAGAAGTGGATCTTCGCGTGGGGAATAAAGCAAGAGTTGCTGGTCTTGCCGTTGGCACCTACCCATTGCAATTGCCTTCAGGATTAGTTTTAGAACTTAATAATTGTTATTTTGTTCCGTCTTTGAGTAGAAACATTATTTCATCTTCCTGTTTGGAACATGAAGGTTATGAATTCAGAATAAAGAACTTTGTTTGTTCAATATTTTTGAATGATATGTATTATGATCGTTGTCCCATGGTGGATGGGTTATACGTCCTCGAACTCAAAGAAAAACATGTCTATAATATTAATGTCAAAAGACCTCGACCAAATGATTTGAACCTTAGTTTTTATGGCATTGTCGCTTGGGTCACATAAATGAGAAGCGCATGAAAAAGCTCCATGGTGATGGACTTCTCACCACATTTGATTTTGAATTATTTGAAACATGTGAGTCTTGATTACTTGGCAAGATGACAAAAACCCCTTTCACAGGTTTTAGTGAGAGGGCGAGTGAATTGTTGGCACTAGTACATACAGATGTATGTGGACCAATGAGCTCGATTGCTAGAGGTGGGTTTCAGTACTTTGTAACTTTTACTGATGACTTTAGTAGATATGGATATATCTATTTGATGAGGCATAAGTCTGAAACCTTTGAAAGGTTCAAAGAGTTTCAGAACGAAGTACAAAATCAACTTGGCAAATCAATAAAACACTTACGATCAGATCGTGGTGGTGAATACTTGAGCCAAGAGTTTTGTGATCATCTAAAGCAATGTGGAATCGTTCCACAACTTACTCCGCCAGGAACGCCTCAATGAAATGGCGTATCCGAACGACAGATTCGAACTTTATTGGATATGGTTCAGTCAATGATGAGCCAAACAGATCTGCCATTATCCTTCTGGGAGTTCGCTCTAGAGATAGCTGCATTCACATTAAATAGGGTCCCATCAAATTCCGTTGAGAAGACACCATATGAGATATGGACTGGGAGAAGTCGCATGTTGTCATTTCTCAAGATATGGGGATGTGAGGCTTACGTAAAATGTTTGCAATCAGATAAACTCGCACCTAAATCAGAAAAATGCTTCTTTGTGGGGTATCCTAAAGAAACAAAAGGATATTACTTTTACAAAAGAAACGAGAACAAAGTTTTTGTTGCTCGAAATGGTGTCTTTTTGGAGAAAAAGTTTCTTTCAAAAGAAATCAGTGGGAGTGATGTGCATCTCGATGAAGTTCGAGAATCACATGAACATGTTCAAACTGCCACTGAACCATCACATGATGTACAAAATGTTGTACAACCTGTGGAAGAGACACCAGCCCCACGTAGGTCTGAGAGGCCGTGTCATGAACCTATAAGATATGGACATGACATATTATTATTAGACAATGATGAGCCCACGACTTATGAAGAAGCCATGATGGACCCAAACTCCGAAAAATGGCTTGGAGCCATGAGATCCGAAATTCAATCCATGCATGACAATCAAGTTTGGAACTTGGTCGATCCTCCTGATGGTGTAAAAACCATAGAATGCAAATGGATTTTCAAGAAGAAGACAGACGTAGATGGAAATGTTCAGATCTATAAGGCACGGTTGGTGGCAAAGGGTTTCAAACAAGTTCAAGGAATTGACTATGATGAAACTTTTTCACCGGTAGCCATGCTCAAGTCTGTCCGAATCATTTTAGCAATTGCTGCATATTTCGATTATGAAATATGGTAGATGGACGTCAAAACAGCTTTCCTTAATGGGAATCTATCTGAGGATGTATACATGATACAACCTGAGGGTTTTATTGATCCTAAAAATGCTGAAAAGATATGCAAGCTTCAGAGATCCATTTATGGGTTAAAGCAATCATCTCGGAGTTGGAACATTCGTTTTGATGAAGTAGTCAAAGGATTTGGCTTTGTCAAAAATGAAGAAGAGCCTTGTGTTTACAAGAAGGCTAGTGGGAGCGCACTTGTGTTTCTGATCTTGTATGTGGATGACATATTATTGATCGGGAATGATATTCCTATGCTTGAAGACATTAAGACTTCGTTGAAAAGGAGTTTCTCAATGAAGGACTTGGGAGAAGCATGTTATATCTTGGGCATAAAGATCTATAGAGATAGATCAAAAAGGTTGATTGGATTAAGCCAGGAAATGTACATTGACAAAGTATTGAAAAGGTTCAATATGCATGAATCTAAAAGAGGTTTCATGCCAATGTCACATGGCATCAGTCTAAGCAAGAATCAGTGTCCTTCGACAACTGATGAGCGAGACAGGATGAGCAAAATTTCATATGCTTCGGCTATTGGATCTATCATGTATGCTATGATTTATACGCGCCCAGATGTCTCGTATGCTCTAAGTGTCACAAGTAGATACCAAGCGGATCCCGGTGATGGTCATTGGATAGCCGTGAAAAACATTCTAAAGTACTTAAGAAGAACTAAGGGTATGTTCCTAGTCTTTGGAGGTGAGGAAGAACTGGTTGTAAAAGGTTACACTGATGCAAGCTTCCAAACTGACAAAGATGATTTTCGATCCCAATCCGGCTTTGTGTTTACACTAAATGGAGGAGCAGTAAGCTGGAAGAGTTCCAAGCAAAGCACGGTGGCTGACTCTACGACAAAAGCGGAGTACATTGCGGCTTCGGATGCCGCAAAAGAAGCTGTATGGATAAAGAAGCTTATCTCAAAGCTTGGTGTGGTCGCTAGTGCCTCTAGTCCAATGGACATCTATTGCGATAATAGTGGTGCCATTGCACAAGCAAAAGAGCCTAGATCACACCAAAAGTCCAAACATATACTCCGACGCTTTCACCTTATTCGTGAGATTGTGGATAGAGGTGACGTGAAGATATGCAAAGTACATACGGAAGCCAAGGTGGCTGATCCGTTCACAAAGCCACTGCCACAGCCTAAGCATTAGGCGCACACGAGGTCTATTGGTATTAGATAATTAATTGATTGACTCAAGTGCAAGTGGGAGATTGTTAGTGTTATGCCCTTGAGGCAATCATATGGATGATTGAAACATGAATATGTTTATGAATAATAATATGATTATTGGTCCAATGAATGTATATCATTGTTTTGATCAACAAGTGCGTGACTTGTTTATGAAGCTCTTTACTTATTGATATAATTCAATAAATATCTCTGATCGGATATCATCGTATAGGACAACGATGAATAGATCAGCTCATGTATTGTTTGATGATCATGTTTCATAGATCATGGGATATGGAGATATCATCAATACATTGTGGACGCATGTTGAAGAACATGGGTTAGATAGACCCACAATGAGACACTGCGAGAATGTTACATTCTTATGTGTCATCAGTGTATCTCATACATAGTGGATGTATGATCCTTAGCCTGAGATTGTCACATTTCCTACATGTGTAATAGTTTACCTTGGGGTTACCAAACACTATTTCTTAACCGGATAGTTATAAAGGTAGCTTTCATGTTCACTATGAAACATGCAGAGAGAAGTGAGCGATCAAGATGGGATTTGCCACTCCGGTGTAACGAAGATGTATGTCTAGGCCACTCGTGTGATATTATTAAGGAAGTGCATGGCCATGCCGTGATTGAGGAGTCAATCACAACTTATTAATATATCACGAATACGAGAGATGGATTGAACTGTCAAAGGATGACATTCTTCTCGCCTTGAGTTCGATCTTCATATAGTTTGGCAAAGGGATTATTACATCGGTACTTTACTCATGTGCGTTTGGGAGTTCGCATGCTCTGCAAGGAGCCGCTACCGACTATTGGATTAGAAAAAGGGTTTTCCGAATCCATGTCCAAATGCGCATGAACCTACAGGGTCACACACTTAACGGGTTGGGACGCATTAATTCGGATTGGATCCGTAATTAATGGACCTCGTGGGCTTAGCGCGTAGATGGGCCCTGACAGCCTCGGGTTTCACCTCGTGGCTATATAAGGAGGGGAGGAGGCTGGGCGCAAGAGACACTCTCCCGTGCGGTTTTGAGGTGCCTCACCCGAAACCCTAGCCACCTCCTCTCGCTGCCCCTGCTGAGCGATCCGGTGCTTGCACACCGACGCACGGCTTCTCATCCCTGGACGTGTGGACTGCTGTGGTGACGCTGCAGCGACTGCGGCGTGCGAGGATGATCCACGGCGAGGCGAGGACGATCCACGACTACGGCGGGAACGATCCACTACATCAACGCGTGAAGGATTCCTCAACTGCGCATCTAGTGGTAATTGATCTATGATCCTCTTCTCGCGAGTATCTTTCTGGTTGCGCGGTAGAAAATTTTAATTTGTGATAGAGTAGCATACCGCGTTCCTCAACAGCTGTTGCACCGCACGTCTCGGCGCCTGCAACCGCTCTGAGTCTCATCTGCGACACGCTCTCCACACACAGGAGCTCTGCTGCCGGGTCACGTTGCTCGCGCTCCCGGACGCCACCTCTACATGCACCTGGAACGTCATGCAGTGCCGCTCCTGCACGTCACGCCGACATCTTGGTTTCTTCAGACTCCCGCACAACGTCGCGTCGCTCAGCAAGTCCAGGGTGTGACACCTGTCCTGGGCCATTGGCAGAGCAATTATTGTGTTAAAAAAAATCCAAATATATTTATAACTTTATTGTGATTGTTGCTTATTTTTTACAAAGCCTGTTGTAGGATTTTTCAAGTAGATGATAAATACATCTAGTGAAGACTAAAGAGTACTTGAAATCTACCTGTGGACCGGTAGGTGATTTCATTTCAGAAGCAAAGAGACATCAATGGCAGGAGCGGATGCGGCGACGTATGCATGGAAAGCATGGAAAGAATGGGGCATCCAAGCGCTGGTGCTGCTCAGCCTGATGCTCCAGGTCACGCTCCTCATCTTGGCGGAGTTCTGCCAGCGCGTTGACTTCGGCGTGGTAAGGTTGCTCGCTTGGTCGGCGTACTTGCTGGCCGACGGAACAGCCATGTACGTGCTGGGCCACTTGTCCGCCGCGGGCGGGTCGGCGGAGCACGAGCTGATGGCGTTTTGGGAACCGTTTTTGCTGCTCCATCTGGGCGGGCAGGACAACATCACTGCCTATGCCGTCGAGGACAATCGGCTGTGGCTACGGCACCTGCAAACGCTCGCCACGCAGGTGGCCACCGCCGGTTACGTCCTCTACGAGTCCTCCATCGTCGGCAGCGGCGGCCATTCCTTGCTCCTTTGGGCCAGCATCCTCATGTTTTGTCGGTGTTGTCAAGTACGGGGAGAGAGTTGGGGCGCTCCAGTGCGGCGGCAGCATCCCAATAGGAAATAATTACCAGTCTTTTCAACACACAGGCCGGATATCCCAATTAATTAATAATGTCGAAGACATGCTAGGTAAACGTCCCTGGGACACACAAGACTGCTGGAGCGCTGGGGTTCCCAAGGAATTGCTGACGGGGCAAATCGATGAAATAGAGTACCGCCATGCTTCGTATTTGCGGGAGGATCGAGGGTCGTCTGTACAAGGTTGTTGATGTTAGACAACCTCGCTATCGAATAGTACGGGGTTGTCTAATAGATCTAAACCAGAGAACAGAAAGAGAGGGCGAGAGACAATATGAGGAGGAACGGGTTTGCTTTATTATTCTGATTGTACGTGTGTACAATGGGGTGACCCCCTGCCTACTATTTATAGCAGTTCTGCTTAGAGATAAGGGAGAGTCCAGATGGGCCAGGACGCCGAGTTTCCTAACACTCTCCCTTGGACTCTTCACCGCGAGATGCATATGCCTCATTAAAACTCCATAAAAACCTAGTGGGAAAAATAATTGGAGAAAAAAGTACATAGCACACGCTTGCTGTGTTGCATGGATTGCCTCATCAAAAACCTTGTGTAAGAAAACTTCAATGAAAAACTTACTTAAGGAAAAGAGTACAATCCACCCAAACTTCAATGTTAATCTTCAAGATTCACATTGGGTACTCAAACTTCATATTCGAGATTTATGTAGGAGTATGTGAAAAATCTCCCCCTGAAATCTGCACTTCTCTAAGCCTCATCATCCCGATTCCTCTAACACATCTTTCAAAGGAAGATGCCGGGAGTGATTTAGTGAATAAATCTGCGAGATTTTCACACGACTTAGTATGCAGTATCTTTATCTCGTTCATCTTATGCATTTCATGAGCATAAAAGAACTTGGGGTTGATATGCTTTGTGAGGTTACTCTTCACATATCCCATTTGCACTTGTGCAACACAAGCTGCATTATCTTCATAGATAATGGTGGGGGTTTGTTCCATGTTCAAACCACATGACTTCTGGATGTGGTGAACCATTCTTCGAAGCCATGCACATTCTCGAGAGGCTTCGTACAAGGCAATTATTTCTGAGTGGTTTGTCGACGTCGAGACAAGAGTCTGCTTAGACGACTTCCACGAAATTGTTGTTCCACCGCAAAGAAAAACATACCCGGTTTGTGACTTGCCAGTATGCGGGTCCGATAGGTACCCAGCATCGGTATAACCAACCAAATTCAATTCATTATTTCTTCTGTAGAACAAGCCGAGATCTTTGCTTCCTTGGAGGTAACGGAAGATGTCCTTCACCCCTTTCCAATGCCTTTTGGTGGGTTCTGCACTGTACCGTGCTAGCAAATTCACGCCGAACGCAATGTCTGTACTAGTGCTATTCGCAAGGTACATGAGTGCTTCAATTGCACTGAAGTATGGGAATTCCGCTCCCAGGACTTCCTCCCCTCTTCTCTAGGCCTGTATAGGTCTAGGTCTGCTTGGAGTGACCTTTCGACCATTGGGGTCTTTGCAGGGTATGCCTTCTCAAAACCAAATCTCTCCAACACTTTCTGAGTGTAGGAAGATTTGTGTATTAAGATTCCGCCTTGGACATGTTCAAGCTGCAAGCCTAAACAGAACTTGGTTTTATCCAAGTCTTTCATTTTAAATTCAGACTTTAAGTATGTGCATGCTTCTTCAATTTCTTCATCCGTCCCAATGATGTTCAGGTCATCTACATAGACGAATATTATACAAAATCCATTCGGGGATCGTTGTATAAATACACATGGACAATCTTCGCTGTTCGTGTAGATTTTCTTGCAGAGAAAGTCACTCAAGTGATTGTACCACATTCTTCCTGACTGCTTCAGCCCATACAGTGATTTCTCCAATTTCACACTGTATAGGTTTCTGTTTGCTCTGTCTTGGTTCAGGATAGGGATACCTTCCGGTACTTTCATATAAATCTCCGAATCCAAGTTTCCAGACAAATATGCTGTGACAACATCCATTAGCTTCATTCTCAACTTCAAGTTGACTGCCATTGAGATCAAATATCTAAAGGTAATTTCACCCATGACCGGAGAATAGGTTTCTTCATAATCAACCCTAGGACGTTGAGTGAAACCTTGAGCAACAAGCCTTGCCTTGTACCCTACAACTTCATTGTTTTCATTTCTCTTCCGAACAAAAACCCATTTGTGACCCACGGGGTTTATATGGGGAGGCGTGCAGCACACAGTCCCAAACACCTCTCTTTTGTTCAGAGAGACTAACTCTGCGGTGATTGCCTTCTTCCAATCTTCTCAATCGAGCCTTTTCGTGCACTCTGCGAGAGATGCGGGCTCGGGATCATGATTAATGATCATGGCAATCTTCTTTGCAAAGTATGCATCGACATTGGCTATTGTTTTATTCATCGATTATCCCGTTATTACAAAGTTTATGGCCATTTCATCATGGGGATGCTTCATGCACTTCTACTTGCTCTTCATTGCTATTTCCCATTCCAGGAGCAAGTTCCTTTAGTTTTTCTCCACCAATGTGTGCGCACACATTATTTCCGGTGGCTTCTTCCAATGGAAGGTTCAGATCTGGAATTGCCTTTTTCACAGGCTTCTTTCCAGTGCCAGGTCTCAACTGGCTCCCCTTCTTGCTTTGAGGCACTTTTGTGATTGGTTGTGGTAAGTCCTCTTGCCCAGTTTTCCCCAGACGTCTCCGGGTACTTTGGGTTTGAGAAGCCAGATTTCCTGTTCTTTTTCTTTGAGGTCCCTGAACAAGATGAGGGATACCTTCTGCTTTCTTTGGTATTTCCACCCTCTCTGGTGCATTTCTTGCTGGTACATGCGACTTAACCACGCTCTTCAGATCACAAAAATGATCATGCAGCTCATTTGCTAAATTCTGCAAATCAATTATCTTATGGACTTCTTGATTTGCTTCATTAGTGCGAGAGTCATGCGCGGGGATCCCAGTGGAATGCCATATTATGTCCCGGCATTTTTCATCCAATGGTCGATTCTTTCCCCCTAATGACAGGAAACTGTCCTCGTCAAAGATACAGTCAGCGAATCGGGCTGTATGCAAGTCTCCAGTCATGGGTTCCAAATACCTGATTATGGATGCACTCTCATAACCAACGTATATCCCAGACTTGCGGAGAGGGCCCATTGCAGTCCGTTGTGGGGGTGGTATAGGTACATATAACAAACAAGCAAATTTTCTAAGATGAGAAATCTTCGGGATGACCCCTTGCACTAATTGCATAGGTGAATGGATGTTGTAGGCCGATGGTCTATAATTGATGAGTGTTGCTGCGTGCAGGACTGCGTGTCCCCAACAAGTGTTGGGCAAGTTACAACTCTGCAAGAGTGGTCGGGCTATGAACTTAATCCTCTTTATTAGTGCTTCAGCTAGTCCATTTTGCGTATGGACATGCGGTACAGAGTGCTCAACAGTTATTCCAGTTGCTGTGCAATAATCATCAAATGCCTTGGAAGTAAATTCGCTGGCATTGTCCATTCGAATGACTTCACGCGATGATTAGGAAAAGCATTCTTAATTCTGATGATCTGCGAGATCAGCTTTGCGAATGCATGATTCCTTGTTGACAGCAAACATGTATGCGACTATTTCGAGGAAGCATCAATGAGCATCATAAAGTATCGAAACGGCCCCGACAAGGGCTAAATCGGGCCTCAAATATCCCCCTGAATGCGTTCCAGGAATGCAGGGATTTCATGTTACACTTTCATAACAGAGGGTCTTGTTATTAATTTCCCCGTGGCACATGCATGGCACACAAAATCTTCGTGATTTGGAAAATTTTAACATTAATGCCATGACTTTGTGAGTTGTTAACCATATTTCTCATCAATCTAAGACCAGGATGACCTAATCTACAATGCCATAAAGAAAATAATTCAGAGCTTCTAAAGACAGTCTTCAAAAAAGTATACACTGCGGGTGCATTGATTTTCGTGTAGTACAGTCCATATTCATATGAGGGACATTTTTCTAGTACCATTTTTTTATATTCCGCGTGCTTCACAATGCACAAGTGTTCTTTGCCATTTTCTTCATTGGTTTCTACGTGAAACCAATTGACGCGAATATCTTTGAAACTTAAGAGAGTGCGAGTTGATTCAGGGTACAAGAGGGCTTCTTAAATTACCAAAGTTGTACCATTGGCAATATAATTGTGGCTCTTCCTGAACCTATTATATGCGTATCGCTTCCTGCGATTGTCGTAATTCTTCCAGCGTTCTTCGTGATCGTTTGGAAGTATTTCGACTCTCTTAAGATGGTATTTGTTGTGCCACTATCAATAATGCATATTTCCTCCATTGGGCGCTACACGATTTCTAGATGAAAAGAAATATAATTATAATCAGATAGTGGCAAAGTAATACAAACATTGCTTGCAAATAAAGAATACTGGAATAAATAATAAACTGCATACACATTCATGAGAGAAGATGCTATTCTAAAGCTTGCAATTCATTATGCAATCTGATGTTTATGTGAGATAGTTCTGACCATTCGGGCCAGTTCTTTCAAAACTCACGTTTGACAATGCCAGACCTTTTAATATTCACAAGGTTCTTCCATTAGATTACTGCGTGCAATCTAATAAGAAGTGGCTGCCAGATGCATAATTAAATTCTCATGAATTTCCAGTAAACTAAAAGAAAGCAATAATTGCGAAATTAATAAATACAAGATAAATGCAATATTCATAAATGCGAGATTCATAAATGCAGGATTCATAAGTATGAAATTCATAAATACATGATTCATAACTGCAAGATTCATATATACACATATTCATAAATATTCATAAAGAATCATAAATATAGCTTCGTGCATTTAGGTGATCAGCTTCGTGCAAATGATCAGATTTATGTCCAGCACTTGTCTAGATGCAGGGGGCACGCGTGTAGGGCCGGAGCTGGCGGGGACGTGTGGCACAAAGCCTGGCCAGGGCCGGCCAGACGGCAGGCAAGCGTTCGACGAAGCAGTTAGCCCCAATGACAGTGACGTCTGCGCAGAAATGGCGGCAAAGATAAATGTCGTGGCAGCGGCCCCGACAGCATTGCCGCCGACGGCGGCCGGGCGCCAGATCGGCGGCAGCTGTCGGCGTGGGCGCGCAGAAGGTCTCACCATGGAGTCCCGACACGCGGCATCGGCCTCAGCGGCAGACGGCTCGACGCGAAAGCGCGCGCGCAGCGGCAGCGATCGGCGCGTCTGCAATTCTTGACGCCAGTAACCCGTGCGGCGGCCGTGGCGCGGCGATGGCGGCGACGGTGGCACGCGGCCTACGAGGCAACGACGTCACCCGGCCGGCGTGGCCGGGCGCCGGCAACATGGCGGCAAGACGGTCCGACGCTGGCAGCGCCCGGCGCGCTTGCGGCGCAGCTTACGCCGTAGCGATTCGTGCGTGTCGCCGTCGGCATCGCGATAGCGGCAATAAGACTTCATGCGACGCAATGATCGGCCAGCTTCGGCGCGGCATCAAAGGCGGCTTCGGCGGCGACCACATCTTCGTGCGTGGGTGGCCAACGAAGGAGCGTGCAGTAGCCGCGACGATTTCGGTTGTCGGCTTCATGCCGTGATGGCTGGGATGACTTCGAGCCGAGCCAATGGGAGTATGGTCGTCGCTGCATGCATCAGGAGAAGATGCCATGTTCTGTACAGTGTTTTACTTCATGCCATGAACTGTAAAAATCGCGTAATGTAGCTTCATGCCACGATTCGTGAAAATTACTGCAAATTGTAGCTTCGTGCCACAGAACGTAAAGTTCTTGTGAGTCGTAGCTTCGTGCCACGTAGAATAGATGCAAATATAAATTCAACGAGCGATTAGATCAATCCTCATATTCTCACATTTCTCACCTTTCGATCTTTCTCCATGTAGAGCTTCGTGCTGATAACGTGTTAGACAACATCACTATCGAATAGTCATGGGTTGCCTAATAGATCTAAACTAGAGAACAGAGAGAGAGGGCGAGAGACAATATGAGGAGGAACAGGTCTGCTTTATTATTCTGATTGCACGTGTGTACAATGGGGTGACCCCATGTCTCCTATTTATAGCGGTTCTGCTTAGAGATAAGGGAGAGTCCAGATAGGCCACGAGGCCGAGTTTCCTAACAGTTGAGCTGCAGCTCTCCCTAATGCACGACGTCTTCTACGCTAAGGCTGAGGTGATGCAAACTTGGTATGGCCTCTGCATCCATGTGCTCTCGCTGGTGGCCACCGCCATCGCGCTCCTGCTGTTCCGCCGTCATCTTGCAGGGCAGCTGGGCGGCCACACCTACAGTCGACTGATATCGCCGTCACTTATGTCTTGCTGGTTGGTGCACTTGCCCTGGAGGTCGCGTCGGCGTTCAGGAGCGTATTCTCGAGCTGGACATGCGTGCTCCTACTACGACGACGTTTTGGTGCTTCACCTGCTTTAGGCCATGTAGTTTTGTTTCTCTGCCGGCTCGTCCATGTAGCGGATTAGGCAAGGTACTGGTCGGGCTCCATGAGGCAGCACAACTTGCTCCAGTTGGCCGCTCGCAGCAGGGCCAGCAAGAGCAGCAAGGTAGCGACTTGGATTGGGAGAGAGGTCTGGTGGAACACCATGGCTTACTCGTGGTCCATCCCTGTCCCGGCCTCCATCCAGAAGCTGGTGGCGGACCACATCCTGAGTAAGGCGGGTGTCCTCAACAGAAGATCAGATACATGCAGCCTTATGCCATCTTCACACGTACATTTTGATTCACGTGGTCGGGCGGAGCTGGAGAGGTTGGGATTGTACGCCGGCCTGGCCTGGAGCGTGGAAGAGAAGATCCTTGTCTGGCACATCGCCACTAACATCTACATGAGCTGCTGCTGTTGGCGCAAGAAGCAGCAGGATGATCATCATCTTCTTCGTCATGCCGAGGCGGCCGAGGCGCTCTCCAACTACATGCTGTACCTCCTCGCCTCACGCCCCTACATGCTCGATCCCATTGCCAGCCACAATTCGTACATCGAGGTGTGCTATGGCCTCGTATGTCGAGGTCCAAGTGATGACCTGGAGCCTGAGGTACCCTACAGCTCAGCCGAGGAGGTGGCCAGTTTTCTAAAGAGGTACGGGGATGAAGAGGGGTATAAATGTTGGCACCTACTAGATGTTGATCATATAACACAAGAACATCTCGTGTTGATTCTGCATAAAGGATGTGAGCTCGGCTCAAAACTCGTCAGCGAGGCCGAGGAGGCCCAAAACGCAGTGGGCCCGCTGGAGCTCACCAACTACATACTGTACCTCCTCGCCTCACGCCCCTACATGCTCGATCCCACTGCTAGCCAAAATTCGTACGTCGAGGTCCAAGTGAAAAGGAGGTACCCTATAGCTCAGCCAAGGAGGTGCATGGCCAGCTTTCTAAAGAGGTACGGGGATGAAGAGAGGGATAGACATTGGCCGCTACTAGCTTTAGATCATACAACACAACATCATCTGGTATTGTGTCAAGCATTAATATTCTTAAAATATATTAATAATGGTTTAATATACACCAATCACACGCTAATAACATCATTCCCTGGGTACACCCTGTTCATGGTTTCGAGTAGTCGTTAAAATTAAAGTTCATTGTCGAAGTCAAACCTTAGGTTCAACACCTTGAGTTCTTGCATTCCTTTCCACAAGGATCATTTTTACTATGCTGATGATTTCACATATTTTTGTGCCTTCCATTTCCATGGAGAACATGCGTATCCTTTTTTTGTGACTTTTATGGTTTTACCCATAAGGGCAATGCCAATCCGTCACCTCAACTAGTGTTCATAGAATTAATTACGTTGCCAACTAAACAAAAATCTGATGTGGCATAGGAATTAAGGAAGGGAGAGAAGGAAAAACAAATAAACCATGTCTCATACAAGAAATTGGGTCGACGCGGGCACCAAGACACAAGAAACGAGCAAAATTTGCGTTGGACGTTTCTGCGCGCTGATCAAGATGTGTTTGTGGTGCATGCATTGGTTTATTGCTCTCTCTCTTCTCTAGACACTGCTTATGGAAACTATGGGTTGTGAAACTATACATTGATTTATTACTCTCTTTCCCCTCTAGACACTGGTCATGAAAACTATGGGTTGGGACTGCCCTAACACATACTCCGTAAGTCAACCCATTGGTTTGTTTTGCATTTAGCTGATGGCCCTTCTTGAGGTCCACAATACTTGTGTGTCAGTCAGACAAGTTATTATTTAGCAGTCAGGGTTATCGATTTCTTGGACACATTTCATTGTAGAGAAGATAACCTGGTTTTCCACGTTGGCAAGGGATTGTAATTGGTTGCTGCAAATGTCCTAGTTCTGCAGTCCGGACTGGGATAACAATCAAGTAGATGTACATGGCCTCATTCTGCAGTTTGCTACGTCGTTACAATAAATTGCTACCAAGAAGAATGGTATGTCCATAGTTGACCTCTGATGTTCTTACGACGTTTCTCTTATTTTTTTATCCAAAGGCAAGTGAAATGCGTCTTTTAGTTCTTCTATCCCAAGGCAAGTGAAATGCATGGGGCAAGGCTGATGAAGTGCATCGGTGTGCAATGTGGAGGATACTAGGCAGAATGTGCGGCGCATGTTGCACCATGTAAAATTTACTCCTTTTTTCTCTAAAAAAACTGTAGGAGGACCTAAACAGATTTTTTTCGGAGCGATCTTAACACTCTATACGTTCACCGGTGAATAATATATTTTCCGAAAAATATTATAGATCGAGTTGCAAAAAAAAACTATAGAGATACACTTGTATATATATATTTCTTATTCCTTAAAATATCAGAAATCGAGTCACAAAAAAATAGAGAGATAGAGTTGCACACATACTTCTTTTGACGAATTTGGTTAACACTTTATTATTACCTGTCAACCTTCTTTTGTCGAGTTTAATACTCTATGTGTTAACCGGGTAATAATGCATGTACCAAAAAATATTAGAGATGTCAACCTTCTTTTGTCGAGTTTAACAATTTATGAATTCACTGAGTAATAATACATATTTTGAAAAATATTAGAGATCGAGTTGGGAAAAAAGTCTAGAGATTAAAGATCAAGTTGGAAAAAAAATCTAGAGATAGAGTTGTACATATATATCTGTTGATGAAAATATTTTTTTCGGGGAAAACGAAGAAAGAACCTAGACACATTTATTTTGATGAATTTGGCTAACAATTTATCATTACCCGACTAATGTCGGGACCCGAATTTGCAAATCCGAACCCTCTGTGTATTCAGCACTAGTCCAGGATCATGCTAGTGCACACAGTCTCAACATCGGTAAATATCACAATCATACTCATCGAAATAATAAAGTACTTTAATTAAAATAACCAAACTAGTTGCTTGACCTTACGGTCAAATAACAAGAGTACGCCACACAGGGCGAAAACTTATTAAGGAAATAAATTGCAGCGAAATTAAAGCATCAACGTGGCGCTATCCAGTATACCACAGGCAACTGACTGGGCTCGCCCCTAGTTCGTCGGTTCCTCTTGGACTTCTTCCTCCAAAGCGGGCGTCGGCTCTTCTTCAACTGATGTTGTATTGTCGCAAGGGTGAGTACTTGGTACTCAGCAAGTCATGCACAGAATGCGGCTAATATTCTACATGCATGGCTTATTACAAAGGATAGGCTAACAGGTTCTTTGCAGTAAAGCAGCATGCGTAAATACAGTAATAGATTGCAAAGCAGTAAAACAATAGATAAGGTAATAACTTTGCAATAAATGAACAAGTAAAGCATTTATCATTCTAAGTCCAATTCAACATTCCAATTCAAAGCATTTTTTCGAAGACCAAGTTATTTTCATGAAAATCTAACCCTTGATTGTAATTCTCGAGCAGTGTCCAGTACCGTGGACTCGGCTATTCGAATAGGTTGTACACTCTGCAGAGGTTATGCATTTTACCCACAAGATACAGCCAAACGCCACAAAGGCGAGAGTTCGTAACAACCTTTCGGAAGCCTTTAACTATACAAGTGGACCTCCCCGATTGTTGCGCACTAGCCCTTCCCTTAGCGAAGGCGAAGTCTAGGCCATCCAACCATTAGATGTGTACCTAGCCATCGCTACGGTACGCTCCCCCGCACAATTTACACAAAAGGTGTAGTTAACACCCCAAAGTTCCACAAACAAGTTATTAGCGACTTATTCAACTAGGTCCGTCCCATTCTGGACATGTGGTTGCACGATTGACTCGGTTCAAAGTCTTGCAAGGTTAAGTCCTTAGGGTGACCAGGCCAAGACTACCCGAAGAACCAAATCAACTTTCCCGGTGCCACACCTGGCCCACCTGTTCATTCTTGCCACCTGCCCTGGTTAAAGTTATTTATCAAACCCAGTTGATTACCATGCACCACGTGCCATCAACATCATCATCAATAACACATGGTACTTCTCCAAAAACATGTTCCATATCTCATTAAATCAATGTTAACATGTAGTTATCCAAAATCATGTCGTGACATACGTGGCTGGTCTAAGCATTGTACTACATCGATCTAATTACCCATGTTGGCAAATTAATTATGTCCAACTAATTAACCTACAACTAGGGTGACAAGGCGTCATGGCACATATTTAAATAATCAAGGTGTCATACTGCAAACCTGGCATTTATCTAATTTCCCAGAATTAATTAAAGCATTTTCTAATTAACTTAGCGTGCAATAATTTAAAATAAATTAATTTCAAAAGTGGGATAAATATGGTCAAAGCATAACTTGCCTTCAAAAAGTACTTGCTCTTGGTCTTGAGATGGCCCCTAGGTCAACACTTCACCTTCGAAGCCTTCGGGCACTTCGACGTCTACTCGTAACGCGTGCAAATAGCAATTAATAAATAAACAATAGACAAAAGGTGTTCAAAAGTTCAAATAAAGTTCACAAATAGAGAGAGCATAGTTTTACAAATTTTTAGAAACTGGAATCACCCAAATCGGGGTGAAAATGCAAAAGTTATAATTATTTTAAGTTTAAAGAATTCATTAAATAAATATAAACAGAGACAAATTCATATTCAAAAATAAATTAAAATTCATATTTAAGTAAATCTCAATTTTATGAAAATTTAGAAATTGGAATCACTCAAATCAGAGTTGAAATGCAAAAGTTATAAGCGTTTGAAGTTCGAAAATGCATTTAAAAGATTAAATCGAATTAATTCATTTATTTTTCTATTGAAAATTCCGGATAATGATGTCAGCATGACGTCAGCGTGGAAATTAAATTTCCACAAATTATGTTTCTATTAAAAAATCGAAATATAATGTCAGCCGGTCCATGGACTCGGTCCACGGTTCGGGTTTGGTCCACCGTGGACCCGGTCCACGAGCGCACGTGTCTCTGACACGTGGGACCCACCGGATGACGTCAGCGCTGACGTCATCGCGCTCGGACGAGGGTCGGTTGACACGAGGGCCCCACCGTGACGTCAGCGGTGACGTCATGGTGCGGTTTGGCCCGGTCGCTAACACGCCGGCTTGGCGTGTCAGCGACACGCCCGCGCGCACGCACGCACAGCACGGTGCAGCTAGGTCCACGTGGCTTGATCTCGGCCGTTGATTTGAAAATCAACGGCGCAGATCGGATCTAGGTTTCACGTGTTTGGATTAACGAGGTGGATCTGAGCCGTACGATTTAGATCTAACGGCTGACATTGGGTCAAGCACGGTGCGGTCTACGGCTATGTGGCTCAATCGAAACCGTTGGATCTGGATCCAACGGTTAGTATCTGACCTAGGTCATCACGGTCAAGGGCTATGTGGCGCAATATAATGCGTCGGATATAGATCCGACGGTTGAAAATTGATCTAGGAATCGTAACGTGAAAACGAGCGAGGTGACGTGGACGAACCTGAGCTATGCGATGAAGATCCAACGGCTAAGGAGCTTCGCGGGTGCGGCGATGGCTCGGCGGAGCAGAGGTTGCCAGAGACGAAGACGATGACGAGCCCCGCGGCGCTTCGGGCACGATCCGGCGAGGTGAGTGGTACCCCTCAACGCATCTTGACGCGATGGACCCGGATCTGGGCACCCACGCGGCTGAGAATGACGGACGACGGCGGAAACGGCGAAAAACAACGGCGGAGGGCAATTCCAACTACGGCGAGCTCTCGCGGGCTAGCGGCGGCGGCTTGACCTCGGCGGCTTAGGGCTACGGGTGCGCACGGAAGAGGGCTACACGGTGGTGGCGGCGGCGCATTAAATAGGAGCCTCGGCTTCCATAAAATCCGCGCAAACCGAGGTCCACACGCTGGCGGCGGTGAAGTCCGGCGAGGACTCGGACTGGGTGAGGTGGACGCATCCTGGCCGTCCACGTGGCTCAGGTGGCGTGGCGCATCGCTGGCCGTTGGATCTTGATCCAACGGTCACACGGTTAGGGTTTCGCTGGGTTTGGGTCGTACTCGAGTCTAACTCGGGTTCGGTCGGAGGAACAATACGAACCGATTCGATTTTCCAGCGATTTAATAATTGAATTAATTTCCAGAAATTCAAATAATTCGAGAAAAATAGCAAAATAATCAGAAAAATTCCAGAAAATTCTGGAAAATACTTTGAAACATTTTGGACTCAAATAAAATATTTCCAATAATTTTTTTGGTAAATTTTAATTTTTTAATTATTTCAAAAGGGAATAAATTCAAATTAATTCCAAATAATTCCAAATAAATCCCAGAAAATTCCAAAAATTCCCTAAAATGCCAAATTTCCTTTGCATTCATGAAAAGCAAAAATTTGGGGTGTTACAGCTAACCACCTTGTGTCGAGTTTATAAGAGATGTGTTAACCGGGTGATAATACATGTTCCGAAAAATATAAGAGATGCCGACCTTCTTTTATCGAGTTTAACACTCTATGCGTTCATCGAGTAATAATACATGTTTCGAAAAATATTAGAGATCGAGTTGGGGAAAAATTTACAGATTAGAGATCGAGTTGAAAAAAAAAGAGATAGAGTTTTACACATATTTCTATTGACGAAAATATTTTTTTTCGGGATAAACGGAGAAAGGACCTGGACGTAAGGGCCGGAGACCTGTTTGTTATATTTTTAGACCTAATCGCTATTAAGAAAAATTAGAAAAGGGCTCGTTCGAGATTCGTATTTAGCGGAGGGCTTTGCTGTAAAGTAACGAACCAGGGACCTAAACGCAATCTGGAAAAGACTTTTTTATGCTCACAAAAAATCGTAAGGGATCTCTTTGTAATTTATAGAGACCTATCCGTAATTTAGAGAAAAGGGAAGGACCTTTTTGCAAAATGGCATGGGGTGAGGTGGATGGGTTGAGAGGCCTCCAAGTCCTTCCCACATAACAAGGTTGTTATTAGGTGCAATGGAATGGAAGATTACTAGAGCAATAATGCAACGACCGAGTTTACCTGTCTAACAACACCATTAATTCTTTGTAATCGCCTGTCGGTTTCCTCATTGAGTCCAAGATAGTGATGTTGCTTTCTGTTGAAGTATAAGTGAATTGCCCGTCTTTCGTCATGGGCGGAGCGAACCCTCTGGGCAGGGTGGCCACTTGCCCGGGCTTCGATGGCACCGATGGTGCGAGGCCGTGGCGTCGCCCACGTTCTTTGCCACGGGCGTCCTGAGCTTTCGCTCGTGTGGGCTTGAAGCGGCGGAGCCCAAAGCAGCGGGAGTCTGTTTGGGCTGACGACCCGGGAAGGCGACAGGTGGGCTCACTCCTTGGTAGCTCCCGTGGCCTGCGGCCCGTCTGGATGGGCTGAGGTAGCGGGCGGCTACGTGAGAAGGCTTGGCCTAACGCACGGTTGAACAGCCAAAATAGGGGTAGACTATGGGCCTAATAATGGGCTTTTTTGCTGGGTTGTATGAAGGCTGGACAAAGCCTAACAAAGCTTGAAAGTTGGCAGGCTTCCTGAAAGGCGACGACATACTGTATGAATTTCAAATGCTGCTCTCTACGAAGGCGTCAGTCAAATACAGTATTGTAACACCCCAAAATTTTGTTTTCTTAAATAAAGTTGAATTTTAGATTTTTTGTGAATTTTTGGAATTTTCTGGAATTTATTTGGTTTTATTTGGAATTAATTTGAATTTATTCCATATTGAAATAATTGAAGAAATTAATTTTCAAATAAAGTTTTGTTAGAAATATTTTATTTGGGTCCAAAATGTTCCAAAGTATTTCCCATAATTTTTCTGGAATTTTTCTGAGTATTTTGCTATTTTTCTGGATTTATTTGAATTTTCTACGAATTAATCAATTATTTAATCGCTGGAAAATCGAGTTGGTTTCACTGTGCGTGCAACCGAGCCCGAGTCGGACTCGAGTTCGAATCCGAATCGAACCCAGCCGTGCCGCGGTCGAACCGGACCCCGTCCGCCGAACCCTAACGCGCGTGACCGTTGGATCGAGATCCAACGGCCACGATTGGCGCCCCGATCCGAACCCGAAGTCCGAAGCCGAACCGCCGCGCCCGCGAATCGTGGGTTCGATCGCGTGCCACGTGGACGGCTGAGATCGTGCCACGTCACCGATCCGAGTCCTCGCCGGACTCCGCCGCCGCCTACGTGTGGACCTCGGTTTCCGCGAGATTCACGGAAGCCGAGGCCCTTATTTAATGCGCCGCAACCACGGTAGTGACCGCCTCTTCCGTGCGCACCCGTATCCCTAGCTCACCTCGCCTGAGCCGCCGCCAGCAGCCCGCTAGAGCTCGCCGGAGTTGGAACCTTGCTTCGCTGCGGTTTTCCGCTGTTCCCGCCGTCGTCCGCCGTTCCCGCCGTCCTCCGCCGCGTCCGTGGTCAGATCTGGGACTGTCGCGTCGAGACGCACCCGTGAGTACCACTCACCTCGCCGGAGCACGCCCCAGACGCCGTCCGAGTGGTCATCGTCCCCTGCGCCGGTGACCCCGCTCCGTCGCACGCCATCGCCGGACCTCGAGCTTTTCCAGCCGTCAGATCAGAATCCGAGGGCCCAGATTGAGCCATGTCACTCATGGTGAGATTCACATGCTAACCCCCAGATCCAATCTCAGCCGTTAGATCTATATCGTACGGTTAGCGTTAGCCGCGTTATACTCGTTAGATTGGATCTCGACCGTCCGATCGAGATCCAACGGTCCGGATTGACCGCGTTTACCCCAAACGCGTGAAAGCAGATCCAATCTGGGCCGTTGATTTTCAAATCAACGGCTGAGATCAAGCCACGTGGCCGGGAGGCCGACCGTCGCAGTCAGCGCGGTCAGCACCGCGCATGGGTGCGTGTCTCTGACACGCGGGCCCGCGTGTCAGTGGGGGCCCCGTGTCAGTCGTGCCCGTGCTGGCGTTAGCCCGAGCCGCTGACAGGACGGGCCCACATGTCAGTGACATGTGGAGCCGTGGGCCGAGTCCACGGTGGACCAAGCCGAGTCGTGGGCCGAGTCCGTTGACCGACTGACGTCAGCCGACCAATCAGACGCTGACACGTGTCACTGCTGACGCAATAAATGTTTTTTCGAAAAGGAAAAATAATTTAATAAATCGATTTATTGTTTAATTGAATTTTGATTCTTCAAACGGTTATAACTTTTGCATTTTAACTCCGATTTGAGTGATTCAAATTTCTAAAATTTTATAAAAATGAGATCTTCACAATGGGGAATTTTATATAAATTTTGGACCAAAGTTTTGCTCTGTAAAATTATTTAATTGATTATTTAAATGTGAAAATGCTACAACTTTTGCATTTTAACTCCGATTTCGACGATTCAAATTCCTAAAAATTCATAAAATTATGTTCCCTATGTTTATGGACTTTATTTGGATGTTTGGACACTTTTTGTTTACTGTTTATTTTTTATTTGCTATTTGCACGCTTTACGAGTAGACGTTGAATTGCCCGAAGGCTTCGAAGGAGAAGTGCTGACTCAGGAACCAACCCAGGGCCAAGAACAAGTACTCTTTGAAGTCAAGTTATGCTTTGACCATGTTGATCCCATTTCTAAAAATAATTTGATTTAAACTATTGCATGTTATTTAAAGTTAGAAAATGCTTATTTAAATTTGGGGAAGTAGGTAAATGCCAAATTGTGTATGACACCTTGATTATTTAAGTATTTTCCATGAACCCCCTTGTCACCCTAGTTGTGGATTATTTAGTTGGACGTTATTAAATTTGCCAACATGGGTAATTAGACCGATGTAGCTTATGCTTAGCCTTGCCACGCTGTCACGATACGATTTTGGACAATCACATGTTAATATTGACTTAATGAGATATGGAACCTGTTTTTGGAAAGTGTCATGTGTTATTGATGTTGTTGTTGATGGCACGTGGTGCATGGTAAAGAACTGGGTTTGATAAATAGATTTTGACCGGGGCATGTGGCATGATTGATCAGGTGGGCCAGATGTGACACCGGGAAAGTTGATTTGGTTATTCGGGTAGTCTTGCCCTGGTCACTCTAAGGACTTAACCTTGCAAGCCTTTGAACTGAGTCAGGCGTGCAACCACACGTCCGGAATGGGACATACCTAGTTGATTAAGTTGCCGATATCTTGCTTGTGATACCTCGGGGTGTCAACTACATCGTTTGTGTAGCTTGAAAGGGGAGCGTACCAGAGCTGCGGCATGGTACCCGTCCAACTGTGTGTCGGTCCCATACTTCGTCTTTGCTAAGGGAAGGGATGGTGTAGGGCACAACCGGAGAGGTTCACTTGTGGAGCTAGAGGCTTCTGAAAGGCTTTGTTACGGACTCTCGCCTTGGTGGCGTTTGGCTGTATCGTGTGGGTAAAGTGCATAACCTCTGCAGAGTGTAAAATCTATTCGAATAGCCGAGTCCGCGGTATTGGACACTGCTCGGGGATTACAGTCAAGGGTTAGATTTTTCATGAAAACAACTTGGACTTGTGAAAGGGTTTCGTTTAAGAATGATGTTGATGAAAATGTGGATTATGAATAGGAAAGATGTTTATTTGACTCATGGAAAAGTTATTGATATCATAACTTGTTTTTACTGCTTTCGAATCTACTTATGCTACTTGTTACATGCTGTTTCCTGCAAATATACCTGTTAGCCTATCATTTGTACTGAGCCATGCATATAGAATATTATCCTTGCATTTTGTGCATGACTTGCTGAGTACCAAGTACTCACCCTTGCCTCAAAACAACATCAGTTGAAGAAGAATCTACACCAGCTTCGGGGGAAGAACTACAGGAGGAACCATCGAACTAGGGGCGAGCCCAGTCAGTTGCCTGTGGCATATTGGTTGGAGCCACGCATTCGCTTTATATTCCGCTGCTACTGTTTCCTTTAATAAGTTTTCGCCCTGCGAGGCGTACTTTTGTAACTTGACCATAAGGTCGAGCAACCCGTTATATTCCTTTCAATAAAGTACTTCACTATTTCGTTGAGTATGATTGTGATATTTACCGATGTTGAGACTGTGTGCACTAGCGTGATCCTGGACTAGTGCTAAATACACAGAGGGTCCGGATTTGAAAATTCGGGTCCCGACAGAGGTGGTATCAGAGCCATACTGACTGTAGGCTACCCTTAGTTAGAATGGTTGTAGAGAGGACAAAACTTATTTTCTAAAGTTAAAATTTGACAAGACAAAGAATGAAATCTCGACTTATCCCCTTCACTCTTTTCTTGCCCTTGCTGAATTTTTCCTTACCTCCGTCACGATTTGAAAATTCTGAGTTCTTACGTGAGCACTTTTGTGACAGATGGAGGGAGAGATCAACTATGTCGACCTGGAGGTTGGTCACGCCGTAGAGCTTTGGCGTATGCTGCAGACTCTTGGAGGATTTGAGAAGCCGCAATATCAAGTGGACATAATCAGATAGGCGGGGTTGATTAAGGCTTGTGACGTAAAAATTATGGTTCCTGCCAAGAAGAAGGGCCAGGGCAATCGCCCGATACACTGCACAGACAGAAGGTCTACAATGCAGATGGGTGTCCAGGAGGTGTCACGACGAGCAATGCGGCACATCGCTCACATTTACGCCAGAGAGTTGGAGAACACGGAGTTCCGTTATCACCCGCGCAGCAATAACCCTCTTGACCCGAAGGTGATTCAGGATGAGAATGCCATGGTCACCCAGTTGGCACGACTTGTCATCGCCCAGGAAGATGTACTCGATGATACGAGCAAGGAGCTACAGAAGGCCCGCAAGGAGATCACGGTCGAGAAGAACAGATGGCAGGAGACTTAAGAGTATGTGTCACATCTTCTACAAAGCATTGGCGAGTTAGAGACGGCGTTGTACGCACCAGAACCGGAGCCAGTACTCGAGCTACACGAGCCAGACCTCGAGGAGCCAGAGCTTGAGGAGGACACTGCTTCTTCCACTACCACAGTTGCAGGGCATGGCGGCCGTTTCGCGCCGATGCCGCCGCGCCCGTACACAGGCAGTGGAGGTTGGATCGATGAGTGAGCGTTCAGGAGTAGAGATTGAGACTCCTTCGTCGAGTCGCGTCTAAGAATAAAGAGTCACCCGTAGAGGCGTTAGACCTCAGAGTTAGTTGATTTGGATTTTTCATTAATTGCTGAGTGTGCAGTATGTGTTGCAAGGCCCCTAGGCATTGTAAGCAACCATACCAAGTTATTATTGAATAAATAATAAAGTTGGATTTTGAGTTACACCTTCCACCCCGCATAAGTTCACTCTGTTACTTATCTATGCTTGTTTCCCCCTTAACCCTAAAACCTTGGAGTGATCGACAGATGGTGAACACTCGCGGAAACCTTGGAGGCAATGGCAGTGGTGCCCGCCCAGCTGGAAACCCCAATGATGGAGCACCTGCACCCCAGCCACCACCGCCAGTTGACCTGCAGAATTTTGGAGCCTTCCTTGCTGCTCAGACCCAGTTAATGCACGCCATGATGCAGCAGATGCAGCAAGTCACCGCTCAGGCCACCGCAAACCAGGCCAATCAGGAGCAGCGTCAGGGTTCAAGGTTGTCAGAATTCATGAGGACACATCCGCCCACGTTCTCTAGGAACGCCAATCCACTGGAAGCAGATGATTGGCTGAGATCGATCGAACGGAAGCTTCACATAACGCAGTGTGTGGGAAATGAGAGGGTACTCTATGCCTCTCATCAGTTGGAAGGGACCGCAGCTGAATGGTGGGAAAACTTCTGCGCTACACGGGAGAACCCACAGAAAATCACATGGGAGGAGTTCACAGCTGCTTTTCGTCAGTATCATGTACCAGAAGGGATCATGGACCCCAAGAAGGAGGAATTCAGAGCTTTGAAGCAGGGCAGCCAGTCTGTGGCTGACTACTTGAACAAGTTCACGCAGCTTGCTCGCTACGCGCCTGAGGATGTAGCGACAGATAAGGCAAGGCAGTCCCGATTCATGAAAGGACTTAACTATGGACTGCAGGTGGGACTGATCACCCACACCTTTTCGGATTTCCAGGAGTTGGTAAACAAGGCGCTCATACTGTAGGACAAGCGCAAAGAGCTGGATGACAACAGGAAGCGCAGGATGCAGCAACAGGGAGCACGCCAAGGAGCGCAGCAACGTCTGAGGGTTGCGCCAAATAAGATCTTCAGATTTCAACAGCAGAATCTAGCAAGGACACCATCGCCAGCACCGAGGCCCGCAAATCAGAATTATCAGACCCCAGCTCCAGCAAGGACCACCACACCGAGCAATCAGCAGGGAACAGTGAGGCGTTGCTACACTTGCAATGAGCCAGGACACTTCTCTAACAGTTGCCCAAAGAAGATAGCTGGAGTGACCCCAGTTCATTTCAACTTGGGTTCCAGACCAGCCAGGACGCCTGCACCTAGAGCCAATCGCGGGACAACACAGCCAGGAGCCGTGCCTCAGACCGTGGTGATAGGCCGTGTCAACCATGTCACCGCTGATGCGCTGCAGAATGCTACGGACGTCGTACTGGGTAAGTTACTTGCTAACTCAGTACCTGCTACAGTTTTGTTTGACTCTGGAGCTTCGCATTCGTTTGTTCTCGAGATTTTATTTCCAAGAATGATTTGGAGGTTGTGGGACTTAAGGGCATGCTTATAGTTCAAACCCCTGGATCAGAACTCCGATCCCAAGTAGGATGTTCTGGGGTGAGAATAAAAATAGGTGGGGTAGAATTCCTAGCAAACCTCATCATACTGGGAACTCAGACCCTAGATGTTATCTTGGGAATGGACTGGTTGACCAAGCACAAGGTCGTGCTTGATTGTGGAAGAAGAACTATATCTGTTGAGAGCCCATGTGGGGAGAAAGTGGAATTTCAAGCAACCGCCGTTCGAGATGGACAGTTGATGGTGAACAGCGTAAAAGCGATCAGTATAGAGGAGGTTTCGGTGGTGAACGAGTATCCAGATGTTTTTCCTGAGGATCTACCCGGGATGCCACCAGACAGGGATATTGAGTTTGTGATTGAGTTAGTACCAGGGACAGCACCGATAGCAAAGAGACCCTATCGAATGTCAACCGAGGAATTGGTGGAGATGAAGAAACAGCTCGAAGAGTTGATGGTGAAAAGATTCATCAGACCGAGTTCGTCGCCATGGGGAGCACCAATTCTGTTCGTCAAGAATAAGGACGGAAGTTTCAGGATGTGTATAGACTACCGTGCACTCAATGAGGTCACCGTGAAGAACAAGTATCCGCTACCCAGGATCGATGATCTATTTGACCAACTAAGAGGAGCCGGAGTGTTCTCTAAGATTGACCTGAGGTCAAGATATCACCAGTTGAAGATACGGTCAGAAGATATTCCGAAGACCGCATTCTCGTCAAGATACGGACATTATGAGTTTACTGTTATGTCCTTTGGTCTGACGAATGCGCCAGCCTATTTCATGAACTTGATGAATAAGGTTTTTATGGAATACTTGGACAAGTTTGTTGTTGTATTTATAGACGACATTCTAATCTAATCCAAGACCAAAGAAGAACACGCCGAACATTTGAGGCTAGTTCTTGAGAAGTTGCGAGAGCAGCAGTTGTTTGCTAAGTTCAGTAAGTGTGACTTCTGGAAGGACAAGGTAGAGTTTCTTGGACATGTGATGACCGCAGAAGGAGTTGCTGTAGATCCAAGCAAAGTGGAAGCTGTGTTACATTGGGAACAGCCGAAGACTGTGACCCAGATACGGAGTTTCCTTGGAATGGCAGGATACTATCGTCGCTTTATAGAAGGCTTTTCGACGATTGCGAGACCTCTTACGCAATTGTTGTAAAAGGAGAAGAAGTTTAACTGGACGCCGGAGTGCGAGAAAGGTTTCCAAGAATTGAAGAAACGATTGACATCAGCACCGGTGTTGGTTCTACCGGATGTGAACCAAAGCTTTGATATCTATTGTGATGCATCGCGTCAAGGACTTGGATGCGTGCTGATGCAGAACGGGAAGGTCGTCGCTTATGCATCAAGGCAATTGAGGCCGCATGAGGAGAATTACCCGACGCATGACCTAGAGTTAGCTGCCGTAGTGCATGCTCTGAAGTTGTGGCGTCACTATTTGATTGGGAATAGATGTGAAGTGTACACGGACCATAAGAGTCTTAAGTACATCTTCACCCAGTCGGACCTGAATATGAGGCAGAGGAGATGGCTAGAGCTGATCAAGGACTATAATGTTGGGATCCATTACCATCCTGGGAAGGCCAATGTGGTGGCCGATGCCTTGAGTAGAAAGAGCCACATGGTTAGTATGTTGATAGCAGAAGGCCAGGCAAAACTGTGTAAAGAATTTTAGAAGATGCAGATTGAGGTTGTACCTGAGGGATTCTTGGCCACGTTGGAAGTCAAGCCTACCCTGGAAGACCAGATCCGCGAGGGACAGAAGGACGATGCCAAGATTCTGAGGATCAAGTCCAAAATGAGTGAGGATCAAGCTAAAGACTTCAAGCTGGATGAGCAGGGTACACTATGGATGAAGGACCGCATCTGTGTGCCGAACAAGAAAGAACTGAAGCAGTTGATTCTAGAAGAAGCTCATGACTCCAAGAACTTCATCCACCCAGGAAGCGCCAAGATGTATCAGGACTTGAAGGAAAGATTCTGGTGGCCGAGCACGTCGCGTTGTGTGATGTATGTTAGAGAGTCAAAGCGATGCACACGAGACCAGCAGGATTGCTACAACCATTGAAGATACCTGAATGGAAGTGGGAGGAAATCGGAATGGACTTCATTACCGGTTTGCCGAAAACTCAAGGAGGGTACGACTCTATATGGGTCATAGTGGATCGCCTGACTAAGGTCGCCCACTTTATCCCGGTGAAGACCACCTACTCAGGAGATAAATTAGCAGAGTTGTACATGATTAGGATCGTCTGTTTGCACGGAGTGCCAAAGAAGATCGTATCGGACAGATGTACCCAATTCACCTCGAGATTTTGGAATAAGCTACATGAAGCCATGGGGACTCGTCTAAACTTCAGTACAGCCTATCATCCGCAGACAGACGGGCAGGCTGAAAGAGTTAATCAGATCTTAGAGGATATGCTGAGAGCGTGTGCGTTGGCCTATGCTACCTCTTGGGATAAGAGTCTGCCTTATGCCGAGTTCAGCTACAATAACAGCTACCAGGCCAGTTTACAGATGTCACCTTTTGAAGCACTATATGGTCGACCCTGTCGAACACCACTGAACTGGAATGATACAGGTGAACGCCATGTATTTGGACCGGACATTCTTCAAGAAGCCGAAGAGCAGATTGCTATGATCCGAGAAAGATTAAAGATAGCTCAGTCTAGACAGAAGAGCTATGCTGACAACCGTCGCCGAGACTTGAGCTTTGAACCAGAGGATTTCGTATACCTTAGGGTTACACCCCTCAAGGGAGTCAAGAGATTCCATGCCAAAGGAAACCTCGCGCCGCGATATGTTGGACCATTCAAGGTTCTCAACCGTAGAGGTGAAGTTGCGTACCAGCTGGAGTTGCCGCAGTCGTTAGCAGGAGTGCATGATGTATTACATGTGTCCCAACTGAAGAAGTGTCTCCGAGTGCCCGATGAGCAAACACCCTTGGAATCGATCGAGCTGCAAGAAGATCTAACCTACCAGGAGCACCCGGTGAAGATTCTGGACACAATGGATCGAGAGACAAGAAATAAGTCAACCCGCTTCTGTAGAGTTCAGTGGAGCAACCACGCTGAGAGCGAACCGACTTGGGAGCTCGAGGATGATCTCAGGAAGGAGTTTCCAAACCTATTCCTTAGTCAGCCCTGGATCTCGGGGACGAGATTCCGTTAAGAGGGGGAGGTTTGTAATACCCCAAAATTTTGTTTTCTTGAATAAAGATGAATTTTAGAATTTTTTTTTTGTGAATTTTTGGAATTTTCTGGAATTTATTTGGATTTATTTGGAATTAATTTGAATTTATTCCATATTGAAATAATTGAAGAAATTAATTTTCAAAAAAAGTTTTGTTGGAAATATTTTATTTGGGTCCAAAATGTTCCAAAGTATTTCCCATAATTTTTCTGGAATTTTTCTGAGTATTTTGCTATTTTTCTGGATTTATTTGAATTTTCTACGAATTAATTAATTATTTAATCGCTGGAAAATCGAGTTGGTTTCACTGTGCGTGTGACCGAGCCCTAGTCGGACTCGAGTCTGAGTCCGACCCGAACCCAACCGCGCCGCCGGTTCGACCGGACCCCGTCCACCGAACCCTAACGCGCGTGACCGTTGGATCGAGATCCAACGGCCACGATCGCGTCATCCCCGACCGAACCCGAGTCCGAGCCGAACCCGCTCGCGCCCGCGAAATCGTGGCCGTCGATCGTGCCACGTGGACGGCTGAGATCGTGCCACGTCACCGATCCGAGTCCTCGCCGGACTCCGCCGCCGCCTGCGTGTGGACCTCGGTTTCCGCGAGATTCACGGAAGTCGAGGCCCCTATTTAATGCGCCGCCACCACGGTCGTGACCGCCTCTTCCGTGCGCACCCGTAGCCCTAGCTCACCTTGCCTGAGCCGCCGCCAGCCGCCCGCTAGAGCTCGCCGGAGTTGGAACCTTGCTCCGCTGCGGTTTTTCGCCGTTCCCGCCGTCGTCCGCCGTCCTCCGTCGTGTCCGTGGTCAGATCTGGGACCGTCGCGTCGAGACGCACCCGTGAGTACCACTCACCTCGCCGGAGCACGCCCCAGACGTCGTCCGAGTGGTCGTCGTCCCCCGCGCCTGTGACCCCGCTCCACCGCACGCCATCGCCGGACCTCGAGCTTTGCCAGCCGTCCGATCAGAATCCGAGGGCCCAGATTGTGCCACGTCACTCACGGTGAGATCCACGTGCTAACCCCCAGATCCAATCTCAGCCGTTAGATCTAGATCGTACAGTTAGCGTTAGCCACTTTATACGCGTTAGATTGGATCTCGACCGTCCGATCGAGATCCAACGGTCCGGATTGACCGCGTTTAATCCAAACGCGTGAAACCAGATCCAATCTGGGCCGTTGATTTTCAAATCAATGGCCGATATCAAGCCACGTGGCCGGGAGGCCGACCGTCGCAGTCAGCGCGGTCAGCGCCGCGCATGGGTGCATGTCTCTGACACGCGGGCCCGCGTGTCAGTGGGACCCCCGTGTCAGTCGCGCCAGTGCTGGCGTGAGCCCGAGCCGCTGACAGGACGGGCCCACATGTCAGTGACATGTGGAGCCGTGGGCCGAGTCCACGGTGGACCAAGCCGAGCCGTGGGCCGAGTTCGTGGACCGGCTGACGTCACCCGACCAATCAGACGCTGACACGTGTCACTGCTGACGCAATAAATGTTTTTTCGAAAAGGAAAAATAATTTAATAAATCGGTTTATTGTTTAATTGAATTTTGAATCTTCAAACTCTTATAACTTTTGCATTTTAACTCCTATTTGAGTGATTCAAATTTCTAAAATTTTATAAAAATGATATCTTCACAATGGTGAATTTTATTTAAATTTTGGACCAAAGTTTTTTCTGTAAAATTATTTAATTGATTATTTAAACTTCAAAATGCTATAACGTTTGCGTTTTAACTCCGATTTCGACGATTCGAGTTCCTAAAAATTCATAAAATTATGTTCCCTCTATTTATGGACTTTATTTGGATGTTTGGACAATTTTTTTCTTCTGTTTATTTATTATTTGCTATTTGCACGCTTTACGAGTAGACGTTGAAGTGCCCGAAGGCATCGAAGGAGAAGTGCTGACTCAGGAACCAACCCAGGACCAAGAACAAGTACTCTTTGAAGGCAAGTTATGCTTTGACCATGTTGATCCCATTTCTGAAAATAATTTGATTTAAACTATTGCATGCTATTTAAAGTTAGAAAATGCTTATTTAATTCTGGGGAAGTAGGTAAATGCCAAATTGTGTATGACACCTTGATTATTTAAGTATGTGCCATGAACCCCCTTGTCACCCTAGTTGTGGATTATTTAGTTGGACGTTATTAAATTTGCCAACATGGGTAATTAGACCGATGTAGCTTATGCTTAGCCCTGCCACGCTGTCACGATACGATTTTGTCGGGACCCGAATTTGCAAATCCGGACCCTCTGTGTAATCAGCACTAGTCTAGGATCACGCTAGTGCACACAGTTTCAACATCGGTAAATATCACGATCATACTCAACGAAATAGTAAAGAACTTTATTGAAAGAAATATAACGGGTTGCTCGACCTTATGGTCAAGTTACAAAAGTACGCCTCGCAGGGCGAAAACTTATTAAAGGAAATAGTAGCAGCGGAATATGTAGAGAACGCGTGGCCCCATCCAATATGCCACAGGCAACTGACTGGGCTCGCCCCTAGTTCGTCGGCTCCTCCTGAAGCTCTTCCTCCGAAACTGGTGTAGACTCTTCTTCAACTGATGTTGTATTTGAGGCAAGGGTGAATACTTGGTACTCAGCAAGTCATGCACAGAATGCAAGGCTAATATTCTATATGCATGGCTTAGTTCAAGAGATAGGCTAACTGGTATATTTGCAGTAAACAGCATGTAACAAGTAGCATAAGTAGATTCGAAAGCAGTAAAAACAAGTATGATATCAATAACTTTTCCAGGAGTTAAATAATCATCTTTCCCATTCCTAATCCACATTTCCATCAACATCATTCCTTGAACCAAACCCTTTTTCGAAGTCCAAGTTGTTTCCATGAAAATCTAACCCTTGACTGTAATCCCCGAGCAGTGTCCAATACCGCGGACTCGGCTATTCGCATAGATTTTACACTCTGCAGAGGTTATGCACTTTACCCACAAGATACAGCCAAACGCCACCAAGGCGAGAGTCCGTAACAAAGCCTTTCAGAAGCCTCTAGCTCCACAAGTGAACCTCTCCGGTTGTGCCCTACACCATCCCTTCCCTTAGCAAAGGAGAAGTATGGGACCGACACACCGTTGGACGGGTACCATGCCGCAGCCCTGGTACGCTCCCCTTTCAAGCTACACAAACGGTGTAGTTGATACCCCGAGGTATCACAAGCAAGATATCGGCAACTTAATCAACTAGGTCCGTCCCATTCTGGACATGTGGTTGCACGTATGACTCAGTTCAAAGGCTTGCAAGGTTAAGTCCTTAGGGTGACCAGGGAAAGACTACCCGAAGAACCAAATCAACATTCCCGGTGCCACACCTGGCCCACCCGATCATTCTTGCCACATGCCCTGGTCAAAATCTATTTATCAAACCCAGTTGTTTACCATGCACCACGTGCCATCAACAACAACATCAATAACACATGACACTTCTCAAAAACACGTTTCATATCTCATTAAGTCAATATTAGCATGTGATTGATCAAAACCATGTCGGGGCAACGTGGCAGAACTAAGCATGAACTACATCGGTCTAATTTCCCATGTTGGTAAAATGATAATGTCCAACTAATTAATCCACAACTAGGTTGACAAGGGGTCATGGCACATATTTAATTAATCAAGGTGTCATATAGCAATTTGGAATTTATCTAATCTCCCAGAATTAAATAAGTATTTCTAATTAAATTAGGATGCAATAGTTTAAATCAAATTAATTTCAAAAATGGGATCAACATGGTCAAAGCATAACATGCCTTCAAAAAGTACTTGTTCAGGCTCTTGAGCTGGCTCCTGGGTCAACACTTCTCCTTCGAAGCCCTCAGGTACTTCAACGTCTACTCGTACAGCGTGCAAATAGAAAATAATAAATAAACAGTAGACAAAAAGTGTCCAAACATCCAAATAAAGTCCATAAACAGAGAGAACATAATTTTATAAATTGTTAGGAACTGGAATCGTCGAAATCGGAGTTAAAACGCAAAAGTTATCGCATTTTGAAGTTTAAATAATCAATTAAATAATTTTACATAGAAAAACTTTGGTCCAAAAATTAAATAAAATTTACCAATGTGAAGATCTCATTTTTATGAATTTTTAGAAATTTGAACCACTCGATTTGGAGTTAAAATGCAAAAGTTATAAATTTTCAAAGTTTGAATCAAATTCAAAATCATTAAACTGAATTAATAAATCATTTTCAATTTCGGAAATTAATTATTGCGTCAGCAGTGACACGTGTCGGCTTCTGATTGGTCCACGTCAGCCCTGTTGACGTCAGCACCGGCCGAACCCCACGATGACGTCAGCATGACGTCATCATGTCACGTGGCACCAATCGGGTGCTGCCACGTCGGCACCGGCGCATGGACCCGGTCCACACACGCGTGGCGTGTCGCTGACAGGCGGGCCCGCCCTGTCAGCGGCTCGGGTTCACGCCCGCGTGGGCACAGCTGACACGTGGGCCCTTTGACACGCGGGTCCCGCGTGTCAGAGACACGCTCCCACGCGCGCGCGCGCTGGCGCGGCTAAGGCACACGCGGCGCGATCTCGGGCGTTGGTTTGAAAATCAACGGCGCGGATCAGATCTAGGGTTTACGCTTGGAATAACGCGGTTGATCTAGGCCGTACGATCTAGATCGGACGGTCCAGATTGGATCTATTGCGATACAACGCGTGCTACGCGGCTCAATCTAAGCCGTTGGATCTTAATCCAACGGTCCAGATCTGATCTGATCTTGATCCAACGGTTGAAATCTATCCTAGGTTAACGCCGTTATCGGCACGTGGCGATCGTGGGCCGTTGGATCTTAATCCAACGGTCCAGATCTGATCTGGGTTCTAGGGTTTGGGGGAGAGCGTGGACTCACCATAGCCGTCCGATCTCGATCGGACGGTTGTTCGAGCTCGCGATTTCGATGGAGTTGGAGACGATGACCACTCCCACGGCGTTTCGGGCACGCTCCGGCGAGGGGAGTGGTACTCACGGGTGTGCCTCGACGCGGGGAGTCCAGATCTGACCACGGCCGCGGCGGGGGACGGCGGACGGCGGTGGGGCGAGGCAAAAACCGTGGCGGGGGAAAGAGGCAACTACGGCGAGCTCGCGCAGGCGAACGGTGGCAACTCAGGCGAGGTGAGTTGGGGGCTCGGGTGCGCACGGGAGAGGGGGTCACGGTGGTGGCGGCGGTGCATTAAATAGTGGCCTCGGCTTCCGTGAAACTCGCGGAAACCGAGGTCCACTCGCGGGCGACGGCGGAGTCCGGCGGGGACTCGGAGAGGGTGACGTGGACGCGCGTGAGCCGTCCACGTGGCGCAATCAACGGCAGAGATGGATCGGGCGCAGCCGTGTTACGCGCGGATTGATCCTGACCGTTGGATCACGTGCGTCCACGTGGCGCAATCAACGGCAGAGATGGATCGGGAGCAGCCGTGTTACGCGCGGATTGATCCTGACCGTTGGATCTTGATCCAACGGTTCGGATTGATCCCGGGTTAGGGTTAAGTGCGATTTCGCACGTGGGCTACGTGGGCCATCGTGGGCCGTTGGATCTCGATCCGACGGCCCATAGGGATTAGGGTTTGGACGCGGTTTGACCGAACCGTGCGGCGCGGTCGGGTCCGGGTCGGACTCGGACTCGAGTCTGACTCGGGCTCGGTCGGGTGAATAGTACAAACCCACTCGCATTTTCCAGCGATTAAATATTCAAATAATTCGTAGAAAATTCAAATAAATCCATAAAAATAGCAAAATACTCAGAACAAATTCCAGAAAAATTATGGAAAATATTTTGAAACATTTTGGACTCAAATAAAATATTTCCAACAAAACTTTATTTGAAAATTTAATTTCTTTAATTATTTCCATATGGAATAAATTCAAATTAAATCCAAATAAATCCAAAATAATTCCAGAAAATTCCAAAAATTCACAAAAGTTCTAAAATTCAACTTTATTCACGAAGACAAAATTTTGGGGTGTTAGAGATTTTGGACAATCACATGTTAATATTGACTTAATAAGATATGGAACCTGTTTTTGGAAAGTGTCATGTGTTATTGATGTTGTTGTTGATGGCACGTGGTGCATGGTAAACAACTGGGTTTGATAAATTGATTTTGACCGGGGCATGTGGCATGATTGATCAGGTGGGCCAGATGTGGCACCGGGAAAGTTGATTTGGTTCTTTGGGTAGTCTTGCTCTGGTCACCCTAAGGACTTAACCTTGCAAGCTTTTGAATTGAGTCAGGCGTGCAACCACACGTCCGAAATGGGACGGACCTAGTTGATTAAGTTGCCGATATCTTGCTTGTGATACCTCGGGGTGTCAACTACACCGTTTGTGTAGCTTGAAAGGGGAGCGTACCAGAGCTGCGGCATGGTACCCGTCCAACGGTGTGTCGGTCCCATACTTCGTCTTTGCTAAGGGAAGGGATGGTGTAGGGCACAATCGGAGAGGTTCACTTGTGGAGCTAGAGTCTTCTGAAAGGCTTTGTTATGGACTCTCGCCTTGGTGGCGTTTGGCTGTATCGTGTGGGTAAAGTGCATAACCTCTGCAAAGTGTAAAATCTATTCTAATAGCCGAGTCCGCGGTATTGGACACTGCTCGGGGATTACAGTCAAGGGTTAGATTTTCATGAAAACAACTTGGACTTGTAAAAGGGTTTGGTTTAAGAATGATGTTGATGAAAATGTGGATTAGGAATGGGAAAGATGTTTATTTGACTCCTGGAAAAGTTATTGATATCATAACTTGTTTTTACTACTTTCGAATCTACTTATGCTACTTGTTACATGTTGTTTCCTGCAAATATACCTGTTAGCCTATCCTTTGTACTAAGCCATGCATATAGAATATTAGCCTTCCATTCTGTGCATGACTTGCTGAGTACCAAGTACTCACCCTTGCCTCAAAACAACATCAGTTGAAGAAGAATCTACGCCAGCTTCGGAGGAAGAACTACAGGAGGAACCATCGAGCTAGGGGCGAGCCCAGTCAGTTGCCTGTGGCATATTGGTTGGAGCCACGCATTCTCTTTATATTCCGCTGCTACTGTTTCCTTTAATAAGTTTTCGCCCTGCGAGGCGTACTTTTGTAACTTGACCATAAGGTCGAGCAACCCGTTATATTCCTTTCAATAAAGTACTTCACTATTTCGTTGAGTATGATTGTGATATTTACCGATGTTGAGACTGTGTGCACTAGCGTGATCCTGGACTAGTGCTAAATACACAGAGGGTCCGGATTTGCAAATTCGGGTCCCGACAAGTATGAGCTGCAAACGCAAATTGGCAAGGAGCCGGGCTCGGAATGTGCATGCATTTGGTCCTTGCTGTCCACCAATTAGTGTAATTGTCAACTTTGTATGCACATATCAACTTGTCTATGAAAAATCTTGCCCAGGCTAGAATGTTTTCCTAGCTCCGCCCCTGGCTTTCGTCTAACATGATGACAAGGATGATCTAGTGAAAGCTGCAGAACCCAATTAGTCGTCACATTGTGTTGCGCATCAAATATGCGAGATTAGTAAGCAAGGAAACACGTACTGAAAGTTGTAGGGTAAAAGTACGTAGGTCTTGTCTTGTAGCTTTAGAAGCGCATTAAGTACATACTCCTCAACATTATTTATCGTTCTTGGATCTAGAATAAGCTTGCAGTTAAAATGTCATTGCCTCTATTCTACATAAATGTCGACGATTGGGAACGGCCCCCGCCGAGCTTACCTGTTGATTGAGGGATCAACCTAGGCCCCCTTCTTCTGTGAAGGGCTAGTGTCCGAACAATGCTCGTAAAAGCGCAAACACTCAGAAAGAAGACATCAGGAATTATACTGGTCCGGGCATCTCGCTAAGGAGATAACAACCCTACTCCAGTGGTTTTAGGTTATTATTCTCAGAGTTGGGAAAAGAATCTATCCCCGTTTCTACCCAGGGAGGGTTTAAATACAGGATATCAGATATAATTTGGTAACCCTCTCCCAACATCACGCCTGTAACCAAATTTACCGCATCCATAATTGGGGTCTTGACTTCCGCCACATTTCTGTTTCGGGCGTAACTTCCCCAGATCTTCAGCGTATTTGTTGCCACTTTCCTGTTCGTGGGTTGGACACGATCTTCGACCATGCCCCGGGTACCCTCTTGGTCTGGGCTTGACCATTTCGCCTTTCCCGAGTATGGTTGCTCGTGGACGGCTTGGATGCCCGTCGCCGAGTATGATTGCTCGAGGGCGAGCATGAGTGCTCGTTGCCGTGCACAGGTTCTCCTAGCCAGGCACTTGGTTACTCAAGGTTCCTCCTTGGGGACATTGTCCAAGGGCATTCATGGTCGGCCAATGTTGTCTGCTGGGGTAAAATGATCTTTATGGAAAATATTCTAATCCCCGACAATAAAAATGCTCGTTAATGCATGAAGAGGTAGAAATTATGTTAGTAGCAGGCGAAAACCGCTCGGTAATCGATCGCCTACACGATTTTGATAGAAAACCGATCGATTTTGATCGAAAATCGAGCAATTTTCACCGATCATCGATCAGTTTACGTCGCATAATTTTAAACAAATCTTTTGAATTTTTCAACTTGATCGGTTTGCCGACAGATTTTACACATTGAACCGATTTGATACGGTAAAAAAATCACGATTTTTGAAGAGATTTTTGACGATTTTGTAAACCTGCTTGTAGTTGGACCGATCAATTTTGTAAACAGATCTTTATGGAAAATATTTTTATGTTTCCTTTTCCCAAGCAAAAGAAGAATTTTTTTTATTTAATATTTATTTTTAAACGTTTTTTCGGAATTGTACGCCTGAGGTTCGAAATTGCAGTAGAGGGCGTCCGTCTCCTGTGTATGGGGCGATCGCCCTATACACAGGTGATAGGCCACGTGCCGTTAACGGCGTTAGAGACTTTGCCCCGAGATGTGCCAGCGTTAGCGAGTTAGGTGACGTATCGCCCGCATTGAAGGCGATCACCCAGAGTCTGGGCGACAGGCTGCCCCCCACATTCAAATACCGAGCGGGTGTCTGCTCGTTCATTCGGCCAAGCGCAGGAGCGGAACGGGAGCAAGAGAAGAGAAGAGAAGAAAGGAAAGGAAGAAGAAGAGGAAAGAAAAAGAGAGGAAAGGAAAAAGAAGAGGAAAGGGAAAAAGAGAGGAAAAGTTTGGTTCATCGTTTTTTTGAGGTATGTTTGAAAATTTTGTATTTGGAAATGTAGTATAAAAGTTTATTTTCGTATATTGTTTAGTATTTAGAAATCTTAGGATTGTGTAGTATTTAGTCTTTATAAATGTAATGTAGGTTAGTCTTAGGTCTAGAAACCTAATTTAGGATTTGTTAGAAATGTAATGTAGGATTGATAGAAATGTAATGTAGGAAATGTAATATGGTACTATTTAGAAATTAGTTAGAAATGTAGGATTGTTAGAAACTTTGGAAACATCATGCACTGTTATAAATTGGCACAAAAAAAATTTATGAATATAACGTAACATTTTGGTCTGACGTTGTAGGCAGCATGTCGGAGATGAAATATTTTCAAATATTTTATGGAGAAGGGGAGATAGCAGAGGGCCCGACCAGCGTAGATTTGTCATAGTTTTCAATGGTCGTACAAGGCATGTCTAGACCGAGGGATAGGACGTATGAAGCTTTGCTAGAGTGGATGTTTCGGATGTTTAGAATTGGTCTGGATGTAGTTCGGCTACAGATTAGAGCAGTAGTCAGCCGTGCACAACACTGTTTTTTTGGGGAGTTGATTCCTATTAACGGGACAAGATCGTGGAGGAGCTATGTTGGGTATGCTGTCGAGCGGAGCTGGCCACTCACGTTGCTGGTACAGTGGTACCTAGTAGCTCCGTTGGTGTTGGAAGTTGGTGATGTCGAGGTAGATATTGTGGAGGAGGGGAGGACAAACAGGCATGAATGTAATGCTGAAAGTGCCGAGGAGCTCGGAGATGGCGAGGGGATCGGCGGGGGCGAGGAGATTGCCATGGAGGCGCGGGGGGTGGCCGACGAGGGGGAGGAGGTGGAGGACATAGTTGACTTGATGGAGGAGGAGGACCATGCGGATGATGAAGTAGTCCCTGGTTGTGAAGAGTCGGATGACGAGGACAATACTAGTGAGGTGCCAGTCCCCGGTGAGTGGAGTAATTTTAATTTCAAAGACTTAGCAATGAATGAAGGGAACGTTGATGCATGGGAGTATCATGAGAACGAGGTAACGCAGGGAGCTATATATAAAGACAAGGAGGCTGTGATGGATGCGGTGAAATACTGGGCAATGTCTCTTCGGCGGCAATTCAGGGTAGTGAAGTCCAGCAAAAAAGAGTACGACGTGAAGTGTGTTGTTGATTCGTGCCCATGGCGGGTGCATGCATACAAGGGGAAGTGGAATGACTACTGGAAATGTTCCATAGTGACGGAGCATAACTGTGAACTGCAGGAAGCGGAGCAGGAACAACGCAATCTGTCGTCCACTTGGGTGGCAAATGTGTTTTATGGTCAGATTGTGGACAATCCACACCTGCAGCCTCGATCCATTATCACAGCTGTCGAGGAGAGGTTTCAATACAAGATTAGCTATGGGAAAGCATGGAGAGCAAAAAGGACAGCCTTGCAAATACGGTTCGAGACGTACGAGGCTTCGTACGAGAATATTCCCCACCTGCTGAGGGCAATATCGAATAGGAACCACGGTACATCCATCGACCTTTTGGAGTTTCCCGCGGGTGGTCCATGCACTGGTAAGTGGGTCTTGCAACGGGCCTTCCTCGCCCTTGGCGCATGCATTAGTGTGTTCCGACACTGTCGTCCGGTCATTTGCATGGACGGCACATTCCTCACTGGTAAATACAAGGGTCAGATTCTAACTGCGATCGCGGTGGATGCCAACAACCAGGTTCTACCGGTTGCATTGGCCTTCGTGGAGGGGGAAAACACTGACAGCTGGTATTGGTTCCTTGAGAGAGTCAAGCTTGCAGTTGTGCAGGATAGGCCCGATGTTTGTGTCATCCATGACCGGCATGCAGGGTTGCTGAGGGCGATCGTGGATACGCAGGAAGGGTCTGACGTCGTGGGTGCAGCAAAGTGGCCAGACCTGAAGAGCAGGTGGTGCATGAGGCACATGGGTGCCAATTTCTTTCGTCAGTTTAGGAACAAGGAGTTTATGAACATGTTTAAGAGGCTGTGCAAGCAGAACCAGCGGCGGAAGTTCAATGCACTTTGGAGGACACTGGACGATCTAACCAAGAAGCAATCAATGAATCCAAGGGCGGCAACTAGTTCATCAAGGAACCCTATGGTCTACCACGAGCAAGGAGAGGACCCGACAGCCTTGTGTGCGCTCCCGACCGATGCCCCAAACATTCGGCGTAGGCCGGGGACAAGCATAAAGAGTTTCACGGACTGGATTCGACACGAGCCGTTGGAGAAATGGTCCCTTCTGTATGACGAAGGTGGTTCACGTTATGTAATAATGACAACGAACCTGGCGGAGATTTATAACTGGGTAATGAAAGGCACTAGATGCCTTCCATTGGTGGGTATAGTTGAAGGTGTGTTGCAAGGCACCCAACGATATTTCATTGAGCGATACAACAAGTCTGTTGCATGTATGTCGGACAATCAACTGATGTACTCAACGATTATATCTACGTACATGGCCAAAAAAACACGGAAGGCACAGACACATCGTGTTACACCGGAGAGTGGCTTGGAACGGAGATACCACGTGCACTGTGGTGACCGAGGTCAAAGAGGTGCCCACCGAGAGAGGACTTCACATATGTGCATACTGAGAGCATCGGACTGCGAGTGCTCCTGCCAGAAACCACGCCTGCTGCACTTGCCGTGCTCGCATATGATTGCTGCAGCTGCCGAGACACACCAGTCCTGTCGTCCGTACATCGCCCACTATTAATACAAGCAAAGTGTTCATGCCACATGGCATAACGAGGTGTACGGGTACAGGGTGGATGGATCGTTCACAACAGCACCCCCTCCAGAGCATCGATGGGTACCGGACATCCGATTGTTGAAGCAGAAGGTGGGTCGACGAAGGACACGACGTATTCGGAATGATATGGACGAGTCCGAGGCGCATCATAATCGCGGATAATGTAGTTTCATGTCTACATGTATTTGGTTGTTGTGATCTGTAAGATTTAAGTGTTGTCCTGTCTGTTGTTTTTCCCTTCTACATGTATTTGGTTGTTGTAATCTGTAAGATTTAAGTGTTGTCCTGTCTGTTGTTTTTCCCCTCTACATGTATTTCTTTACTTCGGGAACTTCAATGTGTACCAATTAATTATTGTAACTTCAATGCGCATAACTTGTGGTTGTCGTAATTTGTAACTTATTTATTCTCCACTTTGTTATTTCGTTTGACATATCCCAATTTTTGTTATTTGTCATTTAATTGCTAACCAGTTTAATGTATTTGGTTTGTAACAGGCGGCGATGGCAGGAGATAGGTATGGTGCTGCTGACTGCCCTGAGCTGCTAGATAGGACTGTTGATCAGACCCACCGGTCTAGGTTGTCCGCAGTTGAGGGCCGACAGCTAGCGACACTTCAGCCTCGAGTGCCGAACGAGATGCTCCGCATCGACCCACGCTGGGTTCCACAGTAAGCTGGCACCGGTCTTGCATACTCGTGTTCGTACATGCACTTACTTGCTAATACAGTTTGACGGCACTACATGCAGGTTACGAGCGGCTGGTTTACTTCCGCTCTGCAGGATGGTGGAGCATACGACTGCGCAAGCGAAGGGGAACCAGGTCCCACGTTTCGGGTATGACCGGTCCCTGCTGACCGCCCTCGTCGACCGGTGGAGAGAGATGGCTACGACACTGCAGGACGTGTGTTACCTGTTGGGACTACCCTGCGCGGGTCCTGCAGTTGTGCCACACGACGTTCCCGTCACGTGGCAGGCGGACTTGTTCGCGCGGTTCGCCGAGGTGCAGCGACACCCTCGGGCAGGCGTGTACGTGCCCCTCAGGCACGGTGAGCGGCACGGACCGACGAAGGTGTGGCTGCTTCAGTTCACGGTTAGTACCCTCTTCGTTGCAATTTAACGGGTAAGCGCTATGTTGCTTATAAAATTGTGCCAAGTGCTGCATGCTGAGCTTCTCCACCCGCACGCAGAGGAGGGGGACGTGGCCCGACACCTTGAGGCATACCTGCTTTTGATGTTTGGTTGGGTGATGTTCCCTTCGTCGCACGGGAACACGGTGGATCGGCACCTGATCGAGTACGCACAGTCCATAGCCGACACCCCCGCGGAGGAGGTAAAACATTTCGTTCAAATATATAATGACATGGCATGACTGACATTCTCGATGTAAACAGATTATGCAATGGTCTTGGGCCTCGCTGTGCTCGCGGCGACATATAGAGGCCTGTGCAACGCGGTCTCTCGGGCGCTTCAGGAGGCGACGATGTCAGGGTGCGTCCTCCTTCTGCAGTTGTGGTCCTGGGAGCGCTTCTCCATCGGCAGGCCTGTTGTTGACACCGCGCCGTACTCAAAGGACTTGTACCACGGGGACCCGATGGACTGGCCCACCATGGGCCACTACTGGCTTCGGCGACAGGTACACCCCCTTGTTTATTGCTCCCGTACATGCGCACTTTGATAACATGCACCGTCTTGTATTTCCGCACAGCGCTTGTACGCCCACCGACAGGTCAGGAGGTCGTACCTCGAGTTCGTTCGGGAGTTCGACAGCCTCCACGAGGAGGACGTGCGGTGGACCCCGTATGATGTGTATGACGTACACGTCCGGGCACCATTAGGGATCGCCGCGCTTTGCACACGAGATGAGCAATACTGGCTTACCCGTAAGGTTATCGTCTTTGACCTGTGTGTGGAGGAGTACTCGCGCCGCAGTCTTCGCAGCGATTCGGCTGTTCAGATTTTCCCATTACAGCCTACCCATGTTGTCTCACGGGCCGCTCACAGGTACGTATGCGGACCGCACCGCTTACAATTCTGTCGGATCAGGTGTTGATTCTAAATGTAATTTTTTGTTTGTATTGCAGGATGTCCCGGATGGGGGTTGTAGTGGGAACCCCCTTTGCGCATCGCATGATGATATGGGTACTACAGTGGGACGATGCACTTGCAGATAGGGTCACCGAGACGCGGCCGTACGACCACTCCACGTACGATGAGTACATGGAGTGGTACGCGCCGCGCACAAGGATCAGGGTGGGGTACACACCAGCAGCACCGTATGTCCCCCGCCAAGCATCGGTGTCGGACACGTACCCTTCATAGATGTCTGAAAGGGATAACTTCATGGTAAGTTTCACAATCGAAACTCAGGACGTGCGCTCATTTCCATGTAGAATACCTCAAATCAATGTTGCATTACATGCAGGCACAGCGTGTAATGGAGTTGGACGTCGAGGCGACGTCCATTCTGGCGCGCCTCGACGCAGGCATCGAGGTTACCGTCGATGAGGCCATGCCAGCTTGGGAGCGAGTCCGTCAGGCTGCGAGGCTGTTCTTTCGCACTTTGACATGTCAAGGGCGTGGTGACGCGGTCCGACGCAGCGCACCGGCCCCACATTGCCCAGCACGTCACCCTCGTGGAGCAGCGCCGGCACCTCTCGCTGGCAGCCGGCTGACACCGCCCGACGTCGGCTACTGCGAGCCCTCGTGGCGTCCCACACAGCCGCAGTGGGGTCACGAGGGGCAGTCTTTGTCTCGCGCCCTAGCAGGCCCTAGCCATGGTATTGGCGACGCACGCTATCACGACGCACACCACGATGACCAGACGGAGGCGGAGATTGACTTGACAGAGTTTCTGTCGAGTGAGTTCTTTGGCCCCCCCTCCTCACTCAGCAGCGCCCGACTCACCAACAGCTGGCGTTACCCCTGTGCCGCAGGGTCAGCCTAGGAGGGTAGTTCATCCTCTGTCGCCGCTCACATACCCCACGGGACAAATCAGGAGGCGTCCACGTGACTGACTTGTTCTACATCTATGCTTTTGTAATGACTTTACATTCTTCATCTTGTAATGCAGTTAGCTGAACTCAGTGCATGTTTTTTTTAATCTATCTTAATTACTAGCACGTGTGCCTGCAGTATTCGATTTGAGTTGTCACGATTTCACGATAGGGCGAAAATGCTAACAAATAACATGAAGGTTACAACGAACAACAAGGGCCGTTCTGGTACACTACTGAGTGCACCGAGGATATTTCCCCTTGCGCAACCCATCGGTGCCCGCCGACCTTGCCCTAGCCGCCCTTTCGCACTTCCTCTCACGCTCGGCCTCCCGCTCGGCCGCCTGGCGATGTCATTCGGCGTCCCTCTTTGCACACATTTCTTCATGCTGCTTCATACGCTTCTCCTCCTGTTCCTGCTCACGCCACTTCTCGTCTACCATAGCTCTTCGATGCGAGTACTCCCAATCACGCATCCTCTCCATCTCGGCTGTCTGCTCCGCGTCGTAGAATTTGATAAACTCGCACAGTGGTGGCTGCAATTTGTCAGAAAAGATGACATTACAGTATTGTAACACCCCAAAATTTTGTTTTCTTGAATAAAATTGAATTTTAGAATTCTTGTGAATTCTTGGAATTTTCTGGAATTTATTTGGATTTATTTGGAATTAATTTGAATTTATTCCATATGGAAATAATTAAAGAAATTAAATTTGAAAATAAAATTTTGTTGGAAATATTTTATTTGAGTCCAAAATGTTCCAAAATATTTTCCATAATTTTTCTGGAATTTTTCTGAGTATTTTGCTATTTTTCCGGATTTATTTGAATTTTCTACGAATTATTTGAATTATTAATCGCTGGAAAAATGCGAGTGGGTTTGTACTGTTCATCCGACCGAGCCCGAGCCAGACTCGAGTTCGAGTCCGACCCGGACCCGACCGCGCCCACGGTTCGGTCGAACCACGTCCGAAACCCTAAACGCGCGTGACCGTTGGATCGAGATCCAACGGCCACGATTGCGTCGTCCCTGACCGAACCGAGTCCGAGCCGGACCCATTCACGCCCGCGAATCACGACCGTCCATCGCGCCACGTGGACGGCTGAGATCGTGCCACGTCACCCTCTCCGAGTCCTCGCCGGACTCCGCCGCCGCAACGGAGTGGGCCTCGGTTTCGCGAAGTTTCACTGGCCGAGGCCCTATTTAATCTTGCGCCGCCACCATCATCTTTGCTCTCTTCCGTGCGCACTGCACTTCAACGCACCTCGCCTGAGCCGCCGCCGTTCAGCCGCAATCGCTCGCCGTAGTTGCCTTCTCCCTCCGCCACAGTTTTTGCCTCGCCCCGCCGCCGTCCGCCGTCCTCCGCCGCACCCGAGCCTAGATCCGAACTCCTCGCGTCGAGGCGCACCTGGGAGTACCAGGCACCTCGCCGGAGCGTGCCCGAAACATCGAGGGCGTGGTCGTCGTCTCCAACTCCGGCCAAGCCAGTGCCGCCGCGTCGCCATCAGCCGCGCGAGCTCAGACAACCGTCCGATCGAGATCGGACGGCTACGGTGAGTCCACGTTCTACCAAACCCTAGAAAACCTAGATCGGATCTGGACCGTTGGATCGAGATCCAACGGCCCACGATCGCCACGTGCCGATAATGACGATGACCTAGGATATATTTCAACCGTTGGATTTAGATCCAACTGCTTAGATTGAGCCGCGTAGCATGCGTGCACCGAAATCCTATCCGATCTGGACCGTCCGATCTAGATCGAACGGCCCAGATCAACCGCGTTATTTCAACGCGTAAAACCCTAGATCTAATCCGCGCCGTTGATTTTCAAACCAACGGCCGAGATTGCGCCACGTGTGCCCTAGCCGCGCCGCGCGCGCACGCATGGGGAGCGTGTCTCTGACACGCGGGGCCCGCGTGTAAGAGGGCCCACGTGTCAGCCGCGCCGTTCGGGCGTGAACCCGAACCACTGACATGCGGGGCCCGCATGTCAGCGACTGTGTCTTGCGCCGAGCTCACCGTAGACTTGTGCCGCCCGTGGACCCAGTCCATGGACCGGACACGTGGCAGCACCTGGGTGGTGCCACGTGCCATCTTGGCGTCGACGCCGTCATCCATCACGGACCTGCTTGGCGTCGACGCCAAGTCCACGTGGACCAATCAGAAGCCGACACGTGTCACCGCTGACGCAATAATTAATTTCCGAAATTGAAAATGATTTATTAATTCGGTTTAATGATTTTGAATCTGATTCAAACTTTGAAAATTCATAACTTTTGCATTTTAACTCCAAATCGAGTGGTTCAAATTTCTAAAAATTCATAAAAATGAGATCTTCACATTGGTGAATTTTATTTAATTTTTGGACCAAAGTTTTTCTCTGTAAAATTATTTAATTGATTATTTAATCTTCGAAATGCGATAACTTTTGCGTTTCAACTCCGATTTTGACGATTCCAGTTCCTAAAAATTTATAAAATTATGTTCTCTATGTTTATGGACTTTAATGGGATGTTTGGACACTTTTTGTCTACTGTTTATTTATTGTTTGCTATTTACACGCTTTACGAGTAGACGTTGAAGTACCCGAAGGCTTCGAAGGAGAAGTGTTGACCCAGGAGCCAGCTCAAGAGCCTGAACAAGTACTTTTTGAAGGCAAGTTATACTTTGATAATGTTGATCCTATTTTTGAAATTAATTTGATTTAAATTATTGCATGCTATTTAATTTAGAAAATGCTTAATTTAATTCTGGAAAATTAGATAAATGCCAAGTTGCTGTATGACACCTTGATTAGTTAAATATGTGCCATGACCCCTTGTCAACCTAGTTGTGGAGTATATAGTTGGACTTTATTAGTTTGCCAGCATGGGAAATTAGACCGATGTAGTCTATGCTTAGCCCTGCCACGTTGTCACGACATGGTTTTGATCAATCACGTGTTAATGTTGACTTAATGAGATACGGAATGTGTTTTTGGAAATGTGTCATGTGTTGTCGATGTTGTTGTTGATGGCACGTGGTGCATGGTAAACAACTGGGTTTGATAAATAGATTCTGACCGGGGCATGTGGCAAGAATGATCGGGTGGGCCAGGTGTGGCACCGGGAATGTCGATTTGGTTCTTCGGGTAGTCTTGCCCTGGTCACACTAAGGACTTAACCTTGCAAGCCTTTGAACTGAGTCATACGTGCAACCACATGTCCGGAATGGGACGGACCTAGTTGATTAAGTTGCCGATATCTTGCTTGTGATACCTCAGGGTGTCAACTACACCGTTTGTGTAGTTTGAAAGGGGAGCGTACCAGAGCTGCAGGCTTGGTACCCGTCCAACGGTGTGTCGGTCCCATACTTCGCCTTTGCTAAGGGAAGGGATGGTGTAGGGCATAACCGGAGAGGTTCACTTGTGGAGCTTGAGGCTTCCGAAAGGCTTTGTTACAGACTCTCGCCTTGGTGGTGTTTGGTTGTATCTTGTGTGTAAAGTGCATAAACCTCTGCAGAGTGTAAAACCTATTCGAATAGCCGAGTCCGCGGTATTGGACACTGCTCGGGGATTACAGTCAATGGTTAGATTTTCATGAAAATAACTTGGACATGGAAAAAGGGTTTGGTTCAAGGAGTGATGTTGATGGAAATGGGGACTAGGAATGGGAAACATGGTTATTCAACTTCTGGAAAAGTTATTGATGTCATACTCGTTTTTACTGCTTTTGAATCTACTTATGCTACTTGTTATATGCTGTTTACTGCAAATGTACCTGTTAGCCTATCCTTTGTACTAAGCCATGCATATAGAATATTAGCCTTGCATTCCGTGCATGACTTGCTGAGTACCAAGTACTCACCCTTGCCTCAAATACAACATCAGTTGAAGAAGAGTCTTCACCAGTTTCGGAGGAAGAGCTTCAGAAAGAGCCGACAAACTAGGGGCGAGCCCAGTTAGTTGCCTGTGGCACATTGGTTGGCGCCACGTACTTCTTTATTTTCCGCTGCTACTATTTCCTTTAATAAGTTTTCACCCTGTGAGGCGTACTTTTGTAACTTGGCCATAAGGTCGAGCAACCCGTTATATTCCTTTCAATAAAGTACTTTATTATTTCGTTAAGTATGATTGTGATATTTACTGACGTTGAGACTGTGTGCACTAGCGTGATCCTGGACTAGTGCTGAATACACAGAGGGTCCGGATTTGCAAATTTGGGTCCTGACAAGTATTATGTTTTCCCATTTTCAAGTAACATCAAATGCGAGTACGAACATACCAGACTTTTCCGGCCCATCCGCATCTCCAGCTTTGGCTCGGACTCGTGGTTGCGGCAGCTCCAGTACCTCATACCATATGTGTATGAGTTCTCTACAGACTTTCGGAACCGGCAAGGATCCCCGCATAGGCACATAGGGACCTGCGTGCCTTCTGGGATGTCTTCGCGAAGGCTATGCCTTGGGGTGAGGGGAACTCCATTGCTACTCGTTGCTTGGCTGCAATTACTTGTGCTCTGTGTTTGGTCGTCCCTCGTAATGGCCCAGAGCTTTCGGGCTTCTGCCTGTGGTTATAAAGAGGACCAATCGCCCGGATTTAGAGCGATCGCCCTATATTTGGGCGATCTCCCCATATTTGGGCGATCGCCCCAAATTTGGGCGATATTAACCTCGAACAATGTGCCTGTGATTATAAAAAGGACCAATCGGCCGGATTTAAAGCGATCGCCCAATATTTGGGCGATCTCCCCAAATTTGGGCGTACACTTAGTCCATACACCACCCTTTGGAGGCTATAAGTGGATAAACCAGTCACACATAGACATCTTCCACTCACACTTCACCATGGATGGCTCATCTAGCGGAGCATTCTCATGGACACCTCATATGAGTGCGGCCTTTCGTCCTTTCATTTGGTAGCTGTTGTTCACAGGCCATCATATTGTAATGACCATGCTATTGTAGGATGACTTCTTTCTGTATGTCTTGCAATGCAACGGTTCCATATGCGTCATTTATGTTTTCTCATTTTTTTAACGTTATTAGGGAGTTGGTTGGAGCTCTAAATCATCCGTTAAGTGAAACAGAAACAACATCAATGTTTTCTGTTACAAATATATTTACATACGGACTGATGAAGACAGGAGCAAGAAAATGTACCTTCAGTCTTATTGAAAATGTACCTCATCATTTGATCTTTCAAAAATATCTAGTTGCACATAATATCTCAATATTTCCCAAATAATAAATATTTGCAGTATTTCGTTTATCATTAGCTTTTTTCTAATAAAGCGAAACAATTAATGTCAGATAAGCTTCAATCATTAATCTTTCTTTTCTATCATTAGATAGGAATGAGTGTTCGTTATAGGGGATAGGATCCATCTGCTCTATCTCTCTCTCCCTATTTTCCATCATCAAAAATTCAGAAAATGAGCAGTGCGAACTACCCCAAAAAAAAAAAAGAGAATCGGACTGTACATGTCGCCCTGATCCTGGGTGATCGCCCCATACACAGGCAACGTGCGCTTTTTTCTGCTATTTCGAATCTCAGGCGTACAATTCCGAAAAAAGTTTAAAAATAAATATTAAATAAAAAAAAATTCAGCAAAAGCATGCGGGCTGGCCGCAAACGTGCATGGATCTCACGTGGACCGAGACGGGAAAATGCATGGAATAGCCTGCCTGCATGCCTCCCCTACCTCTAATTAATCTGTGAGCGTGAGCGTAGTTGTAGTTTGTGAATGGACCATGAAGCACATTGAAAGCTCTCGCTATTGCTACTAGTGTGTGTGTCTGTCTGCCTCTCTCTCTCTCTCTCTCACTCATGATGGCGCAGGGCTTGTGTTGGATTGAAAGAGGGACTGGCCGGCCGGCCTGCAGGGGGATAGGATAGTAAACGCCTGCGCAGCTTGGTAGGTGATCAAAATCAAATGCTAGACTAGTGAACCGGTTACTTAGAGCAAGTATAATAGTAAAATCCACTGCCATCTCATCTATGCGCCATAGGAGTGTAAACGGGTCGGGTTCGGGCGGGTAGTAGGTCATCCCGTACCCTACCCTATTATTTTTTCTCCGGGTACGGGTTACGGGCACGGGTAGTAAAAATCGGGTAGGGTACGGGTAACGGGTAGTATTTTCTACGAACGGGTAGAAATCGGGTTACGGGTAGTGTGCGGACGGGTATAATACAGACAACGGGTACTTCATCGGGTAGTGCACGAAATACCTAGGATCAAAACATGTGATGAAAACAATCCAACCATCACACTAGTACATCACATAATATAATAGGTAACGACGTATAGTCTAACAAACATACATAGTCCAATTACTCTAGAACATGAACAAGAACAAGAAAAACAATGATATGCAAGCATTGTGTAGGTATCCAATCAAAAGTATTAAAGAAGGTATAGGCAGGAATTACTAAGTACATATTTCCACAGCTCAATTAGTATATGCATGTCGAATAAAATAGTTAGCCCAATCTATCTTGTTGACAGAAGGTAGTAAATCAGTACATAAAGCAACACAGAAGGTAGTAATTAACAGTAGCATGTTACACCCTAAGTATTTTCCCAAAATCATGTTCTCTACTGCCTAATGAGCAAAATAAAAGTGGTTTCATAATTTTTGAACATATATTGAACAAGTTATGGTTATTTAATTATTTCTTACATTGAAAACCTACTTATTTAACTATTAATGCAAATCAACTCTAAATTCAAAATTCTTTGCATAATATAGAAATATATCAGACAAGGATTGTAACAAAATTTATTCCACTAAGTTTGAATTAACTTTGCACAAAATTTGCATGTAGCTAGTTTCAAACATACCATTCAAATTTGAATTTTGATTTAAATGGATAAACAAAATTCAAATATTTTTGCAGAATATGAAAGTACATGATTTAACATGAATTTAGAAAGTTGTCTCACTCGATTTGGACTTATATTTTAAAAGTTATACTCAAATGAATTGGCTCGGCATGATTATATCCAGGTACCCGGATAGTACCCGATTGCGAGAATTATCCAAGTACTCGAACCCGAACCGTACCCACCGGGTATTGCCGATCCCGTACCCGACCCGAACCCGAACCTAACCTACCCGGGTACTACCCGTACCCGTACCTGTACCCGGCGGGTAGTGTAAAATAGTTTTCCATTAGGGTAATTTTGCATCCGGGTACGGGTACAGGTCGGGTATTACCCGACCCATTTAAACCCCTAATGCGCCATCTTATCTCCAAGCGCCTTCATCTTCCAGATGTACTCGGCAACCGCCCACGTGTCTATGAGGAGAACATCTCCTCCATGGCGATCCGTACTTGTGATGTGGTCTTCAGGGCGACGACTTGCGTTAGAACTTAGAGAGAGAGAGGGGGAGGAGTTTAGGAAACCAAGGACCTGTTGGTCCGAGGCTACCCAGTGAGCGTACTCCGGGTTCGGTTCCTTGACCTCTTGTCGCCACTCTGGACGTCGATCTGCTTTGATCGAGCGACCTCCGTCCTGTCGAGGAAGCCCTCCAGCTGCGCGCCACGCACAGTCGAGAGGACCTGTGCCCTCCATAGAAGGTAATTGTTCTTGGTCAGCTTCTCCGTGATCGTGTGACCTTAGAACAGATTCATGGCGAGGTTGGACCAGAAAGAGCCAGCCATTGCTCGATGGAAATTCTAGATGCAATCTAATGAGGAGAAGGGGCTCTGATACCATATGAGAATGGATGGAATCTGTGAAGCGTTTCTACCTCCTTAGAGGCCGCGTTTACATGTTAATATATAGACTAGAACAGCCCTAGCTGTGGCATATACGGCTTGGCCAACAAGATAGAATAGGATCCAAAGTTCCTATCTACACATGGACTGTCTATATGAGAATAATGGATCCTATCTATAGCTGGCGCATGATTTTCCATCATCGTGTAGTTAACTACAACCCCCTTCTTCCAACTTGTAGCGGAGCAACCAGCTTCTGCCAGAAAAGTACCACAGTGCCCCGTTACAAGGGCGGATCCTGAAAAGCATTATATTTTATTTGTTTTTTTTATCAAAAAGGACATGCCTCAGTTCCATTGATGAAACTGAGAGATTACATCAGAGTTCAAACGTAAAAGACATTAAAAATTCTCCTCAAACACCAAACCAACCACTGTGACAATCCTAACGAAGATAATAACATCCAAAGCACAACACAGCAATCACTCCCGATTGTTTATGCTCAAGCAACCTCAAGGTCCTCAACCATACGTATTGAATTTTCCATTGGGATATCTCGACAACAAGTTCCACTATATTTTATTTGTATACGGGTAAACAACAAAAGATTAACACAAGTTGAAGTTGTATTAACTGTCTAGTATACTGGTGTATATATATATATATATATATATATATATATATATATATATATACAAGTTGAAGTTGTATTAACTGTCTAGTATACTGGTGTGTATATATATATATATATATCTCTACTATTCTAAAGCACCACTTGGTGGCAGTGGTCCATTCTACACGTCATTAATTGCCCTGTTTAATTGCTCTACTTAATTGCCCTGCTTAATTGCCCTACTCAAGAAACGAAACGTTGCTTTAATTAGCCAGCTTTCACAAGAAACGAAGCGTTAAAGATAGATGTTTGATCTTGTAAAATAATTTTTTTTATTTTTTAATCTTTATTTTTCGTTATCAATTTTGTTTTTCGTAGCAACGCACGGGCATGTAGCTATATATATATATATATATATATATATATATATATATATATATATATATATATATATATATATATATATATTCTCTTCTTCTTGGCAACTGAAACCTCAAGTGGTGGAGGATCTTAATTGCATGCGATGACGATGCTCGGACGCGGCGGATCTGGTAAAGCGCCGCCCGGGATCGGCCAGGAGGGCACATAAAAATGTAACCCAATTCCAACACTTGTATCCTAGCCAAAAGTTCCATAAAAAAATGCGGTTGCCAGGATTTGAGCCCAGGTTTCTCGCGTGAGAGAGTTATTGTAACCAACTAGACTCAACAGGACATGTGGCAAACCCTAATTTTCAAATCTCTTCATTCGGTCGGGATTTTAAATCTCGTCGACCGCCGAAACCCAAGGCTTCAATGGGATTACACGAGTGATTTTAAACCCTGAATCTTGGCCATCTCGATGCACGGCTCGATCACTTGTATGTACATACTTACCTTACTCTATACGGAGGAGTACTATATATTATAGCCTAGATCGGAGATCGGGTTAGTACTACTATCCTAGGTTAACAATATTGATTTCGAAAAAACCGCTCGAAATTCAAAAATATCGAGTTAAATATCGCCACAAAACCAAAGGGTTAAAAAAGTTTTAAAAAAAAATCGAAAATCGACCGGCCAATTGTACCGATCGATTTTGATAAAAAAAATCGAGCGATTTTCACCGATTATCGATCAGTTTATGTCGCATTATTGGTCCAATTTGATACGGTTAAAAGCCACCATTTTTGAAAAGTTTCCCATGATTCTAGGAACCTCCTTGTTACGTTTCCTTTTTCCCAAGCAAAAAAACCGCAAACGTGCATGCATCTCACGTTGGAATGGACAGAGACGGGAAAATGCATGGAATAGCCGGCCAGCCTGCCTGCCTCCCCTGCCTCTTAATCTGTGAGCGTTGCAGTTTGTGAATGGACCATGCAACACATTGAAAGCTCTTGCTAGTTGCTACTGCTACTGCTACAAACAGTTTGTGTGTGTGCGTCTCTCACTCATGATGGCGCAGCGCAGGGCATGGCAGGGTATCATAGTTGCTACTGCTACCATTGAAATGAATTGAAAGAGGGACTGACCGGCCGGCCTGCAGGGGGATAGGATAGTAGTAAACGCCTGCGCAGCTTGGTAGGTGGTCAAAATCAAATGCTAGCCCAGTGAACCGGTTAGGCCATTCGCAATTGGAGTTTTATTATCATTTAATGAGGTGTTATATCAGCAATAGGAGTGACATGGTAAAAAATTTGTAAGGAGAGAGAGGAGACCAATTTCATCTGGTTGAAACTGGATGCACACTGCTTCTAACGCATTGAAAATAGAATAACACTCCACTGAGACGCATCGTTTCATCCTCCCACTCCCAACACTATGCAACAATTAAATGCTATGGCTAGCCTATGAAACCGCGAAATGAAACTTGCCACTGGGAATGGCCTTACTTAGCAATAGGGAGTAGATGAAATTAAAAGTCTCCACATCTCAATCAATCATCATGCTCTCTCTCTCTCTCTCTCTCTCTCTCTCTCTCTCTCTCGGTACAGTAGAATTTTTTACTATTCTGGCCTCGTTCATCGACGTTTTTTTCAAAAATAGCCGCACAATGGATGAAATAACAAAAATAGCCCTTACACAGTGACATCCAACGGATCCAGTGTAACACCCAGGCATTTAGTACGCTCTGGATGTCACCAAACATAGTAGAAATTGCAACTAAACAACACAATTAAGAACAAATTACAGCAAATGCATTAATGCTTTAATGCAAATTTCGGCAACATCTCATTTGTAATTCCATGGGTTGAATCAACAATAATAGCATCGCAAGCAATAACATTATAGATAACATCTAAAACAGTCGTAACATGAAGTATAGCAACAATTTAAGACCAACTAATGAATGCAAACGTTTCATGGCTAAAACAAAGGGAACGATATAATCAAACACACATTAAGGCATAATCCAAGTTCCAGCGCCATAAACTTTATCATCATAACTACGAATGAAAGAGTGTAGTTATCTAAATGCTTGAAGCAACGTGAAGATGTGCTGCTAATCCCCTTTCCCGCATGCCGGTTTCTTGGTACCTAAAAACAATATAAAACATGTACACCCCAATTTTTTGCTTTTCATGAATTTAAATGAAATTTGGCATTTTTGAGAATTTCTGGAATTTTCTAGAATTTATTTGGATTTAATTTGAATTTATTCCCTTTTGAAATAATTAAAGAATTAAAAGTTACAAATAAAATTTTGTTGGAAATATTTTATTTGAGTCCAAAATGTCTCAAAGTATTTTCCAGAATTTTTCTGATTATTTTGCTATTTTTCTCGAATTATTTGAATTTCTAGAAATTAATTTTATTATTTAATCGTTGGAAAATCGATTGGGGTTGTACTGTTCATCCGACCGAGTCGAACCGAACCGGACCCGAGTCCGACTCGAACCCGACCAAACCCTAATCGCTCGACCGTTGGATCAAGATCCAACGGCCGAGATTGCGCCACGTCGCCCACGTGCGATCCGGGCCGTTGATCGTGGCCACGTGGACAGCCAGGATTGCGCCACGTCACCCGACCGTGTCCGAGCCGGACTCCGCCATCCCATACCGGCCTCGCCGCGGAATCCACGTGTATCTCGACGTCCGGGCCGGTATTTAATGCGTGAGTGTGCGCCCGAGGTTTGCCTTTGCCGTGGGCACGCTTTGCCCTAGCCGCCGCCGCCCGTAGAGCACCACCGCGCCCGCGATTACTCGCCGTAGCTAATTAGGGTTAGCCTTCGGTTTTGGTCAGTTTCCGCCGTCGTCTGCTGTGTTGGTGTCCACATCCGAGACCGTCGTGTCAAGGCGCGTCGAGGGGTACCACTCACTTCACCGGAGCACACCCGCAGTGATGTAACATTGGGTGTCCCGATCTTTCGATGAGAATGATAACCATCGATTTGGGTGGAGACGACTTTGACGATCCGACTACAACGTACAACGACGATGCGCCTTAGCAATCGCTAAACCAACTCCAGAGGGTTATTGACCTTGCCATGGGCACGGTCAACCTGATCACGAAGATTAATTCCTGCAAGCAATCGAAGAACAAGCAAGAACAAGGCAAAAGCAATCTAAAATTGCAAATATAGATGAAGTATAGAAAACGTTGGGGTTCCGATACAAGGAGCTTGTTAGGCGGCTGTTGAGCACGTCTAAAAGACTCAAATAGTAGCAAGAGGCTAAACTATCAAATAACCAAAACCCAAGTTATTTTGGGGGACTCCCTAGCTATATATAGGAGAAATAGAAGGCCAAAACAGTGCTAGGGGCGTCCAAAACACATCCATGGCCGAGTAGGACTCCTATTCCTAGTTTGACTCGGATTTGAAAAGATGACCGAACTTGTTTTGCAGATTCCCGTTGACTCGTAAGGAATTTTGACATAGGGCCGGATCCATTTGAAAGAGGATGACGAAACCTTTCAAACCAGTACTCATAGACCCCAAACACATTTGTGGATCAAAAGTTATGCTCGTTTTAAGTTGGTGCTGTCCCGGAGGCCGAATCCGAGTTGAACTTGTGCACCGGAAGAATTGGCTTCATGCTTGATGTTTGGGAGTCCTTCTCCTTGGTTCCTAAGGACAATAAAATCATCACAAGTATTAAATAGCATACCATTCATTAAATTATTTGTATGCAACCCAAGGAACGCATTCACCTGGCAATTGAATTGGCGTGCGCGAGCTTGAGTAATTGGCCCTTGTATTACATTGTTGGTTTCAATTGGGTTTGTAGGCATGGACGTATCCATGGTAGTGATGTCCTCATCATCCTCCCCTTCTTGCATTTGAGTCGTCCTCGACTCAAGTTCATCATCTTCTCCCAAGTATGGCTTTAGATCTGATAATTGAGTTGACGGGCTCGAGCTCGAGTCAATGGTCCTTGAACCGACGAAGATGTAGAAGGATGGCCAAGGTGGGGGTCGATAAAGCCATGCAAATGGAGCCATCGTAGTAGATGTATACGAAGTAGAGGATGCCGTGAAGTGTCGCCAACTTAATAGTCCTGGCCAAGGTGGGGGTCGTTGAAACCATGCGGTTGATATAATTGCAGCAACACTTGGTGATGACCATATGTATGAAGTGTTAGTTCTGTCCATGATGAGCATGGTCTCATCATCCTCCCTTTCTTGATGTGGAGTCGTCCTCGACTCCATCATATTGTCCTGCGAAATGTTAGTAATGACAGGAAACAAAGCAATATGCACATTTACAATGAAATCAATTGATCGAGAATTTCTATCAACCGTATCCTCCTTTTCTTGAAAACTATCATGTGACTTGTGAATGGAACCAAAAGTACTTGGTCTGACATGATTAGTGATATGGCAATTATTAAATTGATGACATTGTTGCATTGCAAACGGAGGTTTAAAATCTGAACAAATGTAAACTCGGTGTGCTTTATACTCTCCTTTCTCACTATTTTTGCCAATAACATAAAAGATAATTCGTGATAACCATGACAAATCAGAATGTACTAAAAGGCTCTCCTCTAAATAATTCAGACCACATGGAACATCAAATTCAATGTAGCCTAATGTATATAAAGAAGACATCAATTTCAACTCATCAGTTTCGCTTGTGGTGTGAATGACATGTTTATTTTCAGCATAAGTGTCTAGTGTGTTAACAAAAGTGACATGTCCAATTGCTAGTTGTGTCATGGATATAAGTGAAGTATTATCACAGAACTCTTCTTTATCACAAGAAATAGCAAGCAAATCATCTTGTAACAAAGCAAAATCAGCAATTGGTTCCACTATTAGTTGCTCTACGATAGCATGATTTGTGGATAGTTTTAGCTCTTCAAAATTATTTTCTCCATGTGTAAAGTCCATACCTGTTATATTACCTTGTAAGTTCTCATCAGCTGTTGTAGGTGTTTCTTCAACTATTATCTCTTCACATATACATGGGGTAGTACTGATCGTTTCTTTCTCCATATGCTCTTCTACATCATTCTCTCGATGGTGCTCATTTTTCTGCAAAATGTTAGCCATAAAAGAAGGTGCAACAATGGGCGCCTCAAATGAAGCTAATGATTTTTTCAAGGATTCAGCAAACATATTTTCAACTCTATAAGCACATACAACCAATTCTGAAAGAGAACTATAAGTTTCATCAATAAGAGCATCCTGAATCTTTTGATTAAGTCCACGTATGAACCTAAGCTCTGTTGCTTCTTCACCTTCAACTAAACCACAACGCAACAAATGATTTTGCAATCGTTCATAGTATTCCTTAATGCACTTATTTCCTTGTTTCAAGCATTGGAGTCTAGCATACAAAAATTCTGTATAATATTCAGGAACATAATCAATTCTCATAAATCTTTTCATGGCCTTCCAATTTTCAGGTTTTCTCTCTTTTCTACAAATATGTTTCCACCATGTTAAAGCATATTCATTTAGCACACTAGCAGCAATCCTAATCTTTTCATTTTCAGACAAATCATACTTGGCAAATTCTTTGTCTACTGCTATCTCCCAATTAATATAGGCATCAGGATCATATTGACCATTAAAAGGTGGAATAGCGAATTTAACCTTACCTAGGGGATCATCATCAACGTGTACCTGAGCATGTAGTACGCCATTTTTGTTGCTTGGAAGACGAGGCGGAGGACTGGAAGTTCCTACAAGCGTATCAAGTCTAGACAAAATAGTAGCAAGATTAGTGTTAGCAACTCTCTGAGCGGTCTCGATAGACCTGAGGTGGTCTTCTTGCAGCGACATTGTAGCAACAGTTCCCTTTGCGTGTGGAGAGTGATGCAGCGAGCCCTCGTCACCTGACATGGTTATAGTAGAAGACAAGAATCACAAGTATAATGTTTCTATCATCTACTAGGAGGTGGTGGCAAGTCTCTCAACACTCAAGCCTATCACCAAAGCTCTTACAAGTTCTTACGTTGCAGCAGGTGTTGTCGGCCGTTGACGTTGTCAAAGGTTCTCCGAAGTTTGTGTAGAGCGATTGCCAAGTGATCGAACGCTTGTACGGGTAGAGAGTGGAGCTTGGACACGTTTAATTTAGTAGCAAGGAGAATCAATCAAATAATCTCAGAAATTGCATAGAATTGAATTATAGTTCATAATTAGCACTTTGCCTAAGATGCTGATCAACCAAGGATGGATAAAAGGCTAAGGCTGATACACGGGAAACACACGCGCAAAGATGTTGGAACTTGATGCAATCAAAGGAACGAGCTAAAAAAATATAAGTGAGGCATCAAAAAGCTCGTATTGCATAAGTTATGGAGAGACGCTAGCTAATTGCTCAAACAAAGAACATGGGCAATAGATTGCTCAAAATCACAAACTAGCACAATATGAAAAATGCACAAATGCTAGGATGTACTCTCAATCAAATTCCACTTTTTATTTTGCACTCCTTGCTTTTGCCCGCACTTTTCTTTTCTATTTCTTTTTTTTTGATGTGCGGCAGTTTTCTTTCCTTTTTTTTTATGGCCAAACAAATATGAGAGTAGCACAATATATATGACTAGGTGCAATACTAGTGCAATCCAAATTATGCAATAGAATGTAACAAGAGCAGCCCTAGAGCAATATCAAAAAGCTAGTCTCGATTAGGTTCAAAGTTTTCACAAAGGATGGATTGGTTCCCAAAGGTAGGTTTACTGATCGGTAATGGATGTTTTTTTTGATGTGGGGACTATGATCAGCAACTAGACAATGCTGAAACGAACACAAATTCAATTTAGTAAACCGAAATTAATAGATCGAAAAGGCGCAAACTTGGTTTGGATAGGAGGAACAAATCTTTTTGTGGCAAATTTTCTGGACTACAGGGATTCAATCAATCTACTAAACTAGGGTAAAGAAATTTCTCACCGAGCAACCTGGTTTGCTCTGATACCACTTGATGTAACATTGGGTGTCCCGATCTTTCGATGAGAATGATAACCATCGATTTGGGTGGAGACGACTTTGACGATCCGACTACAACGTACAATGACGATGCGCCTTAGCAATCGCTAAACCAACTCCAGAGGGTTATTGACCTTGCCATGGGCACGGTCAACCTGATCACGAAGATCAATTCCTGCAAGCAATCGAAGAACAAGCAAGAACAAGGCAAAAGCAATCTAAAATTGCAAATATAGATGAAGTACAGAAAACGTTGGGGTTCCGATACAAGGAGCTTGTTAGGCGGCAGTTGAGCACGTCTAAAAGACTCAAATAGTAGCAAGAGGCTAAACTATCAAATAACCAAAACCCAAGTTATTTTGGGGGACTCCCTAGCTATATATAGGAGAAATAGGAGGCCAAAACAGTGCTAGGGGCGTCCAAAACACATCCATGGCCGAGTAGGACTCCTATTCCTAGTTTGACTCGGATTTGAAAAGATGACCGAACTTGTTTTGCAGATTCCCGTTGACTCATAAGGAATTTTGACATGGGGCCAGATCCGTTTGAAAGAGGACGACGAAACCTTTCAAACCAGTACTCATAGACCCCAAACACATTTGTGGATCAAAAGTTATGGTCGTTTTAAGTTGGTGCTGTCCCGGAGGCCGAATCCGAGTTGAACTTGTGCACGGGAAGAATTGGCTTCATGCTTGATGTTTGGGAGTCCTTCTCTTTGGTTCCTAAGGACAATAAAATCATCACAAGTATTAAATAGCATACCATTCATTAAATTATTTGTATGCAACCAAAAGAACGCATTCACCTGACAATTGAATTGACGTGCGCGAGCTTGAGTAATTGGCCATTGTATTACATTGTTGGTTTCAATTGGGTTTGTAGGCATGGACGTATCCATGGTAGTGATGTCCTCATCACGCAGCGCCTTTGGCTGGGTCGTCGTCTTCGTTTCCGGCCACCAAAGCTCCGCCGCGCCATCACCGTGACTCCGAGCTTCCTCCACCGTCGGATCGCCATTCAACGTCCCGGATTCGTCCACATCACTCGGAGGTATGTCGCACGTTTCGATTTCTAGATCTAATCTCAGCCGTTAGATCGAGATCCAATGCACGGGATTGAGCCACGTAGGCCTTAACTGCGTCGTGTTAGGGATAGATCTAAGCCGTTATATTTAGATCGTACGGTTAAGCGTTAACCGCGTTGTAACGATAGATGCAACCTCAGCCGTTCGATCGAGATCGAACGGCGTAGATAGAGCTATGCGTCGGCCACCGGGACATGCCACGCCACCTCTTGGTGGGGCGAGATCCCGATCAGATCTGGACCGTCCGATTCGAATCGTACGGCCCAGATCAACCGCGTTAAGCCAAACACGTAAACCCTAGATCCGATCCGGGCTGTCGATTGTCAAATCAACGGCCGTGATCTAGCCACGTGTGCCCTAGCCGCACCGCCTGCGCGTGCGTGCGTGTCACTGACACACCGGGCCCGCGTGTCAGCGGGTCAGCCGAACCGCACCATGACGTCACGGTGGGGCCCGCGTGTCATTAGCCTCGCCCCGAGCGTGATGACGTTAGTGCTGACGTCATCCGAGTGGGTCCCGCATGTCTGTCACGTGCGCCCGTGGACCGAGTCCACGGTGTACCCGAGCCGCACCGTGGACCAAGTCCATGGACCGGCTGACGTCATAATCCGATTTTTCAATTTAAAAATAATTCGGTGGAAATTGAATTTCCACACTGACGTCATGCTGATGTCAATATCCAGAATTTTCAATAGAAAAATAAATAAGATAATTCGGTTTATTTTTTAATTGAATTTTAAAACTTCAAACGCTTATAACTTTTGCATTTTAACTCCGATTTGGGTGATTCAAATTTCTAAATTTTCATAAAATTGAAATCTACTCAACGGTGAATTTTATTTAATTTTTGGACATAATTTTTCCTTTGTTTTAATTATTTATTTAATTTTTCAAACTTTAAACGCTTATAACTTTTGCGTTTTAACTCCGAATTTGACGATTCAAGTTCCCAAAAATTTATAAAATTATGCTCTCTATGTTTATGAGCTTTGTTTGAACTTTTGGATACTTTTTGTCTACTGTTTATTTATTTATTGCTATTTGCACGCGTTACGAGTAGACGTTGAAGTGCCCGAAAGCTTCGAAGGTGAAGTGTTGACCCAGGAACCAGCTCAAGACCACAAGTACTTTTTGAAGGCAAGTTATGCTTTAATCATATTGCTCCTACTTTTGAAAATTAATTTAATTTAAATTATTGCATGCTAATTTAATTTAGAAAATGCTTAATTTAATTCTGGGAAATTAGATAAATGCCAAATTGTTGTATGATACCTTGACTATTTAATTGTGTGCCTAGATTCCTTGTCACCCTAGATGTGGATTAATTTAGTTGGACATTATTAACTTGCCAACATGGGTAATTAGATCGATGTAGTTTGATGCTTAGCCCTGCCACGTAGTCACGACATGATTTTGGACAATTACTTGTTAACATTGACTTAATGAGATATGGAACATGTTTTGAGAAGTGTCATGTGTTATTGGGGATGTTGTTAATGGCACGTGGTGCATGGTAATCAACTGGGTTTGATAAATAGATTTAGACCGGGGCATGTGGCAAGAATGATCGGTTGGGCTAGGTGTGGCACCGGGAAAGTTGATTTGGTTCTTCGGGTAGTCTTGCCCTGGTCACCGTAAGGACTTAACTTTGCAAGCCTTTGAACTGAGTCAATCATGCAACCACATGTTCGGAATGGGACGGACCTAGTTGATTAAGTTGCTAATAACTTACTTGCGGTACCTCGGGGTGTCAACTACACAATTTGTGTAGCTTGAAGGGGGAGCATACCAGGGCTGCGGCATGGTACCCGTCCAACGGTTTGTCGGTCCCATACTTTGCCTTGCAAAGGGAAGGGATGGTATATGGCAAAAACCGGAGAGGTTCACTTGTGTAGTTAGAAGCTTCCGAAAGGCTTTGTTACGGACTCTCGCCCTCGTGGTGTTTGACTGTATCTTGTGGGTAAAGTGCATAACCTCTGCAGGGTGTACAACCTATTCGAATAGCCGAGTCCACGGTATTGGACAATGCTCGGGGATTACAGTCAAGGGTTAGATCTTTATGAAAACAACTTGGACTAGAGAAGCTGGGTTGGGTGTAATGATGATGTTGATGGAAATGTGAAATAGGAGAGAAAAAGTATTTACTTAACTCCTGGAAAAGTTATTAATAATTTAATTGTTTTACTACTTTCGAATCTACATATGCTACTTGATAAATGTTGTTTCACCGCAAAGGTACCTGTTAGCCTACCTTTGTAATATGCCTTGCATGTAGAATATTAGTTTGCATTCTGTGCATGACTTGCTGAGTACTAACTGCTCACCCTTGCCACAATACAAACACCAGTTGAAGAAGAGTCAACGCCAGCTTCGGAGGAGGAATTCCAGGAGGAGCCGACGAACTAGGGGCGAGCCCAGTTAGTTGCCTGTGGCATATTGGATGGCGCCATGCGTTATCTTTTTATTCCGCTGCTATTGTTTCCTTCAATAAGCTTCCGCCCTGCGAGGCGTACTTTTGTAACTTGACCATAAGGTCGAGCAACTAGTTATATTTCCTTTTAATAAAGTACCCTACTATTTCGTTGAGTATGATTGTGACCTTTACCGATGTTGAGACTGTGTGCACTAGCGTGATCCTGGACTAGTGCTGAATACACAGAGGGTTCGGATTTGCAAATTCGGGTCCCGACAAAACACAAGCGTGAGTTCATCACTCAGCAAAGTGTATTGCAATGGAACAGAGCAACAATATTATTCAATAACATATTTATTACATATCATAACACATCATCATCATAAGTATCTCATCATCATCCTTATTCATGTAATGCAATGCGATGCACATGTCTCTTTGAAGCACATAACGGTATTGCCGAGTGCACACCCGTCAGTGTGCACCCACTTTCCCCTTCCATCCCGTAGATGGAGGGTGCCTACTCTTACTGACTCGCTCTCATTCACGACTGCGGATGGAACTACGAGATAGGTCTTTCTCAGTGGCGCTCCGGATTAGTCATAACTTTCTCACCGACTTTACCGGATTAGTTATGGCTTTCTCACGGTCCTGGCCAGTCCTCATGCCATGAATGCAAGGCATACAGTGTTTATCTTTCATCGTTCAGGTGTCAAACATGATATCCTTTTACTCACCATCATCATTTTATCATTCTCATCATCACTACATACTCACCAATATATACCATAAGCATGAATAAACTTTGCAACCGTTCGTAATTCAACAAATGCATAACCATCTAACAATTCATATTCCTCATTCTAAGAATCAAACATGGCAAGCAAACATAGCAACGGTTAACTCGCATCATTACGAAAACATAACGCCATTCAAGTCACAAACATTATAATACACTTGCCTTCAACCGTGAGAGACGGAGTGGCGAGAGGTTGAGGGCACTCCCGGGGTCACACCACCTACACAAAGGTACATTACACCCAAAACAAGCCCCCAAAAACAGAACAAGAACGATCTTCTACACCGACCTCACAACCCACTCCTAAAACCCAAAAACAGAGAATCTGTCCCATCGGGACAGCGGGCTTCCAACTAGCATAATTTGAGTTCTAAAACTCCAAATCAAGTAAACAAGTACATTTTCTCGAAGCTTAGGAAATTTTCCAACTTTTCCTAACTATTTGCGAAGACTGAATCGGCCTCTAAAATTGTCTAATCTACAGTTGAACACGATCTATCCCAACCACGTCACAGATTTGAAAGCGCTCGGTAAAACATCCATAATTTTTAAACGGCTTATTCGAAATTAACGTTCTTGGTGTCCAATTAAAGCTAATTGAATTACCTACAACTTCTGTAACAGCCGGTTGATCAGGAAACGCTTCTAAAATTCTCAAAACTCAAGCCCTAGGTCGGGGTGCAAATCTGCCCGAGGACAGAACGTGGGACAGCATTGCAATTCCCTAATCTCATCTAGGAACAGCACCTAAAAATGAACTTTAAGCATAGATTACCCCTCCTAACCAGCATCACAACCCCACAAAATAACCTACCAACACTTACTTCCCTCGAAGAACCACTCGTACGACGAAAACCTTCTCCTCCCGGCCCCGATCTCCCTCCACGCGCCGAATCCGCCGGTTCCTCGCGGTTGCGGAGCTTCCCAACGGAGAGGTCAACGGAAAACAAAGGTGTGTCAGCAAGGAGGCGCAGAACTCCTGCTAGGGCTGGCTAGGGGATGGAGAGGTAGAGGCGAAAGGGGGTGGGGAGGTGGAGGCGCATGGGGGGCAAGGGCGGCTTGAGTTTTCGGAAGGGGATGGATTGGGGGCGCAAGTGCGGGCTGGGGCGCAAGGGGCAGCAGGGTGCTGCCCAAATTCCCCCCCACATGGTCCAATTAATCCCCCACCTTCGGCCCAAAAAGGTCCCTCCAAGGCCCAAGCTTCCCCAGAAAGGCCCAAACGCCCGAAAACGGCCCGAAAGCACAAAATAAAGTCGTACCGTAATGTCGTATTTTATAATGTCACATTCTGGGGTGTCACATCCAGTCCGCGAATTTTTTAAAAAATAATATTTCCACGCTGAATCCCATGGATCTAGTCCGCTGGATCAATTTTTTTTTCCGACCAGCGAATAAAAGTGATTAAAAAAACAAAAGAGACGAATAAAAATCTCCAGCCAACCCAATCCGTGGAGGTGCATGGCAACAGTAACCTCCAGCTCTTCCACTCGGCTAGAGGTGTGCGATTTTTTTTTTGTTTTTTTTTCAACCGGAGCTTCTTCAAAAGCAAATAACTTTCTCTATACAACTCCAAATTCAATGAGACAACTTTCTAAATTTGTGTAAAATTATGTGGATTATGAATATGCAAAAAAATTTAGTTTTGATTATTGTGCAGTAAACGATGTCCAAGTCACGATAAATTAGGATTTTCTTCCGTACCTGGTGTGGTTATATTTCTCTCTGTAAAATTTAGACATGGTGTATTCGCTATGTCATATAGCAAATACAGGATAGGGTGTATTCACTACATGAAATAGCGAATAAACCACTGCAGCACCAATTCTTTTTTCTTCGATTTTTAATTTTCGGTTACTAATTTTTGTAGACCGCATAACAGAAAATTTTGTATTTACTACAACTTTTGACTCGTGATATAATAGTTTCGTGTATTTAATACAACTTTTGACTCGTATTTTTCGCATAACTCGAACCCGATGCTGTAAGGCGTTCGATTAAGGCCCCATTTGGCAACTTGGAACCGAGCTGTTTCTACTAGAATCTAGGAGAAATCCAGTCAAACGGGCTAAAACTTAAAACGATTCTCCTCGGAACGTTTCTTCTTTTTTCACACCGTGGCTGAATCACCCTCAACCCCGTTTCTACTAGAATCTGGAACCGTACCAAACTGTTTGCAAAAAGTGATTATGATTCTACCTGAAACGTTTCTACAAGAATCTGGAACCGTTTCCGTTTCTACTAGAATCTGGAGCCGTACCAAACGGGGCCTAAGTTCAGTTGAAATCCGGATCAGATAGGCCGAAAAAAGGGGGCAAAATTACCCTCCCCCCCCCCCCGAGTTTTTCCTTTTCTTTTCTTTAATTTTTGAAAATGCAATATTATTCTGACAATTGCTTAAAAATTGACAGAAAATTACTAGAAAATTTCAGAAAATCATGTTGACACATTGATTCATATTTTGGCCCTGGTTTTTTTTCCTAACCTTTTTTTGCTGCTTTTATGAATATTTATGAATCTTGTATTTATTGCTTTATTTAATTTATTGAAAAATCATGAGAATTTAAGGATGTATTTTTATATTAATCTAGCAAGCGCTCTCTATTAGATTGCACGTAGTAATCTAATGAAGGAATCTTGTGAATATGCAGATGTCTGGTATTGTGAACTGTGAGTTTAAAAAATTGGCCCCGCATAGCCAGAACTATCTCATATAGACATCAGATGTGAAGATCGTGCTTGGTAGCGAGAAGCTCTGAGCTGCTATCGGCTTAGGGTCCTCTAAGGACAAGCAACCTACTGCCGAACAAAATGATAAAACTTTACACTTCCTCAGGCATCACCTCTCAGCCTCTTTGAAAAAGGAATATATGGCCAAGGGGAGTGCATTTGAACTATGGACTGCACTCCGGAAGCAGTTTAAAAAGTTCAAGTACACCATCTTCCCCCCAAGCACAGCAAGATTGGGTTCGTCTGAGGTTTGCAGACTACAAAACCGTGGCCGAGTACAATTTTGCCTTCCACAGAACTTGTACCAATCTCTCTCTACGTGGCAAGAAAATCACTAACGAGGAGAAAATTGATAAAACTCTTTTCACTTTCCACCCTAGTGGTATCTAGAGTGCCCGCAGCTATCGTCAGGACGCATACAAGGACTATTGTGAACTGATTGATGTTATGCAAGTTGCGGAGTCACGAGATGGTATTCTTCGTAAGAACTTCGTCCCATAGCCACCTAGAAGAGGTATTGGCCCAGAAGTCAATGCCAATATACACAAAGTGAGAAAGCCCGCTGAGAGGAAGAGGGACAAGAAGGGTGGAAAAGAGAAGAATCCGGCCAAGGGAAAGTCCAATGCCCAATAGAAACAGAATGGCAAGGAGAAGCTACCTACTAAGCCGTATGGACAACAGCACCAGACATGCTTTAGGTGTGGTACATGGGGACACTGGTTGAAGATATGCCAGGAACCCAAGGATGTCACTAATGCATATCAGGCCAAGAAGAAGGAAAAAGGAAATGCACCAGCAGAGGCACACTTCGCCATGGTAGGCGATGATGATGCCATGGATGCTGACACCCCACTTGCATCGCCCACTCAGTTTAGCCTAGACATAGATGCAGTAACCAAGCTCATGGCAAATGAAGAGAAAACCTCTATTGATGACATAAAGGCAGAAGTAAATGCATTCTTCATGGATTCTGTATAATGCATGAATCGCATTGTTAGCATTTATCTTAGATAGTGGTCATTAGTGAATTTTTAATAATGCATTGTAAACTCTAGAAGACCATAAACTTATTTTTCATGAATGGTTATGTAGTTTATTTTTTATTCCAGTATTCTATCTTTACAAGCAATATTTGAATTATTTTGCCATTGCTTAATTAGAATTCTATTTTTATAGAAACTATGTAGCGCCCAAATGGAGGAGATATGCATTGTTGATAGTGGCATGTAACATCCCAAAATTTGGGTTTTCAAAAATTTTGGTTTAGTTTAGCTTCCCCAAAATTTTCGTTGATTTTCTCGCGTTTATAAAACTTGATTTGAATTTTCTAAAAGCTAAAACAATTTAATTTGATTATTATAAACCTCAAATAAAATTTATTTAATTTTATTTGGATTCCTTGTGCTTCAAGAAGTTTTCCTGTAATTTTTGAGATTTTTCGGAGCTCGTTTGCTATTTATTGGATTTATTCGGAATCGATTTGTATTAAGCCCTTTTATTGAAATTAATTAATTATTTGGAAAAGTTTATATAAATTTTTGCTGAAAATATTTTATTTGGGTTGGAAATGTCTCAAAATATTTTCTGGAATTTTTCTAGAATTTTTCTGATATTTTTATTGCCTCTAGTAATTTATTTGATTTATTGGAATTGTTTTTATTCGAAAATTGGTTGGAAATTCCGAAAATGCTTTGGGCCAAATCTTCTCTCCTCCCACCGGGCCACCCCGCCAGCCGGCCCAGCCCACGCCGCCACCAAGCCCCCTCTCCCGCGCGAGGCCCAGCCTCCCCGCCGCGCCAGGCCACCTTGGCAGCTCCGCCAAGACCGCCCGAGTTGGGCCACGCCCAGGCCGCCCCACGCGCGCTGCCTCCCCACTGGGCCAGGCCAGTCCGCCCCCCCTCGGACACGTGTCGGACTTCCATTGCGCCACGTCACCCTGTGTCCGTTTCGTGCACGGTAAGTGTTCGGTAAAATGCCCAAACCGACCCAAACACCTCCAAACGCGTCCAAACTTGATTTTTCTTGATCTAGCCTCTTCAACAAACTTATATAAGGGTTCCTAGACTCCTCCCACGCGCCCCTAGCCACAGATTATTCTCCAAAACACCCGAGCCGTTGCCATGTCCTCCGGACGTCGCCCAACGTCGGCCGAACTTTGGAGCCGCGTCCCGGGCAACTCGTCGACTCTTTTCGAGATCCGTCTTCTCCGTGGTGTGCCACCAGGTACCATCTACTTGCTGTCCAAAATTCAGCCAATTTGGTCCACGGGATCAAAAGTTACGGCCGTTTCAATCTCGAATCTTGCCGAGGCCATAACTCCCTCAATTTTTCGAGTTTGACGGTGAAATTTTTTGTGTAGACTCCTGGGGATGTCCTCTACAGGATGCACATCTTGCCCCAAGGTTTTGCCCTCTGGATTTGGCGCAGCAAATTAATTTCTCCGTTCAGACTGCGTTCCAGACAGCGGCAAACTTCCTCGCGCGTCCCCCGCTGTTCCAGAAGGTATTTCTTCGAGCCACCTGCGTCACGGTGTGCCTCTTGGTCCCATCTAGCTCTCGGTCAAATTTCGTTAAGTTCCGATCATTATTCTAGAAGTTATAGCCGTCCAAAGTTTTGATCCGAAACCCGTTAATCGCCAGTTTGTGATTAATCCGGAAGGGCGCCGCAAAATCCGCCTATACCGTTGAGTTCGTCTCGCCGCGTTCTACACAGTAGACATTCTCCCTTTGCCATCCCATCCTCCGGAATTTTTTTTATATATTTAGGCCACCGTTTGCCGTCGCCGCGCGTCGCCTTTTGACGCCGCATATTTTGGTTCGCTCCGGCCGTGTTGTCGCGTCCGGTGGATCATATTGTACTGTTTTGGTCCATCTTTAGAGTTCTTTTGGCCTCCGTTTGCCGTCGGAGCCGATTCCGGCCTAAACCCGTCGTCTTTCAACCTAAACCGTTGCCGCCGGTTCGCGCACCGGTTAACCATCCTTGGTAGCATTCTACCGCGGCCATGTCGTTGCACCGACGGTCGCTACCTTGTTTCATGAGTATCCTATCATTGTTGACCTCCACCGTTAACGTTCGCCGTTAACGTTTCCCCGTTAACGTTCCTCCGCTAACGTTTTGCCGTCAATGTTTCACCGTTAACGCTCTGTCGTTAACGCTCCGTCGGTAACGTCTTGCCGTTAACGTTCCACCGTTAACGTTTTGCCGTTAACGTTCGCCGTTAACGTTTCCCTGTTAACGTTTTGCCGTTAACGTTTGTCGTTAACGCTCCGTTAACGTTCCTCCGTTAATGTTTCCCCGTTAACGCTCCACCGTTCATGCTCAAAGTCGTTAGCGTTCCGCTAACGTTTCGCGTTAACGTTCCGCCGTTAACGTTTCATCGTTAACGATTGGCTCTCTTCGCTTCGTTGTCATCGCATGCGTGCATTCATGCACAAACCTTAGTGCGATGCCTTCATCTGTTCTATTATCATGACGTGAGCCTAGTCTCATCGTCATATCATCTTCAAGCCGAATCAAAACCCTAACCGAAGACCGGTTTGATGAACTAAGTTTATCGTGAGCCGCGTTGTTATCTTTGCAATCTTTCCCGTTGTTTCAACCGTGGTAAGACACTTGTCTTGTCTTATCCCTGAAGACCTAATCTGCCTTAAATCGAGAATTCCTTCGTGGACTTGGTCGATAGACCATTGGCCATCTGTCATACCCCTGTGCCCGATCTATCCGTCTCTCTTTTGTTTGACTGTGTCCGTTCGGTCAACAAAAGTCAACTTCAAGAATCAGTTTAGTTCACTGCGAACTAACATATCCTTATGGACCCGATCTGTAGATCGAGAGCCCATATGTCGCTATCTGCCCAATCAAGATAATAACTTCGGAAGAAATATTCTTCGGAATCTTATTCTTTCTTTCCCAGTTATTAGTCTTTCCCTTTTCGGTGTTTTCCCGAAAGCCCGTTCTCTTTTGTCAACTCTTCGATCTAATCCGTTCGAGTTCCCAAATCTCTCCCAAGCCGTTGTGCCCAATGCTGTTCGTTCTTAATTTGGAGTTTACTTGATTTGTCTTTTGAATTGGTTTGTATTTGCTTCTTCTTTAATCGTTAGACGCCGTCGTCCGAAATCGTTCGAGCAGTGAGGATCGAGAAAGTGGAAGTTGAAGCTCGAGGATCAAGGATCAAGGATAAAGAGTAAAGGGCGATAAAAGTTTGCAAGGGCCAGGCAAGTTGTGCTTTGACCATGTTGATCCTATTTCAAATCTATTTTGATTTAAACTATTGCATGCTAGTTCAATTAGAGAAATACTTTGTTTAAACATGGGGATTAGATAAATACCAATTTCTTTGTATGACACCTTGATTATCTAAGTATGTGCCATGATCCCTTGTCACCCTAGTTGTGGTTTACTAGTTGGACACTATTAAATTGCCAACATGGGTTTAGGACCGTTGTAGTACACTGCTTAGACACCTTTCGTGCTCATGACATGATTTTGGACAATCAGGATGTTAATATTGACTTAATGATATATGGAACCTGTTTTGGAAAAGTATCATGTGATGTTGATAGCACGTGGTGCATGGTAATCAAGCGGGGTTTGATAAACAGATTTCGGCCAGGGCATGTGGCAAGAGTAATCAGGTGGGCGGTTGTGGCATTGGGGATGTTGATTTGGTTCTTCGGGTAGTCTTGCCCTGGTCACTCTAAGGACTTAACCTTGCAAGCCTTTGAACTGGGTCATACTTGCAACCACATGGTGGAATGGGACGGCCCTAGTTGACTAAGTCGCTAAGGACTCACTTGTGGAGCCTCAGGGTGTCAATTACACCGTTTGTGTGATTGTGCGGGGCGTGTCGTGGCTGTGGCCAGATACCCATCTAACGGTGTGTTGGTCCCATACTTCGCCTTGGCTAAGGAAGGGATGGTGTAGAGCACGAACCGGAGAGGACCACCTGTGTTGTTTGAGGCTTCCGAAAGACTTTGTTATGATCGCTCATTCGCATACTCTTGTATGGCGATTCACGGCTGACGTGGTGAGTGGATTGTATCTTGTGGGTAAAGTGTATAACCTCTGCAGAGTGTAAAACCTATTCGAATAGCCGAGTCCACTGTGATCGACAATGCTCGGGAATTACAGTCAAGGGTTAGATTTTCTCAAAAATAACTTGGATTTGGAAAGTGGGTTGGTTTAACAATGAAGATGATGGAAATGTGGTTTAGGATGGGGAAAATGTTTATTAAACTTTTTGAAAAGTTATTTATGCTTTACTTGTTTCTACTGCTTTCGAATCTACTTATATTACTTTTCAAAAGTCAAGCATCGCAAATATACCTTGAGCTATTCCTTTGTACCAAGCCATGCATATAGCTATTAGACTTGCATTCATTGCATGACTTGCTTTGAGTGCTTTATGTACTCACCCCTTGAAACAAACAATCACCGAGTGAGCAAGAGTCTACATCGTCGAAGAAGAAGAAGTTCCGTGAGAAGGCGATTATCTAGGAGTCGAACCCTGTCAGTTGCCTGTGGCGTATTGATGGGATTCACCGATGTTCTTCGTTCCGCTGCTTATTTGGAGTTAAAGCCGTCAAGGCTTTACAAATGTAAGGTTGACCTTAAGGTCGTTCAATAGTTTATATTCTATTTTTGAGTTACTTTTATTATTCCGCTGTGTATGATTGTGATATTCATCTATGTTGAGACTGTGTGCACTAGCGTGATCCTGGACTAGTGCTGAATACACAGAGGGTCCGGATTTGCAAATTCGGGTCCCGACATGGCACAACAAATACCATCTTAAAAGAGTCTAAATACTTTCAGTCGATCACGAAGAACGCTGGTAGGATTACTACAAGTCTACAATCTCAGACAACGATTCATATATAATAGGCTCTGGAAGAGCCACGATTATATTACCAATGGGACCTACTTTGGTAATCGAAGAAGCCCTCTTATACTCTGAATCAACACGAACTCTCTTGAGTTTTAGAGACATCCGCGCCAACGGGTTTCATGTAGAAACAAATGAAGAAAGTGGCAAAGAATTTTTGTGCATTATGAAGCACGCGAAATATGAGAAAATGGTATTAGAAAAACGTCCTAATATGAATCTGGATTGTACTACATGAAAATTAATGCACCCGTAGTATATACTTTTTTTAAGACAGATTTTAGAAGCTCTGAATTATTTTCTCTATGGCATTATAGATTTGGCCAACCTAGTCTTAGAATGATGAGAAATATAGTAAGCAACTCACAATGCATGGTGTTATTGTTAAAATTTTCCCAAATCATGAAGATTTTATGTGCTCTGCATGTGCCACTTGGAAATTAATAACTAAACCATATGTTATGAAAGTGCAAAATGAAATCCCTGCATTCTTGGAACACATCCAGGGGGATATTTGCGGCCCAATTCATTCCTTATCAGGGCCATTTCGGTACTTCATGGTGCTCATTGATGGTTCCTCGAAATGCCCACATGTATGTTTGCTGTCAACAAAAAACCATGCTTTTGCAAAGCTGATCTCGCAGATCTTCAGAATTAAGAACATCTTTCTTGATCAGCGTGTGTAATCCATTCAAATGGACAATGTTAATGAATTTACTTTTAAGGCATTTGATGATTATTGCACAGCAATCGAAATTGCACTTGAGCACTCCGTACCGCATGTCCATACGCAAAATGGATTAGTCGAAGCACTGATAAAAAAGAATTGAATTTATCGCCTGGCCGCTTTTGCTGAGTTATAACTTGCTCAACACTTGTTGGGGACACGAAGTCCTGCATGCAGCAGCATTCATCAATTTTAGACAGTCGACCTACAACATCCATTCACCCATGCAACTGGTGCAGGGGTCATCCCGAAAATTTTTCATCTTAGAAAATTTGGTTGTATGGTAAATGTACCTATACCACCTCCATAGCGGACCGCACGTCCATACACAAAATGGATTAGCCGAAGCACTGATATAAAAGGATTAAATTTATCGCCCGGCCGCTTTTGCTGAGTTGTAACTTGCCCAATAATTGTTGGGGACACGCAGTCCTGCATGCAATAGCACATATCAATTTTAGACCGTCGGCCTACAAAATCCATTCACCCATGCAGCTGGTGCAGAGGGCCATTCCGAAAATTTTCCATCTTAGAAAAATTGGTTGTATGGTATATGTACCTATACCACCTCCACAGCGGACTGCAATGGGCCCTCTTCGCAAGTCTGGGATATACGTTGGATATCATAGTGCATCCATAATCAGGTATTTTTTCACATCCCAAAATTTGGGTTTTCAAAAATTTTTGGTTTAGTTTAGCTTCCCAAAAATGTTCGCTAATTTTCTCACGTTTACAAAGTGTAACTTGGATTTTTTAAAAGCTAAAATAATTTAATTTGATTATTTTATATTTAAAATAAAATAAATTTAATTCTATTTGGGTTCCTTGTGCTCCAAGAAATTTTTCTGTAATTTTTGAGATTTTTCGGAGCTCGTTTGCTATTTATGGGATTTATTTTAAATCAATTTAAACTAAGCCCTTTTATGGAAAGTAATTAATTATTTGAAAAGTTTATATAAATTTTTGTTGAAAATATTTTATTTGAGTTCAAAATATCTCAAAATATTTTATAGAATTTTTATAGAATTTTTTCGGTATTTTTATTGCCCTAAATGATTTATTTGATTTTTCAGATTTGTTTTAATTGGAAAAAGCTGGAAATTCCGGTTTTGGAATTGGGCCAAACCTTCTCTCCTCTTACCGGGCCACCCCGCCAGCCAGCCCACCTTCTCCAGCCTTCTCCGCGCCAGTCACTGGCCCAACGCCTCATACGCGCCACCGGCCCAGTGCGCCCGCTTGGGCCACGCGCCCGCACACGCCCCAGGCCACGTCGCCCCGCGCGATCCAGCCGCCCACAGCCGATCGGATGGCTCCCAGTGCGCCATGTCGCCCGAATTGCGCGGTGCACGCGAGGTGTTCGTTTAAATGCCTGTGAGACCCGTTTCTGCTCCAAACGCGTCCAAACTTTATTTTTCTTGACCTAGCCGCCACCCTAACCTCATGTAGACCAAGGTTTAAAATCTCGTTTTGAGTCAAATCCCGGAGGTTCCCGAAATCCGAAATTTCGGCGAGATTCGGAAATTTCGGACGAATTGCAAAAACCAAATTTCAAATCCGTTTTTTTTTTCAACCGGGAAATCCGAGATCTCGGCCGAAATCACCGAGATCTCGGACGAAATCACCGAGATCTTGGCCAAATTGAACCCGCCGAAAAATGGTCCAAAATACGTTGAAAAATTTTGAAAATTTTTTTGGATGGTCCTGACACATTACTAATGTTTCCATAACAATTTGAGATGATGATTAATCATGAGGAATTTTTAAAAAATGTAACAGTGGTAAAGTCATCGTAAAAACCGTATGTAAAATCAGTTTTTTGATTTTTCAAATGTAACAAATGAACTTCAAGTCATTTAAAAAGTTTTATATATGTTGTTTCTTCAAGCCAAATACTTGTGAGGTAATTGCATGAATTATAAGAAGAATGTTTTGTCTTTTCATGATATTTTAAGAACACATTTGACGAATACCCATACCATGGGTACCTCCATCAGCCCGAGACCATGAGCGGGCTGACATCCCTCAAAAGCCTAGTTCTGTCGTGGGCCGCAAAAAGTGGGCATGTCACTATTTTTAGAGCCAGCCCTAGGTGGTCGACGGACTCCGACCTACCAGGTCGGAGCGCACGGTCGGCCGGCTCCACTAACGCTCGAAGGGCCAAGACCCGCGCTGGCGAGGGGCCAACCACTCTGTGTACGTGATGTCCTCTGACGTTCGTGTCAGGGTAGGCGGTCCCTTCCCGAGAATGTCAGAGGGTGCGCCAAGAAGTCAAGCCCCGGTCCCATCGCCGCTGACACACCGAAGAGAAGCGCCCCCTCCCGAGGTCAAGCTAAGGTCAAATACTATTAACTGCCGGGGATGACGTTCGTACGAAGTGGTGCGTCACCTCGTCAGCACGGTCAAAGACTCCCCGACACAGGGCTACCAACCCGGCATGGAGGTAGTCGGAGCCCGGTCGGACGACAAGACAGAAGACCAGACTCCAAGGCATACAGTACCCCTTTCTTTTTCTCTCCAACTCCCATTGTAACCTGCCGCCTCCGGGTATATAAGGAGAGGTAGGGCTTCAGGGGGAAGGGGAGAGAAAAAACAGCATTCTAGACCACAACTAAACGACCCACCGAGACCAGCTCTCGTTGTATTCCCACGGTAATTGTTCGACGCTGAGAGCAATACACCTTGACCGAGCGAACTGGAGTAGGGACGTTCAGCCCGAACCAGTATAAACACTTGGCTTCTTGAGTCGACCATTCGAGGAGAGGGAGCGCGCGACCCCCTCCGACCAGAAATCCGTATTGCCGGTGCACGAAACACCGACAGTTGGCGCGCCAGGTAGGGGCCTCGCGCGTCATCACCGCATCCTCCTTCGGATTCCCATCTTCCTCCCTGATGGCTTCTTTCGCCCGCAACGGCTCGCCGGCGTCGAGGGGCTGGATCCGCTTCGGAGCCCTCGACTTCATCGTCACCACGACAGGGGAGCTTGTTCTCGTCCCCGCTGCCCTTCGAGACCGCGCGCCCTCCACGAGCTTGGACGTGGTCGCCGATGTCCTCGGCAACCTCCGCCTCGAGACCCCGGCATGGGCCTCCCCGGCGGACCCATCGCGCGACGGCATTACCTCCGACAACGCCGCGCGCAATCCACGACGAGCGATGATCTCGCCCTCCGCGAGCTCCCGGCTCGTGGCCATGACTGGCTACACGCCTACCTCCCTCCGCAACCCGCCGGGGGATTCCTCCAGCCACAGCTCCAGTTCCGACAGGGAGTACCCCCCGCGCAGGATAAACTCTCGAGAGTGCAACATGACGGGTGAGGCGGAACCGTCCTCCACCCCCGCAACCCTCGGGACCCTCCTCCCGCGCGATGAAGCGCGGTGGGAGGAATCCCGACGGGAAGACTACGCGCGCCACCAGCGATGCCTCGCCGACCTCCGTGAGCAGCGCGAGGAGCTAGAGGCCCGAAAGGCCGAGCTCGACAAACTCCAGGTCGACCTGGAGCAACGTCAGCCCGAGCCGCCACTCGCCTCTGGCGCCTGACGCCGCCAGCGCGTCAGTGCATCGGCGACTAGGCGAAGCGGCGACCTTCCGTTCTTCCCCCATGCCAACCAGAACATCGCCGCGGCGGCCATGTTGCTTCGCGGGCTTCCTGAGCCAACGGACCCGGAAGCCAGGGCCACCTACCAGAACCTCCGGGGGCTGGTCGAGCGTGCTGTCGTACAGCACGCCCAGGGTTCCGGCTCCCGACACTCGGGCGCGACCTCAGGTCGTCAGGGCTTTTCCCCCTCGCGGGGTCGTCAGAGTCTAGCCAAGACGACCCCGCTCCAGCAGCTCCCCCAAGCATCGCGCACCCCGGTGCACTACCGACTGGGGGACAACCGCGACCTTCGCGCCACCGTCGAGGCGCGAAGGAGACTCGCCGACGCGGCGGCATCATCTCAAGTTGCGGATAGCGGACGACGCGATCATCCCGACCCGGGTCGCGACGGACCCGGACCACGCGCGTTCACTCGCACCGTCCGCAACGTCGGCTTCCCGGCCAGATTCCGGGCTCCAACCAACATAGCCAAGTACACAGGGGCAACAAACCCCAGTGTGTGGCTAGAAGACTACCGGCTCGGCTGCCGGGCCGGGGGAGCGACTGACGACCTCTTCGTCATCCAGTATCTCCCCATCTATCTTGCGGACTCTGCTCGAGCCTGGCTCGAGTACCTACCCGCGGATACCATCGGGAGTTGGACCGACCTGACGAATCTCTTCGTCGGGAACTTCCAGGGGACGTACAAGCACCCTGGCAACTCCTGGGATCTGAAGAGCTGCAAGCAGCAGCCGGGGGAAATGCTCCGGGACTACATCCGCCGCTTCTCCCAATAGTGCAACGAGCTCCCCGACATCCGTGACGCCGACGTCGTCGGGGCATTCATTTAAGGCACTACGTGCGAGGCTCTGGTCCACAAGCTGGGCTACGCCAAGCCCCGAACCACCAAGGAGCTTCTCGACGTCGCCACCAACCACGCCTCCAGCGAGGAGGCCGTTGGAGACATCTTCGAAAGGAAGGTGGGCCGCCAGCCATCCGGCTCCGAGGCCGGCGCCCCTTCTGACCGCCCCAACAAGAAGAAGCGGAAAGGGAAGCAAGGTCGCGAGGGCCGCATGGTCGCCGCCGCCGACCGCCCTGCCGAGCAGAAGGTTCGGCAGACGCCCGACCGATTCGAGAGGCTGATGGATAGTCCGTGCCCGAACCATGACTATCCCGTCAGGACTGCGAGGTCCTGAAGCGTTTTCTCTCCAGGAACCCCACGACGTCGCGGGGAAAGGGGAAGAAGCGCGGCCCGGCACCCGACGCCGGGGCGAAGGGCGATGAACCAGCCAACGAGTTCCCGCAACTCGACGACTGCCTCATGATCTTCGGAGGGGCAGAATGCTACGCCGACAAGCGACGGTTGAAGCTCGCCCACCGAGAGGTTCACACGGCGACCCCCGCCTTGCCCTGCTACCTGAGGTGGTCGGAGTGCCCGATCGCCTTCGACCGGACCGACCACCCCGACCACGTCCCGCACCCAGGGCGCTACCCGCTCGTCGTCGACCCCATCGTGGGGACGAAGCGCCTGACCAAGGTGCTCATGGACGGCGGCAGCAGTCTCAACATCATGTATGTCGAGACCCTGGATGCCTTGGGGGTCCCTCGCTCCGCCCTCCGGCCGAGCAAGGCGCCTTTCCACGGCGTCGTTCCAGGCCAACAGGCCCATCCTCTCGGGCAGGTCAGCTTGCCCGTCACCTTTGGGAGCCCGGACAATTTCCGCACCGAGAGCCTCACTTTTGAGGTTGTGGACTTTCCCGGCTCCTACCACGCTATCTTGGGACGGCCATGCTACGCGAAGTTCATGGCGGTCCCCAACTACACCTACCTCAAGCTGAAGATCCCAGGGCCGCAGGGCGTCATCACCGTGGCCGCGTCTTTTCAGCTCGCTTATAACTGCGAACGAAGCAGTTGCGAGCTGGCCTCGGCGGTCGTCGCTTCCGCCGAGCTCGCCCAGCTCCAGGAAAAGGCCCCCGAGTCCGTCCCCGACTCCGGCAAGTCAGGACCAAGCTCCTTCAAATCCGCGGAAGACACGAAGGAGGTCGCGGTTGATCCCGAAGACCCCGCCAAGACCGTACGGATCGGGGTCGCCCTCACTGCCAAATAGGAAAGAGCGCTCGTCGACTTCCTCCGAGTTAACCGAGACGTCATTGCTTGGAGACCCTCGGATATGCCGGGAGTTCCGAAGGAGGTCGCCGAGCATTCCCTGAACATCCGAGCGGGATCCAGACCGATCGCCCAACGCCTGCGCCGTTTCGACGAAGAAAAACGCCGGGCCATTGGGGAAGAGATCGCCAAGCTTTTGGCTGCCGGCTTTATAAGGGAGGTGCGCCACCCCGAGTGGCTCGCCAATCCTGTCCTTGTAAAGAAAAAGTCGGGGCAATGGAGAATGTGTGTTGACTACACAAGCCTTAACAAGGCCTGTCCAAAAGACCCGTTCCCATTACCTCGCATCGATCAGGTCGTGGACTCCACCGCCGGGTGCGAGTCCCTCTCCTTTCTAGATGCCTATTCAGGCTACCACCAGATTGCGATGAAGGAGTCCGACCAGCTCGCGACCTCCTTCATCACTCTGTATGGCTCGTACTATTACATCACGATGCCTTTTGGTCTGAAAAACGCAGGTGCTACATACCAGCGGTGTATGCAGACGTGTTTCTCAGACCAAATTGGCCGTAACATCGAGGCCTACGTCGACGACATCGTTATCAAAACCAGGAAGGACGGCGACCTCATCGCCGACCTGAAGGAAACTTTTGCGAACCTCCGATGGTTTCGCATAAGGCTCAACCCCGAGAAGTGCGTCTTCGGGGTCCCCAAGGGCAAGCTGCTGGGCTTCATCGTCTCCGAGTGCGGCATCGAAGCCAACCGCGATAAGATCTCCGCCATCGCGAGGATGGGTCCGATCAACGATCTGAAAGGGGTCCAGAGGCTAATGGGGTGCCTCGCGGCTCTAAGCCGCTTCGTATCCCGCCTCGGCGAGCGCGGGATGCCACTCTACAAGCTGATGAAGAAGTCCGATCGCTCACTGACTCCATTTAAGCTCGGGAAGCCCTCGATCGTGAAAGCTTTCCTAACCTCGCCTCCAGATCTTGGTCGCCCGAGCCACGAGCCTTTGCTCCTCTCTACATCGCCGCCACGACTCGGTCGTCGGTAGCGGCCTTCGTTGTGGAGCGAACAGAAGAAGGCCGCGTCTTCAAAGTGCAGAGATCGGTCTACTTCGTCAGCGAGGTACTCTCCGAAACAAAGGTCCGATACCCACAGGTACAGAAGCTGTTGTACTCGGTGCTCATTACCAAGAGGAAGCTCGTCCATTACTTCGACCGACACCCCGTCTCCGTGGTGACCTCCGCACCACTCGGAGAAATCGTCCACAATCGCGACGCCACCGGAAGAATAGCCAAGTGGGCTCTCGAGCTCAATGGCCTCGACGTATCGTACGTTCCCTGGACGGCGATCAAGTCGCAGGTCTTGGCGGACTTCGTCGCCGAATGGACCGAGGCGCAAGTCCCTGCGGTGGTCGAGGACCCCGAGTACTGGACGATGTACTTCGACGGGTCCTACACCAAGAACAGAGCCAGCGCGGGGGTCGTTATCATCTCCCCACTCGGCAACAAGCTCCAGTACGCCATCCGTCTGCTCTTCGACGCCACCAACAACATCGCCGAGTACGAAGCCCTCGTCAACGGCCTTCGGATCGCCGCCGACCTCGGCGCTCGACGGCTCTACGTTCACGGCAACTCCAAGTTGGTCGTCGACCAAGTGATGAAAGCCACCGAGCCCCGCGACGCTCGGATGGCCGCCTACTGCTTGGAGGTCCGCAAGCTCGAGGAAAAGTTTAAGGGATTCGAGCTTCATCACAGTTACCGACGCTATAATAGTGAAGCCGACACCCTCGCCAACCTAGCCTCCGGAAAAGGACCAGTTCCCCCCGGAGTCTTCGTCTCCGACCTCCATAAACCGTCAATCCGATTGGATCCGAGTACTGACGGCACCGCCGACCCCCCAAAGGCGGATGCTCCGGCCGATCCTCGGTCGGATGCTCACCCGCCCGGGTCGGATTTGGATGTCCTGACCGTCGAAACCGACTGGAGACGACCCTTCATCGACCGGTTAACAGACGGGTCACTCCCCGCCGATACCACCGAGGCTCGACGCCTCGCTCGGCGGGCCAAGTCTTTCGTCTTGGTCGACGGCGCCCTCTACAGAAAGAGCCCATCCGGGATCCTTCAGAAGTGCATCCCGGCCGACCGAGGGAAGCACCTCCTGCTCGACATCCACGGCGGGGTCTGCGGGCACCATGCTGCACCACGGTACCTGGTAGGAAAGGCCTTCCGACAAGGTTTCTACTGGCCGACCGCCGTGGCGGACGCAACGCAATAAATGACGCACTGCGAGGATGCGATTCTTCGCCAGGTAGACGCACCTGTCTGCGCAAGCCCTGCAGACAATCCCCATCACGTGGACCTTCGCGGTTTGGGGGCTTGATCTGGTCGGGCCCTTCCGAAAGGCGCCCGGGGGCTTCACCCACTTACTCGTCGCCGTGGACAAGTTCACCAAATGGATAGAAGCCAAGACGTTGGCAACTATCACATCCGCGCAAGCGGCCAACTTGTTCCGCGACATCGTCTACCGCTTCGGGGTGCCCAACTCCATCATCACCGACAATGGGACACAGTTCACGGGGAAGGATTTCCTTGAGTTCTGCGATGACTTCAATATCCGAGTCGACTGGGCAGCGGTCGCGCACCCCCGCGCCAACGGCCAGGCCGAGCGGGCCAACAGCATGATCCTCCAAGGACTCAAGCCACGAATCTTCAGTCGACTGAAGAAATTCGCGGGACGGTGGGCCGCCGAGCTGCCTCCCATTCTTTGGAGCCTACGAACCATGCCGACCCGATCGACCAGGTTCACACCATTCTTCTTAGTGTACGGAGCAGAGGCCGTCCTCCCAACCGACCTCGAGTACGGCGCGCCTAGGGTACAGAGCTACGACAGTGCGCGAGGGGCGGAAGCGCAGCAGAACGACCTCGATCAACTCGACGAGGCACGAGACGTTGCGGTCTTGCGATCGGCCAAATATCAGCAGACGTTACGCCGCTACCACAGTCGACTGATCCGTGGCCGGTCGTTCGAAGTCGGCGACTTAGTGCTACGGCAAGTCCAGTCTGCGAAGGACAGGCACAAGCTCTCTCTGCCTTGGGAGGGCCCTTTTACCGTCACGGAAGTCCTCCGACCCGGCACTTTTCGACTCAAAGACACTGAAGGAAATCTCGTGACTAATGCATGGAACATAGAGAAGCTGAGAAAGTTCTATCCGTAGTCGGCCTCTCTCCTCTTTGTACCGCTCAAAAGATATTTGAGCAAAGGGAGCCGTGGCAGTCGGACGACCGACCGAGAGCTCTCTCTCTCTCTCTCTCTCTCCCTCGAATCTCTCCCGTTTTTGATTGACCACAAGCACTACGACCTCCGCCCCGAAAACGGAGGTCCCGAAGTAGTAGTCTGCGGGTCACGAAGTCCACAAATACGAGGACGACCGACCAACAGTTGGTCAGGGCATTCCGTCCCGACAACAAACGAGCACTAAGCGCCGCCTCGAACCCACGCCTGACCCCTTGCGGTCCCTAAAGGCTACGGTTATGGGCGAGCACGAGGGTACAGTCTCAAAGAAGAAGAAAAATAGGGAGCAAACAGAAACGCTTTATTCATTTACGGGAGGAACATCAGCCCAACCGAAAAGGAGCCACCCGCCAAGGTCCCTTCATTCGGCAAAAGCGCGATACTCCTCTTGGTGTGCGCCCAACCAGCCGAACGACGCATGACGTCGCTCAGTCACCGCCCGGACCAGCGGCACCCTCACCTCCCACAGACGAGGAATGCCCGCGACGAGGACGCCAACTCGCCGCGCATCCACAAGCAAGGCTTCGGCCTCGACCTCCGCCACCACCCGTAGCCAGGCTTGCTCGTCACCTACCTCCTCTCGGAGCTGTGTGTAGCGGTCCGCCATGACACGCAAAGAGAGCTTGCTTGGTGGCGATCCTGACAGAGCAACGAGCGCACCAGCGCCTCTCCTTTTGTAGCCCGCGGCACGGAAGGCACGGAAGACGAAGCACCTCGAGTTACGCCAAGGAAGCGGAAGCCAAAACGTCCAACGCCAGTTCCGAAATCGGCACGGCCCTCCAGGCGAGTTAATCCAGCCTTATCTCAAAAAAAATCCTTCTTTCAAATTTATCGCCGCTGCCTTGCGCGAGCTCAAGCGGTCTTGTGGCAGCTACACCTCCAGTCCCCACGCACCCCTCGGGGGCTGCTTACGACCCCTGGGGTCGGTGACCTAGGTCGATAACCCAACCGGCCGAGCTACCTTCCTCATAGTAACCTTTTCGACCCAAAATGCTGCAGCCCACGCCCCCGCCGCTATGGCTTCGAAGTAGCACTTTGCGGAAGAGGGGAGCTACCCGAGCAAGAGGCCAAGGCCGGTCGGGACCCTTCGATTTGGGTCAGCAGACCGAGCGAGCAAGTGATCTACCTTAACCCAGGTCAACCCCCGACCGACCAAACAATCTTCCTCATGGTAATTTCCTCAAACCAAATGCTGCAGCCTACGCCTCCGTGGCTACGGCTCCCAAGTAGCATTTTCGCGAAAAAAGGGGGTTGCCCGAGCAGAAGATAGCTTGATCGGTCAGGGCAGTCCGACCTAGGACATCGTCAAAAGGCATGCAAGTCACTGACCTAGGCCGTAATTCGACCGACCAAGCTATCTACCTCGCGGCTATTTCCTCGGCCTAAAATGCTGCGGCCTACGCCTCCGTGGCTACGGCTTCGAAGCGGCACTTTGTGGGGAAACAAGTCCTCCGAGCAAGAGACACTAGGGTCGGTCGAAACACTCCGACTTAGGCCAACGTTCCAACCGACCAAACGGAAGCTTCGCGAAGGAGGCAGCCCGAACTAAGCAATACAATGCCTTTTCAAAGCACCTCTCCTCCGCGAAGCATGCGCTCTAGGTCACTTGTCTCATCCCGTGTTCTCTTCAGATGTAGTTGGCACAACACCTACGCTCTCGGGGCACCCCCGCGGGTCCTGTAGCTACGGTCATAAGATTGTCCAATCACGGAAGAAGCACGAGGTAGGCAGGCAAAAAAAAAGAGCGACCCGGCAGGTCGGACTCGTTTGAGATAATCATGTTCATTACATATACTACAAAAGTAAAAACGAAGAGAACTAATCGTCTCCCTCCCCGCGGTGGAGGATGTCCCGCGGCGAGATCCGGCTAGCGATCTCCTGGGCACAGGGGTCGACTTGAGCCATAAACGCCTCGACTTCTTCATCGCTCCGATCGGTGGCGACGCCGCTCCCGACCGCCTCAAGGTCTACACCGTCGTAATAAGACACGGTGTTAACCAGGGCCGAGGAAGCGCCAAGCACCGCCGCCTCCCGCATCGACAGCTCGACGTGCTCCGGGACCCTTCCAAGTATAGCGGAGATGGCGCTGGGGCCCGGAGTAAGCCCAAGCAGCCGGTCGCAGACGGCCACGCTGGCCACCCGGAGGGCCGTCATCTCGGCCGTCGTGTCAGCCGCTTCCCTCTCCGCCACCCACTTGTCCAAGAGGGCCGAGTCTCGCGACTCAACCGCCGCATCCCGCTGCTCCACCGCTGCCCTTCGCGACTCCAGAATGTCGCTAAGGTCCTTCCGCAGCTCTGCAAAAGACAAAACAGCGTCAAAAGACGCCTGCTACAACAACTACCGAGAGGTGGGACTACTCACCGGTCACGGAGGCCTCCTTGGCACGAAGCTCCTCCTCGGCCTTGGCGCGCGCTTCCCGGTCAGACGCAAGCTCCCCCCGAGCAAGGTCTCGCTCGCCACGTAGCTGGTCGGCCTCCCTCCGGGCCAACTCGCATTCCTCTCGGAAGAGGACGGCCTCCGCCCGGGCAGACTCCTCTGCGCGGACCGCAGAAGTCTTGACCCTTTCGGCCTCCGCCAGGGCCGACCTGGCCCTCTCCCCCTCGTCGGTCAACAACTTCGCAAGTCGCTGAGCCTCTCGCAAGGCTTCAGTGACTTCCCCCAGCCGCTGACCGGCTGCGGTGGCCTTCCCTTGTTCGGCAACGAGCGCCCTTTGGGCGTCGCGCAGTTCCCCTTCCGCGATGCTCCCCTGGCTGTGCAGTCGCCGGAGGAAGCTTGACTTGTCCACCGCCCGGGATATCAGACGCTGCAAGTGAATTGCCTGCCCGGTCAGTCTCCTTTTCGTTCAAAAATCTACAAAGGACGAACCCCTGTCAGTCTTACCGATCCGAAGCTCCACTAATGCTCGAAGGGCCAAGACCCGCGCTGGCGAGGGGCCAACCACTCTGTGTACGTGACGTCCTCTGACGCCCGTTTCAGGGTAGGCGGTCCCTTCCCGAGAATGTCAGAGGGTGCGCCAAGAAGTCAAGCCCCGGTCCCATCGCCGCTGACACACCGAAGAGAAGCACCCCCTCCCGAGGCCAAGCTAAGGTCAAATACTATTAACTGCCGGGGATGACGTTCGTACGAAGCGGTGCGTCACCTCGTCAGCACGGTCAAAGACTCCCCGCCACACGGCTACCAACCCGGCATGGAGGTAGTCGGAGCCCGGTCGGACGACAAGATAGAAGACCAGACTCCAAGGCATACAGTACCCCTTTCTTTTTCTCTCCAACTCCCATTGTAACCTGCCGCCTCCGGGTATATAAAGAGAGGCAGGGCTTCGGGGGGAAGGGGAGAGAAAAAACAGCATTCTAGACCACAACTAAACGACCCACCGAGACCAGCTCTCGTTGTATTCCCACGGTAATTGTTCGACGCTGAGAGCAATACACCTTGACCGAGCGAACTGGAGTAGGGACGTTCAGCCCGAACCAGTATAAACACTTGGCTTCTTGAGTCGACCATTCGGGGAGAGGGAGCGCGCGACCCCCTCTGACCAGAAATCCGTATTGCCGGTGCACGAAACACCGACAACATTCATGTCATGTAGAGTACTTCTCATGATATTTACATTGCAAAACTGCAAACTGAACACTCATTGCTGTACGATGCGAATAATCATATTTCAACAAGTATTCGTACCCTTCGTTTGTTAAAGTTTTTAGGCAGGATTGATATGTTCTCTTTTGTAGTACAACAGAGTAGGACAAAATATGACAAAAGGTTCTCATTGATTTGCCTATTCTGGCACCCTGTTCAGGAAATAGTATATGAATTAATTCAAGGAAATAATGGTAGATGTACATCTGGAACTCATCCAGATCCCAGTTCTAGTTGTGGTCGTAAACGGATATTGTACGATCGAAAATCATCAGGAGTTGCAAATTATGAGTCTCAGGCTCTCAGCTAGCTGTTGATAAAGCTATAGCTGGAGAGTTGCAAGAGATAGAGGACCAACTAGCTAATATATCAGTTGACGACAATAACATATCAGAAGGTGATTGGTTCTATTGGTATTGTTCTATATTGCACGAGTCAATATTTTTCCTCTGGTAAATGCTAATATGTTGTTTGAAAACACCTGTTTAGGAAGACTTAATTTTGGTACTGTTTGGATAAGACATAATTTTATGTGTGTTCAACCTTTTCTTTGGAAATGAAAAATAGTTCAAACTACTTTAGAAAATTTTGAAATTTTTTTGTGAAAGGTCCTAACACATCCATAATATTCCCACAAAATTTTCAGATGATGATCAATCTTGAGAAATTTTAAAAAATTCAGACAATGCAAACCGACAAATTGAACCAGCCAAAAAATGGTCAAAAACACATCAAAAATTGTAGAAATTTTTTGTGGATGATCTTGACCCTAAATACAATCAAATACAGTGCACAAAAATCAAAATCCGGTAAAAAAAACTCGAGATCTCGCCCGAGATACCCGAGATCTCGCCGAGAAATTCAAAATCCGAATTTTTTTTTGAATTTTTTGAATTTTTCAAAATTTTGAATCTCGGAGGGATCCGAAATCCGAAATCTCGGCCGAGATTTTGGATTTCGGTCCGAAATTTCAACCCTTGATGTAGACCTCCCATGGTCTCTCCCACGCATGTGACACCCCATGGATCTCATCCAAACCCTAGAAACTTTGCTCTCATCCTCCGAACGTCGCCTGTCGCCGGCCAAACTTTGGAGCATGTCTGCCGTCAACTCGTCAACTCTTTTCGATATCCGTAATTGCCATGGTGATCCATGATGTCCCATCAGTTTACCCTCCAAATTTCATCCAATTTGGCCCACGGAAACAGAAGTTATGGTCATTTCAATCTCAAATCTTGCCGAGGCTATATCTCCCTCAATTTTTCGAGTTTGACCGTGAAATTTTTTTGTGTTGACTCCTGGGAATGTTCACTACATGATGCACATCCTTCCTCACGGATTTGCCCTCTATATTTTGCGCAGAAAATTCTTTTCCCCGAATCAGATGCGTTACGGACAGCAGAAAACTTCCTCGCGCGTTCCTCGTCGATCCAGAAGGTAAAACTTTGAGCTACCTACGTCATGGTGTGCCTCTTGGTCCCATCTAGCTCTCGGTAAAATTTTGTTAAGTTCTCATCATTATTTTAGAAGTTACAGCCGTTCAAAGTTTAGCCCCGAAACCCGTTAATCGGCAGTTTATGATCAATCCGTTGCATCGCCGCAAAATCCGCCAATACCGTTGAGTTCGTATCGTCGTGTTCTATGTGATAGACATTCCCCCTTTGCAATCCCATCCTCCGGAATTTTTATATATATATTTAGGCCGTCGTTTAGACGCTGGTTATTTTAGTTCGCTCCGGCCGTGTTGTCGCTTCCGGTGGGTCATCCTCTACTTTTTCGGTCCGTCCTTGAATTTCTTTTGATCTCCATTTGCCTTCGGAGCCCGATTCCGGCCTAAAACCGTCGTCTTTCGGCCTAAACCTTTGTTACCGGTTTGCGTCTCGGTTAGCCGTCCTTGATAGCATTTTATTGCGGCCATGTCGTTGCACCGACGGTCGCTACCTTGTTTCATGCATGTCTTGTCATCGTTTCACCTCCACCGTTAACGCTCCGTCGTTAACGTTCCACCGTTAACGTTTCGCCGTTAACGTTTTGTCGTTAACGTTCCACCGTTAACGCTCCGTCGTTAACGCTCAGTCGTTAACGTTCCGCCGTTAACGTTCCGCTGTTAACGTTCCGCCGTTAACGTTTTGCCGTTAACGCTCCACCGTTAACGCTTCAACGTTAACGCTTTGCCCTCATCACTCCGCTGTCATCGCATGCATGCATTCATGCGAGAGCCCTAGTGCGATGTCCCCATCTATTCTATCATCATGATGTGAGCCTATACTCATCATCATATCATCTTCAAAGCCGAATCAAAACCCTAACCTGTGGCCGGTTCGATGGACTAAGCTCATCGTGAGCCACATTGTTATCTTTGCAATCTTTCCCGTTGTTTCAATCGTGGTAAGACACTTGTCCTTGTTTATCCCTGAATATCCAATCTGCCATTAACATAGAATTCATTCGTGGACTTGGTCGATCGATCATTTGTCATGTGTCATATCCTTGTGCCATACCTAATCCTTTAGTCTATCCCTCTTTTGTTTGACTCAGTCAACAAAAGTCAACCTTGAGCATCAGCTTAGTTCATTGTGAACTGACGTATCCTTATGGACCCGGTCTATAGATAGAGAGCCCAGATGTCCTTGTCTGTCCAATCAAGGTAATAACTTCATAAGAAATATTCTTCGAAAAACCATTCCTTCTTTCCCAGTTATTAGTCTTTCCTTTTCGGTGTTTTCTGAAAGCCCGTTCTCTCTTGTCTAATCTTCAATCTAATTCGTTCGAGTTCCCAAATTCTTCCAAGCCGTTGTGCCCAATGCTATTTGTTCCCAATTTGGAGTTTTACTTGATTTGTCTTTTGAATGGGTTTGTATTTGCTTCTTCTTTAATCGTTAGACGCATCGTCCGGAAGTCGTTCTAAAGGACTGAAGATCAAGGAAGTGAAGACTGAAGATCGAGGATCAAGAATCAAGGATAAAGAGTAAAGAACAGTAAAAATTGCAAGGGCCAGGCAAGTTGTGCTTTGACCATGTTGATCCCATTTTCAAAAATTATGTTGTTTCAAATTATTGCGTGCTAGTTTGTGTTAAACTGATTTAAAATAATTTGGAATTAGATAATCAACCTACTTGTTATTGCCACCTTGTCTATAATAATTGTATACCATGATTCATTTGTCACCCTAGGATTGCTGATTAATAGTTGGTAGCTAAATACTTTGCCAACATGGGTTATTTAGACCGACAGTAGTTTGCTTAGCCATGCAACGTACCTTTGACATCATTTTGAAAATATAAAGATCAATATTGATTAATGGAATACGCAATGTATTTTGAAATGGTGTGACGTGTTGCCGACACGATGATGTTGATATACGGAGGCCTTCGTGCTTATTCAAGGTGTTGAGTTGTTGTTGGCATTGTGTTGCGCAATAATCAACTGAGGTGATAAAATGATTTAGACTGGGGCAAGTGGCAAGATTTATGGTGCGTCAGATTGGCGGTTGGGATTGTATGAAATATGATATTTATATGAGTGATGGTGAGTTGGATTTCTTTGAGAGTATTGATGGAAGTCTTGCCCTGGTCACTCTAAGGACTTAATCTTGCAAGCCTTTGAACTGAGTCAAACATACAACCACATGTCTGGAATGGGACGGACCTAGTTGAGTAGGTTGCGGATAACTTGCATGTGGTACCTCGGGGTGTCAACTATACCTTTTGTGTAGTTGAAGGGGGAGCGTACCAGGTGCTGCGGCATGGTACCCGTCCAACGGTATGTCGGTCCCATACTTCGCCTCTGCTGAGGGAAGGGATGGTGTATGGCAACCGGGAGGTTCACTTGTATAGTTAGAAATTTCCGAAAGGCTTTGTTATGATCGCTCATTCGCATACTCTTGTATGGCGATTCACGACTGACGTGGTGAGTTGATTATATCTTGTGGGTAAAGTGATAACCTCTGCAGAGTGTCAAACCTATTCGAATAACCGTGTCCATGGTTTGGACATTGCTCGGGGATTACAGTCAAGGGTTAGCTTTTCATGAAAATGAACTTGGGCTTGGAGGCTGTTTGTCTGTGAAAAAGTGATAATTGGTTAAGGATGTGGAATGTTTTACTTGTGAAATAACTGTGAAATCTATTACTGTTATTATTTGTTTTACTGCTTTACAATCTATTATGTTTATTCTTGAATATTACTTTTCTGCAAAATAACCGTTCAGCCTGTCATTTGAAATAAGCCATCCATATAGATATTAGACTTGCATCCTGTGCATGACTTGCTTAGTGCTTTATGTACTCACCCCTTGCAACCAATAATCACCAGTGAGCAGAAGTTTACAACGTCGAAGAAGAAGAAGTTCCACGAGAAGACGATTGTCTAGGAGTCGAACCCCGTCAGTTGCCTATGGCGTATTGATGGGATTCACCGATGTTCTTCGTTCCGCTGCTGCTTAGTTGAAGTTGAAGCCGTCAAGGCCTCACAAGTGTAAGGTTTACCTTAAGGTCGTTCAATAGTTTTATATTCTATAATTGAGTTATTTTTATTATTCCGCTGTGCATGATTGTGATATTCATCTATGTTGAGACTGTATGCACTAGCGTGATCCTAGACTAGTGCTGAATACACAGAGGGTCTGGATTTGCAAATTCGGGTCCTGACATATTTGTAACCCACGACTAGAGACTTACACACAGCATGATTCGCTGATTGCATTTTTGATGAGGATCGTTTCCCATCGTTAGGGGGAGTAAATCAACCTTTGGATGGAAATGCCAAGAAATCATATGGCGCTCCACTGGGATCCCCACTCATGACCCTCTCACTAAGAAGCAAATCAAGAAGTCCAGAAGATAATTGATTTGCAAAACTAAGCAAATAAATTGCTTAATCATTTTTGTGATCTGAAGAGCGTGGTTAAGTGCCATGTACCTGCTTGAGATGCACCAGAGAGGGTTGAAATACCATAGAAAACATAAGGTGTCCATCATCTTGCTTAGAGGCCTCAAAGAAAAAGAACAGGAACTCTGGCATCTCAAACCCAAAGTACCCGGAGACGTATGGGAAAAACAGGGCAAGAGGACTCACCACAACTAATCATGAAAATGCCCGAAAACAAGAAAAGGAGCTAGTTGAGACCTGACACTGGAAATAAGCCTATGGAAAAGGCAATTCCAAATCTGAACCTTCCATCGCAGGAAGCCGCTGGGAATAATGTGCGAGCACACATAGATGATAAAAAAACTAAAGGAACTTGCTCCTGTGATGGGAGACAGCATAGAAGAGCAAGCAGAAGTGCATAAGGAAGCACCCAAAGATGAAATGTCCATAAACTTTGTAATAATAGGACAATCTCTTAATAGAGCAACAACTAATATTGATACACACTTTGCAAAGAAGATTACCACAATCATTGATCATGATCCCGAGCCTGCATCTCTGACAGAATGCAAGAAAAGGCTCAACTAGGAAGAATGGAAAAGGGCAATCACTTCAGAATTAATCTCTCTTAACAAAAGAGAGGTGTTTGGGCCTGTGTGCCGCATGCCTCCCCAAATAAACCCCGTAGATCACAAATGGGTCTTTGTTCAGAAGATGAATGAAAATAATGAAATTGTGAGGTAAAAGGCAAGGCTTGTTGCACAAGGTTTCACTCAATGTCCAGGAGTTGATTATGAAGAAACTTATTCCTCAGTCATGAGAGGAATCACCTTTAGGTATCTATCCTCAATGGCATTCAACTTGAAGTTAAAAATAAAACTAATGGATGTTGTCATAGCATATCTTTGGGGAAACTTTGATTCGAACATATACATGAAGGTACCAGAAGGTATCCCTGTCCCGAACTAAGACAGAGCAAATAGAAACCTATACAGTGTGAAATTAGAAAAATCATTGAATGGGCTTAAGCAGTCAAGAAGAATGTGGTACAATCGATTGAGTGACTTTCTCTACAAGAAAGGCTACACAAACAACGAAGATTGTCCATGTGTTTTTATACAACGATCCCCGAATAGATTTTGTATAATCTCCGTCTATGTAGATGACTTGAACATCATCAGAACGGATGAAGAAATAGAATAAGCTTACTGATACTTGAAGTCAGAGTTTGAAATGAAGGACTTGGGTAAAGCCAAGTTTTGTTTAGGTATGCAGCTTGAGCATGTCCAAGGAGGAATCTTGGTACACCAATCGTCCTACACGCAGAAAGTGTTAGAGAGATTTGATTTTGAAAAGGCATATCCCACAAAGACCCCAATGGTCAGAAGGTCATTACAAGCAGACCTAGACCCATAAAGGCCTAGAGAAGAGGGAGAGGAAGTCCTGGAAGCAGAATTCTCATATCTGAGTGCAATTAGAGCACTCATGTACCTACAAAATAGCACCAGGATGGACACTGTGTTCGTTGTGAACTTGCTAGCCCGGTACAGTGCAAAACCCACCAAAAGGCATTAGAAAGGGATCAAGAACATCTTCTGTTACCTCCAAGGAAGCAAAGACCTTGCCTTGTTTTATAGAAGAAATCATGAATTGAATTTGGTTGGTTATGCCGATGCTAGGTCCTTATCATACCCACATACAGGCAAATCCCAAATTGGGTATGTTTTTCTTTGTGGTGGAACAATAATTTCTTGGAAGTCGTCTAAGCAGATTCTTATCCCGACATCGACAAACCACTCAGAAATCATTGCCCTATATGAAGTCTCTCGTGAATATGCATGGCTTTAAAGAATAGTTCACCATATTCAGAAATCATGTGGTTTGAACATTGAGCAAACCCCCACTTATCATTTATAAAGACAATCTAGTTTGTATTGTTCCAGTGCAAATGAGCTATGTAAAAAGCAACCTCATGAAGCACATCTACCCGAAGTTCTTCTATGCTCATGAAATGGATCAGATGAACGAAATAAAGATACTTCACACTAAGTCGTGTGAGAACCTTACTGATTTATTTACTAACTCACTCTCAACATCTACTTTTGAAAGGTGCATTCGAGGAATTGGGATGATGAAACGTAGAGAAGTGCTTATCTCAGGGGGAGAATCTTCACATACTCCTGCATAAAATCTTAAACATGAAGTTTGAGTACACAACGTGAATCTCGAAAATTAACATTGGGGTTTGGGTGAATTGTACTTTTTTTTCCTTAGTAAGTTTTTCATAAATGTTTTCTTATGTATGGTATTAATAAGGCAATTCGTGCAACACAGCAAGTGTATGCTATGCACTCTTTCTCTAAGTATTTTTTCACTGGGTTTTTATGGAGTTTTGATGAGGAATATGCATCTCGTGGCAAAAGGCACAAGGAGGAGTGTTGGGAAACCACCTGGCATTCTTGCATCAAACATAGCTTGGTTAGAAAAGCTTTCTAATGAACATTACTATGAATAAACTACTTCAAAAAGTTGGGGCACACCTAGCCTCCATCCACTACAGGATTCACGAAATACAAAACAGTTTATGAATATTTCATTTGTTAGTGTTATGCCCTTGAGGCAGTCATATAGATGACTGTACCATGACTATGTTTATGAATAATAATATGATTATTGGTCCAATGAATGTATATCATTATATTGATCAACAAGTATGTGACTTGCTTATGAAACTCTTTATTCATTGATATAATTCTGTAAGTATCTCTGATCGGATATCATCGTAGTGGACGATGATGAATAGATCAGCACATGCACTGATCAATGATCATGTTTCATAGATCATGGGATATGGAGATATCATCAATACATTGTGAACACATGTTGAAGAACATGGGTTAGGTAGACCCACAATGAGACACTGCGAGAATGTTACATTCTTATGTGTCATCTGTGTATCTCATACATAGTAGATGTATGATCCTTAGACCTGATATTGTCATATTTCCTACATGTATAATAGTTTACCTTGGGGTTACCAAACACTATTTCCTAACCGGATAGTTATAAAGGTAGCTTTCATGTTCACTATGAAACATGCAGAGGGAAGTGAGCGATCAAGATGGGATTTGCCACTCCGGTGTAACGGAGATATATGTCTAGGCCACTCATGTCATATTATTACGGAAGTGCATGGCCATGCCGTGATTGAGGATTCAATCACAACTTATTAATATATCACGGATACGAGAGATGGATTGAACTGTCAAAGGATGACATTCTTCTCGCCTTGAGTTCGATCTTCATGTAGTTTGGCAAAGGGATTATTACATCAGTACTTTGATCATATGCGTTTGGGAGTTGGCATGCTCTGCAAGGAACCGCTACCAACTATTAGATTAGAAAAGGGTTTTCCGAATCTATATCCAAATGCGCATGAACCTACAGAGTCACACACTTAACGGGCTGGGACGCATTAATTCGGATTGGATCCGTAATTAATGGACCTCGTGGGCTTAGCGCGTAGATGGGCCTGACTGCCTAGGGTTTCACCTCGTGGCTATATAAGGAGGGGAGGAGGCTGGGCGCATAACACACTTTTCGTGCGTTTTATAGGTGTTTCGCCAGAAACCCTAGCCACCTCTTCTCGTTGCCCCTGCTGAGCGACCCGGTGCTTGCACACCGACGCACGGCGTCCCATCCCTGGACGTGTGGACTGCTGTGGTGACGCTTCTGCTACTGCGGCGTGGCGAGGACGATCCGCGACGAGGATGATCCGAGGCGAGGACGATCCGCGGTGAGGATGATCCGAGGCGAGGATGATCCACGACCGAGGCGAGGACGATCCACTACAACGACGTGCGAAGGATTCTGCAACTGCTCGTCTAGTGGTAATTGATCTATGATCCCCTTCTTGCGAGTAGTGAAAATTTTTATTTTGTTCTAGAGTAGCATACCGCGTTCCTCAACATCATTTTAGTTTTTACCTCTAAAAAGTGCCTCTATTACGTGGTTGTCTTGTCTTGGTCACCTCCCTATATTCAATTATAAGCTGCATCTAATATAACCTTGTGCAGTTTTCAGACAAAAGTTTCGCTCTCCTATCTATCCAAACAGTGATGCTCTGCTACTTCAGACAACATAAAGTACAGTTGAATATATATATATATATATATATATATATATATATATATATATATAGAAGAGATGAATTCTGAGATGTATATGTACATGCCAATTTTATAGCAAATTTGAATTCTGAGATGTATATGTATCATGTGAAATGTAATGTATACTAGTTCCATGCCCGTGCGTTGCTACGAAAAACAAAATTGATAACGAAAAATAAAGATTAAAAAAAATTATTTCACAAGATCAAACATCTATCTTTAACGCTTCGTTTCTTGCAAAAGCTAGCTAATTAAAGCAACGCTTCGTTTCTTGCGTAGGGCAATTAGGCAGGGCAATTAAGCAGGGCAATTAAGTAGAGCAATTAAGCAGGGCAATTAATGACGTGGGAAGAACGGACCACTGCCACCAAGTGCTGCTTTAGAATAGTAGAGATGATTTTTGAAATGTATAAGTATATGTGAAATGTAATGTATATGGATTTTGAAATGTATAAGTATATGTGAAATGTGTAAGTATACTTGTTGATAGTATTACGAACATCTTTCTCTACCCCACCATCCTCGTCGCCGTAGCATGTCCTCCTCTAACCCCTCTTCCCCACCGCCCTCCTCGTTGTTGCCATTCGTCCTCTTCAACCCCCTCTTCCCCATCGCCCTCCTCGCCGTCGCTGCCTGTCCTCCTCTACCCCCTTTTCCCCACCATTTATGTATAAGTGTATGTGAAATGTATAAGTATATGTGAAATATGTAAGTATACTTTTGTTGATCTTTTTTCGTTAATTTTCAATGCCTTCTTCTAGCCTAAGAAACAACGATGGCGGGTGAAGGATTTGATGGAGAGGAGTTCATGAGAAGTTTGATTGTGGGAGATGATATTTATGAGACGGGGGATTGTGAACCCGCCCTCGTGGATCAACCCAAGGCCATCGAGACTGCTGAGCCCGCAGAGCCTGCTGAGGCCACTGAGGTAATTAGTACAAATGCATATATGCTAGTTCCACAATCATGCTAAGCCAACATTCTAACCCGTTCATGATTTTACCATATTTTCAGCCTAGTTAATCGAGTAGGCAATCACGTCGGCGAGGTCCAAGCAAGAAGTCAAAGGCAAGACATGTTATCACCGAAGTCGACGATAAGGCCAACCTCTTGCACCCCTGTGGGCGCTTGGGCTGTTCAATTCGGCATGCGGCATCCACGTCAGGGACCACGTGCCAATTAGCGCCGCGAAATGGGAGAAAGTCCCTGAAGATACGAAGAACATGATCTGGACCGATATGAAGGAGATATTAACCTTCCCCAAAAGGACGAAGAGAAGGTGAAGATTTACACATTGAAGAAGATGGCCATCGCATTCTAGACATTTAAAATAAAATTAAACATGGACTATATCAAGAAGAACCCAACGCCCAACTTCAACAAGTACCCAAAGTTGCAGGATCACTGGGATGCGTTCGTGAACTACAAGAATTCGGAAGAAGGTTAAAGTTTGACTGAAAAAGAACAAGCAGAATGCAAAGAAGAAGCAATACCACCACCGCCTCGGCCCTGGTGGTTATCGCCAGGCGATGCCCAAATGGGAGAAGAGGGAACAGGAACTGCTGGTGAAGGGTGCCGCGCCCGCGACAATGGAATGGCTAGACAAAGCGGAGAGTTGGTTCTATGATCACGGCTGCGGCCTTGACGATGATGGAAACGCGGTGTTTGGGAGGTGGTAACAGATGTGGCCAGAAGACTTGTAAACTCGATCGAGGACTCTTCCCAAGGCACCTTCGTGCAAAACAAGGAGAACGACGAGCTAACAAAGGCCCTACAAAACCTGTAGCACACTGGACGTACACGAGGCGTTGGTGTTGTTCTGTGGAAGATTGGTTTCGCTAAGGACGCTGAGACCTATAGGAGTCGAGGAGAAGCAAGTCCCGACAGACATAATAGCTCCTAATACTGGAAGAACACCTGAATCAAACACAACAAAGCATGAACAAAGATATCCAAAGATATGTGCAGTTAGCCTTGAGCCAACGACTGGATGCGAGCCATGAACCTCCTACTAATCCGGAGGTCATTAGCTCCTTAGGGCGGCAGAGCAGCTGCGCTTCCAGTGGGCTGCCTGAAGCGGACTTAGGCCACTGGCCCGTAGACGACATCACGCAGTGGACACCTTGTGAGCTGCACGTCCAAGCAAAGAACATCAGCGGTTCATGGCATGGCTCACCAAGTGGAGCCGGGCCAGGTCATCCATGGTCAGCAGATACCGTCGGATTACTCCAAGGTCTCGGTGGAGGAGGTATGCCCAGGGTGCAAGGACCTTGACCTCGACATTCTCGGAGGTGACGGGACTACGAAGTTAGGAGAGGTAGTACACAATTTTATCCTATGGCATAAGAAGTACATTATTTTTCAAGACACACATAAGCGGTCCTCTCCAACACCTTCATCATCTCCGGCACACATAAGCGGTCCGTCGTCACCTCCATTATCTCCATCGTCACGAAAGAAGATGCCCCCAAAATAAGCCCGTCTCCTGTACCAACGCCTGCACACGAAACTCCAACTCCAACATCGTCGCCCAAGACAAGCTAGCCAGCTCGGCCAGCAGCTCGCAAGAAGACAGGGTCCACCCAAACCAAGAAGTTGGCTGCACCTCCAAAGCGGGCGTACGATATGACGGAGGAGGAGACCGATAAGGTAGATGTCACTAAATTTTTTAAAACCAAGTCACCAGAGAAGAAGGTTCAGCCTGGTACAGAAGAATTTCTAAAAGCTTGAGGACATTAAAAATTTCAGGGATAAAAGGAAAAACCCCGTCTCTGACTACAAGCGCACATTGGTTAAGGAAAGTGGCAAGAAGAAGATGTCACGAGAACGACATCATCAGCTGAGCAGAAGGCCAAGGAGATGCTAAAATTCATCGAAGAAACTAGTCTTGACCCAGATCAAATATTAGGCGACAAGAAGATTGAAGCTGCACAAGTCAGATGGCCATTTACATCATTGGTCAGGTGTGAAGAGGTTGCCCAGCTACCAATTAAGATACGCCAATTCCATGAATGGTACCTGGATGCGTTCCAGCATGGCCTAGAGTCATTCGCTGTCAAGTACAAGGAATAATATTTTTTCACAGCGATAATGAATTTTATGTTGGATTACGTGTAATGTACGATATATACCAGACAGACGCTCTCAATGTGGCCATGTTGAATTACTAGACTCTGTAAGTGTCTTATTTAATTGCAAAAATCCACCATGTGGGCCCTTACACTATACTAACTTGTAAGCCTAACTAGTTTCTTCTTATGTAGAATGGAGATACAAAGATGTAAAAGGTAGGGCATTTACGACAGAACCTTCCTTGACCCTTTAGTTATCAATGAGACGACAATTACTAGCTTCCATGTCAATACAGAGACCAACATATGCAATGGGCTAATGGGTCAAGGATATCAGTCAAGGATATTTCTACCCTACACCTTTGAGTACGTGTTTTAGTACCGCCTCGTTCTAATCTTTTTCCATAACACGATGTTAGAACTAATTAGTTACCTACGTTGACATATATATGTATAGTTTTTACTGGATTCTTCTCATTATCGAGCTAGATCATAGCATAATCACATTTTTGGACTCACTGAGGAAACGAGTTGAAAAGTACCAAAAATTGATCGACATGCTTAACCGGTATTCTTGTTCCTTTCATTATTATCCTAGTTCTACTCCATTTGAAACAAATTCTAATCATGTTCAATTCGCAATCACGTGTGTAGTGCATTCGCACGGTTCTGTGCTAGAACCATCAGCGAATTCAACAAGAAATTCGATATTACACTTGCCTCTCGAGTACGTATACCATCATGCTAACTTTTTACTTAGTTAGCTTCATTTCCATGCATCCATGTCTTCAGCTTTTTTCACCATAGATCTTGCTTCAGCAGTCGGGCAACAATTTATGCGGCTACTACGTGTTAGTTTATGCACATCCAGACCAGAGCTGCTTGCCGCTTGCAAGATTTGTCGGATTTCTCACTGACGCATGTGTCGGCGTTCTAGCCAACAGGCACCTTCGAATCAGGTGCTTGAGAGGTTCGGATAAAGGGGGGTTTCAGGGGCAATCGCCGGAGGAAGAAGGTCGGAATATCGTGGAAGCTTGTAAGAAGGGAGACGCCAGGTTTTACCCAGGTTCAGGCCCTCCGAAGAGTAACAGCCCTAGTCCTGCTTTACTTGTGATTGCTTGTCTTGTGAGAGGAACCGAGTGAACGAACGAACCCCTTCTCCCATGCACCCCAGCTCCCTTTTATAGTCGGGCTGGCTGAGGTGCATGGCTTTCAATAGCCTTACAATACTCATTACACTGCCACAGTGCATTTAATGCGCCTATCACTATTCTTGCATCACATTCAATGCTTGTCGCAGCCGTCATGTCCCTGCCTCGAGCCCTGTGCCTGCCAACCCCGCCCGTTACGTCAGGGGGGAGGGGAGTCGCTGTGACGGCACCCGCAATTAATGCTAGCCTAGGGAACGCGCGCCGCCATACTGTGGCCTCCACGCTTTGCATTTAAAGCGCACGATTCGCATTAAATGCCCTTAATTCTTGGTACTATGATCTCGGGGGGGGTGCGCTAGTGGTGCGGCCTGGTCGCCACCTGTCCACCGGGCGACCACCTTCCTAGGCGCCCAGTGGCGTGGCCTGGTCGCCACCTGTCCACTAGGCGACCACCGTCCTCCTGCTCGCCGTGACGCTGGGGCCAGGACGTGCCCTGCTCGCCCAACAACCGTATTAATTGCGGGCGAGTGGGTACCCTGGCGCAGGATACGCCGACAGCATGTGAGAGCAATCCAAGAACAACTCGTTGGTTGGATTTACGATAAAGTCATAAATCCAACAGGCGAGTTTCACGATCCAACGACAAATAGGTGGGGCCCTTCGATAAAGACTAGTGAACTGTCAGAGTCGATATCTATGACTACCAAGAGTGATGCATGTAAAAGAAGTGCCATGTGATCGTTCTGTCATTAAAGTTGTAATGCATGTTTTGTGAACTGTATATGTGTACTTATATATAGACGTGATTGATTATCAGTTAATTGTGCATGATTGACTATACGTGCTTTAATTAATTGTGACTTGACGCACACAATATATATATATATATAGGGGAAATATTCGGTGCAAACTCCCTATTTGGTGCAAACATGCAAACTAACAACCTGGGCCTCCAGATCATGATCCAACCTTCCAGAATCAGGTATCGTTCCCCCTCATCCCACTTGTGCAGTTTTTTTGGAATACCCCCTGAGAAAACCTACGTATACTACAAAAAACAGCAAATATTTCCTTCCTCCTCTGCTCGCCACGGACGTGCGCCGTCGTTGCCCTCTCCCCCGTCGGTGGGCTCACGATCACCTGGTAACCCTCTTGCGTCGCCGCCGCGTCTGCTTCAGTACCAACCCTCTGCGTCGGCCGCGCGTCTACTTTGGTACCATCTCGTCGATCTCATGTACATGTAGGCAATGATGATCTTCTTTTTCCCTATAGCACGTTGGTGCACTAGTACAAGATTATGCCACCTTTTTCATGTTTTGGATCCACGTATTGCATGCCCCTTCTCTCATGTACATCAGTCATCTACTCGTAACCTGCGGCCATATTCGTCCGCTGGTAAGTCATGTGTCCAGATTGATTAATCTAGTTGTATTAAGTTGTTAGAATTTAGCATGAATTTCGGTTTAGTTTTCAGAGTTAGAAGTAGTTTTTTGCTTTGCTCTGTCTCTGTATTCAGTTAATTGTTGCATCGTTTCAGACGCGCTACAGTATCCGAGTCATAGAAGTAGAACTTCAGTTAAGTTGCAGTTTCGATTTTGCTTGGATGAATAGCATCCAAATTCTTGTAGGCGAGTCTATATATAGTAGAGAAATTAGAAAAGGAGGTGTGCAGTCTTTTCACCTTGCAAAACAAGTTTCGATCTGTGTTCTGAAATTGATGTTCTAATTTTTTTGGACGCTGTAGCTGAGAGTATTCAGAAATACGCTCCAGTAGGCGTTAAATGAAGAGGAGCGTAATTATTGCTGGGCATCTAGTCGCTAAGTCGCAGCCATCATGCGTCGACTACCGATGGCACCGCCGCTCACGAGCTGCTCATTTGGATCCAACATCGAAGATTTAGTCCCCTGCCGTCCATGGTTGCAACGATTGCAGCCACGTCGGAGCTAGACTCGACATCGTCGACCACAGTTTTTGCTCCCCCTCCATCCATCGGCATGGATGTTGTAGAACCAACTCCAATGGAAGAGGGGTTAAGAACCCCTCAAAAGTGCACACTTCCATTCTGTGTAAGTATTTTTTTATGAACAAACTCTCAACATTGCATTAAGTAGGATTGAAGTTGATTGGAACGTCATTGAGTATTTTGATGACGGTAACATTATTGAAATGCAGGGGACAACATGCGTGCCGGAATTGCCCGATGACATAAATCCAGCCATAGGGATGGAGTTTCCAGATGTGAAATCAGTTGAAAATTTTTACAAAGAATATGCTCATTTAGCGGGGTTTTCAGTTCGCATTGGACAACAGAAAGTGGTGGATGATGAGGTGTTGTGGAAGCGGTTCTATTGTTCAAGAGAAGGATTTCGTAAGGAAGGTGTGAACAAGATGGATACAAGCAAGAGGAAATATGATCAAAAACTCACCAGGTGTGGATGCGAGGCCATGATTTGTGTCAAACGGACCAACGAAAATAGATATAAGATTGTACAGTTCCAACCTGTGCATGCTCATGAGCTTGTCTCACCTTCGAAGAAACACTTGATACGGTCAAATAGAAAGGTAAGTGAAAAAGCAAAGACAACATTGTTTGATTGCCATAAATCTAGCATTGGCACCTCGTTGGCATATAGATATCTTCGTGTTAGTGATGGTGGATTTCAGAATGTCGGATGCACAAAAAGAGACTTGCAAAATTATCATGCTAGTTTGAGAAGTAGCATAAAGTCATCGGATGCACAACTTTTTGTTGACAATCTTGCTAGAAAGAACTCCATCAATTCAGGATTTTATTTTGATTATGTCATTGATGATAAGGGCAGGTTGGTACATGTTTTTTGGGCAGATACTACATCCAGGAAGAACTATGCACATTTTGGAGACTTGGTATCCTTTGATTCCACCTATAATACCAATCAGTACAATATGATATTTGCACCTTTCACTGGAGTGAATCACCATGGTGCTTGTGTTTTGTTTGGGGCTGCACTGATCTCTAATGAGAAGTGACGAGTACACATACCATGGGTACCCCCAGCGGCCCATAAAGTCGCATGGGCCGACCCAGGCCGGTCAAGGCCCAACGCCATGACCCCCGGGACACGGTCTGACGCCGCAACCAGGCCTCCGATATCCCGGAGAAGCGACGGCATTTATTGCGTATCGGGCGCATTAAATGCCGGCCGTAATGACGATGACGTTGCAGCACAAGTTTTCGACCCTCACATTTATGACGGGCGGCGCAGAGACTACGGCGACCGGCAGCAGGACAGGCAGAGACGGCACCCAGTCCCGTCGACCCACTTTTTCCGGGCGGCCAAGAGCAGTCTTTTCCTCTTTTTTCTAAAAACAACAGTGTAACCTTCCCCCTCGCCTATATAAAGGGGGAGAGGCGAGCATGTAAGGACGGGTAGCAAAAACCAGAAAACTCACTGAGCACAAGGGAAATCGATCGAATCCCCTGTCTCGGCTGTAACCTCCGGATCATCTTTCCAATACCATACACCCCGACCACACGAACTGGAGTAGGGACGTTCTGCCCGAACCAGTATAAACGCCTGACTTCCTTGGTCGACCATTCGGGGAGAGGGAACGCGCGACCCCTCCAACCATAAATTCGTACAGCCGGTGCACGAAACACCGACAGTTGGCGCGCCAGGTAGGGGCTTTCGCGCGTCCTCGTCGACATCCTCGTTTCCGGATTCCCACCTTCTTCCCCGATGGCTTTTTTCGCCCACAACGACCCGCCAACGTCGAGGGGCTGGATCCGCTTCGGAGACCTCGACTTCATCGTCACCACGGGAGGGGAGCCTGTCCTCATCCCCGCCACCCTCCGAGACCGGGCGCCCTCCGCGAGCTTGGACGCGGTCGCCAACGTTCTCGGCAACCTCCGCCTCAAGACCCCGCCACGAACCTCCTCGGCGGCTTCATCGCGCACCGGCAGCACCACGCGCGACTCGCCACGAGCAAGGATCTCGCCCTCCGCAAGTTCCCGGCTCGTGGCCATGGCTGGCTACGCACCTACCTCCCTCCACGACCTGCTGGGGGACTCTTCCAGCCACGGCTCCAGCTCCGACAGGGAGCACCCCCGGCGCCGGACGAACTCCCGAGAATGCAACATGACGGGTGCAGCGGAACTGACCTCCACCCCCGCCACCCTCGGGACCCTCCTCCCGTGCGGCGAAGCGCGGCGGGAGGAATCCCGACGAGAAGACGACACGCATCACCAGCAACGCTTGGCCGACCTCCGTCGGCGGCGCGAGGAGCTGGAGGCCCGAAAGGCCGAGCTTGACAAACTCCAGGTCGACCTGGAGCAACGTCAGCCCGAGCCACCACTTGTCCCCGGCGCACGCGCGCGCGCACGTCAAGTGCATCAACAGTTGGCTGAGGGGGCGGGCGATCTCCCGTTCTTCCCCCACGCCAATCAGAACATCGCCGCGGCGGCCATGTTGCTTCGCGGACTGCCTGAGCCGACAGACCCAGAGGCCAGGACCACCTACCAAAACCTCCGGGGGCTGGTCGAGCGTGCTGTCGTTCAGCACGCCCAGGGCTCCGGCTCCAGGCACTCGGGCGCGACCTCAGGTCGTCACGGCCCTTCCCCCTCAAGAGGTCGGCAGAGTCTGACCAAGACGACCCCGCTCCCAGAACTCCCCCAGACGTCGCGCACCCCGGTGCGCCACCGACTAGGGGATAATCGTGACCTCCGCGCCACCCTCGACGCGCGAAGGAGACTCGTCGACACAGCAGCCTCTTCCCAGGTCGCGGATAGCGGACGACGCGACCATCCCGACCCGGGCCTCGACGGACCCGGACCGCGCGCGTTCACTCGCTCCGTCCGCAACGCCGACTTCCCGGCCCGGTTCCGGGCCCCAACTAACATAGCCAAATACACAGGGGCAACAAACCCCAGTGTATGGCTGGAAGACTACCGGCTCGCATGCCGAGCCGGGGGAGCTACTAATGACCTCTTCGTCATTCAGTACCTCCCCATCTATCTTGCGGACTCTGCTCGAGCCTGGCTCGAGTACCTGCCCGCGAACACTATCGGGAGTTGGGCCGACCTGACGAATCTCTTCGTCGGGAACTTCCAGGGAACGTACAAGCGCCCTGGCAACTCCTGGGATCTGAAGAGCTGCAGCAAGCGGCGGTGAGGACGCTCCGAGACTACATCCGCCGCTTCTCCCAACAGTGCAACGAGCTCCCCGACATCCGTGACGCCGATGTCGTCGGGGCATTCATTTACGGCACTACGTGCGAGGCTCTGGTCCACAAGCTGGGCTGCGCCAAGCCCCGGACCACCAAGGAGCTCCTCGACGTCGCCACCAACCACGCCTCCGGCGAAGAGGCCGTGGGGGCCATCTTCGAAAGGAAGGTGGCCCGCCAGCCATCCGGCTCCGAGGCCGGCGCCCCTTCCGACCGCCCCGACAAGAAGAAGCGGAAAGGGAAGCAAGGCCGCGAAAGCCGCATGGTCGCCGCCACCGACCGCCCCGCCAAGCAGCAGGTTCGGCAGACACCCGACCGATTCGAGAGAATGATGGATAGCCCGTGCCTGAACCACGACTATCCCGTCAAGCACAAATACCGGGACTGCGAGGTCCTGAAGCGTTTTCTCTCCGGGAACCCCACAACGTCGCGGGGTAAAGGGAAGAAGCGTGACCCGGCGCCCGACGCCGGGGCGAAGGGCGATGAGCCAACCGACGAGTTCCCACAACTCGACGGTTGCCTCATGATCTTCGGAGGAGCAGAGTGCTACGCCGACAAGCGACGGCTGAAACTCGCCCACCGAGAGGTCCACACGGCAACCCCTGCCGTGCCCTCTTACCTACGGTGGTCGGAGTGCCCGATCGCCTTCGATCGGACCGACCACCCCGACCACGTCCCGCACCCGGGACGTTACCCGCTCGTCGTCGACCCCATCGTGGGGACGAAGCGCCTGACCAAGGCGCTCATGGACGGCGGCAGCAGTCTCAACATCATATATGTTGAGACCCTAGACGCCTTAGGGGTCCCTCGCTCTGCCCTCCGGCCGAGCAAGGCGCCTTTCCACGGCGTCGTCCCAGGCCAACAGGCCCACCCCCTCGGGCAGGTCGCGTTGCCCGTCACCTTTGGGAGCCCGGGCAACTTCCGCACCGAGAGCCTCACTTTCGAGGTTGTGGACTTCCCCGGCTCCTACCACGCTATCTTGGGACGGCCGTGTTACGCAAAGTTCATGGCGGTCCCCAACTACACCTATCTTAAGCTGAAGATGCCGGGGCCGCAGGGTGTCATCACCGTGGCCACGTCTTTTCAGCTTCGTGCTTCTTGGCCGAAGCGATTCTTGGTAGCCTCGGCGGTCGTCGCTTCCGCCGAGCTCGTCCAGCTCCAGGAAAGGACCCCCGAATCCGCCCCTGACTCCGGCAAGTCAGGGCCAAGCTCCTTCAAATCCGCGGAAGACACCAGGGAGGTCGCTGTGGACCCTGAAGACTCCACCAAGACCGTGCGGATCGGGGCCGCCCTCACTGCCAAATAGGAAAGCGCGCTCGTCGACTTCCTACGGGTAAACCGAGACGTCTTCGCCTGGAGAGCCTCGGACATGCCAGGAGTTCCGAAGGAGGTCGCCGAGCACTCCCTCAACATCCGACCGGGATCCAGACCGGTCGCCCAACGCCTGCGCCGTTTCGACGAAGAGAAGCGCCGGGCAATTGGGGAAGAAATCGCCAAACTTTTGGCCGCCGGCTTTGTGAAGGAGGTGCGTCACCCCGAGTGGCTCGCCAATCCCGTTCTTGTAAAGAAAAAGTCGGGGCAATGGAGAATGTGTGTTGACTACACGAGCCTCAACAAGGCTTGTCCAAAAGACCCGTTCCCATTACCTCGCATCGATCAGGTAGTGGACTCCACCGCCGGGTGTGAGTCCCTTTCTTTTCTGGATGTCTATTCGGGCTACCACCAGATTGTAATGAAGGAGTCCGACCAGCTCGCGACCTCCTTCATCACCCCGTACGGCTCATACTGTTACGTCACGATGCCTTTTGGTCTGAAAAACGCAGGCGCCACATACCAGCGGTGTATGCAGGCGTGTTTTTCAGGCCAAATTGGCCGTAACGTCGAAGCCTACGTCGACGACATCGTTGTCAAGATCAGGAAGGCCGATGCCCTCATCACCGACCTGGAGGAGACTTTTGCGAACCTCAGACGGTTTCGCATAAAGCTCAACCCCGAGAAATGCGTCTTCGGGGTCCCCAAGGGCAAGCTGCTGGGATTCATCGTCTCCGAGCGCGGCATCGAGGCCAACCGTGATAAGATCTCCGCTATCACGAGGATGGGGCCAATCAACGATCTGAAGGGGGTCCAAAGGCTGATGGGGTGCCTCGCGGCACTAAGCCGCTTCGTATCCCGCCTCGGCGAACGCGGGATGCCGCTTTACAAGCTGATAAAGAAGTCCGACCGCTTCCACTGGACCCTCGAAGCTCAGGAAGCTCTCGATCGACTGAAAGCTTTCCTGACCTCGCCTCCGGTCCTGGTCGCCCCAGAGCCACAGGAGCCTTTGCTCCTCTACATCGCGGCCACGACTCAGGTCGTCAGTGCGGCGCTCGTTGTGGAGCGAGCGGAGGAAGGCCGCGTTTTCAAGGTGCAGAGACCGGTATACTTCGTCAGCGAGGTACTCTCCGAAACAAAGGTCCGATACCCCCAAATACAGAAGCTGCTGTACTCCGTGCTCATTACTAAGAGGAAGCTCGCCCACTACTTCGATTGACACCCCATCTCCGTGGTAACCTCCTCACCGCTCGGAGAAATCGTCCACAACCGCGACGCTACCGGAAGAATCGCCAAGTGGGCCCTCGAGCTCAACGGCCTCGACATAACGTACGTCCCCAAGATGGCGATTAAGTCCCAGGCCTTGGCGGACTTCGTCGCTGAGTGGACCGAGGCGCAAGTCCCGGCGGTGGTCGAAGACCCGGAGTACTGGACGATGTACTTCGACGGGTCCTACACCAAGAACGGGGCCGGCGCGGGAGTCGTCATCATCTCCCCACTCGGCAACAAGCTCCGGTATGCCATCCGTCTCCTCTTCGACGCCACCAACAATATCGCCGAGTACGAAGCCCTCGTCAACGGCCTTCGGATAGCCGCCGACCTGGGCGCTCGACGGCTCTACGTTCACGGCGACTCCAAGCTGGTCGTCGACCAAGTGATGAAAGCCACCGAGCCCCGCGATGCTCGGATGGCCACCTACTGCCTGGAGGTCCGCAAGCTCGAAGAGAAGTTCAAGGGTTTTGAGCTCCATCACAGTTACCGACGTTATAACGGTGAAGCCGACTCCCTCGCCAACCTCGCCTCCGGAAGAGGGACGGTTCCCCCTGGAATCTTCGTTTCCGACCTCAACAGCCCATCGATCCGGTTGGACCCGAGTGATGAGGGCGCCACCGACCCCCCAAAGGCCGACGCTCCCGCCGATCTCCGGCCAGTTGCTCGCCCGCCTGGGTCGGACTTGGGCGTCCTGAGCGTCGAAACCGACTGGAGGCAACCGTTTGTCGGTCGATTGACGAACGGGCTGCTCCCCGCCGATACCACCGAGGCTCGGCGCCTTGCTCGGCGAGCTAAGTCCTTTGTCCTAGTCGAGGGCGTCCTCTACAAAAGGAGCCCGTCCGGAATCCTTCAAAAGTACATTCCGACCGACCAGGGAAAGCACCTTCTGCTGGACATCCACGACGGGGTATGCGGGCACCATGCCGCGCCACGGTCCCTGGTAGAAAAAGCCTTCCGACAAGGCTTCTACTAGCCGACCGCCGTAGCAGACGCAACCCAAATCGTCCGCACCTGCGAAGGATGCCAATTCTTCGCCCGGCAGATGCACCTTCCTGCTCAAGCCCTGCAGACAATCCCCATCACGTGGCCCTTCGCGGTTTGGGGGCTCGATCTGGTCGGACCTTTCAAGAAAGCGCCCGGGGGCTTCACGCACTTACTCGTCGCCGTGGACAAGTTCACAAAGTGGATAGAAGCCAAGCCGCTGGCAATAATCGCGTCAGCGCAAGCAGCAAGTTTCTTCCGCGATATCGTCTACCGCTTCGGAGTGCCCAATTCCATCATCACCGACAACGGGACGCAATTCACGGGGAAGGAGTTCCTCGAGTTTTGTGACGACTTCAACATCCGAGTCGATTGGGCGGCGGTCGCCCACCCTCGCGCCAACGGCCAGGCCGAGCGAGCCAACGGCATGATCCTCTAAGGACTCAAGCCGCGAATCTTCAGTCGACTGAAGAAATTCGCCGGACGGTGGGCCGCCGAACTGCCTCCCGTTCTTTGGAGCCTGCGAACTACGCCGACCCGATCGACCGGGTTCACACCATTTTTCTTGGTGTTCGGGGCGGAGGCCGTCCTCCCAACCGACCTCGAGTACGGCGCGCCAAGAGTACAGAACTACAACAACGCACGGGGGCTAGAGGCGCAGCAAGACGACATCGACCAACTCGACGAAGCACGAGACGTCGCAGTCCTGCGCTCGGCCAAATATCAGCAAACTCTGCGCCGATACCACGGTCGGATGGTTCGCAACAGATCGTTTGAAGTCGGCGACCTGGTGCTACGACAAGTCCAGTCCGCAAAGGACAGGCACAAACTCTCCCCGCCCTGGGAGGGCCCTTTCACTGTCGCGGAAGTTCTCCGACCCGGCACCTTCCGTCTCAAGGACGCTGAAGGAAACCTCCTTACAAACGCATGGAACATAGAGAAGTTGAGAAGGTTTTACGTGTCGACCTCACCCCCTCGTACCATGCGAAAGATTCGAGCTTAAAAGAAGCGGCAGATCGGCCAAGAATCGACCGAGTGCATTTTTCTCTCAAAACTCTCTCGCCCTACCGATCTAAAAGCACTGCGACCTTCCCCCGGAGGCAGAGGTTCCGAAGCAGTACTTTTTCGATCGCGTAAGAAGAGACAACGGCCAAAAATCTCGACGAGGAAGAAGGCAGAGACGAAAGAAGCGCAAGCTGCTTTATTCATGGAGGAGCATCACCCCAACCAAGGACGAAACGCCCGCTGCGATCTCGGTGTCCGCCCCGCCAGACGGACGACGCGCGACGTTCCTCGACCAATGCCTGCAGCAGCGGCGCCCTCGCCTCCCGCAGCCGGGGAACGCCCACGACGAGGACACCGACTCGCCATACGTCCTCATGCACGGCCTCAGCTTCGATCTCCGCCACCTCCCGCAGCCAGGCCTGGTGGGCGCCCATTTCCTCACGAAGCTAGGCGTAGCGGTCCGCCATGGCACTTGAGGGGAGTACGTTCGACACCGGCGCCTCCCCTTTTATAACCCACAGCACGGGAAGGCGCGGAAGACGAAGCGCCTTGAGTTACGCCTAGGAGCGGAAGCCGTAGCGACCAGCACCAATTCCGAAATCGGCACGGCCCACCAGGTGAGTTAATCCGGCCTTATCTCTAAAACCGTCTTTTAAATTCAAGCGGTGCGCGAGGACTGTGCCTCCAGTCCCCACGCACCACTCGGGGGCTGCTTACGACCCCAGGGGTCGGTGACCTAGGCTGATAACCCGACCGGCCGAGCTACCTTACTCATAATGGCCGCCTCGACCCAAAATGCTGCAGCCCACGCCCCCGCGGCTACGGCTTCGAAGTAACACTTTGCGGAAGAGGCAAGCCGCTCGAGCAAGAGGCAAGGTCGGCCGGGACCTTTCGATTTAGGTCAGCAGCCCGACCGAGCGAGCGATCTACCCTATCTCAGGTCAACCCCCAACCGACCAGGCAATCCCCCTCGCGATAATCTCCTCAAACCAAGTGCCGCGGCCCACGCCCCCGCGGCTACGGCTCCTAAGCAACATTTTCGCAAAAGAGGGGATTACCCGAGCAAAAGATAGCGTGATCGGTCGGGGCAATCCGACCTAGGATATAGTCAAAAGGGATCGCTGGCACAAGTCGTGCCTCAACCGACCAAGCGATCTGCCTCACGGTTTTTGTTTTCCTCAACCCAAAATGCTGCGACCTACGCCTCTGTGGCTACGGTCCCGAAGCGGCACCCCGCAGGAAAACAAGTCCTCCGAGTAAGGGACACTCTGGTCGGTCGAAACACCTCGACTCAGGCCGGCATCCCAGCCGACCAAGCAAAAAGCTTTGCGAAGAAGGCGCTCAGGGCGAAACAGCGAAACGCCTTTCCAAAACCCCTTCTCCGCGAAGCTCGCGCTCTAAATCACCTATCTCACCCCGTGTTCTCTTCAGACATGAGTGGCAAAACACCTACGCTCCCCGGGTACCCCCACAGGTCCCGTAGCTATGGTCGTATCTTTGCCCATTCGCAAAAAGTAAGAGAACACGAGGTAGAAAAGGCAAACAAGCGTAAAAACGACCCCGTAGGTCGGATTCGTTCGAAGCAGTCACTACATTTTGCAAAAGAAAAAACAAAAAACTAATCGTCTCCCTCCGCCCGGTGGAGGATGTCCCGCGGCAAGATCCGACCGGCGATCTCCCGAGCACAGGGGTCGACTTGGGCCATAAAGGCCTCGACCTCTTCGTCGCTCCGATTGGCGGCGACGCCACTCCCGACCGCCTCAAGATCGACACCGTCGTAGTAAGAGACGGTGTTAACCAAGGCCGAGGAGGCGCCGAGCACCGCCGCCTCCCGCATCGACGCCTCAACGTGCCCCGGGACCCTCCCGAGGATGGCGGAGATGGCGCTGGGTCCCGGAGTGAGCCTAAGCAATCGATCACAGACGGCTTGGCTGGCCGCACGAAGGGCAGTCAGTTCGGCCGTCGTGTCGGCCGCGTCCCTCTCCGCCAACCGCTTGTTCAGAAGGGCCGAGTCACGTGACTCGACCGCCGCGTCCCGCTGCGCCACCGCCGCCCTCCGCGACTCGAGTGCGCCGTTGAGGCTCTCCCGCAGCTCTGCGGAAAACCGAAAGTAAACGTCAAGAAGAAAGCCAAAAGCAACGTCAACGACCAGAAAGGAAGAGCTACCCACCCGCCAGGGAGGTTTCCTTGGCGTGAAGTTCCTCCTCGGCCTTAGCACGCGCCTCTCGATCAGACGCGGCGCGCTCCCTCGCCGTCGCGAGCTCCCCCCGAGCAAGATCCCGCTCGCCGCGAAGTCGGTCGGCCTCCCTGCGGGCCGACTCACATTCCTCTCGGAGGAGGGCGGCCTCCGCCCGAGCGGATTCTTCCGCACGGACCGCAGAAGTCTTGGCCACTTCAGCATCCGCCAGAGACGACCTGGCCCTCTCCCCCTCGGCGGTCAACGACTCCGCAAGTCGCTGAGCCTCCCGCAAGGCTTCAGTGACTTCCCCCAGCCGCTGACCGGCCGTAGCGGCCCTCTCTTGCTCGATGACAAGCGCCCTCCGGGCGTCGAGCAGCTCCGCCCCTATGGCGCTCCCCCGGCTATGCAAACGCCGGAGGAACATTGACTTCTCCACCGCCCGGGATGTCAAGCGCTGCAAACAAAATACCTGCCCGGTCAGTCTCCGCTCCCCGGTCGAAAAAATCCGCGAAAGACAAATCTCCGTCAGACTTACCGATTTGGCCGAGCGGAACTCCTGAGCAATGGACCTTTCCGCCCTGGACGCGGCGTCAACAGCACGGGCAAGGTCGGCATGGATCCGCCCCATCTCCTCCTCCAAGGCGTTCCAATCCACGCGCTCCGCCTCGTCGTCCAGAACAAACGCGGGCCTTCCGGCCGGGTCAGGGCCGGGCCAAGTCAGCGCGGCGATCGGCGACCGCCCCATCTCGACTTCCCCGCCTGCCGGAACGTCTGCACTGGCGATTCTGCGCCCTCGAAGACTCCGGACCGCTGAACGAGCGGCGCCCGGCGGCGGGCGGCACCCTCCTCCGCGATGTCGCAACGCCAAATCCGCCCCGAAGATGGCGGGACCACACTGACTCCCCCGGTCGGCGATATGCGAGGGGGCGAGGGTGCCAGGACTTCTGCCGCCGACGTTGCGGACGGCATTGGTCCCAGCACCCCCTCCGACCGCGGCAGCTCTCCGCCACCCTCCTCGGCCAACGGTGACGACAGGGGCACGCCCGGCGGGACTCCTCCCTGCACCGACGCTGCCGGCGACGGCCCCGGCGCTCCCCCCTCCGTCAGTAGCCCTTCGCCAACCGACCACGCGCGGCGCGTTAGCGAAACCCGCCCCGGCGCCGCGCCGCGAACTCGTGCAGCGCGGGGGTGTGCGGCCCCTCACCCCCGAAGAGGGACTCAACGTCCTTCCGACCTTTGGTGTGCCCCACATGCGCCAGCGGTCGGTGAGATCGTCTGAAGGAAGCACCAAAAAAAAATGAGCGAGGGCAGGCGCTGCAGAAGGAAGCGGCGGCCCGGCGCTTGGCGCGCCCTCTTCGCCGGGCCCCTGCGAAGAGGCGAAGGGGACCTCCGCTGCCTCAGGACGTACCCTGCGCCTACGGATTCATCCGCGGAACCGTGGTCGCCGGCCCCACGGCTAGAGCCCGCGTCGCAGCCGCCAGAATCGCCTTCGGCAACCGCACCCCCCTCGCTCGACAACGACTCTTCGTCACCGTCACTCAAAGTCTCATCGGAGACCTCCTCGCCGCGCGCAGACCGGTCCGCGCGCTCTTTCCTCTTCCGCTCCTTCATGGCTTCCTTCCTCGCCACGAGGGCGGCGTCACGCTGCTCCGTTGCGAGGCGCGCTGCCGCTCTCGCCTCCTTTTCTCCCGGAAGCAAGGGGCGGGAAATCAGGCCCCCGAGCCCCTGCAAGAGCACGCTCGGGTAAGAGGGCGAAGAAACAAAGCAAAAAAAAAAAAAGAGAAGCGAAACAGGAGCCACCAGACGTACCAAGTTCGGTGGATTCTGCGCCGAGAACGGCTCAGGCGTTTCGCCCGCTGGCTCGGTATCTCCCGCGATGGAAACTGCATCCACGCGCACGAGGACCTCCGACAGGGGAAGCTCCCGCTCCGACGACCTTGCAGGGTCGGTCGGTCCGATGTACTCAAACATGGGGCGCAGCCGACCCTTGAGGGGTTGGATGCGCCTCTCCATGAATGTCCTAAGGACCACCTTGCCCGTCAAGCCCCGCCGCTTCAGGTCCGCGAGCTTTCCAAGGATCTCGTCCACCTTCGCCCGGTCCCTCGCATCAGGACCCCAGGTCCAGCAAGGATGCGGCGTCGGAAAATTCCCGCTGAAGGCCGGGGCGCTGTTGCCGCTATTCCGAACGTAAAACCACTCGCCGTGCCATCCCCGGTTGGACGTCGGCAGCTTCACGTCGGTATAAGACGACTTGCGGTGGGAGCGCAGTTGGATCGCCAAGGCGCCGAGGAGGTCAGTGGCATCCGACGGCGGCCTCGCGAAGAAGAAGTGGCGCCAGAGCCCCCAGTGGGGTTCGATCCCCAGAAAGGCCTCGCACAGCGTCATGAAGACCGCAATATGGAGGACCCCATTTGGGTTCAGGTGGTGAACTTCTCCCCCATAGTAGTGCAGCAGCCCCCGGACGAACGGGTGGAGTGGGAGGCCGAATCCCCGCTCGAAGAAGGCCGCCAGGGAGACTATCTCCCCGTCTCCCAGTTCGGGGACCTCGGTCCCGGCCGGCGGCGTACGCCAGCCGGACTGAGGCCGCGGAGGGAGGAACTCCTTCCTCTCCAAGCCAAGGAAGCGACCCGCCGCGGCATAGTGCGGGGTCAGCGACATCTACGGGTATGCAAAGGAGAGCAAGGCGCGGCGCGGCGAAGCAGGGAGCTCTTTTTTCTTCTTCCCTTGTCTTTCTTTTCTTTCCTTGCAGAGGACGCGAGTGGAAGGCTTTGCCCCCTCCACACCGTCCTCTCTTTCCTTTATAGGCGCCTGGCGGGAACAGGCGCACCTCCGCACCCAACCGACGCCTCCTCGCGCGAACCGACGCGGTCGCCGATCGCCCGCCTGCCACCACGTCCACTACTCCGGTAACATGCCGCAGCCCATTTAAATCCCACTAAGCATTAATCGCCTAACAGATACCGCCTGGCCACAAGACGCCCAAGAAGACGGAGGCTTCGCCGGCTACGAATGGGCCAGCCCCCCCGCAAAGAAAGGTATGAAAACGGCCCGCTGGGCCGCCCGGCCTCGGGAAGGCAAGCGACCTACGGGCCCGCGCCTGAGGCCCGGCACCGTGCTGTGGGTTACGAAGGCCGAATCCAGCCAGCTGGAATGAAAGCCGCCCCAACACGCAAAAGAGAGCGAGGGGCGAGTCGCAGTGAGCCCCCAGAGGGCCTCTAGATGGGTTAGCGGACGACCCAATCACTGTGACCCGCGTCCGAGACCATACCTCACACTCTCCCGCGGAACTCATCGATGAGTAGCGGCCAGCCGCGCTCGGTCGGGACGACCCGCGGCACACGGGATCGAGTAAGGAAAGGTTTTTTATGGAACGCCCCCAGCGGGTCGGACGCCCACGCCGGGAGCTACGTCTGCTTGGAAACGGACCCCCTCGAGGGGGATCGCCAAGGTTCCACTCGGATTACCCGATAGTAGCTTGCACGAGCACGGCGTTCAAACCGACGAAGGTAAACGTGCGTTCGCTCGCCTGACTCTAAGAACCCACGAACACCGTGGCCTGCCAGAGTCCGACCGGGCTAAACCCCCGACCGGCTCTCCGACCCGCTCGGGGGCTCGGGGGCTGCACCACGGTGCGCTTCCTTACCAGGGCTCTTTGGGCGTGGCGTGGCCATGGCGGTTACCTCAACCAAAAAACACCGCCGACCTCGGTCGAGGCCGCTCCGGCCGGGCAAACCCCGACCGGCTCCCGACCGCTCGGGGGCTCGAACTGCACCAAGTCTTCCTGTGCACCGGGCCCTTCTTCAGCGCCATTACCCAGCCGATCGAAGCGTCGCCGACCTCAAGTCTCACGGCCATTTTCGAGGTAAACCCCCGACCAGGCTCCACGACCGCTCGGGGCTCAGAACTACACGCCGGGTGTGCTCGCCTTGCCGGGCTCTTTGCGGCGTGGCCAAGCGGTTGCCTCAACCAAAAACACCGCCGACCTCCAGGTCGAGGGCCGCCTCCGACCGGGCAAACCCCGACCGGCTCCCGACCGCTCGGGGCTCGCAGCCGACCACGGTCTTCGCCTTGCCGGGCCTTCTTCAGCGCCGCTACCAGCATCGCGGCTGGCCGCGTCGCCGACCTCGAGTCTGCGGCCATTTTAAACCAGGTAAACCCCGATCGGGCCTCCTGACCCGCTCGGGGCTCAAGACTACACGGCGCTCGCCCACAGACCGGGCTCTTAAGGGCGTGACCGCCAAGCGGTTGCCTCAACCAAAGACACCGCCGACCTCCAGGTCGACGGCCAGCCTCCGGCAACAAACCCACCAGGCTCCCGACCAGCTCGGGGGCTGGAACTGCACCACCGGGTCTTCGCGCCCAAGACCAGGGCCCTTCTTCAGCGCCGCTACCAGCGATCGCGCCGAGCGTCGCCGACCTCGAGTCTGCGGCCATTTTCGATCGGTAAACCCCGACCGGCTCCCGACCGCTCGGGGCTCGGGCTTACACCCATCGGGTCTTCGCCAAGACCGGCTCTTTAGTGGCGTGACCGCCAAGCGGTTGCCCCAACCAAAGACGTCGCCGACCTCCAGGTCGACGGCCGCGACCGATCGGGTAAACCCCCGGGCATCTCTCCGACCTGCCCAGGGGCTCGGGGGCTACTGACGAGTACACATACCATGGGTACCCCCAGCGGCCCATAAAGTCGCATGGGCCGACCCAGGCCGGTCAAGGCCCAACGCCACGACCCCCGGGACACGGTCTGACGCCGCAACCAGGCCTCCGATATCCCGGAGAAGCGACGGCATTTATTGCGTATCGGGCGCATTAAATGCCGGCCGTAATGACGATGACGTTGCAGCACAAGTTTTCGCCCCTCACATTTATGACGGGCGGCGCAGAGACTACGGCGACCGGCAGCAGGACAGGCAGAGACGGCACCCAGTCCCGTCGACCCACTTTTTCCGGGCGGCCAAGAGCAGTCTTTTCCTCTTTTTTCTAAAAACAACAGTGTAACCTTCCCTACGCCTATATAAAGGGGGAGAGGCGAGCATGTAAGGACGGGTAGCAAAAACCAGAAAACTCACCGAGCACAAGGGAAATCGATCGAATCCCCTGTCTCGGCTGTAACCTCCGGATCATCTTTCCAATACCATACACCCCGACCACACGAACTGGAGTAGGGACGTTCTGCCCGAACCAGTATAAACGCCTGACTTCCTTGGTCGACCATTCGGGGAGAGGGAACGCGCGACCCCTCCAACCATAAATTCGTACAGCCGGTGCACGAAACACCGACAAGAAGATAGACTCATACATGTGGTTGTTTGGTACCTTTTTGAAGTCAATGGGAGGCACTGAGCCAAGGCTTATAATTACCGACGAAGATCCTAGCATGAAGGTGGCAATTAGCAATGTCTTCCCATCAAGCACACATAGATTATGTATGTGGCACATCTTGAAAAAGTTTCCTGAAAAAGTAGGTCCACATGTAAGGGAGAATCCTGCTTTTTATAAGCGTGTGAACTCATGTTTATATTCCTCAGAAACAAGTGTTGAGTTTGAGTCAGAGTGGGCATCAATTATTATTGATTTTAAGTTGGAAGATAATGAATGGTTGGCTAACCGGTATCGCATTCGCGAATCTTGGGTTCCAGCTTACTTCAGACACATATTTTTGGGAGGGATTCTGAGAACAACCTCAAGGTCAGAGAGTACAAACTCTTTTTTCAATCATTTTATTGGTTTCAAGCATTCTTTGGTTGAGTTCTGGGTTAGGTTCGAAACTGCAGTGGAAGAACAAAGAGAGAATGAGTTGAAAGATGATAATGATAGTCTCCATAAGATGCCTCTATTGAAGACGGAATGGTTAATAGAGAAGCATGGCAGTGAGGTATTTACACATACAAAATTTGCAGAATTTGAAGCAAGTACTTCTCAAAGAGGACCATTGTGTTGTTGACAGCATAAACAAAGAGGGGAATACAAAAAAGTTCTCTATAACAGATGATAGTCATAAGGTAAGAGATGTTAGTTTTGAAACAAGTACGATGATGGCTAATTGCTCTTGCTTGTTATTTGATACACATGGAATTCCTTGTTGCCACATTATTCATGTTCTACGAGGTGCAAAGCTAAATGAGCTTCCTAAACACTACATTGTAACAAGGTGGACCAAAACTGGTAAGAGAGAAGTAGTATTTGATGAAGATGGATTGGTGCTACAGGAAAATGCAAATTCATCACTAGATGTAGAGATTAAAAAAGTGTGTTCAGAAATGCGCAGTGGCATGAAAGATATTATACAAATAAGCTAGTCATTCTATGGACACCATGCAAATATTGAGAAATAAATTTCAAAAGTTTGTGACTAAAGTAAAGCAAGATCTTCCTGAGAGCCAACCAAGTAGAGTTCAAGAGATGGAGAGTTTCATTGGTACCAGCCTTCCCACCCAAATTTCTATATTGCCACCAAATGATGTCCATGCGAAGGGAAGAGCCAAACGAATTAGAGGTCATTCGGACAAAGGAGGGAGTAAGCAAAGAGAAACGACAAAGAAGAAGAACGAGAGGGTTGCACGCTTGTGCAAGTCATGTAATGAGTTAGTGTTTCATGACAAGCGCAATTGCCCTAAGAAGGATACACATACATGATAGTTGCAGTTTTTTTTGTTGTCTATTGTCATACTCCAATTTTTAGTGTATGTTCATGACAAGCTGAAGAATCTCTTTCGTTTAGTATTTGCTCGTCCAAAATGCAAGACGATATATATACGGTCGTTGTTATGGCACAATATTATTCAGAAATCCCAAGCGGCAACTGCATGGAAAAAACTGCACTCTGAACATTTAATCGCTGCTGTATCTCCTTCCTGTATGTTCATGGCATCATGCGTGTTTCATCAACCTGCTCTGCTTAAAGTGCATATTTGGCGGTGGCGTGAGAACCTCTTTTGGCAGTTAGGGTAAAACATGTAAAGATCAGACAAGTTCCATTTTATGAGCTAGAGGTTTGAATTAATATGTGCCTGAGCGCGCGCAGGGTCGAACTGCGCAGGTTTGTCGATCTCTTCTCTGTGTCCTTTTCCTTTCGTCGAAATGCGAAACGTAGAATTAACTTGTTGTACACAGAAGTAGAACAGAACAGATGTGCTGTTATTATTCACCTTTATGCGAAATGTAAAGATCAGACAAGTTCCATTTTATGAGCTAGAGGTTTGAATTAATCAGTGGATCATGTTAATTCACCTTTATGCAATTTCCTGGCACCTTTAGCTCCCTCCTTCCCTAATGCCTTCATTGTTTAAGATATCCTAAACTGGCAATTGTTGTAGTATGCCATCTCACAGCAATCGCAATCTCATCGAGGACACATCAGGATTACAGAGATAGTGCACAAAAATAAACGTAAACACCAAACGGCTCTCAATTTATACAGCGGCAAACACCCTATTCCACTTGTAATTCACCTATCATATCGTCTCCAAACAACCATAATATTCTCAGGCAATAAATTACCACTGAAATGCTTCCAAACTGGCAATTGTTGTAGTATGACATTTCTCTGAAATGGTAAACTGAACATTCAAAATTCCATACAATTGAGGCTCAAGGTGCTATGTACGCACCTTAATTTTCAGCTACAAGCATACAAAAACCTATACATACCACCATCTCACAGCAACATCTAACAAAAATTGCCAGTCGATGACAATCACAATACAAACAATTATTGTTCAGAGCCAAAGCTATAACTGAAACTAGATCTCAATTCTTTGCCAAAGCTACGCTGAACTTCATCAATATCACAATACAACTAATCTCAGAAGCCCCATCTGGAACAGCCCCCATGAATCCTCCCCGAGCACCATCTCCAGCTTGAACCCCCCGCATCCCTGCCCGCATCTGGAAGCTTGGGGCGATGGCGGAGCCTGAGGAAGCACGTCGGGCGCTGCAGAACCGGACGGAGGAGAGCTGGAGAGGTTGCAACAGAACTGGCGGCAGCGGAGGAGAGCTGGAGAGGCGGCGGCGTCGAAGGGCCTGAAGAGGCGGCGTCGGAGAGCTTGGCGGCGGCGGTGGATGGGCCCGAGAGGCAAGGGCGGCCGGAGAGGCGGCGTGCGGCGGCGGAGGGCCTGGCGGCTCAGGTTGTATTTGCGTGATGGAGGAGCAGATCTCCAGGCGCCTCTGCGTGAGGAGTTACAAGGGAGTAGTTCTTGCGCGTGGGATTGGAGGTAGGGACGGGATTAGATGGGGGGGGTTAGTGCATATTAGCTGGTGGATAAGTGGTATTCCACCTTTGTGCATCTGAACCATCTAGGGAAGATCTGGAGGCCCAGGTTGTTAGTTTGCATGTTTGCACCAAATAGGAGTTTGCACCGAATATTTCCCCCATATATATATATATATATATTTATATATATATTTATATATATATATATATATAGGAAGCCTTTTTCGTACTCTTGGGAGTACGTACTCCCACCTCCAGTATACCATTTAAACGAACGTATTATACTCCTTTATCACTTTCAATATACTTCAATAATAATTCTAAGATACTTCAATACGATATGAATGAAAAAAATATATGGGAGTCATTTATTTTTTGTTATATACCATTTTCCATATGTAAAAAGAATATATAAACAAATTGTGCTATAAATGGTGGATTTTGTTAAATTATTTTGTGGAATTCACTTTGGAGTATCTTATAATCAGTATTAGAGTATACTCAAAATGATAAAAAGGTATAACAATATCATTTAAGCGGTATTCTGAGAGTGGGAGTACATACTCCCAGGAGTATGCAACCATTTTCCTATATATATATATATATATATATATATATATATATATATAACGTTTGACTTAACACACATGAGCAACAGTCCCAAATAGCCTGTGTACCCGATAGCCTTTGTGAACCGGTATTAATGATCATTTCTACGGTACTGTCATGCGCCTGCCCTGTGAATCGACTCAAGTTGTCGTACATTATGAGTAGTAGTAGTATTATATTCAGGCTCCCCTCTGGATTTGTAGAGTGAGTCGGGTATTCTCCGTTTCCATCTCCGGAGTCTCCTCCGCTCTCTTAATCTGGGCGCTGAAATTGATTAGCTAGCCAGCCAGCATGCACATACATACGCGTGCGTGCAGATACAAATGGAGTAACTAGTAGGTAGGAGTACAGCTAGGCAGCTGATATATCCATCCATCGACATGATCGGGCACACGGCCGACATGAAGAAGAAGAGGAGGAAGAGGAGGCGGCGGCGGCGGCATCCACTAGGACGCCGCTGCTCATCGGAAGCTCAGCGGCTCCTCCTAGTGGCCGAGAGATCGTGTGCCTGCAGCCTTGTCTTTTCAGCATCGTCATCGTCAGTACCGCCCCTCCTCCTATCTTGCTCCGCTCCTGCTCCGCCGCCAAGGTTAGCGCTCCATCATCCCCTGGGTGTTGCTCTCGCGGCACTCCTCCTCGCCGGCAGCAATGCGGTGCCGGTGTCGGCGAGCAGGAGATGGTCATCGTCTGGCGTTGGGGAGGAGCTTGTGTGGTCGCCCAAGATGGCCAGGATCCAGAGGCATCTCGGCAGGGTCAACAAGCCCGCCGTGCGCTCCATACAGGTAGTCTTGTAATTCGTTTTTGCCGATGCCGGCGAGCCGGTGAATTGACCACTGGAGCTGCTGGATGCTGCAGAGCCCCGACGGAGACATGATCGACTGCGTGGCCGGGCACAAGCAGCACGCCATGGACCATCCCCTCCTCAAGAAGCACAGGATCCAATTCCAGAGGGCGCCGCCCCAGATCCCGACCTCGCCGTCCAGAGCGACGTCCACGGCGGCGAACGAGAGCAGCAGCAGCAGCAGGACGGCGTGGCAGACGTGGCATCACGTGGGCCACTGCCCCAGGGGGACGGTGCCCGTGCGGAGGACGAGCGCGGAGGACGTGATGCGCGCCAGGTCGCTCTTCCGCTTCGGCCGCAAGAAGAAGAAGAAGCAGCAGCACCTGCCCGCAGCAGCTCGCGCCGCCAATGCGCCCGACATCATCACCGGCAACGGCCACGAGGTGCGTACCTAGCTTAGCTTAGCTTAGCTAGCTACTTCATCCGGAGATCCATGCATCGGCGCGTACTACGAGCCACTCCCCATCTCAACCCAAGACCTTACGACTTGTACCCACACAGACACTAGTCCATAAGAAATATCTATATTACTCGTCTTCATTCTAATTTTAGATGGTACATTATATTTATAGTATATAATGTATAGTATAAATTACATCTAATTGTTAATTTGTTAAGGATGTTTTTACTACTTTAGTACCAGATGTAGCATAAGTAAATTATAGTTAATCGGATGTGCTGGATAAGCAAAATGAATCGAGACTAGGGTAGGACTAGCTAGGAGTGTAGGATGATCAGTACTACTACTCGGGTCGCTCCTGCATCTGCATCCACTAGCTAGCATGGTAATTATGGCGTGTCGGCGAGTTAATACCGGTGGGTGGCGCGCAATAAGTAAGTAGCCCTACCTACAGTGGTTGGTGATCTCATCATGATCGTCATTCATTCGCTATCGCTTGCAGTCGCAGAGACGTTGCAGCGGGTTGGTGTGTGCTCCAAGTTTTGGACACGTACCCATGCCATGTCCTAGCTCTCTGTCATGCCCATTCGATTGATCATTCCAAATAATCTTATAGTATCATCATATTTTACTTATACATCATTCCAAATAATCTTATGGATGGATTAATGGTGCCGTTGCATAATAGTAATATTATTACTAACACATGGATGGATGGATGGATGGATGGCTGGCTGCAGCACGCGATCGCGTACACGAGTGCGGCGGCGGCGGCGCCGTCGTCGGTGTACGGCGCCAAGGCGACCATCAACGTGTGGGATCCGGCCATCGAGGAATCCAACGGCTTCAGCCTCTCGCAGCTCTGGGTCCTCTCCGGCTCATTCAACGGCTCAGATCTCAACAGCATCGAGGCGGGCTGGCAGGTCCGTCCCGTTCACTCCACACGCCCTTTTGGCATACTGCATTACTCCTCCTCCTACTACTGCTACCGATCATGAGCTAGCAATTACTAGCAGTAAAACCAACTGCATTAGCATATGGTTCAGAGTATACCAGTAGTACGCCCTAAGCTTAAGCTTAAGCTTAAGCTAAGCTAAGCTTATGGATGAAGAGATGTTAGTAATTGCATTGGTCTGGTCCAAGGTCAGAAGTCTGCTCGCAGGTAGAGGCCAGGCACATGGCATCATAAATGCCCACGCATCTCGACTACTAGCTCGATTAGTTTGACGTCAACCCATTCATAAGTCACATCGATGGATGACGCTGGTTAACAAAATCACTAGATTATCGATCGGCTCCGATAATCGCCTGCATCTCGCCGCCATTTGAAATCGATAGCCGAAGCGGTTCAACTAGAAAAATAAAAAAAAATGTAGAAAAATTTATGCGACGTACGTAATTCGATGAAAATCGCTTGATTTTCGATGAAAATGGCTCAAATAATAGACCACAAAAAAGTCCAGCCGGTCGTCGTGATACGTGACAACTTGTGAATGTCGACTTTTGCACTTGTATTGATACGTGACAACTTGCAACTATCTTAATTATAGCAAAAAGTCGTGCTAATTTTTTTTTATATTTACAAAAGATCATGCCGGATTTTTTTTAGTGTTTTTTAATTTTTTTTATATCTCTAACATGATTCATATTTTTTGGAATTTTAATGGTCCTTTACAAATTTCATAATTCTTTTGCAATTTTTTCCCTATTTTTTTAATCTGTCGCCGATTTTCGAGAAAAGTTCTCATCTTTTCGAACGAAATTAGTAGCTTTTCATTTGAATTTTGCTCCGCTGTTTTACTAGATTTTAAATTCATTTGATTGCCGAAAACCTTCGATTTTTCTCGAATTTTATTCGATTTTTCGTAAATTTCACTACCACCGGCGCGGGTCAAAAAATAAGATAGAAATGAAACAGTTAATCCTGCTCCGTGCAATGAAGTACTCCCTCCGTTGTTTTTTATAAGGCGTATTAGGTTTCGTTAGGACAAGACTTTGACCAACGATTACTTCATTAATATACCATTTATGCAATACAAAATCATAATTTTATATAAGTACTTTTGAATACAAATCTGCTAATATCAATTTTGTGTCATAAAAATTATATACTAATAAAGTAATTGTTGGTCAAAGTCTTGTCCTAACGAAACCTAATACGTCTTATAAAAAAAGTAATATACAGTAAGTCGATGCATTCATTCATGCGCCCTACCATGCCATCATATGTTGTCATGCACGCTCCAAGAGAAAGAACCTAGCTAATCGATTGATTGATGGAGTCGATCGTAGCAGGTGTGTAGTAGTAGTAATTAGTACTCCATATTCTGAATTATTATGATAGTAGCAAGTAGTGTACAACATACTATAATTAAGCTAGCTGGAGTTATGTCTGAAGCTCTGCATGTTTCTTTCTAGTCAGGTCAGCCCTGAGCTGTACGGGGACAGCAGGCCCAGGCTCTTCACATACTGGACAGTGAGACCCTTCAATATTACTATTTACTGCTGCTAATCATTTAGTACTGTATACTAGTAGTAATTACTCCGGTTCCTGAGTTTCCGTTCAAAATTGTGCGTCCACTGATAGAATCAGAAGTGTTGTTATTATAATATTTTTACTTTCTAACCCTATTTAACTCTATGAAGCGCAGCTTTGACCACTAATTTCTATTACAATATATTTATAAAACCTAATAAAATTACAATATTGTTACAGTACTTTTCGAGACAAATGTACACATGATTTTTGTATATCCAATTTAAATAATTAAAAATATATCGACTGTCAAAGTTTCAAAAGTTTAGTTGCATCTATGTTCAAAACGATTACTTGCATTTATGACTTGTATTTGCGATTTCTACTTAGATTTTTGAATATATGTTCAGTCCAGAATGATAACTATTTGTGGCCGGAAGGAGTAGTTTCGTTTTAGATATCAAAATGGTCTTCAAAACGCAGCTTTAACCATTAATATATTTATAAAATCCAATAAAACTATAATGTTACGAAAGTATTTTTCAAGATAAATCTATACATATAATTTTTATGTATTCAATTTAAGTGTTTAAAAATATGTTGATAATTATAATTTCAAAAGTTTGTGACTGCATATATATTCAAAACGGTAAGAGTATAGTATTTTTTTTTGGGGTATGTACGTGGACTGTGGACAAATTAATATTGCGGAACGATGGACTAGGGAGTATCTACTAATTAATTAATTACTCCATATGATTAACATTGAATGAATAAATATTAATCGCAGAGCGACGCTTACGAGGCTACCGGGTGCTACAACGCTCTGTGCCCGGGCTTCGTGCAGACGAGCTCGCGCGTGGCCATCGGCGCATCCATCTCGCCGGTGTCGTCGCTGGGCGGCTCGCAGTTCGACATGACGCTCCTCATCTGGAAGGACCCCAAGCTGGGCAACTGGTGGCTCAGCTACGGCGACGGCGGCAGCGAGCAGCTCGTCGGCTACTGGCCCGCCGAGCTTTTCACCCACCTGTCCGACCACGCCAGCATGGTCGAGTGGGGCGGCGAGGTGGTCAACACGAGGCCCGACGGGGCACACACGGCCACGCAGATGGGCTCCGGCCACTTCGCCAGCGACGGGTTCGGCCGGGCCAGCTACTTCCGCAACCTGGAGACGGTGGACGCCGACAACAGCCTGGCGGCGGTGCCACTGGACGCCATCCAGACGCTGGCGGAGGACGCCGGGTGCTACGACATACGAAAGGACTACGACTCCGGCGGCGGCAAGCACTCCGGCGGCGGATGGGGCACGCACTTCTACTACGGAGGCCCGGGACACAACCCGGCATGCCCCTAGCTAGTCAAGTGACGTAGGGCTATCTAGTTCCTTTAATCTCAAGCTAGCTCTGCAGCTGCTAGCTAGCTAGCTACAATGCGAAGTCCAGTGCTGGCTGCTGCTTAGATTTGCCACCGATGATCACTAATTGGCAGTGGACTAATTTTGACAAGCTGGCTGCCTAGCTAAGCTTAATTAAACACAAGTACATGTACTTGATACTGCTATATTAGTTTAACCGTTCGGTCCAAAGGGTTTACTTGCACCGATTCCGATCCTCTGTCTTTGCTACTCAAAATGCACGGTGTATTTTGACCTGCATTTTGAGTAGCAAAGGCTAAAAAAATTGAAAAAAAAAATCTAATTCTTACAGTATTTTCGAAAATCTAGTTAGAAATATGAATTTCAATAAAATATGAATGTAGATCAAAATGCACCGTGCATTTTGAGTAGCAAAGGCAGAGGATCACAATCGTTACTTGCACTACCTTCTCGTCGGTACAGATAGCCTAAATTACAGGATGTAATTTAGTCCATGTTTAGCAGAGTTTCAGATCCCAGTTTCATCTCAGAGCTGAAATTTATAGGTTAAAATAAAGTGAATTAAGTTTATATTTTTATTTTAACACGTTTTTTTTTTGAAGAAAGATATTTTTATTTTAAAATGTAAACAAGTTGATTCATCTAATATGTAGAAACTTGATGTTTCTAATATGTAGTAGATAAGCTTTATGTCTTTTTTCGAGTTTGCCTTACAGTTTAGCCTATCGATCATCTATATTCTTCATTAATCTGTACTACACCTGTTGGAATTGGAAATGTTATCTATATTTGAGCACCTCTAGCTGAATGTTATGAATTATGAATTTCCACTTTCTAGTCATTTCTATCTATCATTGTTCTGCAGTAATCCTATGTTTGAGTGTTTGAGGTATCTAATATATGCTTGGTTGCTCACATTTATAACGAGCTTAACGAGCCAACTCGAGTTTATAACGAGTCGAGCCGAGTTGAGTTTAACCGAGTCGAGTCGAGTCAGTTCGATATCCACCCCTACCTACAGGCAGCTGTGACATATTCTATGTCAGATTAGTCCTGTCCTGCTAGATTTAACTAGGAAGGTTAGCGCGGCGCACGCCGCGCACGTGACTGGTTAACTGTGCCGAAAAACGTATTTTTTTAAGGTTTTCAGGAAAAAAAAAGACTTAGACTGTTTTTTTAGTTTTGGAGGTATATAAAAAAAGCGTTTCTGGGACGAAAAAATGGATTAAGACGGATTTTTCAAGTTTTCGGAGATGATATTTTCGTGTTTTTGGGGGTAAATGGACCAGCGTGAAAAAATAGAACAAGACGTAACTTTTTTCGGGCTTTTGGAAGTTTTTTTGTTTTTTTTCGAAGGGCTTTTCCGCCAAGGACCTTTTTGCAAAAAGTAGGAGCTAAATGCAATTTTAAAAACTTGCAGGGATTCTGCGGGGAAAAAACAGAGGTGACACGTGTCGGCCACGGCAGGCGGCGCGAGGCCACCACGCATTGCGTGGAAAAATACGCGCCGCGCGCGCCCACGGGGCTCGAACCCGCACCGGTCGAGAGGCAAGGAACGGCATTACCACTGCGGTACACGGTCCGCTTGGGCGAGTGAAGGCCACGCGATTTCCTTTTATGCTTTGTTTCGGCGTTGGACGGCGCGATCGGACGGCCGGTTAGCGCACGTTGACGTGGATGGCTTCGGAGCTCTCAAAACCTCCGGACCGTAAAAAAGGGAGTATATGCACATAAAACATTTGGTAACTGTGAGTATCGCTACTATTAGAACGCAATGCGTAATGAAAATGTATGAAAATTCAGTAAAATGATGAAAATGTGAGCCAAAACGATTTAATATTTTTCTGTTTTGTTTGGTTGCAGTGGTAACACATTTATATAAGATGAGCAATAAATATATCATTTGTATAGAAGGGAAGCTATACATGAGGTTTGACTATAGTCTATAGATAAGCACAAATCAAAAAATCACTCTTACAAATTGGCCACGGGCTTCAAAGAAATAGTTGCAGAGTAGGTTTATATCGATTGGTCGGCCTGATACAAAAATATGGCTTGTATAGGTTGATCCTTGTTGTTTTTGGATGTAGCGGCTAGTAGGTTCTCCATCGGATGACCTGTATTGCTGATTTTGTTTAGCTTGCAGAGAGGTGGAATTGAAGTTATTAGTAGTCTGTCATTTTAAGTAAATATTGCATAGCGTAAAGCGCTTGAGCTAGTATAGTTCTTTAAAAGACAACCAATAAAAGCTGATGTAAGCAAAAGGTAAAAAGATAGTATGATATAAATCAGTAACAAATGCTATGTGCTTTCTTTGAAAAACACATGTTTTTGTAAATATGAGTGAGGGCTGCTTTAAAATCAAATCTATCGGTTATTTTTTCAGTGTCAAAACTAATTAAGCATATTAGAAAAGATAAGCACAATAAAATAGGGGCCGAATTCTTGTGTAGTCCGGATGGGGTTGGCATCGTAGCGTATGGAACAAGATGACAAGAATAGGGAATGCTAAATATAGGCAAATATTTGTTCATACGCTACGTTTTTTAGTGTACGAAACCTTATGCCTATCTTGATTAATATTTTTAACAATGTGCATATTAAAACCTAGAATGTCTTGTATTTTCAGTGTGGTTTTATGCAGGATGTAATTAAAGCGTAAAGTAAAGGGTGTGGAGTTGCATTTTTGGATATAGTACTAAATAAGCTGTTGCACTACCCAGCTAAATAGTACAAACAAGTAAAGAATCATTGCGCCATCTAGTTAGACAAGATAACCAATAAAAGCGGTGTCCGTGTCTTTGAAAAACCACAAAGCGGTCGTGGCAGCGTTTTAAATTAGATTTGTAGTACCCGACATGCTGTTTTGTAGAGTAAAGATAGTTATTATACGTCAAGTAAGAAAAGATGCATATAATAGAGGTAAGGTGCTTTGAAGTTTTTATAAGCTAGCTGTATTAATCTTGTAAGAAAGGAGTCTATGATGTAGTAGTGTTCTGTACTTAGGTAAAGAGCAAAGAACTATAAGATGCGCTTTTGGTGAAGGCAAAGGGCGCGGATAGTAGTAAATATGAGTACATGATATTGTCGGTAGCAGGTGTGAATAGCTTTAATAGTGTCTGCATTATGAGAATGCTGAATATAAAAAAAACCGATATTACGGTGAGGAACCTAAATGAAACAGCGAGGAATGTTGATGCGCAATAACAGATGACAAAACAAAGTGGTGTATACTATTAATCACCTGTATGCGTACATTATTCTCCTTAGTAATTGACTTTAGCGTAATACAATCTTCACAGGTGTTTTCATGTAGGCTATGTTAAAGCTGTTGGGCCATTTCTATTGGCACTTTGTAAATACTGAGCATAATGATTAACTCAATAGAGAGTTGAAAAGCATAAGAAGTTGAGGCATAGCAAGGTCGCTATTTTAAGCAAATACTACATAGTTTGAAATATAAAACGGTAATATAGTTGACTAAAAGGAACTCAATGGGATGAAAACTAAACTAAAAGTATATAGAGTACAAAGCAACACGTTTTTCCAGCAGGTAGCTTTTAACGCCGGTAATAGGCCGAAAAGATGTCAATTTGTTATGATAGAGGGACAGATGAAAAACAGGTGAGCCTCTGTTAAAGTAATAAACATTTGGTAGGCGCGGCGGCACGTCACGTGAGGTTGATTAATTCAACCAATGTATCATTGAAGCGAAAATAGCAATCACTCTTACTCCATAGAAAAGAAAGAAGGCACTAACAGTAATAAAAACTATATCAAAGCAAGTCTCAATTATATATTTGAACCTACGCGTGAAGAAACCGCAAGGCCCTTGATTCTGGTGGCATCGATGGAAACAATCCACGTAACTCATCGCGAGTTGAAGTATGGTAGAAACACCACCAAAGAAAGCATCTAGAAAGAAGGGCGGTAGAAGTGAGCTGCATTAGGGAATAGATATTATTTCCTAAAAGGTAAAGAAGAAAATGATTAATCGTGGAAGGATAAATACTTGATTAGCATAATATATTACATAGGCCATCAGATCCTCACTAGCAGTCAGGCAAATAGTCAGACCTCGAAAATAAAGGGTATATTTAGAGTAAGTAACTAAACACAAACAATGCTTTATCACCTAATAAGTGCACAATGATCACACACTTTTATCACATAAGAAGCGCACACTAATGAGATTTTCCCTCTAAAACTATAAACAAGAAAGCATCGGAGGGAGGGAGGAGAGGGGTAATGGGGAGGGCGGGTGATCACTAAATGCAAAGAACATCAACATAGCATGTAACGATGACTCGACATAGAGGTTTGAGACGGTAGAGCTTACATTTGCATAGTAGTAATTGCTGGTGGGGATAAACACCATGTCCATACAAAGATCCAAGCATACTCCTAATCTGTATTAACATTTAGGCTCAGATTGCTCCACTATCGTAAATCCCTGCATACAAAAAAAAAATCAGCCCAAGTATGAGTTCAGCTTGCAATATCCTACTTTGAGCCTATGGAAGAAAAAACACTGGGACAATGAGAGCAAGCAATAGGAAAAACATACACCATGAGCCTGCAACAACTCTACCGAGCCCTCAAACCAATCTCCCACTTGGTTGCCTCCCTGCTGTACATGCTTGCGCACGAACAAAATCCAGAGAGAGAGAGAGAGAGAGAGAGAGAGAGACTAACTGAGAGGACCATCGTAGCCGCTAATAGCACAAAGCTAGGAGTCGGGGAGGTAGGAGCCGAGGTAAGCACGGACGGGGGCAGCCATCTGGGGGCAAGTGACTCAGGGCTCCTCATAGCCATCGCTAGAGCTCGAAGAGGAGGAGGGAAATGTCGACACAACCGGCGACGCCGTTGCAGACGCGGCTGTGGCTGCGCGCAAGTCGAGCGAGGCGGGAACTGGGAGCTACGGTCGAGGGCCGCTGGTCCTCGAGGGCTCCAGCAGGGACAAATCCCACGCTGCCGTGAGAAGAATCGAAGGGGGGCAGCAAGTAGTATCTGGGGGAGGGCGGAGAGAGGAAGGGTCGGAAAGGCACGCAGGAGGCTGCGCATCGCCAACCAGGCGGCAGCGAGCGGAGGAGCACGAGTGGCACGGCATATGCGGAGGAAACGTGGCGGCGCGGCCGAGAATGGAGGCCGAATAGAAGGGCGCAAAAGGTGGAGAGGAGTTCACCACTTCGCCGTCGAGGCGGGAGCGAGGCGGCGACGGTCTGCGGGAAAACGCAGCACGGAAGGCGGCGACCTGCGGGAGGGGGAATGGGAGGGGCTAGGGCGGGGCGGGGCATCGATCTGCGCTGACCGTGCCGGCGAAGTATTTGAGCGGATGCACGTAGAGCGGGGAAGCCGACGCAGGAGGCGACGACGACCGATGGCTAGAGCGATGGCGACGGCGGCGCGGGCGAAGGGGACGGATGAGCCAGGGGATCGCGATGGGAAAGGAGGAAATGACAGAGGACATTGGAAGTTGGAACTCTCTCGAGCGGCTTGTTTTTTTTTTTGCGAGGTAACGCTGAGACCCAGGGGCGCGTGTATGCCCGGATCTACATCGACGCGGAGAACGAACGGCTATCTGCAATCTGGAGCCCGATGCAATTTCGGAAAACAGGAGGGTTTTTCTGCAAAACCGATGACGTGGACACTGCCGGAGGTCTTGAAACCTCCGGATCTTAATATAGTTATAATTCTGAGTCGCAGAACCTGTCTGTTTGTCCTTGATAAGATGTAGCTTTTCTTTGTATTCTTGGAATAAGTTAATTTGAACCTCCAACAATCGTTATTTATTTAAAGTTAAGTCCTCAACTATAAAATTAGATATTTAATACCTACCTCGCGTGTAAAAACCGGGTAAATTACCTCTATAAGGTCATTCCGTCCTGGGAGATTGGCATATATTCCACTTTCAACAGGTGGGTTTGCTAAAATGTCACTCTGGCCCACTGTCATACACACAGATGGTCACACATGTCAACGAGAGCGGACTGGCATTGTTAGCGAAGCCACTTGTTAGGAGTGGCATTTTAGCAATTTTTTCTGGCAACCTAACATCAAAACCATATGAAATGAGAGATAGATAGAGAAGTAGGGGACGTTCATGCCAAGATGATTCTTTGGTCGCCATTGCCAGCATTGAGCGTTAGTCGACGGAGGAGGAGGGAGCAAAAGAGAGATGAGTGGGGGTGGTGGCACGATCAAAGATGTCCGGCAGAGAGCACGTCAGCGGATTAAGTTAAGCTGATTAAGTTTTTAATGATAATATGATCTAAACAACTATTCAAGCCGATTAAATTCAAGTAGCTGATAAATCTAAACAGTCTGATTTAGCTATTTTGATGGAAGATAAAGGTTGATTTTTCCCGAAAAAGGTGATGCGCAGCAGGATCGAAGAAAAAATGGACCTGGATGGCGTAAGTCGATGAAATCAATAATCAACGATGCACAACTTTATTAATAACACGAATTACCGAGAAAAGATTACAAGTCTAAAAATTACTCCTAGTCGACGGAAAGAAAAGTAAAAAGTAGAGCGAGTTGGTTCGTTGATTGTTGTGTGTTTTCTTTTGTCATGCCTGTCAACTCTTTTTATAGCGTCTAGGCCGATCATACCCTTCTCTAACTCCTAGTAATTTGTATTGGTCATAATCTCGCAAAGATAATGTCGGGGACTGGTGCACCCTGCCCGGTCAATGGTATGGTCAACGGACCCCGGCTCGAACTCGATTTTGTGAGCCAAACTCGGGCTCGAGCTTGTTATCACGGTCTTCAAACGGCGCCCACTCGACCTCGAGCAATGAACCAGAGGCCATCACTCGACCAAGACCTGGAGCTCGGGGAGGCCAGGTCAGATGCTTGCGGTTACTGAGATCCGCAAGGGCAGGACGTGGTCGTGAACCCGGGAAGCAGTTGAGATCCGGTTGGAGAGTGTGTGGGACCACCCTTCTCCGAGAACTACTCCTGATCGTTCCCCAGTAACGAAAGGAGGGACTTTGCAAACTCTCTATATATATATGTGTAAGGAGACCTTGGATAGACACGCAATCGATACGCACCCACTTGTACTCACACATAATCAAACCCTCCGCCTCAGGGCAAGACTGGAGTAGAGCTTTTACCCTGCTCGGGGGCTCGAACCAGTATAATTCCTGGTGTCACTTGTCTACTACTTCGTCAGATCGTAGCTAGCAGCGTTCTGACCTCCCGGGGGACGACTCAAGCTCTCGAGTCCTCACACATACACCCCCGATCTCATCTCTGCGGTCAGGCGATCCCGATCGTCGACAACTGGCGCCCACCGTGGGGCCCAAATACGTCGAACCTCTGGAGGGACATCACCGCTTCTACAAGAACATGGCACGCGGTTCTGGAAGACTCTCGGTGAGCTTAGGGGCAGCCCCTGCTCCCAAGAGCTGGGGCTCTACGTCCCTGATTTCCCCATCACCGCCGTCTCGTGATCAACTTGTCTTCATGGCCGGCAGCCATGGGGCGAACGCGGAAACAGAAGGCCGCGAGCCAAAGACCCCTGAAGACGCGCGTCGAATGGCTCAGGTCGCCATCAATCAGGCCATAACCACCCTCCGATGGGAGGAGCGAGGTGAGATCGGCGCCTCCTCCGGGCTCTCTAGGCTCCCTCGCTCCAGCTAGCCGGTTGGCATGTTGAGGTTGTAGGTCGGTTTGGTAAAGGTATGATTAGGAGTGCAAAATCTTTGTAAGCCTTAAAGGTTGTAATTAGTGTTGTATGAGATCTAAGGATAATAATCTAAGATATGATATTTGCACTGTACTAAATAGACTTGTCCTTTTCTTTTGACCATAATGGATGTTTGTTTTTTGTTACTAGAACTTTTGTGTTCACGAGAAATTGAAAATTTGGACTTGGACAATTCAATCATGTTGAATTGTGATGATTTGATTGAATGACTGAATTATGTGTGTGTGAAATTTATGTGCTTATGAATACTTGGATATGTGTGTGTGTGTATGAGTGACTAGTATTTTTACGTAATGATAATTAAGTTGGATGATTAATTGAGATTGATTTAATTTGATATTTGAATTTAATTCTCTTGTTTGGCTATTAAAGGCTTTTCCTTAAATGGTAAGATCTAGAGAAAGTTAATAAACTGTGAAAATTTCAATGTAAGGTGCAAAATTCAAATTTATTTTTTTAAATTCTAAATTTTCACTTTATTTTTAATTTGAGGCTGTTATAGTTCATATTTTGCATTTGTTGCAAATGTTGAAGTTCATGCTTTCTTCTTCAATTCAAATCTTTATTTGAATTGGTATTGCTTGTAACTAAGTTTTGCATATGTTGCCAAAGGAGAGAGCTCAAGCAATTTTGTGTTTAAGTGGAATGCATGGAGTTAGAGATTTGCATGTGTTGCAAATAGAGAGCTAATGCATTTGAGGTTATTTGGTATTGCTTGGAGCTAGGTTTTACATGTATTGCAAAATGAAGATGCTCAAGCAATTTGAGTTTTATTGTGGTTGTATTGAGCTAGAGAATTGTATGTGTTGCAAATAGAGAACTCATGCATTTGTTGAATTGGAGTTTGCTTAGAGCTAGGTTTTTGCATGTGTTGCAAAAAGAGATTACTCACGCATAAAATGGTTTAATTGTTATTTGCAAATTCACTGTACAAATAAATGGAAGGTCTATGAGTCCGAGATCCTACAGCATGTGAATAGGGCTTGCAATGGGGGTTTGCAAGTTAACTTGATCTCGTGTTGATCATCACATGGCTAAGAGGATTAATCTCATAGACTAGTGGGTTATTTGCTTAATACATTTTTTAAATAAATCATGAGTTGTTTGTGAAATGTGTTTTCGCATTTTTGTTGGAGTTTAAATAAGATTCTTTGGAGCATGTGATCTAAGTTTGCAAATGTGTTTTGCAAGGTGGTGTGATCATGTGTTGATCATCACACAGCTCAAAGAATTATTCTTTGAAAGTTTGGAGAAATGATTTGGTTGAAAATCATGTTTTTCTCTTGAGACTGGCACTACCGCGGTGCAAACACTGGCAGTACATCTGGACCGACAGTACCGCCATATGGGCGTCGATATTGCTGCTTGGTCGGTACTATCGCTATTTTGAGCGGTAGCTATTTTCCAAAGAATGTGTTTCTTGGAAAATCCGTAGGGCCAGCACTACCGTTGTGTTAAAACCAGGACTAGAGGGGGTCGGTAGTAGTGCCAGTTTGTGCGGCAGTTATATTCCAGAAAGGGGTTTTTTCTAAGGTTACTGAGGCTGGAGCTACTGGAGGTTTTGAGCGGTACTACCGAATGATGGTAGTACTGGAACCTAGTTGCCGATAGTTATTCTCCAAAGAGCATGTGTTGCTCGGATCTAGCAGTCGGCACTACTGGACCTTGAGGTCGGTAGTACCGTGAGTCGGTACTACCGTGACTTGCATATCGGTAGAACCAGGATATTGTGCCAAAGGCTAGTTTTTGTACCGTTTTCGACAATTGGGGTCGAGGCCGGTGCTATCGGGCTTCTGTCGCCGGTAGTACCAGATTTGCTAGATTTTGCCCGATTTGCCCCCCAACGCCTAGTTTCGAGTGTGGTGGCTATAAAAGGCCCCCTTAGGGGGCAAGGGCTAAGGTTAGCTGGCTCATTTGGTGTTGTGAGAGTAAAGTGCATGTGTTGCCTTCCTTTATTTGATTCTTGAGCTAAAGAGTGAGCCTAATTACATGTGTTACAATTAGGAAGAGGATTGAGACCTCCTTGTGTATGTGTTACACTTGAGGAGGATCTTAGTGCATGTGTTGCAAATAGAAGGTCACCGGAAGTGCATGTGTTGTGCTAGGTGAAGTTCAAGCAAAGGTGATTGACTTATTACTCTTGGAGGTTGCCGCCTCCTAAACAACGTAGAGACATCACGCGCGGGAGCTCTCAACTGAGTTGTGAGAAGCTTCGGCAAAGTTTGTGAAGTTGGAGTTTAGCCTACCTGGAGGGGTGAAAAACTTCCACTAGTAGAATCAAGGCGATTGCTCAAGTGCGGAGCCGGTCCAAAGAGTTGGGCTTGCCTCAACGTGGATTAGGGGTGATCGGCAATTCTCAAGGGGGGTTTTGAAGGGCACATGGAACCCCTTTCATTTCCTTGGGAAAATAACCCCCTTGGGAAAATATTCCCTACCACCGTTTGGAAGATACCGGATGAAAATCCTGTATGTTAAAAAAATCTCTAAAAAATTAAAAAAAATTCAGGGGAAACCATTTGATCATATCCTTACAGCCACACATTCAAATTATATTCATATAAGCATTCACACATATCAACATCAACACATAAATCTGTACAACCAAAAGTGTAGCAGAATTTTTATGAATAGGACTTGTATTCAATATGAGGCCAATGGCCATAATATATAGAGTACATGAGGGAAAGGAATAACAGGACTCTATCTCTAACACCCCCCCACAAATGCAAGGCGTATGCAATAGCATTGCATTTGGAAAAGGTTGACACTAAAGTAGGAAAATCCAAAGTCCTAATCTTGAAGTAGCCATCGTAATATCCAACTCTTGAAAAAGCGAGCCGACGAAGAACCGAGTCGACGAAGAAAAGCCGACGAAGAAGCCAAATTGACGAATGAAAGTCGATGGTAGGGCCAAGTCGACGAAGAAGAGCCGACGGTAGAGCTGAGTTGACGAAGAAGAATTGACGAAGCCGACAAAACGAGCCGAGCTGAGGTAATCGGAGTTGCCGACAAAAGAGCCGAGCTACGACAGAATCAAGATGCTAAAGACTTGGATGGACGCAACGGAAGACTAAAAAAATATATTAGAAATTACTAGCCACAGTACTAAGAAGCAGTAGCCCGAAAGCCATCGAGACAACAAAAGCCAAGATGATAGAGATATGCCAATGAAAGCCAGGCGGCGGGACCTTTGAGAGGAGCGGTGGCCACTTCACCGGTAATCTCTTCTAGATTGATCCTTTGAAGCCACAGCCCACGGGCTTGAAAAGTCTTCACGTGTGTCCTTGGAAGCCACGGACTCAAAAAGAAAACGATCGAGTCCTATCGAGGCCAGATAGACGACGTCGCGAAATATTGCTGGATGATCGAAGCGGCGTGGCTTGGACAGACGACGCACTGCAAGGCGGCGCGGCGCCAACACAGAGGAAGACGGAGGCGACTGGGGATCGGCGAAGCCGGCGTTGCGGGAGGCAACTGTAGGAGGCAGACTGTAACACCCCAAAATTTTGCTTTTCTTAAATTCATGTGTGATTTGGCACTTTGGTGAATTTTTGGAATTTTCTGGAATTTATTTGGATTTATTTGGAATTTATTTGAATTTATTCCATTTGGAAATAATTAAAGAATTAAACTTTGCAAATAAAATTTTGTTGGAAATATTTTATTTGAGTCCAAAATGATCCAAAGTATTTTCCAGAATTTTTCTGGAATTTTTCTGAGTCTTTTGATATTTTTAATGAATTAAATGAATTATCAATTATTTTAATTATTAAATCGCTGGAAAATGCGAGTGGGTTTGTACTGTTCATCCGATCGAGCCCGAGTCGGACTCGAGTTCGAGTCCGACTGAGCCACGCGTGACTCGGCCAACCCACTCGGCCGAAAGCCTAACCGCGTGGCCGTTGGATTCAGATCCAACGGCCACGATTGAGCCACGCCACCGAGCCCGAACCCGACCGAGCCGCCAGGCCGCCGAGTCCGACCGGACCCAAACTCACGCATCGTTGGATCTCGATCCAACGGTGTCTGCGCGTGCACGTCACCCTAGCAGTGTCGCCGCCGGACTCGCGCCGCGGCGAGAGGACCTCGGATTACTGCGCGTTTCCACGGACGCCGAGGCCCTATTTATTGCGCCGCCACCCGTGTCGGGATCACCGCTTCATTGCGCACCAGTAGCCCTAGACAACGCCGCTCGGCCGCCGTGGTTGCGCCGCCAGAGCTCGCCGGAGTAGGGAGAAGGAGCCGCCGTGGTTTTAAATCAAATTCGCCGCCGTCCGCGTCCTCCGTCGCCCGTTGACCCGATTCGAGACCCCCAAGCCAAAGGCGCACCGTGAGTACCTCTCACTCCGCCGGAGCGCGCCCGAAACGCCGTCGGCTAGGTCGTCGTCCCCCGCGCCGGTGAGCCAGCGCCGCCGCAAGCCATCGCCGTCGTTCGAGCTCCACCAGCCGTCGGATCAAGATCCAAGGGCCCAGATCGCGCCACGTCACCCCGGTGAGTTTCCACGTTGAAAATCCTAGATCCAATCTCAGCCGTTAGATCTAGATCCAAAGGTCCAGATCAACCGCGTTCACCCCAAACGCGTGAGATCCAGATCCAATCTGGACCGTTGATTTTCGAACCAACGATCGAGATTGCGCCACGCGTCCGGGGAGGCTGACCGTCGCGGTCAGCGTCGTCCACGCGCGCGTGCGTGTGACGTTGACACGCGGGGCCCGCATGTCAGCGGCCCGGCAAAACTGCACCATGACGTCACGCTGACGTCATGGCGGGCCCGCATGTCAGCGGTTGTCCCAGCCAAGCGCTGACGCCAATGACGTCCGCAAAGGTCCCACCGCCACCATGGGCCGAGCCCGCCGACGCCGCAGTAACGTCACCCGAGGCGGACCCACATGTCAGCGACACGTGAATTCGTGGACCGAGTCCACGGTGGACCCGAGCCGAGCGTGGACCACGCCCATGGACGATTGGCGTCGGCCAGGTCAATCGAGGTGACACGTGTCCTGCCGACGCAATAATTAATTTCGAAAAGAAAATGATTTATTAATTCGAAATAATGATTTGATTTGATTCAAACTTCAAACGCTTATAACTTTTATGCGTTTCAACTCCGATTTGAGTGATTCAAATTTCTAAATTTGTATAAAATTGAGATCTACCTAAATATGAATTTTATTTAATTTTTGGACTAAAGTTTTTCTCTGTAAAATTATTTAATTGATTATTTAAACTTTAAATAATCATAACTTTTGCATTTTAACTCCAAATTTGTGATTCCAGTTTCTAAAAATTCATAAAATTATGTTCTCTCTGTTTATGGATTTTATTTGGATGTTTGGACACTTTTTGCCTATTGTTTATTTGTGTATTTGCTATTTGCACGCTTTACGAGTAGACGTTGAAGTCTGGGAAGGATTCGAAGGAGAAGTATTGACTCAGATCCAACTCAAGACCAAGAACAAGTACTTTTTGAAGGCAAGTTGTGCTTTGACCATGTTGATCCTATTTTGAAAATCTATTTTGATTTAACCTATTGCATGCTAAGTTCCAATAGAAAAATACTTTATTTAAATATGGGGAATTAGATAAATACCAATTCTTTGTATGACACCTTGATTACTTAAATATGTGCCATGACCCTTGTCACCCTAGTTGTGGTTTACTAGTTGGACATTATTAAATTGCCAACATGGGTTTTAGACCGTTGTAGTATCTTTGCTTAGACTGCTTACGTGCTCATGACATGATTTTGGACAATCAAATGTTAATATTGACTTAATGATATATTGAACCTGTTTTGGAAAGGTATCATGTGATGTTGATGGCACGTGGTGCATGGTAATCAAGCGGGGTTTGATAAATAGTTTTCGGCCAGGGGCATGTGGCAAGAATGATCAGGTGGGCGGTTGTGGCAGGGATGTTGATTTGGTTCTTCGGGTAGTCTTGCCCTGGTCACCCTAAGGACTTCACCTTGCAAGCCTTTGAACTGGGTCTAACGTGCAACCACATGTCTCGTAATGGGACGGACCTAGTTGACTAAGTTGCTAATAACGCACTGTGGGACCTCGGGAGGTCAACTACACCCTTTGTGTAAGTTGTACAGGAGCGTCATCGGGCCGAGGCCAGTACCCATCTAACGGTTGATTGGCCTAAACTTCGCCTTAGCTAAGGGAAGGGTTAGTGTGCAATAACCGGGAGGACCACTTGTATTGTTAGGAGTTTCAAAGACTTTGTTACGGGAACTCGCCTTTGTGGTGTTTGATTTGTATCTTGTGGGTAAAGTGCATAACCTCTGCAGAGTGTAGAATCTATTCGAATAGCCGTGTCCGCGGTATTGGACATCGCTCGGGAATTACAGTCAAGGGTTAGATTTTCTCAAAAATAACTTGGATCTGAAAGGTTGGGTTGGATTAATAATGAGGTTGATGGGAATATGGATTAGGATGGGAAATATGTTTATTAAATTCCTTGAAAAGTTATCTATGCTATACTTGCTTCTCTTTGCTTTCGAATCTATTTATGCTACTTGTCAAATCTTGTTTCTTTGCCAAATATACCTTAAGCTATTCCTTTGTACCAAGCCATGCATATAGTATATTAGCTTGCATTACATGCATGACTTGTTGAGTACCAAGTACTCACCCTCGCCACAATACAACACCAGTTGAAGAGGAGACTGCACAAGCTTTGGAGGAGGAGCTCCAAGAGGATCCGTCTACTTAGGAAGCGAGCCCAGTCAGTTGCCTGTGGTATACTGGATGGCGCCACGAAATTATTTGATTTTTCGCTGCTACTATTTCTCTCTTAATAAGTATCGCCCTGCGAGGCGTACATTTGTGACTTGGCCATAAGGTCAAGTAACCAGTTTGCTTAATTAAATAAAAGTACTTTATTAGTATCGAATGGTATGATTGTGATATTTACCGATGTTAAGACTGTGTGCACTAGCGCGTTCCTGGACTAGTGTTGAATACACAGAGGGTCCGGATTTGCAAATTCGAGGTCCCGACACAGACGCGGCTGCATCTCGATGGAGCCACACGAGCGGAAGCCGAACGAACAGCGCGCTCTGGATCGAGCGGCTTGGAGGTCGCGCCAAAGGTTGCAGACCAGCGACAGAAGACGAATCGGCATGGGAGCCGGCGTCACGCGCAGGCGGCGCGAGGCAGTGACGATGTCGGGCGAAGATCCGGAGACCTGGCGCGGCCGAACCTTGAGGAGCGGATCCAAGTCCAAGTGCCCGCCCGTGAGAGCAGATTGCTTCTCCCGGGCAGGGCAGCTGCGGAAAAAGATTGATGCTAGGGTTTTAACCTGGCTCTGATACCATGTTATGAATAGGACTTGTATTCAATATGAGGCCAATGGCCATAATATATAGAGTACATGAGGGAAAGGAATAACAGGGCTCTATCTCTAATATAGATACTAGAATAACAGGACTCTATCTCTAACAAGAATAACATCTCCCACTCACATGACTATGCATGTAACACAACCCATTCATGCATCAAATATAGTAAATTTCTTTTCCAGCAAGATTGGAATTTTCCTGTAGGTTCCATTCACACAAACTGTGGATAAAAGGAACTAGCACAAACACACTACCATTCAGGAGATGATGCAAAGTCAGTTTTAAAATCACATACTTGAGACTTCATCAGCTGATAAAATGGGTTTCAACAAGCCCTCTGAAGTAACAGTCTACAAGAGGTTGCAGGATTATTGTAAAGAAGAATTGATTTACCAGTTTAGATGCAAATGCTTATGTCTGTCTCACCAGTGTATAGTGTGTAACAAAAAAGGACCATGCAAAAATCCCAAAAATTTAGACATTCTCCATTCTGTCTTTCCACTAAGTTGGTTACTTGTAGACATAATTCACTTGATGAACCTAGCAGACTGCATGCCAGAACCCAAACACAGCTCTAGGAGATACATGAACTAAAAATGAAAACACATAGGAGGAATTATGCGTCTTGTAATTAATGTAGAGGTAGGGGATGGGGTTCAAACGCATGACCTCAAGCACTGCATCTAATTGCCTTACCACTACGGTACATGTAACAAAAAATGCTTATGTTCTCAGACTTTAAATCTAATATGGTCTCTCTTCAAAACATACCCCACAAGTTACAAAGCTATCAAGATAACCTGCAAATTTTTTGTGGTATGCTGATGAAGCTTTCTATTTCGCAAAGGCTAAGCATCAGAGAAGACATGAGCATTTTAGTTCTTAACATGCAATAAACTGAAGTGCTATAGAAGAAGAATAAGTTTCTTACTTGTCTGGTGGAGGTGTTCAGAACAACACATTTTCCTTTCCTTTGCGAGTCTAAATCAATGTTGGCACGATCCTCCTTTGCTTCATCCTCAGGGTTCATTTCCAAAATCTAAAAGAGATGAGAAGGCTACATGAATATCTAAAATGCATACTTCAGTTAATAGAAATCTAAAATGCACCCTAATGTTTTCTGAGACAAATAGGAGTGCATTATTTTTTGATATTTGAAATACTTGACTGCACCATAGGTCATATTCTCTACAAAACTATCAGAGGTTAACTAGCTTATGCAAGTTTATGTTAATCTGCTCACTTCCAGTAGATCACTACTTGTCAGACCTTTTTCCCATCAAACAGTATACCACGATGAATAACTTGGTGTCGAGGCAACAATACGCCAATGTCTCTTTAAGCACAAATTTTAATATGAGATCGAAAAGCATAACAGTGGATGCTTAAGCTCAATTCGCTTACAAAGATAGCAGATGACACCACTTCAGTGGATCTGCTGTTTCAAAACTACAGCGCTTCTCTACATAAACTCCTAAACCAACACTAGAAATGAAGTAGCCACATTTCTCAAACACCAGTTGATGTCTAATCATTAATAATGGAGATCACAACACAACCTGAAGCACCATAGGATGTCACAATATGCTCAGTGGCAAAACTGATCTTACACCATATCATTGACCATTTGAAAAAAAATTAAGCTCAAGTGATGGGCTCATTATTGGCAACATAGCCGACAACCCCCTTTAAAAGGAAAAAAACAAGGCAGCAATCAAATTTAAGGAGAAGGCATACATTCGTCGAAATTACCTAATGAATTTGCATTAATATCTCAAAAGAACTAGTGAAATCAGTTCTTCAATTGTGCCCACTCGACCTCTACTATGGAATAAGTGTACAATCTGTTTCTTTCCTATTATACCTATATTAAGTTCCGGAGGTTTGCCGAGCTCTGAGGGCGTCCGCGTGTTGCTGCTCGGTTCGCTGCTTCTTGCGTTTCGTCGCCGTCTCTGCAGAAAGCCGCTCGGACGTTTCGTTCTTCCGCTTCGGCTCGCTCATCGTCGCGTGACACCTTGCCTCCTTCTCGATCTTTCCGCTCCATTCTCGTTCTTTCCCTTCCCCAAACTCGCCATCGATCCGACGCTCGCTCTCCTCTTCCTCCTCTCCGCCCACCACGCGCCCATCGCTATCTGTGCTTCCCTTCCCGTCCGTGGAATGCGGCACGTCGCCGCCGTTCTTACGGACCCCTCCCGCCGTGCGTCGTCCTCCCTCCGCCCTCGCCTTCCCGGCCCAACCCAGGCCAGCTCCCACCCTCTTCGTCTCCGTCGAGAGGAGAGCTGCACCAGCCCTCTTGCCTTCCCTTCCTGGCGGCCGGCTCCGTGATGCAGACGGCGCAGTCCGCGGCGGGGCGCCCCTCGGCCACCTCCCTCTGCGGCGGGGCGCCAATGGCCGCCTCGTCCAGGTCCCTCCTGTGGCAGCCCGCGACTAGGGGTCTTGCGAAGAGGAACCCCACCCTTCGCCGCGCCTCCACCCAACTCCTCGATGCGTCGCTGTTCTTCGCCGAGGTCCCACCTCGCATCCGTGCTGCTCCCGCGATGAGGGCGTCATCATCCCAGGCTGCCTTTGAGCTCCGCCCACCGCCGCAGTTGTAGGCCGTTCCCGAACCCTAGCGCCGATGGCCCCACAGCCTCCCCCGCTGCTACCGATGGAGAGGAGGGATAAGTTCCTTCGGCCACCCGCCGCAGCCGCCGCCAGCAAGATCATCCTGATCCCCGTCGGAGACTCGGTCACTAACCTGATCTTGTTCTATAGGAATTATGCTACTTGGCTTTTTAGAACTGTGCTCGCAAACACCTCTTTTCTTCACACTTTGCACAACCAGTTAGCATAGCCCAAAAAAACACCAGGTTTAGTCTGTACTATTTCGGATTCGCTCTTCTCATTATGCTGCTTGCCTTTTCAGAATTAACCTCTTCCTATAGAACAACATATTAGTTTTAGCATTACATATTTAGCTTATACTGATCTTTACACCTACAACACTTGTTGTTTTCTTATCATACCGCCTGATGCTTAATCCATAGTTCTAAGTGTTATTATCATCTACATCTGCGTCTACTTTACTCACCTTACTAACAATTTGCATTCAATTATCTACAGCACTGTGCAGATAGCATTGCGCTCCAACAAATTTCCTTTGTTTAAACTGTCGATGCTGCTGCTTCCTAACTGATTTCGTCCTCATCATCATGCCTTACGAACGTCGATGTTTCATACGGCGCCGCGCTCTGCATGCTGATGCTATACTACAAAATACTTCACGTTATATGCTTCTTCATTTACCCAAAATCGGATTGAGATGGACCTTAGCAGGTACTGTTTCTACCCTCCAGCTCCTTATGTTTATTTCTTTAATAAGAAAAGATGTATTCTTCGCACTTACCATTAGTGTATAGGGAAAAAAGATTCCACCCTGCATTCAAGGCCGCCTAATCGAGAAGTCATACCATAACAGAAAAAAAGTATTCTTCGCGCTTACCATCGCCATGCTATTCAATATGCTTCTAATTTAATACGTATCTCATCTATTTTTTTTCAGCCTGCTAAGTTGCTTTCTTATATTACAGATTATGTGATACTGACTTCAGGTAACATCTTCACAGTAACACAGTTTAATATGCTCTCCACCTCTTTACTAACTCAATCAAACATGTTTACGTACTTACAAATTACCAACAAAAGAATGCTACCAGCCTAACACAATACACATTACCGCTGTATGCTTCCCCATCCACTAAAATCAGATCAACAATAGCCCTACACAATGCTCTCTTGTGGCTGACACTCCTTACGTTTATTGGTTTTATAAGAACTATTCTATTATACATGCTTAGCATCGCCATCGAAAGAAAAACCTTTTCCAGATTGCCGCCTGCATTCAAGTCTAGCTGATGGAAAAACCATACACTGCCTATTCTATACCTCCGGATTGTTCATGAAGAATTGAACAGGATCGAACTGCCCAATTCCGTTAGTCTTCTCACGTATCACAGATTCTACCTATTAGCAATTGTCATCTTCTACAGGTTGTCATTACTCTTAGGACCCCCAGGCTATGACAAAGCTTCGTTATTGTTAGCTTTAGCAGGACAGGCTGATTCAGTTCTAAAGGTAATAGACCTTATCTACGATAGCTCGATTCCCATGACGTGTATTCATGAAGACAACTTTTTAGAACATATAAATTTGCCATCCCTTTGTTTCCTTAAAGAAATTAGTATGCATACAAATTTGCTATCCCTTTATTTCACTAAAGAAATTAGTATGTGTTAATTTTGCAAGCAATATTGTTACTGTTGAAGTCCATACTGCATATGCATTGCTTTCAACCTCCAGCCGGATTTCCCTGGTTGTTAATCTATGATAGAAGGTTTAAGCATACGCATATATGTAATTTTTTTAAGGTTGCAGATACCACCGTTTGGATCGACGTCGCATATAGGAAGCTAAGATGACATATATTTGTGCCTATGCTGTAGTGCTATTATATAATTGAATTGCATTGCCAATGGGTGCTAGGTACATCTTTATAGCTGACTATTATAGCTAACTGTCTATTGTTCTTTTTTAATTTTAGCTCATGATATCGGGGTTTACCTCCATGCTGTGTTGTCCTCCCCCTGAATAGAATGGGTTGCCCAAGATGTTGCAGGTATTTTTACTGCAATATGCAGCCATCCATTCCACTGTTCGTACATATCAAAATAGACAAACTCTTCATGCAGCGGAGTATGAGAAGAGAAGGGAGAATTTTGTCAAAGAGATTGCTATTGTCATTGCCGATGTGGTATGCTTCTAATAGTACTTTGACAATTACTGCTCAATACAAATCAAAGTCTTGTATGTTTGCAGATACATGGCCTTGAGTCCTTGCCGTATAAAATTTGACTGCCAAACCATTAGGAGTCCCACTGTATGAGCCTGTCTTAAAATCATCATTCATCAATCAATGACATTAACAACTCGATTGCCAATTGTATTTGTTATTGAATGATAATGGTTGCCAATAATCTCACATATCTTCTTAGAAAAGGCAACCATGACCGCCAGACATTATTTCTCTGCTCACCTGCCAAGCGTTCTGATCTCTTATCCTGCAAGTGGTTTAGTTTTTGCTTTCTTTATGTGAATTATCAAGTAATAATCTAATATTATTAGTTAATGAGTTAAAAATAATTAAGTATGATCTTAGCAGCAACTAAACAGAGTTGGTTAATCAAAATAAAGCAGGCTAGAATTTTATAATACGGTGATAGTATTTTGTTTTGGATAAATTTCTGAATTATGGTTAATTTATGTGGTCAATTATAGGCTTTATCTCCATCTTTAAAATTGTCGTACGTCAAAAGTTCTACAATCCCAATGAAGCTCAAACCAACCTAAGGACTATTTTAGGCAATGAAAGAGATCTTCTGAGGTTTCTCTTCATCGATTTAAAAAAGAATTCACTCCACCTGACACTAAATGATATCTACCTTGATAGAATGTCAACTCTGATGTTATGGAATTTGATTCTGTTGTTGATTCTGGTATTACCCAGGTCATGCCAATAGTTGCAGACTTCATGCTTGTATATCTTCCCGCGCCAACTGTATCTCCGCGGCCACCACTTGTAATAAATGCTCCGCATATTACTAATTTCTTCCATAACTGCCCAGATAATGCTTTCCAGGTAACATAGCATTTGCTTTTTATCAAGTTGACTAAGATTGTTTAATTTTGTTTTCCTTTTTTTTTAAAAAAAAACTTTAAGTAAACTATGTTGCAGATTACTTCGGCTGGAAGATCATTCTCACTTCTGCAGAGGCTAGGCGCTATTGTGGTAACCTAACTTAATTTCCACGAGTAGGGATGGAACTGGTACGGATATTTTCCGACCGACCGACCGACCGAATTGATTTGGATGATGATTTGGATAGTTTCACAGATATCCAGTTGATTTCTAGGATAAGGATATGGATACAGATAATTTACACGGATACGGATACGGATATGGAACACTGATTATCCGATGGATACGGAATATCCGAGTTTTTGTTCGAATAATATCCGAATATAACTGTTTCAGAGACTGGGGTCTGCATTGGATGATAAGATATAATGTGTTCATGTGTGCTAGATGCTAATTTGGAGATATTTGGGTAAAGGTGGTACAGAAATTGGCAAGTGGCGTTTCAAGAGGGCTACTTAGGATTCAGCAGCATATGCCAGCTGCAAATCATTTGGTTCAATTATTGCAATGGGGTACATTGTTACTCACAGAGTCACATGTATGACAAGGGATAAAAAGGAGAAAAAAAGACATACAAATATATTTCTTTTGGAATTTTGAATTTAAATTTGGACCGATTTTAGAAAAAAAAACTGAAATTGGATTTTAAAATATCCGACTAATATTATTCGTATCCATGTTGATTCCGATCCGTATTCGATCTGTATTCGTAACCGATATTATCCTGTATAATTTGTATTCGATTCTGTATTCGACACTATTCGTATTCGATTCTGTATTCGATAAAAAATACGGATACGGATATGAATAGGACGATATTCGACCGTATCCGATCCGATCACATCCCTATCCACGAGTCCTTACGGTACTCGCAGTGACCTTGAATTTCTTTGGCACCCTGTTTTGATTGACTAACAATATTGGCTTTTTTTTAGAGAAATGGTGCAGAGCTTTTTGCGGTAGGAACTAGCGCTTCTCTGCTAAGCTTGCCATCCTGCAGTTGTACAGTGACCATTAGTACCAGCCTCTTTCAGTCTTCTCTTACATAAAGTACCTTTTTCCCCTTTTATTTTTTTCCTTTTCAGGGCTTTATTATTAGGAGCAGATCCTATTGTTAAGTTTGAATTGAAATTTCCTATGAAAGGTAAAGCACATAAAGCACATACAAGATTGATTACTACTCTTAAGATGTATTATGGTATTTTATTTTTCTATTTTTGTGAATGAGCAATTTTGTTACTGTCAGCTTTGCTCTTTAATCCATACTCCCAGGTAATTTGACGAGCTTACAGTGTCATGATTTTATTGTATTTACTACTGTCTGTGCCCTTTGCCTTCACCAACACTGCATCTTATAGTTCTCTGTTTGTCTTTTCCTTTTTACCTAAACACAGAACACTACTGCATCATAAGCTCTTTTCTTATAGGATTAATATAACTAACTAATAAAAAAACTTTGGCGCCTTACCTCTATTATATATGCATCTTTCATTGCTTCTAGGTGTAATAATTATCCTTGCTCTACAAAAATGGCATGCTGGTACTATAAATCTAATTTAAACGCTTGACAACTGCTTTGTGGTTTCCAAAGACACAAACACCGTTTTATTGTTTGTACTGTCTAACTAGATGCCACAACAGCTCTTTACTTGTTTATACTGTCTAACTGGGTAGTGCAATAGTTATTTAGTGCTATATCCAAAAAATGCAGCTCTACACCCTTTGCTTTACACTTTAATTACATCTTGCACAGAACAACACGGAAAATACAAGACATTCTAGGTTTTAATATGCACACTATTAGAAAATATTAGCTGAAGATAGGCATAATGTTTCATGCACTAAAAAAAACGTTGTGTATGAACAAATATTTGCCTATATTTAGCGTTCCTTGTTACTGTTATACTGTTCCATACTTCTGATGTTAACCCCTTCCAGGCTATAATTCGTGCCCTATTTTATTATGCTTATCTTTTTTGTAATCTGCTTAATCAGTTCTGGCACTGCAAAAATAAGAGATAGATTCAATTTTAAAGCAGCCCTCACTCATATTTACATAAACATGTGTTTTTGAGTAAAGCACATAGCGTTTGTTCTTCATCTATATCATACTATCTTTTTACCTTTTTGCTTAAATCAGTTTTTATTAGTTATCTTTTGAAGAACTATGCTAGGTCATTGCGCTTTCAGCTGTGCAGTATTTACTTAAAATGACAGGCTAATAACAGCTTCAGTTCCACCTCTCTGCAGCGACTAAACAACTGCAAAAGGCCTAATCTCTCAGTGTTGAGAGGTGTTTCTATACTCTTCCTTCTAGTACAAGTTGCACAAATCTTGAAGCAAGCGAAGGGGTAAGTAATCACCATCTACCCTTCATTTATGCTTTAATAGTTGTGCAACTTTTAAAAGGAAGAGCATAGAAGCACCTCTCCTCAGTGTTTCCTGAAGACCAAACAAAATCGGTAATAGTTGTCGATGGAGAACCTGCTACATCCGAAAAACAACAAGGATCAACCTATACAAGCCATATTTTTGTATCAGACCCACCAATCGATATAATACTACTCTGCAACTATTTCTTTGAAGCCTATGTCCAATTTGTGAAAGTAATTTTTAGACTTGTTTATCTATAGTCCAACCTCATGTATAGCTTCCCTTCTGTGCAAATAATATATTTACTGCTCCTCTTATATAAATATATTACCACTGCGACCAAACAAAACAGAAAAAAAAAATTCTATCGTCTTGGCTCCCAATTTGATCATTTTAATGAGTTTTCATATATTTGCATTACGCATTGCGCTCTAATTATATTTAGTGATACTCGCGAGTTTCCAAATATTTTATAGACATACAACTAGAAACTTCAGTGCGTGTTCACTGTGAACTGTAATAAATATGAGGTACAACACATGGCCAGCTATTGAGACTATCGAAAAAACATAACTTATCTAATTCAGCATTATTCTTACCCCGACTTTAATTAAACCATAACAAAATTACTATACGCAACCCTCTCCTCTCAAACAACCTTACATAGCACCATAACATCTTACCATTCTATTTAAACAATATCGAATTAAACAAATATTCTATCTTATACGCTCATTTTATTTTTCACTAAATTAATGGTATAGTTTACTTACGCGGCGTGCCGCCGCGTACAAATTACTAGTATATACAGACAACTTCCACACTAGCATCTGAAACATACAATTATTGTTATTATAAAAAATATTAAGCTGGCCCTGAGCCCTCTCTCTCTCACCTTCCTTCTCAATCCTCATCTCAAACACCCTCTGCAAATCAAGAACCCCAGATCCAAAATCCCATGGAAATCATCTCGATGGAGAACCCAAAGACCCTCTGGAAATCAAGTACAATTACCTTGAAGCCTATAGCTCCTACACCATACATGTTGTACACGCGGTTTCAGTATTGTAACATCCTCAATTTCGGTCTGCTACCAAAATTTAATTTAAATTAATTAAATTCAAAATTTGGATTTTCCTTGGTATTTAATTTAACCTGGCATCCCTATCCGTCCAAAATCGGAATTCAATCCTCCTTCGCCCGAAAAATCAAATTTTCAGATTCCAGTCCGTACGCGAAATTTCATCCGAGTGCCAAAATGCTCCAAAAATCCTGAAACCTATTGCATTATGTTCCAAATATTCTAAAAAAATTTTAGGATTTTTCTCAAGATTTTTGGAAACCTTCTGGCATTTTATCCCGCGCGGCCTTCGTTGAATACCCTTTATTCGTCCCGGAATATTTTAAATTCCAAATTTCATCCAAATTCTGTGAAACCAATTTTATTGGGTTCCAAATATACCCTAATATCTTTAGGAATTTTTCCGGGATTTTTAGACCATTTTTGCTAATTTTTCTCTCGTGCGTACCCTTTCACTTATTCTCGGCCAATGAGGTGGTGCCACGTGTCGCTACTGTAGCATCATCCTCAAGCTAGGGATCTGCTCGTTCCAGAGAAGCTCCAATGGAGCTCTATTCTTGGCATGAGATTTGAAATACTCATAACTTTCTATTCAATGCCCCAAATCACGCATGGCCGGGTCCGTTGGAAAGATATCGTCGCGGGGATTCCATCCCCCACGATCTTCAGCTCTAACTCTCGCCGGAATTTGAATAGTAACGATAAAACCAAAACCAGCTTAAATGCTCATAACTCGGCCGTTTCAACTCCAAATCACGCACTTCCACTTCTGATCTCTTCGTATTGGAGCCCTCTTCCTGGTGGTATCACCCTCCCATTGCCCCTCCTCCTAGTTTGTCCGGGAGATCAAGAAAACCGACGCCGAACACCGTTCTTCGGTCTCGCCGTCACAACTTCTTCTCCAGTGGGTCAAACTCGACTCCACTTGTTCCATTATGTGTGTATGGTTGTCGTGCTCATAACCCCTCCATCAATTTCAGAGTTCCTCAGGTTTTGCCGTCGAATTTCGAGTTTGAGTCGCTTCAGCCGAACATCCGTTCATTATCAAATTCATCGCCTCGGTAACTTGTTCTTCAATTCCTTGCAATCTTGAACTCCTCTAGAGATCCTTTAGCTAGTGCTAGAATTTTTTTTAAATAATATCTTTTTAAAGAAGATTTCGGACATTAATACGTGGATTTTAAAATTTGCAAGAATAATACATTGTCGCCAAACCATTTGGCGAAAATACTATTTTCGCCACACCGTTTGGCGAAAATACTATTTTCGCCAAACCGTTTGGCGAAAATAGGTTGATGCAGGTATTTAGTGTTTGAATCGGTTTGAATTGCTTCGTAAATACCCAGATCAACCTATTTTCGCCAAACGGTTTGGCGAAAATAGGCTGATATGAGTATTTAGTGTTTGAATTGCTTCCTAACCATGGATTAACGAATTTTAGCCGAACGGTTTGGCGAAAATAGTATTTTCGCCAAATGGTGTGGCGAAAATAGTATTTTCGCCAAATGGTTTGGCGACAATGTATTATTCTTGCAAATTTTAAAAATCACATATTAATGTCGGAAATCTTTTTTAAAATAATATTATTTAAAAAAAACTCGCTAGTGCTACAATCAATTTTTGAAGTCATGTTCAAATTTTCTTGAAATTTTCAATTGTTGGGGCGATTTGGGGCGTGCTCTGTTCTTGCCCGTGCGCCGCGTGGTCGCCGCCCGTCGCCGCCCCTCCAGCGACCTCGCCGCTCCTCGCCCGCCGCCTCGCCAATCCCCGCTGCCGGCCGCCCCTCCGCGCCCGACGTGGGTTGCCCGCCTTGGGCCGCGCCGCCCGCCCGCCTCGGCCTCCCCATGGCCGCCCTCGCTCCATGGCCCTCGCCGTCCGCTCTGCCCTGCCGCAGACCGCTGTGCACCAGTGGCCGCGCCTCCTCGCCAGCCGTAAGCCACCGGCCGAGCCCTCCACGGCGCCCACGAGCTCCATGCTCCTCTGTTTGCTTCCATAGGGAAGAAGCTCCCAAGCCAATGACAGCATGGCCCCACAATCCATAAACCCATTGCATTCCAAAAATCAGGAAAAAGAAAAGATTCCGGGAATATTCCTCGATTTTCCTTTTCCAGATTTTCCAAACTTCGGACGCTCATATCTTTTCCGTCCAAACTCCGATTGACTTCGTTCAAATTCCTAAATTCATCTAAATTCAATATCTACCTTCCAGTATAACTTTTATAATTTTTGGATTTTATTTATTTTATTGTTATTTAGGCCCCATTTGGCAACTTGGAACCGAGCTGTTTCTACTAGAATCTGAGAGAAACCTAGCCAAACGGACTAAAACTCGGAACGATTCTCCTCGGAACGATTCTCCTTTTTTCACACCGTGGTTGAATCACCCTCAACCCCGTTTCACTAGTTTCTACTAGAATCTGGAACCGCACCAAACGGTTTGCAGAAAGTGATTCTGATTCTACCTGAAACGTTTCTACCAAGAATCTGGAACCATTTCCATTTCTACTAGAATCTGGAACCGTACCAAACGGGGCCTTATTCGTTGTACCGTTTTGCGCGTAGCCGAGGATCCCGCCGACCCCGCCGCAGGACTTCAAGAATTAGACATCCCCGCTGCGACTGAAGGCAAGTCCCTTGACGCATTTCGATCCCATGATTGCAAATGATTTTACCATGTTTTATCGCATGCATTGCTATTTTTATCATCGTATGTCAAATATAGCTCATTAGTTATTCCGAATTGTGATCACCTCCTTGATTATTAATATACCCATGTTATTTGTAACCCTAGGATACTTTGTTATGTCATACCTAGTATATGTTGTGACATTCGTTGAATAGTACGGTAGAAATGCTTAGGGCCTAAACCGATGAAAATGACCCATGGGTGGGAACATATCAAAACTGTGATTTAAAATATGATCTAAGAATTATTACAAAATATTTGGTACTGTTTTTATAAAATAAAAATAAAATGAAAAAGGATTTGGACTTGGGCGGAGTGGAATGTCGGGTGGGTGCGGATTGAGCACTAGTTTCCAATGTACAAGTACCGCCCCAAGTTGTCGGTGTTTCGTGCACCGGCAATACGAATTTTTGGTTAGTGGGGTCGCGCGCTCCCTTTCCTCGAATGGCCTGATTCTAGGAGTCCAAGATGTATACTAGTTCGGGCTGAACGTCCCTACTCCAGTTCGTGAGGTGAGTGTATATTGCTCTTTCGGGGGGTTACAATGGCGTCTTCCTTCGGGGAGGAAGAAGGGCCGGACGATCTTTCCGCTTTTCGCGTGTGGGTGTGTAGGATCGAAGTATACGAATATAGCAATCAGAGGGGGGGTGAATGATTGTGCGGAAGCTAAAACCAAATTTTTGATCTACTAAAAGTTCACCCCAAAACAGAACCAAATAATTGCCTCGTATTCGACAAAAAACAGAATGACAGAGATTCGGTAAAACGAGAATTACCAGAGATCCAACTGTTAGATTGATCTAAAATTTGGACACGAGAAACTAGATTCCAATACGAATCGAACCCAAAAAGAATCAGCTCGATCGGACTTACGGATCAAAAGTTATGAACCTCGCAAGCTTGCTGTGACAGAAGATGACGAGAATTAATCTAACCAAAATTTCAAGATTAAACAAGAACGACAAAAGTTTAATCAACTAAACTTAGAGAAACCCTAAATCAATTCTCTAGAAAGGTTTTGATGGATCAAATCAAGATAAAACTAAAAGAACAAAAACCAATCTAGAAAAGAACAAGCATGCAAACAAGAACCAAAACAGAAAACACCGTGAGCAACGCTGCGATTCAGAGCACGCAAGGATCTAGAAGAATTGATCTTTATTTCTTTTGTCTAAAGTACTCTCATCAAAAGAGTACAAACCCTAAAAACTGAGCTTGAGGCTCTCAATGCGCTCAGCTCCAATTGATGCCCTTCAACAGGAGACACCCCTCCTATTTAAAGGAGCAAAACACAAGGAGTTCTGAATACAATTCCTAATAGAGAAGGAGTATGTATTCAACACAACTCCTCTTGGCCCAACCTGGCCGAGTACAACTCTTGCACGCGTATGGCAACCCTACCATACTCACGTGACTAACACTTATGCAGCGTATGGCCACTGCCATACTCACGTGACTAACACTTTGCACGCGAATGACCTCCTGCCATTCTCACGTGACTAACCATTCTTCATGTGCACCATTCTCTTAGCCCGAACGTCCCGCATGACATCCTTGACCACCAAGACCTCAGTTCCTCCCTGAACCTAGTCCCGAACCTCAGCTCCTCCATGAACCTAGTTCCGGTCCCGTCATCGACCACGTTCGTCTTCGAGCAATACCTGCACATGAACAAACCACAAAACAATTCCGAGCACAAGTCCACGACTTGACTCACATCAATCCATGCAAATACTCACACGAGCATTGCATAAAGTCCACTTCAAGCATCATGAAATTCTCACAAATTTCATAATCTCAAAAACAAATCAAACACAATTCCAATTTTGCTCAAAACCCTAATCGAGCAAAAACGCATTCACGACGGACCAAAAAATATGGTCCGGCGTACACATGAAAAAGTCACTCAAAAAACCATTCACGACGGTCCAACAAAATTGGTCCGTTGTACACGTGAAAGTCTCTGTTCCAAGAAGAAAACATTTCGGCGAAAACACGTTCACGACGGACTAAAAGAAATCAGTCCGTCGTACATGCGAAATCAATCCTCAAAAAGGCCGTTCACGACTGACCAAAGAAATTGGTCCGACGTACATGCAAAACTTACTGGTTTCTTGGAAAATTGAGTTCGGCTCATGAGCTCAAAAGCACGTCCACGACAGACCCAAAAACTTGGTCCGACGTACATGGGAAAAAGAGGTTGCCAAAAACATGTTTACAACAGACCAACAAAATTGGTCCGTCGTACATACGAAAAATGATCTGGCGCAGATGGGGAACTTACTGTTTCTTGAGAGCTTGGTCCGGTGCAAAAGCGAAACTTACTGTTTCTTGTCAAATTGTCAAACACATGCACAAGCACATTTTGCAAAACCAATTCTAAGTTAATTTTTCAGTTCAAAGCCAATTTTTCAGCACATGATTTCACAGGGTGCTTTTTCTTGTTGTGTTTTCCGACCGATCTCTCTCTCTCTCTCTCTCTCCCTTCGGGGTCCTGCCTTTCCTTATATAGGCGGAAGCGGCAGGTTACATGGGAGTTTGGAATGGGAAAAAGAAAGAGAAAGGGGGTGTCCTACGTCTTGGAATCTGGTCTTCGGTCTTGTCGTCCGATCGGCCTCCGTCCACCCCCACGCCGAGTTGGTAGTCTTGCGGCGGGGGGTTCTCGGCCGGGTTGGAGAAGTGACGCACTGATCCGTACGATCGTCAGGCGCCGACATTAATGGTATTTGACCTCAGCGTGGCCTTGGGAGGGGGCGCTCCCCTCTGTTGCGTGTCAGGATGACGGGTCCAGAGCTTGACTTCTTAGGCGGCCTCCCTGACACCTTGGGAAGGAGCCACCTACCCTGGTGCGAACGTCTTGGGACGTTACGCCAGTAGGGCAGGTGTCCAAATGCTTCAAAGGAGCCGCTGCTCGCTCCGACCCAGGGGGTCAGAGCGAGCTGGGCACCCCGACCCTCGAGGGGTCGGAGCATGTCTGCATTTGTGCTTGGCCAAGGACAAGATCCCTTTGTGGCCCACGGGCCCTTGGTCGGAACTGGGCCTCAAAGGCAGCCCGTTCACTGTCTCGGGCTGCTGGGGGTACCCATGGTACGTGTACTCGTCACAAGTCAATTAAGGACCGACGCTTATGACTGTCCATTCTGAGCATAACCGTACTACCACATGTCTATAATGGTACGACCTGGCTGAATAATTTGTAGAAACCTAACCTAGACTCGCCAGTTGGTGGAATGTGTGCGCCAGATAGAGGCGAGTTGTATTATCCCATACGGCGCAAGAGGGGGCTTCTGTACTGGGTAGAGGGAACCCTAACAATGGTGAAACCTCAGCGGGTGGGTCGGGTTAGGCGTATACATTGTAAAGGCCTTGTCATGATCTCTCTGCCGACACACCAAAGGAAGTGTGTTAATTGCATGGCATTAAGAGATGATCATGTCTTGTGGGTAAAGCTGTACACCTCTGCAGAGTTAAAACTATTCGAATAGCCGTGCCTACGGTCAAGGGCAATGTGAAGAATGCTTTCATACTGGTAGACTTTAGTTTTTGGTTTTAAAAAGAAATGATGTTTTGGGATTCGGATGTTTAATTGGCGGACTGAGCCAACCAGGTAGATGGAACCTGTTTTATTTCATGACGGATAGAGTCATGTGTGGATAACCTTGATCTTTTAAAATGTGGCGGATAGAGCTTTTATACTAGTGACGGTGGATAGAACCCTCACTAAAATATTAAATAATTCAATTGTTAAAATAATTGCTAAAATATGCTTTATGAAACTTATTATTAAGTATGGTTTGATGAAACTTGGCTTTATGCAAAAGAACCATAATAAGTCTTCCTTGGAAAGCCTCATATGTGCATACTTTCCCAGACTTGCTGAGTACTTTTGTATTCACATACTACATAAACTGTTGTCATCAGAAAACTATCAGGACGCAGACGAAGATGGTGTGTTCTACACCGAAGAGTTTGATGAAGATCGCCAGGACATCTAGCGCGTTCCTAGTCGTCACCTGTGGATTTGTTTGGGCTTTACTACTTGTAGTTTTATTCCGCTGCCGTGAACTTTGGTCATGTGACCATTTGATGTAATAAGTAGCCATGTGGCTAATACTTTATATTTACGTTACAATTTCGTTGTGTTCGGCAATGATTTATCACTGTTGACTGTGTGTAATAGCTACTGATCTGGGACTAGTACAGAAATACACAGGAGGTTCCGGATAGCCGATCCGGGGTCTCACAAGTATTGAGAGAGAGAGGGTGAGTGAGAGGAGCAGGGGACTCACCTTCACAGCATCTTCTCCAAGGGCAACTCCAGTGGCCATTGGCTCCCTCCTCTCCTAATCTTTGCACCTCAGCGACCTTCTCACAAGCAGCAACTGCCTCCTCTCCTTCCTCAAAATAGGTATGAGAAAAAAGGGGGTTAGATGCAGATCACCAACGGGAGGAGTCTTTACCGAGGAGGCACCGCTGCCGGAGAGGGAGGAGGAAGCGTTTAGTAGTGGAGGGAGGGAGGCGTGCGATAGCGATGATGTGAGGAGTTCGCGATGCTGAAAGTGCATCTAGGCCCCTCAAATTATTTTGGTGATTAATGATGACACAATTAAAGTGATCTAATGCTTCAACTAAGATTAATGCAGATGACGAGATCATATCAAGTTGGAATGTGATTGGATGCTCCCACAATCTCTCAAAATTGTAAAAGACGGCATCAAGACAATATTTGCAATTCTCATTTTATTTGTGTCTTAAGGATAGCCGTACTATTAAGAGGGTGCGACGAGAAATCGCCTTTAGGATGTGCATGTGCTCAACGTCAAGTCTTGCATCTCAAATTAGCTCTCCTGCATTTAGTTTGAAAAAGTTTTCAATTCAAACCGAGCTGGGTAACCCGGAGTCTCCGGATTCAATCCGAGTGTCGGATTCAATCGAGTGTCCGACAATATGTCCGAGTCTCCGTTGGACCCTCGGCCACTTTGGGTTCAGTGTCCGAGTATCCGGACATTTTATCCGAGTCTCCGGACAACCCGAGTCTCCGGGTTGTTTGTTCGGACACTCCGTGCAGACAAAAAACGAGAGTAACTGGCTAGTTTTTGAATCGACTATTTAAAGCCCCCACTCTCTCCCAACGGCTATGTACTGAATTGAGCTCATTCATTGCAGTATTCAAGCCACTCCTAACCTCTTCCAAGCATTCAATAGAGCTCATACTTCCTCCCACCATTAGATTTGGTTGTTGATCCATTTTGGTGAGGAGAGGAAGAAGTAAAGTGCTAGGTGCATTCATTTCTAGTTGTTGAGCACTAGTTCATCCTCCAAGCGACTTTCGTGGTGCTATTACTCTTGGAGGTTGAAGGTCTCCTAGACGGCTAGGAGTCACCGGGAGCTACCAACGCGTGTGGTGAGCCCCGGTCGTTTGTGAAGGCGAGTCTCGCCTCCGAAAGGAAAGAGACAAGAAGTGAAGCCGGCGAGTGCATTTGTGCAACACCGGGAGGAAAGCGGGTTGAAAGAGACCTCGGCTCAAGTGCGACCGAGCCACCTCAACGGAGACGTAGGGTTCCCTTCAAGAACCCGAACTTCGGTGAAAATTCGTGTCCCTCTCGTTCACTTTTACTTCCTAGTCTTGCTTGTTTGGATTTGTTTTTGTAAAGCTAGATCTAGCTCTTTGCTTAGCTTTAATTCAAATCCTTACTAGCAATTGTTCTAGGTTGCTCTTGCTATCTAATTCTAGTGGTTTTTTGTGCTTGCTAGAGTAGTCTTAGTTGCGCTCCCGAGCCAGCTAACCCGGAGACTCCGGACATAAGACCGGATACTCCGGACAAGCCGGAGACTCCGGATCAAATACCCGGAGACTCCGGATTAACCAGCTCGGCCAGTTTTATTTCCGCTGCGATTTTTTAATCCGCCTATTCACCCCCCCTCTAGGCGACATCGTTGGTCCTTTCAATTGGTATCAGAGCCAAATCTCCTTTATTTTGGCTTAACCGCTTGGAGAAACAAAGATGTCGGATATAGAGAAAGTCACCGAAACCCATGCCCAAGACAAGGCCACGGGTTCCGGTATAGGGGTTGCAATTCCTTTAGATTATTCCTCTTTTGGAGTCTCAAACTCTTCATCTTATGTTTCCGTCTCGTCTGGCCGAGCGCCTCATTTCGATGGCACTCGCTATGCGGCATGGAAACACAAGATGAAGATGCATTTGAGATCACTTCACCCTTGCATTTAGAAGATTGTTGAAACAGGTTTCAAGCCCGCAAACCCCAACAATCTTACCTCCGAAGAAGACAAAGCTCAACACTTCAATGACTTGGCCGTCAATGCCTTGTTCAATGCTTTGAGCGACTCCGAGTTCAACCGGGTTGATGGCCTTGACAATGCCAAGGACATATGGGAAAGATTAATGGTATCTCATGAAGGTGTGTCAAGTGTTCGTGAATCCAAGATTGAGCTTATCATTGGAGAACTAAGCCGATTCACTTTGGAAGAAGGAGAGTGTTACACCAAGATGTTTGATCGCTTGATGGTACTAGTAAATCAAGCCAAAGGACTTGGAAGCACCGAGCTCACCGACAAAGCTATTGTCAAGATCATCCTCCGGGTGATCACCCCCACCAACCGCAATCTTGTTCAACTCATCCGCGACCGGCCAAACTTCGACACCCTCACTCCTCATGATGTGATTGGCCGGTTGATGACGGATGAGATGATGGTCAAAGAAGCGGAGGTAGTGGAAGAGCTCAAGTCCGGCAAGAAGAAGGGCATCGCCTTGAAGGCCGTCAAGGTGGTGCAAGAAGCCGAAGAGAGCTCAAGCGATGAAGAGGAATCAAATGGGCCACTCACAAATGAAGACATGGCCCTTCTTGTAAGAAGATTCAATAAGTTCTTGAAGAAGAAAGGATACAAGCCGGGAAGCCACTCCAAGAGCTTCGGCAACAAGTCAAGAGGAAGACACTCTTCAAGAAAGTGCTATGAGTGTGGGGAACCCGGTCATTTCATCGCCGAGTGCCCACACAAAGAAAAGAAGGAAGAGAAGCCGTACAAGAAAGACAAGTACCGCAAGAAGGACAAGGACAAGAGCAAGAAGTATAAGGGCAAGGGTCACGCATACATCGGCAAGGAGTGGAACTCCGATTCCGACTCCGAGTCCGAGTCCGAGTCCGACTCCGGCAATGAAGGAGGACCTGCCACCGTCGCCATCGCTACTCCACCGACAAAGTCGAAGAGCCTCTTTGACAACCTAAGCGACGGCGAAGGAGATGCTCCAATGTGCCTTATGGCAAAGGGGCACAAGGTATCATCTAAGAGCACTATTCATTCTATTGTTGATTATGGCTTAGATGATTGTGATAGTGATAACGATGAAGTAGCATTTAAGTCTATGAATGACTTTGATATTGAAAAACTAGACTTGCTACTTAAAGACATTGAAAAATTGGAGGAAGTGGTAGAACAAAAGGAGGCTACTCTTGAAGCTCAAGAGGATCTCCTTATATTTGAAAAGGAAAAGAATCTTGAGCTAGAGAAGAGTCTAGCTTTTGAAAGAAAGAAAAATGAGGACTTAGTCAAAAACTCAAATTTGACTAAGAATGAAATAGTTAGTCTTGAGATCACCAATGCTTCACTCGTAGAGCAACATGCTCAAGCAATGGATGCTTGCAAATCTCTTGAAGTGAAGCTTGTTGATCTCTCGAATAATGCTTCCTCCTCAATTAACAACTCCAATGTTTCAATGCCTTCAAGTAGCAACGGATGCGCTAGATGTTATAATATTGATGTTGCTACTTGTGCTACTAACCGTGAGACTTTGAAAGTCTTGGCTCATGAGAATGAGAAGCTTAAGGGGATGCTTGAAGATGGACTTCAAAAGTCCTACAAGGCTAGCAAAGGTTTAGAGGAGTATCTCGGTAAGCGCCAAGGTAATCCTAAGAAGCATGGGCTTGGATATGTTCCGCCTAAGGGCAAAAAGGGCAACATCGTGGTTGCTCCTTTAAGCAAGCCGATTCATTTTGTAAAAGGCGAAGGAACATCCAAGCACAAGGCTCACTCCGAGTTCTTTGCTTCATATGTACTTAAGAAAACTAACCTTGGTCGTGTAGTTGCATGTCATATTGGGCGTAAGCCAAAGAATGCTCCTATTGTTCGCTCCATTTGGGTCCCAAAATCTCTAGTTGCTAATGTGCGTGGATCTAACCAAGTTTGGGTACCAAAGAGCAAAAACTAAATTTGCTTTTGTAGGCCTATATCTCCGATGGAACAAGTTGGATTTTGGATAGCGGATGCACGCATCATATGACCGGAGAAAAGGCAATGTTCGCACACTTGGATGAAAATGGATCAAATAGCGAAAGTATTGTCTTTGGAGACAATGGAAAAGGAGAAGTAATTGGTTTGGGTAAAATCTCTATCTCAAATGATTTTCACTTAAGTAATGTTTTACTTGTTGATTCATTAAGCTACAATTTGTTGTCCGTTGCACAATTGTATGAAGCGGGTTACAATTGTTTGTTTAATGAAAAGGGTGTGAAAGTCATTAAGAGGCTTGACGGTTCAATAGCCTTTAAAGGACGTTTGAAGGGTAAGCTCTATCTCGTAGACTTCAATACGGATAGACTTAATCTTGAAACGTGCTTAATGGCTAAATCTAGCATGGGTTGGCTATGGCATCGCCGACTAGCCCATGTAGGTATGAGGAACCTTCACAAACTCATTAAAGGCAACCACATCCTTGGACTAACCAATGTTGTCTTTGAAAAAGATAGGGTATGTAGCGCTTGTCAAGCGGGCAAGCAAGTTGGTGCCTCCCATCCCGCCAAGAATGTGATGACGACCTCAAGATCGTTGGAAATGCTCCACATAGATTTATTTGGTCCCGTAGCTTACATAAGCATCGGGGGAAGTAAGTATGGTTTGGTTATTGTTGATGATTTTTCTCGATTTACTTGGGTGTTTTTCTTGCATGACAAGGGAGAAGTCCAAGTAACATTAAAGAAATTCATGAGAAGAGCTCAAAATAAGTTTGAAGTGAAGATCAAAAGAATTCGAAGCGACAACGGCACTGAGTTCAAGAACATTGGTGTGGAGGAGTTTCTTGATGAGGAAGGAATCAAGCACGAATTCTCGGCTCCCTATTCTCCTCAACAAAATGGGGTGGCCGAGAGGAAGAATCGAACCCTCATCGAGATGGCGCGGACGATGCTTGACGACTATAAGGTTTCCGACAGTTTTTGGGCGGAAGCCATCAATACCGCATGCCACAGCTCCAACCGCCTCTATATCCACAAGATCTTGAAGAAAACGGCGTACGAGTTGCTCATCGGCAAGAAACCAATTGTCTCCTACTTTCGAGTCTTTGGGAGCAAATGCTATATCCTTAACAAAAAGGCTAAGTCTTCTAAATTCGCTCCTAAAGTAGATGAAGGTTTCTTGCTTGGTTATGGATCTAATGCTTATGCGTACCGAGTTTTCAACAATACAACCGGTGTCGTTGAGATCTCGCGTGACGTAACTTTTGATGAGACTAACGGTTCTCAAGTAGAACAAGTTGATCGTGCTGTGATTAACAGGGAAGAACCACCATGTGAAGCTATCAAGAAAATGGCAATTGGGGAGGTAAGACCTCAAATTTTGGAAACTCGCCCGAGCACCCCAACCCGGAGTCTCTGGACTGAAACCCGGAGTGTCCGGACTGGTCCGGAGTCTCCGGGTCCAATACCGGAGTCTCCGGATGGGGATGACTTAGGCGATATTCCCTCCTCGTCCAAGCAAGCTCAAGATGGTTCAAATGCTACCCAAGATAATGAAGGCCCTATTCAAGCTTTGGATTCAACCGTACCTCATCCGAGAGTTCATCAAAGCATTCAAAGGGATCATCCAGTCGACAACATACTTGGAGACATTAACAAGGGAGTATCTACTCGATCTCGAATTGCAAATTTTTGTGAATTTTACTCGTTTATTTCCTCTCTTGAACATCTTAAAGTAAAAGAAGCGCTTGAAGACCCAGATTGGGTGATGACCATGCAAGAGGAGCTCAACAACTTCAAGCGTAATCAAGTTTGAGAGCTTGTCGAAAGACCAAATCAAAATGTCATCGGGACAAAATGGGTCTTCCGGAACAAGCAAGATGAGAATGGAATCGTAACAAGGAATAAAGCCCGATTGGTTGCTCAAGGGTACACTCAAATCGAAGGTTTGGATTTCGATGAAACATATGCTCCAGTAGCTAGGCTTGAATCTATTAGAATATTACTTGCCTTTGCTACTCATCATGATTTTAAGTTGTACCAAATGGACGTTAAAAGCGCCTTCCTAAATGGACCTCTCTCCGAAATGGTCTATGTCGAGCAACCTCCCGGCTTTGAAGATCCAAAACACCCGGATCATGTCTACTACCTGCACAAAGCCCTTTATGGACTTAAACAAGCACCGAGGGCTTGGTTCGAGTGTTTACGAGACTTCCTTCTCGGACAAGGTTTTGTAGTCGGAAAGGCCGACCCTACTCTCTTTACTAAGCATATAGATAATGATTTATTTGTATGCCAAATATATGTCGATGACATTATATTTGGATCCACTAATGAACATTTGTGTAAAGAGTTTAGCAAGATTATGACTAAAAGGTTCGAGATGTCCATGATGGGAGAACTGAAGTTCTTTCTCGGCTTTCAAGTCAAACAACCCAAGGAAGGAACCTTCATTTGCCAAACCAAGTACATCAAGGACATGCTCAAGAAGTTTGGAATGGAGGACGCCAAGCCAATAAAGACGCCTATGCAGGCCAACGGGCATTTAGACCTCGACAAAGAAGGTAAACTGGTCATCCAAAAGGTATATCGCTCCATGATCGGTTCTCTCCTTTATCTTTGTGCATCTAGGCCCGATATCATGCTTAGCGTTTGTATGTGTGCACGTTTTCAAGCCGCTCCAAAAGAGTGCCACATGGTGGCCGTTAAGAGAATCTTGAGATATTAAGTGCACACTCCTCATTTCAGACTTTGGTATCCGAAAGGATCTTCCTTTGAGCTAGTTGGCTATTCCGATGTGGATTATGCCGGATGTAAAGTGGATAGGAAGAGCACCTCGGGGACTTGCCAATTCTTGGGTAGGTCTCTAGTCTCGTGGTCTTCCAATAAACAAAATTCCGTAGCTCTATCCACTGCCGAAGCCGAGTATATAGCTGCCGGGAGTTGTTGTGCCCAATTACTTTGGATGAGACAAACCTTGAGTGATTATGGCCTAAACTACAAAAGTGTTCCACTACTGTGTGACAATGAGAGTGCCATAAAAATTGCCAACAATCCTGTCCAACACTCCCGTACAAAACACATAGATATTCGCCATCATTTCCTAAGAGATCACGCAACCAAAGGCGAAATTGATATCCAACATGTGAGTACAAATAATCAATTAGCCGATATTTTCACCAAGCCCCTTGACGAGAAAAGGTTCTGTGAATTGAGAAGTGGTCTAAATATTCTAGATTCTCGTAATGTGGCTTGATAAGTGCTCACATATTGGTTGGTGAATGAAAAATGGATTTCAAAATCTTATTCATCTTTTTCTCTGAATTTATTCTGTGTTTTTGGCTCTTGATCCTGCGATCTTGTCATTGCTATGTGACCATAGTCTGATTGACTGATTGTTCGCTGGTCATATATCAAGTTGATATCATAGGATCTCTTTCTCCCTCTCGATCCGCCAAATTCTTTGAATCATCGTGCGATTTCCCTCACTCCTAACCGAGCTGGGGAACCCGGAGTATCCGGTTTTCTATCCAGACTCTCCGGGTTAGCCCGAAGTCTCCGGACTCTTAGTCCGGAGTGTCCGGGTTGGGCCGGAGTATCCGGACTGGTGTCCGGAGTCTCCGGGTTGGGGCGGTCGGTTAAACCCCAAAATCCCGCGCGGTTCAGTTTCTTTTCTATCTCCTTCCCACCGTGCGCCTATCCCTCTCCCGTGATCCTCTCGTGGCTAGGGCATACTCCTTCCATCCTCTCCTTCTCCAAGGGCTTGTGGATTCTTCCTCTCCCTCGGTTTGGAGATCTAGGTAAGGAACTCGTGCCCTAATCCATTTCTTTTCGGGTTTGGATTCTTTCTCGCGGTTCTTAGGGCTTCTCCCCGTGCTTCATCTCCTCTAGGGTGCCGATTAAATCGTCGTGGCCCTCAAGATCGGAGAATCTCGCCCCTCACTCACCCGTGTTCTTCGTTTTCGAATCTCTTGAGGTGAGTACTCTCTTTTGTGCCCTAATCTCGCGAAATTTCCTTGCTAGATTGTGCCCTAGACTTCATTCCTACTCTCTTGTGGCAATCTAAATTCTTTTCTTGTCTTTTTGCGGATTGAATTCCCCATATTTGGGCCGCCCGTGCACTCGTCCTGGCACATCCGGAGTGTCCGGACTGTTGGTCCGGAGTATCCGGACAATATGTCCGGAGTCTCCGGGTTAATCCAGAGTATCCGGACAATTTATCCGGACTCTCTAGGTTAGGGGTCTCGGCCAGAATTCTTTTACCGCAAAATTTCAAGTCGCCTCACGGCTAATCTTTTTCCCTCGCTCTGTCTGGTCTGATGGATCCTTCTCAGGGGTCTTCAGCTGGTGGTGGTGGTGATCTTCCTAGGGACTCTCCGTCACCAGACAGCCCCTCCAGTTCTCCATCTGCGCGTCCGGCGCCCAAGAGGCCGCGTCACGCCGTGGCAAAGCAGCCAGCCTCCAGGGGAAGAGGTGTGCAGAGGATTGGGACCTCATCTGGTCCGCAGCCTCAGATTCAGTCTTCTTCTCAGCCTCAAGCTCAGTCAAATTATTTTGGTGATTAATGATGACACAATTAAAGTGATCTAATGCTTCAACTAAGATTAATGCAGATGACGAGATCATATCAAGTTGGAATGTGATTGGATGCTCCCACAATCTCTCAAAATTGTAAAAGACGGCATCAAGACAATATTTGCAATTCTCATTTTATTTGTGTCTTAAGGATAGCCGTACTATTAAGAGGGTGCGACGAGAAATCGCCTTTAGGATGTGCATGTGCTCAACGTCAAGTCTTGCATCTCAAATTAGCTCTCCTGCATTTAGTTTGAAAAAGTTTTCAATTCAAACTGAAAGGTAACCCGGAGTCTCCGGATTCAATCCGGAGTGTCCGGACAATATGTCCGGAGTCTCCGGGTTGGACCCCTCGGCCACTTTGGGTTCCAGGTGTCCGGAGTATCCGGACATTTTATCCGGAGTTTTCGGACAACCCGGAGTCTCCGGGTTGTTTGTCCGGACACTCCGGTCTGTACAAAAACGAGAGTAACGGCTAGTTTTTGAACTGACTATTTAAAGCCCCCACTCTCTCCCAACGGCTATGTACTGAATTGAGCTCATTCATTGCAGTATTCAAGCCACTCCTAACCTCTTCCAAGCATTCAATAGAGCTCATACTTCCTCCCACCATTAGATTTGGTTGTTGATCCATTTTGGTGAGGAGAGGAAGAAGTAAAGTGCTAGGTGCATTCATTTCTAGTTGTTGAGCACTAGTTCATCCTCCAAGCGACTTCCGTGGTGCTATTACTCTTGGAGGTTGAAGGTCTCCTAGACGGCTAGGAGTCACCGGGAGCTACCAACGCGTGTGGTGAGCCCCTTGCTTTGTGAAGGCGAGTCTCGCCTCCGAAAGGAAAGAGACAAGAAGTGAAGCCGGCGAGTGCATTTGTGCAACACCGGGAGGAAAGCGGGTTGAAAGAGACCCCGGCTCAAGTGCGACAGAGCCACCTCAACGGAGACGTAGGGTTCCCTTCAAGAACCCGAACTTCGGTGAAAATTCGTGTCCCTCTCGTTCACTTTTACTTCCTAGTCTTGCTTGTTTGGATTTGTTTTTGTAAAGCTAGATCTAGCTCTTTGCTTAGCTTTAATTCAAATCCTTACTAGCAATTGTTCTAGGTTGCTCTTGCTATCTAATTCTAGTGGTTTTTTGTGCTTGCTAGAGTAGTCTTAGTTGCGCTCCGAGCGGCTAACCCGAGACTCGGACATAAGACCGGATACTCGGACAAGCCGAGACTCGGATCAAATACCCTGAGACTCGGATTGACCACTTCGGCCGCTTTATTTCACGCGATTTTTAATCCGCCTATTCACCCCCCCTCTAGGCGACATCGTTGGTCCTTTCAGATGCGACGATGAGGGAGGAGTTCACGATGAGACAAGAGAATAATTCCCAATGTTCTGACGAGATGAGGAATCGATCTGCCTTGTGTTGTGCGCGTATCACTGCATCGCTATTCACTTGGGCCAACCAATGTGCTTATCCCAACATTTTCGGTTATCCAAAATATTTTTTTTCAAAATCATTGATACCTCGAATTCAAATCAAAATATCCGAATCCGACAACTATTCGAATTCGAGTCGAAACTATCCGGTCGGTCGATCGAAAATTTTTCTAATCGATTGCACCCCCTACATATACCAATCGGATTGGAGTAATTTAACTAAAGAATATCAAACATATTTAGGATAATACAATTTCCACACGGGAAAACAAATGGGATTTTTTTTTTAAAAAAAAAACCATGTTCAAGACATTGCAAGAAGTTGCATTTTTCGGATTTCATCTTCAAGAAATCGCAACAAGTTGCTATTTTGGATTTCATTTTCAAGGAAAACTGCCGTAACATTATTTTGTTTCATTTTCAGTTTTTCTTCTTATTTAAGAAACTGCAACAAAAAATGAGTTTTTTTTAATAGATCGGTGTGGTTTGGTTTGCGCAACTTGCAATTAATTTTGTTCTTCTTAGAGCATCTCCAAGAGGGGCCCTAAATATGGTGCTAACTTGAATTATAGGGCTTTTGGGGAAAAGATTAACTCCAGCAAGAGCCCTAAATTGTTAAAATTTAGCAATTTGTTTTAGGACCCCTAGAAGAGTAGCTATATTTAGCAACTCTATTGTTGAGCCCTATCTTTGTTGGGTTTTAGAGCCTAATTGCTGAAGTGAATATTTCGTTGGAGTCCTAAATCTAATTAGTTAGGGTCCTAAATTAAAGTTTAAGGTTTATTTTTAGAGCTCTCTTGGAGATGCTCTTACCAGTTTTTTTCCGGTACAAAAGTTTAACTGTATCTATACCAAAATTTTAAAATTTTGAATAATGTATTTTCCAGCGCTGTTTGCTGCAGCACAAGACAAATGCTGTGGACTTGCAAAAAGGCTGGTTGCGGGTCCCACCGCATTGCACAAACACAACTTGCTCCTCCTTTCCTCGCTGCTCCTCCCTCCCCGAGGCTCCGATCCAACCGGCGGCGAGGACGAGGTGGATGCGCCTCCTCCCCCTCCGCCTTCCGCTGCCACCACTCCGGCCCACGCTCTCCCCCTTCTCCTCGAGCTGGTCAACAACAAGCACCACCACCACCACCAATTAGGTACAGCCGGATGTCGTCGTCGTCTTCTTCTTCCTCCTCTTCTTCTTCTGCGGCGGTGGTCGCCGAGGGCTCGGCCGCCCGCCGATTCTGGATCGCCGCCTCCTCGCGGGAGGCCGCCTTCGCCTCCTATACGCCCTTCCTCCTCTCGCTCGCCGCCGGGGCCCTCCGCCTCGACTCCTTCCGCCACTACGTCGCGCAGGACGCCCATTTCCTCCACGCCTTCTCACGCGCGTAAGCAAGGACCCTAATTAATCCCTTCCTCTCTCTCTCTCTCTCCGCCTTCGATTCGATTCCGGATTCACCTGGATCTGATCCATGATCCATCCCATCCCATCCCATCAGCTACGAGATGGCCGAGGAGTGCGCCGATGACGACGATGACAAGGCCACCATCGCCGCCCTCAGGAAGGCCGTCCTCCGCGAGCTCAACCTCCACGCTACCGTCCTCCAGGTCCCACCTACCCCTCATCGTCCATTTCGCCCCCCAAATCCTCATAATTGCTTCTGCTTCCTCGGAACCAGAAGGGGCTTACTTCTAGGCCTCGGAAGCTTTCCCTGCACCATCTAGCCGATCTAACCTGCTAACTGCATAATGGATATAAATGGATTTCTAGCAAGCTACTAACATTGATAAAACCAACCTGTTCATGATAATATTAACTACCATACGATACCCAGATTCTAAGTACAATTGCTAGTTTGCTGGTACAGAGTCTCTCTCATATTTTTTACAATAACAAACTTGAGCATGCGTTTTAACAATCCAAGTCATGCATTCTTTAACTCAGGTTTGCGGCTGTGTTCTTGCCTTCAATTAGCTCATTCCACAGGAGTACATTTCAAAATCCTGCAGCTACAACCAAAACGCTTACCAAGCGCCATCTGATTTCAGTTTTAAGTTGTTGTGATAGATAAATCACAATTTTGCTACATGTTGTGCGATGCAATTTATATGTATAAATTGTGTATATAGTCCTTGGGACTGAATTCTCCCTGTCCCGCCTGATAGGCTAACCACTCCTTCCAACTGAGAGCCTTCTTTTTATTCCTTGGAGTTCTCACTACTCAGCCAGTTGCATTGACTATTTAATTTGCAGGAGTGGGGAGTTGATCCTACCAAAGAGATCCCTCCGAGCCCAGCGACAACCAAGTACACTGATTTCTTACTTGCAACTGCAGCTGGAAAAGTCGATGGTGGGAAAGGTTCTGATAAAATGGTCACACCATTCGAGAAGACAAAAATTGCTGCATACACAGTTGGGGCCATGACTCCGTGCATGAGGCTTTATGCATATCTGGCCAAAGAACTCACCGCATTCCTGAAACAAGATGAAAATCACCCGTACAAGAAATGGATTGAGACATATGCATCCAGTGATTTTGAGGTATGGGAGGTGTCATCTGTTTATATATTGATCCTAAATCTGAATGTAATACTGGCATGTGCTTTACTGCAACTGGCTCATGTGCTTCAATACAGGATAATGCACTGCAAATAGAAGTGTTGCTTGATAAACTAAGTGTCTCATTAACTGGTGATGAGCTTGAGATTATTGGGAAGCTCTACCAACAGGCTATGAGATTGGAAGTTGAGTTTTTTTCTGCTCAGCTCGTAGACCAACCTGTTGTTGCTCCACTTTCAAGATATTGTGATCCCAAAGACAAGCTCTTGCTCTTTTCTGATTTTGATTTGACATGCACTGTTGTTGATTCGTCTGCCATTCTGGCGGAGATTGCAATTTTGTCATACCAAAAGGCTAGTCAAAGTGGGGCTAATAATCCCCTCGACCGTATCAAATCAGCAGACTTGAGAAATTCGTGGAATATGCTCTCTAATCAATACACGGAAGGATATGAGCAATGCATAGAAAGACTACTTCCTCCCGAAGATGGTGCACATCATGGCTCCTCTGTTCCATTAATTTCTTCTGAAAGTTTGTATTTGACCAATAATACATAAGCCACGCTTGCAATGACCTGCTGATGATTTGGATGCTTTTTGTTTAATTCCAGCAAGGTCACTAGACTATGATCAACTGTACAAAGGTTTGGAGGTTCTATCAGAATTCGAGAAACTTGCAAATTCTAGGGTTATTGATTCTGGCGTCCTAAGGGGAATGCATCTAGATGACATCAGAAAAGCTGGGGAGCGGCTTATTCTGCAAGATGGCTGTCGAAGTTTCTTTCAGAAGATTGGAAAAACAAGGGAGAATCTCAATTTAGATATCCATATTCTTTCCCATTGCTGGTGTGCAGAACTTATAAGGTCTGCCTTTTCATCAGGTAAGGCTGAAAACCCTCAGCCAGTTTTTCTTTGTTTTTGCTGATGATGATGGTCACTACAACCAAGCTAATCTTGCAAGCCCGTCATACTTCTCTTATTAGCTTACAACCAACATCTCAATTTTGTTCTCAATATATGTTTTTTAAATTTCTTCTGCTGGCTTTGTTTAGAGGTTATCATTATGACCTTGTGACCAACTTTCTTTTGGATAGTAGGAATAGCTTAAAACTAACATCTCAATTTGTTCTCAATATACATTTTTTAAATTTCTTTTGCTGATTTTGTTTTGAGGTTGTCCTTATGACCTTGTGATCAACTTTCTTTTTGACAGCAGGAATAGCTCTCGATCTGTACTGTATGCATGATAATTTGATCAGTGTCATTAGTTGATTTTTTTTTGTTGGCCTTTAAATTCTCATGGTGATTTATAAGTGACCTCCTGAAGAAGGATCAATCAATATTTGACAAATTGGGGTTTATGTCATTTTCATAGAAATGATTACCTTAATATGGCAAGCTGATCTGAGCTTCTTTTGTAATACTAATAAAGTAACAATTCCTATTAAAAAAAACAGTACCAATTATGTATGTTCTACAATCTGATCTGGACTTATGGAGTGGTTAGTTTTATTAGGGCAGTGATCGGTGCTTTTAGGACATAGGTATGACAATGTTTTATTATCAAGAAGACATCTTCTATACTAAGGCCGAAGGCTCGAACCGGTGATGATTGCTTGTTCATGTTTTCTGATGCTTTCATGCAGTTGGTTGTCTAGACGGGTTGAACATACATTCCAACGAGTTTGCTTTTGAGGGATCTGTTTCAACTGGTCAAATCCACAGAAAAATGCAGTCTCCCCTGGACAAAGTTGAAAAGTTCAAGAGCATCAAAAGTAACATGGGCAGTACAACACCATTACTATCTGTTTATATCGGGGAGTCAGTTAGAGATTTTCTTTGCTTGTTGGAGGCAGATATTGGTATTGTTGTTGGATCAAGCACAACCTTGCGTAGAGTGGGCAAACAGTTCGGTGTTTCTTTTGTTCCATTGTTCCCTGGTTTGGTAGACAAGCAAAGGCAACTCTCAAAGCAAGGATCATCCATCTTCAAGGCGCGGTCTGGAGTTCTTTATACTGTTTCTAGCTGGTCAGAGATACAGTGTTTCATCCTTGGAAATGATTTCAGCTGATCGTTGCTGTTCTTTTTATCTCTTTTCCCTTCGCAAACAAGATTGGTACCGGTTGATGCACATGATACGGTAAAAACCCGCAGTGTGGCCATTTTATGGACGCCACATGTCGATTCTCTTCCTGTATGAATTTCTCGTGTTGTGCAATGGTCTTGTATGATCAATGTGTGGTTGATTACACTCGTGTCGTCCTTCCATCTGGGATCGTTTCTTTTAATTTCCGGAGTGGTTCCTGGCATTGCAACAGTGATATACCCAAGTGTAACTGTAAAGATGTTTTTAGCAAATAATTTTGAGATTGCTACGTGCTTGTCTGGCCATGATTTATGTCGTCGTGATGATTGGAGGATGCAGCAGTCCTCTGTAACTCCTAGAAGAGTAGTTTTTCATCTTTCTGATTCCTCCTGATTTTTGGTGCTGCATGTTGGGTAGATGTTGTTTTCAGATTTGGGCAGCAGGCGTCATCAAGATGTAAATCGTCTGGAGGATCAGCGACTGGGTACATGGTCTAGTTGTACTCAGAATAGTAGCCCATACTATTTGTATAGAAACACAACATTTGATACGATTATTATTGCTTGGAGTCCTAAGAATTGCATTATCAGTGACTAGCTAGGCCGAAGGTACATTCCATCCTCCATCTGTGTATTTAGGTCGTTCTTCTGGTGACTGGCTAGATATATACTCCACTTTGGTAGCTAGGTCGGAGGCACACAAACAAAAAACATGAGAGAGAGAGAGAGTGGGTGATTGAATATCTTTATGTCATGCGTCGAACCCGGCTATTTGGCAACAATAAATGTGAATTTCATATTGAAATCACATACCGTCATCACATTTTGAGATGTATATCCATGACGCTCTGTGAGGACAATCTGCTCATCCGCTGGCACAACAACAGATATATACGTTGCCATTTTTAACTTCAACGTAAAAACCTCTTGTTTGTTTTGGCTTTAACTTTCTGTCTATCCAGCACTCTGGTCCTCCCACGTGTATACCGTAGTTTCGCACACTCTCAGAGGTAAGCCGGTTGGTATATGATTCACGCACACTCTCAGAGCTGAGCCGAGCCGAAGGGGAGTTAGTCAGTCCAGTCGGTCACACTAAAACGGATCAATTGATGATTCACCCTCACATACATGTGCCATCGATCATTTGCCCTATGGCCCTGTTTGGGAGAGCTCTAGATTCCAACTCCACCTCAGAGCTGAAACTTTTAGACTGAAATAAAGTAACTTAAGTTTATAATTTTATTTTAAAATATAAACAAGATGACCCACAGCTCCAGCTCCACGAATTTGGTGAAGCTAGGAATACCCAGCTCCACCAACTCCACGAACTTAGTGGAGCCGGAGCTCTGCCCATGTCTCACTGATTCTGGAGTCACATGTTAGTAAAACTAGTTACATGCCCGTGCGTTGCTACGAAAAATAAAATTGATAACGAAAAAATAAAGATTGAAAAATAAAAAAAATTATTTCACAAGATTAAACATCTATCTTTAACGTTTCGTTTCTTGCAAAAGCTAGCTAATTAAAGCAACGCTACGTTTCTTGCGTAGGGCAATTAAGCAGGGCAATTAAGCGGCAATTAATGACGTGGGAAGAACGAACCACTGCCACCAAGTGCTGCTTTAGAATAGTAGTAGAGATACACGAAACAAACAAGAGAAGTGCTTCTATGCTCTTCTTTTTAAAAGTTGCACAACTATTAAAACATGAATGAAGAGTAGATGGTGATTACTTACCCTTTCGTTTACTTCAAGATTTATGCAGCTTGTACTAGAAGGAAAAACATAGAAGCACTGCTCAAAAAAATAATCAATCACGAGCAAACCTCAAATCTCCCCCACTAAAAGTAGACACAGTTCACAAGCTCGACAATAAATAAGCAGGAGTGGAATCCATCAGACCAAACCCTCGACGGTTCGCCTTCAATGGCGTCCGCCCCGCCGCCCCCGCCGTCTCCTCCTCTCGCTCTCCTCCTCTCGCAGCCGCAGTTCCCCATCACCCCCAAGCCCGATCCCGATGCACCCCCCACCCCCAACGCCGCAACGACGCCGCTCCTCGCCCTCACCCCGGAGCTCTGCGACATTCTCCGCCACCAGCTCGCGCCCTCCACCCACGACGACCCCTCCCTCGCCCACCAACTCCGCCCCTACCACCCCCACCACGACACCTGTCTCTGCCTCCCCGCCGCCACGCCCCCGCCGCTTCCCCCTCCGCCTCCCCCTGCACCTCCAAGTAAGTTCATTTCCAAGGAAGACGGATCCATAGTGGCCGCCTCATCCTCCTCCGGCAAGAAACGCGCGCGCGCCGGCGAGATGGTCCGCGTCACCAACCTTAGCCTGGCTGACCACCTCCATTTCCGCTCCCTCGTGCGCCGCGCACGCCTCACCTTCGAGGCGCTCCGCGGAATCTACCACCGCCAGGACGACTCCACCGGGGTCCGCAACCGCGTCGACCTGCGCGCCTCCAGCAAGATGCTTTCCGAGGGCCTCTGGCTCCACCGCGACCTCCGCATCGTCGGCTCCATCCCCGGCGTCCTCGTCGGAGACGCCTTCTACTACCGCGCCGAGCTCTGCGTCGTCGGCCTCCACACCGCGCCGCAGGCCGGCATAGGCTACATCCCCGCCAGCTTGGTCGACGAGGGCCACCCCATCGCCACGAGCATCGTCTCCTCCGGCGGATACCTCGACGACGAGGATAGCGGCGATGTCCTCGTCTACACCGGAAGCGGCGGACGCCCGCGCAACCGAGTCGAGCACCACGCCGACCAGACGCTCGAGCGCGGCAACCTCGCGCTCCACTACAGCTACCAGTACGGCGTCGAGGTGCGCGTCATCCGCGGCCACGCCTGCGAGGCCAGCCCCAACCGCAGGGTCTACGTCTACGACGGCCTCTACAGGGTCGTCAGCTCCACCTACGGCCCGGGCAAGTCTGGCCGCGACGTCTGCAAGTTCAAGCTTGTGCGCCTCCCCGGCCAGGACGAGCTCGGCAGCAAGAACTGGCACTCCGCCAAGGAGCTCAAGGACGCGCTCGACGCCAAAATCCGCCCGCCCAGGTACATCTCGCTCGACCTATCCAAGGGCAAGGAGGTGTTCCGTGTCCCCGTCTGCAACAAGGTGGACGACGACAGGTCTCCCCTGCTCTTCGAGTACATTGCCCGCCCTGAGCTTCCAGTGCCCCCGGTGCCCGGGCTGGTGAAGCGGCAGAGGGGCTGCCATTGTGGTACGGCCTGTGGGTCGAGGTGCAGCTGTGAGAGGAAGAACAGGGCAGGGCCGGTGTACAACGAGGACGGCACCCTTGTCAGGGGACGGCCGGTAGTGTACGAGTGTGGTGCCCTCTGTGACTGCGCCATGAGCTGCGTGAACCGGGCGACGCAGCGGGGGATGAAGCACCGGCTGGAGGTGTTCCGGTCGATGGAGACGGGGTGGGGTGTCAGGACGCTCGACTTGATCCACCCAGGCGCTTTCGTGTGCGAGTACAATGGCGATGTGGTTCCTGCGGATGCTCAATCGGGCAATGCTGCATTGATGGACGGGCGTAGTTTCATCGATCCAAAGAGGTTTCCCGAGAGATGGAAGGAGTGGGGAGATGCCTCCCGCGCGCACCCTGACGACGACAAGGGAACCACCCAGTTCCCCCGGTTCCCGGGGCCAGGTTACCTACTCGACGTCTCGCGGAGGAGGAACGTGGCTTGCTACATCTGCCACAGCTGCAACCCCAATGTGTTTCTCCAGCTTGTTATCCGTGGCAATGACGACGAATCGCGCCCTCACCTGATGGTGTTTGCCATGGAGACCATCCCACCGCTGCGGGAGCTGAGCATCGATTATGGCATGGATTAGGATTCATTAGAGGGATCAATGAGAAGCTGACTGGATGATGATGAAGCAGCATTCTGAAGCAGATGGCTCTGGTCTTTCTGGATAGTGTAGGTGAGCAAGTTTCCTTTTTTGGGTAGCTATATATTGTTTTCATTTTGCCGTGGGTTGCACCCTTCAAATTGTTAAGTTCTGAAACGGGGCAAGACCTAGCGGTTCACACCTCTCTCGGTAGTTTTTGGCTTGCCAGTAATCTTTTTTGTCGGTGCTGCTGCTGCTGCTGCTGCTGCTGTGGTTCTAGGGCTTGCTGGTAGAAAGCATGCTTAATCCTTAACTGGTGTTTGTAGTGATATGGTTGGAACAAACAGCTTTATGCTTAAGAACGGATCAATCTTTCTGAACCTTGGTTTTCTGGCTTTATTTACGATGTGCAAAACATTCAAACCATCGTCCCGGAAACAGGGAACCTGTTTGTTCAGTTGTTTCTAAAATCAGCATGAACAACTTCAGATGGTAAAACTCATCAAGACTATCTCTCTGGAATGAACCAACAAAAATTAAAAAATAGTTGGTCGAATGTCTTATGTGTGCCTATTTATGAGTTGGCAGCATGGAGCCTGCATTTTTTTCACCTTGAATTGTTCATAGATTTTGCATTGTCCTCCAGCCAATTATTTTTCACACACAGAGTTCATGTGATTATATTATTCAGCAGCACAATCTGACTCCTATGCTTGAGAGAGGTCAGAAATATTCCGCTTCACTAGGACACTGCCAAGCATATGCATTATCGAGTAACTGGATTTAATGAAAGTTGGACGAGAGGTGCTTCTATGCTTTTCCTCCTAATATAAGTTGCACAAATCTTGAAGCAACGAAGGGATAAGTAATCATCATCTACTCTTCATTCATGCTTTAATATTTGTTCAAATTTAAAAAGAAAGAGCATAGAAGCACCTCTCCTAGAGATTTTGCTGCGTATGATCTAAGACTTCATATTAGGGTTTCAGCGTTACCACTAGATGTGTAACACCCCGGAACCTCACGTGCTCGAAGTGCTACCAAAATCTATCTAATTTTCACTAAAATTTTTTCGCAAGACATCCCCTCAGCAGGCAAAAGAGATCACAATTATCAATTGACGAGTACCCGTACCATGGGTACCCCTATCAGCCCGAAAGCGCGAACGGGCTGACCAACCGCGGCGAAGGACCAGCACTGCCGAAAGGTACTTGGGCCGCAGAAAGCGGACCCCGACCTGTGCAGGACCGACCCTGGACGGTCGGCGGACTCCGATCCCAGGCGGTCGGCGGGTTCCAACCGCCCAATATTGGAGCGCGCGGTCAGCAAAGCTCCACCCGCGCACGAGCCAGCAGGGTCCATGCCGGTGTCAGGCAGCTGCCTTGTGCGCAGGATCCCCTGACATCCGTACCGGGGTAGGCGGCTCCTTCCCAAGACTGTCAGAAGAGCCACCGAAGAAGTCAAAGCCTCCGTCCCATCGCCTGGCACGCCGCAGAGGAATACGCCCACTCCCGAGGCCAAGGCGAAGTCAAGCGCCATTAAAGCCGCCGAGGCTGACAGGAGCACCACGCGATACGTCATCCAGACAGCACTACGCAAGACCACTCATCACAGAGCCACCAACCCTGCCTCGGGACGGGCAGGGGTCGGTCGGACAAGACAGAAACTCCGAGACACGCAGGCCTCTTTCCTCGTGGTTTTTCCAAACTCCCGTGTAACCTGCCCCCTCCGTCTATATAAGGAGGCGGGGGCAGAAGGAGGCGATGGAAAAAACGGTCCTCTAGGTAGCCACAACTCCCTAGCAAAAACACCGAGGGATCGGTCGGCCGACCCCCTGCCTCGCTTGTAAACCTCTTGTTCATCGCCCAAATATCAATACACCCACACCGAACGAACTGGAGTAGGGACGTTCAGCCCGAACCAGTATACATCATCTGACTCCTTGAGTCGACCATTCGGGGAGAAGGAGCGCGCGACCCCATCCGACCATAAATTCGTATTGCCGGTGCACGAAACACCGACAGTTGGCGCGCCAGGTAGGGGCTCTCGCGCGTCTTCACCGACATCCTCATCTTCGGGTTCCCATTCTCCTCCCTGATGGCCTCCTTCCACCACGATTCGCCGATATCGAGGGGCTGGATCCGCTTCGGCACCCTCGATTTCATCGTCACCACGGCGGGAGAGATTATCCTCATTCCCGCCGCCCTGGATCAAGGCGCCGTCAAGAAGCTCGATGCGATTCTTGATGTCCTCAAGAACCTCCGCTCGAGGCCCTCAGATGGGCCGCGCGGGCGGCCTGCTGCAAGATCGCTTCGGCGACGCCGCTTACGAAGCTACGGCGAAGCGGCGGTTCCACCCTCCGCGGGCTCTCAACTGTGGCCATGGCGAGCCGCTACGCCACGGCTTCCTCCACGACTGGCGGGCGGATTCCTCCACCCACGGCTCTAGCTCGACAAAGAGTATCCACGCGAGGCGTACTCCCGCGAGTGCAACATGACGGTGCGGCGAACTGCCCTTCCACTTCGCTACCCTCGGGACCCTCCTCTCGCGCGACGAAGCGGCGGGAGGAATCCGGCGGAAGACGACGACAAGACACCTAACGCTACGACCTTCGGCGACGGCGAGGAGCTAGAGGCCCGAAGGCCGAACTTCGACAAGCTCCAGCCGAGCCGAGCGCCGTCAGCCTAACCCACCACTCGCCTCCGGCGCGCGCGCAAGGCCAGTGTATCAGCCGAGCTGGTGAGGAGACGAACGACCTTCCGCTCTTCCTCACGCCAACCGTAACATTGCCGCTGGCGGCGATGTCGCCCGAGGGTCGCCCGAGCTAACGGAGCCGTGGTTAAGGCCACCTACCGTAACCTCCGGATCGGTAGAACGTGCCGCTGCTCAAAGACGCTTCGTTCCGGCCTCGACGGACGGGCGCCACTTCTGGCCGCTCGCCACTCTCTCACAGGCCGACGAGCCCACCAAGACGGCCCCGCTTCCACGAGCTCCCCAGGCATCATACACCGCGCGCCACCGCTGGGACAAGTATGATCTTCGCACCACCCTCGAGGCGCGAAGGAGAGCTACCGATGCAGCGCCAGCCTCGCAGTCGCCGATACGGGCGACGCAACCATTCCGATCCGGATTCGACGGTCCCGGCCGCTGCGTCGCTCACCCGCCTCATCCGCAACGCCGACTTCCCGCCAAATTCGGCTCGACCAACATAGCCAAGTACACGGGGCCACTAACCCCGATGTTTGGCTAGAAGACTACCGGCTACTGCCGTCGGGGAGCGATCGACGACCTCTTCGTCATTCAAGATCTCCCCATCTATCTCGCAGACTCGCCCGAGCGTGGCTCGAGTACTTGCTCGGCCGACACCATCGGCGGGGCCGACATGACGAATCTCTTCGTCGGGAACTTCCAGGGCACCTACAAACGCCCGCAACTCCTGGGACTGAAGAGCCGCAAGCGGCGGTAGAGGAAACCCTCCGGGATTACATCCGCCGCTTCTCCCAGCAGTGCAACGAGCTCCCCGACATCCGCGACGCCGACGTCGTCGGGGCGTTCATTTACGGCACCACATGCGAGGCCCTGGTCCACAAGTTGGGCTGCGCGAAGCCCCGGACTATCAAGGAGCTTCTCGACATCGCCACCAACCATGCTTCCGGCGAGGAAGCTGTGGGGGCCATCTTCGAAAGAAGAGTAGCCCGCAAGGCATCCGGGCCCGAGGCCGCCGCCCCCTCCGACCGTTCCGACAAGAAGAAGCGGAAGGGGAAGCAGGGCCGCGAAGGTCGAATGGTCGCCGCCACCGACCGCCCCGCCAAGCAGCAAGCGCGGCGGACGCCCGACCGGTTCGAAAGATTGATGGACAGCCCGTGCCCAAACCACGACTACCCCATCAAGCATAAGTATCGGGACTGCGAAGTCCTGAAAAGGTTTCTCTCCGGGAACCCCACGACCTCGCGGGGTAAGGGGAAGAAGCGCGACCCGGCGCCCGACGCCGGGGCGAAGGACGATGAGCCAGCCGACGAGTTCCCACAACTCGACGGTTGCCTCATGATCTTCGGAGGGGCAGAGTGCTACGCCGACAAGCGACGACTGAAACTCGCCCACCGAGAGGTCCACACGGCGACCCCCGCCGTGCCTTCCTACTTGAGGTGGTCGAAGTGCCCGATCGCCTTCGATCGGACCGACCACCCCGACCACATCCCGCACCCGGGACGCTACCCGCTCGTCGTCGACCCCATCGTGGGGACAAAGCGCCTGACCAAGGTGCTCATGGACGGCGGCAGCAGTCTCAACATAATGTATGTTGAGACCCTGGATGCCCTGGGGGTCCCTCGCTCCGCCCTCCGGCCGAGCAGGGCGCCTTTCCACGGCGTTGTCCCAGGCCAACAGGCCCACCCCCTCGAACAGGTCGGCCTGCCCGTCACCTTTGGGAGCCCGGATAACTTCCGCACCGAGAGCCTCACTTTCGAGGTTGTGGACTTTCCCGGCTCCTACCACGCCATCCTGGGGCGGCCTTGTTACGCCGAAGTTCATGGCGCCCCAACTACACCTATCTCAAGTCAAGATGCCAGGCCACAAGGCGTCATCACCGTGGTCAAGCATCCTTCCAGCTCACCTACAATCAGCGAAGCGGCATTGTGAGCTGGCCTCGTGATCGCCGCTCGCCGAGCTCGCCCAGCTCCAGGAGAAGGCCCGAATCCGCTCCCGACCGGCAAATCGGGACTAGCTCCTTCAAATCCGCGGAGGACACGAAGGAGGTCACGGTCGATCCCGAAGACCCCGCCAAGACTGCGTGCGGATCGGGCCGCCTCACCGCCAAATAGGAAAGCGGCTCGTCGACTTCCTCCGAGCAAACCGAGACGTCTTCGCTTGGAGACCCTCCGATATGCCGAGTTCCAAAGGAGGTCGCCGAGCATTCCCTGAACATTCGGCCAGGGATCCGACCCGCCGCCCAACGCTCGCGCCCGTTTCGACGAAGAAAAGCGCCGGCCATTGGGGAAGAGATCGCCAAACTTTTGGCCGGCTTTGTAAGGGAGGTGCGTCACCCGAGTGGCTCGCCAATCCCGCCCTTGTAAAGAAAAAGTCGGGGCAATGGAGAATGTGTGTTGACTACACGAGCCTCAACAAGGCCTGTCCGAAAGATCCATTCCCATTACCTCGCATCGACCGTGTCGTGGACTCCACCGCCGGTGCGAGTCCCTTTCCTTTTGGACGCCTATTCAGCTACCACCAAATTGCAATGAAGGAGTCCGATCGATTCGCGACCTCCTTCATCACCCCGTCTGGCTCGTCTTTATTCGCCACGATGCCTTTTGGTCTGAAAAACGCAGGCACTACATACCAACGGTGTATGCAAGCGTGTTTTTCAGATCAAATTGGCCGTAACATCGAAGCCTACGTCGATGACATCGTTGTCAAGACCAGGAAGGTCGATGACCTCATCGCCGACCTGGAGGAGACTTTTGCGAACCTCCGACGGTTTCGCATAAAGCTCAACCCTGAGAAATGCGTCTTCGGGGTCCCCAAGGGCAAGCTGCTGGGCTTTATCGTCTCTCGAAAGGCAGATCGAAGCCAACCGCGATAAGATCTCCGCCATCACAAGGATGGGGCCAATCAACGATCTGAAGGGAGTTCAGAGGCTGATGGGGTGCCTCGCGGCACTAAGTCGCTTCGTATCCCGCCTCGTTGAACGCGGGATGCCACTCTACAAACTGATGAAGAAGTCCGACCACTTTTCCTGGACCCACGAAGCTCAGGAAGCCTTTAGTCAACTAAAAGCTTTTCTGACCTCACCTCCGGTCCTGGTCGCCCCGGAGCCACAGGAACACTTACTCCTCTACATCGCCGCCACGACTCAGGTCGTCAGCGCGGCACTTGTTGTGGAGCGAGTAGAGGAAGGCCGCGTTTTCAAGGTACAGAGACCGGTCTACTTCGTCAGCGAGGTGCTCTCCGAAACAAAGGTCCGATATCCCCAGATACAGAAGTTGCTGTACGCAGTGCTCATTACCAAGAGGAAGCTTGCCCATTACTTCGATCGACACCCCATCTCCGTGGTAACCTCCTCACCGCTCGGAGAAGTCGTCCACAACCGCGACGCTACCGGAAGAATCGCCAAGTGGGCTCTCGAGCTCAACGGCCTCGACATATCATACGCCCCCAGGACGGCGATCAAGTCCAGTCTTGGCGGACTTCGTCGCCGAGTGGACCGAGGCGCAAGTCCTCTGCGGTGATCGAGGACCAGCGATCGACAATGTACTTCGACGGGTCTTACACCAAGAACGGGCCAGCGGGGTCGCCATCATCTCCCCACTCGGCAACAAGCTCCGTATGCCATCCGCCTACTCTTCGACGCCACCAACAATGTCGCCGAGCACGGCCCTCGTCAATGGCCTTCGGATCGCCGCCCGACCTGGCGCACAACGGCTCTACGTTCACGGCGACTCAAGCCGGTCGTCGACCAGGTGATGAAAGCCACCGAGCCCCGTGGCTTCGGATGGCCGCCATCGCCTGGAGGTCCGCAAGCTCGAGGAGAAGTTCAAGGGTTTCGAGCTCCATCACGACTCTACCGACGCTTATAACGGTGAAGCCGACTCCTCGCCAACCTCGCCTCCGGAAAGGGCCGGTTCCCCTGGAATCTTCGTTTCCGACCTCGCTGACCCATCAATCCGGTTGGACCAGAGTGCCGAGGGCACCACCGACTTCGAAGATGGGCGCCCCGCCGACCTTCGCCAGATGCTCACCCGCTGGGTCGGATTCGCGCGTCTGGCGTCGAAACCGACCGAGGCAACCGCTTGTCGATCGATTGACAAGCGGGCTGCTCGCCGATACCACCGAGGCTCGGCGCCTCGCCCGGCCGGGCTAAGTCTTTCGTCCCGATCGGCGCCCTCTACAAAGGAGCCCGTCCGAATCCTTCGGCGCGTTCGACCAGGCCAAGGGAAGCACCTTCTGCTAGACATCCACGACCAGGTGTGCGGGCACCATGCCGCGCCGCGGTCCCTGGTAGGAAAAGCCTTCCGACAAGGTTTCTACTGGCCGACCGCCGTAGCAGATGCAACCCAAATCGTCCGCACCTGCGAAGGATGCCAATTCTTCGCCAGGCAGACGCACCTTCCTGCGCAAGCCCTGCAGACAATCCCCATCACGTGGCCCTTCGCGGTTTGGGGGCTCGATCTGGTCGGGCCCTTCAAAAAGGCGCCCGGGGGCTTCACTCACTAACTCGTCATTGGACAAGTTCACAAAGTGGATCGAAGCCAAGCGGCCGGGCAAAGATCACATCGGCGCGGCAGTGAGCTTCTTCCGCGATATTGTCTACCGCCGGGTGCCCAACTCCATCATCACCGACACCTGACGCAGCTTCACGGGAAGGAGTTCCTCGAGTTCTGCGACGACTTCAATATCCGAAGTCAATCTGGCGGCGGTGGCGCACTTCTCGCCAACGGCCAGGCCGAAGCGAGCCAACGGCATGATCCTCCAGGACTCAAGCCGCGAATCTTGATCGGCGAAGAAATTCGCGGGGACGGTGGGCCGAGCTACCGCTCGTTCTTTGGAGTCTGCGAACCACGCCGACCCGGTCGGCCGGGTTCACACCTTTCTTCTTGGTATTCGAGCGAGGTCGCCTCCCGATCGACCTTGAGTACGGTGCGCCAAGAGTGCGTAACCACGACAGCAAGACGGGACCGAGGAACAAGGATGACCTCGACCGACTTCGACGAGGCTCGAGATGTCGCAGCTTCTACGGCCGGCTAAATATCGCAGCGCCGCGCCGCTACCACAACCGGCGGGTTCGCGGCCGCTCATTCAAGTCGGCGATTTAGTCTTTGCGTCAAGTCCAATCCGCGAAGAACAGGCACAAGCTCTCCCGCCTCGAGGAGCCCTTTCACCGTCAGCGGAAGTCCTCCGACCGGCACCTTCCGTCTCAAAGACACCGAAGGAAATCTCCTTACAAACGCATGGAACATAGAGAAGTTGAGAAGGTTCTACCCGTAATCAGCCTACCCCTTCTTTGTACCATGCAAAAAAAATCCGCAAACGAAGGAAGCCGCGGTATGACGACCGACCGAAAGTGCTCTCTCTCTCTCCCGTCCCTGATCTATCAAGTATCGCGACCTCCGCCCAGCGAGAGGTCCCGGTAGTACTCTGCGCCTCAAAAAACGAAAACAAGGACAACCGACCTACAGTAGGTCGGGCCGTCCCATTCCGGTAACAAACACACATAAAATCCCGCCTCCAACCTACGCCGGATCCGTTGCGGTCCCAAACGATTACGGACGTGGGCAATCACAAATGCAAAATCCTCGAGGAAGGAAAAAGAAACAGGGAGCAAAGAAGCACTTTATTTATTTATGGAGGAACATCGCCCCAACCAAGAACGAACTGCCCGCCACGATCTTGGTGTGCGCCACAAATGGACGACACGCGACGTCCCTCAACCACCGCTTTGCACGGTAGCGCCCTCACTTCCGCGATCGGGGAACACCCACGACGAGGACGCCAACTTCACAGACGTCCTCACGAACGACCTCGGCCTCGACCTCCGCCACCTCCTGCGGCCAGGCACGATGGCGCCCGCTTCGCGGGCCGAGTGTAGCGAATCGCCATGGCACGTGAAGAAAGTTCGTTTGGTGGCGCCTTGGCAAAGTAACAAGCGCACCGGCGCCTCTCCTTTTATAGCCCACAATGCGGGAGGCGCGGAAGACGAAGCGCCTCAAGATCACGCAACGGAGCGGAAGCCGGCGTCCAACGCCAGTTCCGAAAGCGGCACGGTCCCCAAGGCGAGTTAATCCACCCTTATCTCCAGAAAAACATAAATCCTTTTTCAAAAACATTGCGCAGGCTCAGCGGTGCGTGGCGATCGCACCCTCGATCCCCACGCACCACTCGGGGCCGCCTTACGACCTCGAGGGTTAGCGACCTAGATCGATGACCGGTAACCACTCCGACCGGCTACCCCTCATAGTAACCTCTTCAAACCAAAATGCTACACCACGCCCCGCGCCACGGCCGAGCTAGCGCTTTGCGCAAAAGGGAGGCTACTTGAGCGAAGGGCCAAGCGGCGGTCGGATGGAGCCTTCGATTTAGGTCGGCGGGTCGACCGATCAAACAATCTCCTCGTGGCAACCTCCTCGAACCGAATGCTACAACTTAAGCCCCAGCTACGGCTCCCGAGTAGCATTTTGCGCAAAAGGAAGTTGCCCGAGCGTAAGATAGCTTGATCGATCGAGGCATCGACCGGTCGTCGTTAAAAAGCGTCTGTGTCGCTAACCTAAGCCGTACTCGACCGACCGAGCTATCCACCTCGTGGCTATTTCCCCGACCCAAAGTACTACGGCCCTCGCCTCGCTGCCACGGCTTCAAAGTGGCACTCAGAGGGGGAAACAAGCCCTCCGAGCAAGAGACGCTAGGGACGGTCGAAGCACCCCCACTCAGGTCAGCGTTCCAACCGACCGAACGGAAGCTTCGCAAAGGAGGCGGTCCGACCTAGGCACCTCTCCTCCGCGAAGCGAGCGCTCTAGGTAGCTTGTCCTATCCCGTGATTTCTTCAGACGGAGTTGGAGCAACACCTACGCTCTCGGGGCACCCCCGTGAGCCCTGTAGCTATGGTCGTAAGATTGTCCAAATCACAGAGGAAGCACGAGGTAGACGGGCAAAAGAACTTAAAACAACCCGACACGTCGAACTCGATTAGGGCAATCATGTTCATTACATGCACTACAAAAAAAGCAAAAAATAGGGAAACTACTCATCTCCCTCCTTCCGATGGAGGATTTCTCGCGGCGAGATTCGGCGGGCAATCTCTTGGGCGCACGGATCGACCCGGGCCATGAATGCGTCGACTTCTTCGTCGCTTCGGTCAGCAGCAACGCCGCTCCCAACCGCCTCAAGGTCGACACCGTCATAATAAGAGACGGTGTTGACCAGGGCCGAGGAAGCGCCAAGCACCGCCGCTTCCCGCATCGACGCCTAGACGTGCTCAGGGACCCTTCCAAGTATGACGGGGATGGCGCTGGGTTCCGGAGTAAGCCCGAACAGCCGGTCGCAGACGGCCTGGATGCCCACATGGAGGATCGCCGTCGGCCGTCGTCATCGCCGCGTCCCTCTCCGCCACCCGTTTGTCCATAAGGGCCGAGTCATGTGACTCGACCGCCGCATCCCGTTCCTCCACCGCCACCCTTCGCGACTCCAGCGCGTCGCTAAGGCTTTTTCGCAGCTCTGCAGGGACAAAAACAGTGTCAGAAGACGCTCGTTGCAGTGGCTCTCAAGGGGTTGAACTAGTCACCGGCCACGGAGGCCTCTTTGGCGCGAAGTTCCTCCTCGACCTTGGCGCGCGCTTCTCGATCGGACGCGGCGTGGTCGGCAAGCTCCCTCGCCGTCGCGAGCTCCCCCCGAGCAAGATCCCGCTCGCCGCGAAGCCGGTCGGCCTCCCTGCGGGCCGACTCGCATTCCTCTCGGAAGAGGGCGGCCTCCGCCCGAGCGGATTCTTCTGCGCGGACCGCAGAAGTCTTGGCCACTTCAGCATCCGCCAGGGACGACCTGGCCCTCTCTCCCTCGACGGTCAACGACTCCACAAGTCGCTGAGCCTCCCGCAAGGCTTCAGAGACTTCCCCCAGCCGCTGACCAGCCGTGGCGGCCCTCCCTTGCTCGGCAACAAGCGCCCTCCGGGCGTCGAGCAGCTCTTCCCCTATAGCACTCCCCCGGCTGTGCAAATGTCGGAGGAACATCGACTTGTCCACCGCCCGGGATGTCAAGCGCTGCAAATACCGCCTGACGATCTCGCTTTCCCGGTCGAAAGATGTACGAAAGACAAATCCCCGTCAGACTTACCGATCTGGCCGAGCGGGACTCCTGAGCAATGGACTTTCTCGCCCTGGACGCGGCGTCAACGGCGCGAGTGAGGTCGGCATGGATCCTCCCCATCTCCGCCTCCAAAGCGTTCCAATCCGCGCGTTCTGCCTCGTCGTCCAGAACGAACGCGGGCCCTCCGGCCGGGTCAGGGCCGGGCCAAGTCAGCACGGTGGTCGGCAACCGCTCTGTCTCGACTTCCCCGCCGGAAGCGTCTGCGATGGCGTTCGCGCCCTCGGCAATACTCGGACCGCCGGCGGCGGCGGCCCGGCGGCGGCGGCGAACTTCGTCCGCCCGGTGTCGCGAACGCCGCGAATCCGATACTTCCGGCGGTAGAGTCGCGCCCGACCCCCCGATCGGCGGTGCGGGAAAGCGAGGATAGCCGGCGTCTCCGTCGATCTGCGAGCGGTGGCGGTCCAGCCCCAGTGGCGGCGAGACCTCACCGGTCTCACCGACGACGGCAGCGAGCGAAGCGCGCCCGGAGCTTCTTCTACTGCTTTATCGCGGCCGCAGCGGCCGGCGCTCCACTCCGTGGCGTCCTCGCCAGCAGACCACTGCCGCGAGGCGCATCGAAGAATCCCGCTCCCGACGCGGCCAGCGCACCCGTGACGGAGGCGGAAGAAGCGCGATTCCTCGCGCCGAAGTGGGACTCGGCGCCCTCCCGGTAGTGAGCCCCTGCGCCACGCGGTCGGTCGATTGCGAAGAAGAAACACCAGAGAGAACCAAACTGGGGCACATAAGTCACTTACCGAGAGGAGCGAACAACCGCGCTGACGTGCCCTTTTTTGCCGGCCCCTGCGAGGAGGCGTGAGGGGTCTGCGCATCTTCAAGACATACCACTGCGCTCGCGTTTCTTCCGAGGAACCACGGTCGCCGCCCCACGGCTGGAACCCGTCGCAGCTCGCCAGAGTCGCCTCCGCAACCGCTTCCTCGCTCGACGCAGCGACTCTTCGCCGCCATCACTCAAAGTCTCGTCGAGAGACCTCGCCATGCGTCTGGCCCAAGCGCTCTTTCCTCTTCCGCGTCTTCGTGGCCTCTTTCTCCGCCAGAGGGCGGCGTCATGGCCGCTTCCTTGCGAGGCGCGGCCGCTCTCGCCTCCTTTTCCTGGCCGTGGGCGGGAGATCGAGCCGCCGAGCCCCTGCAAGAACGCGCCGGGTAAGGGACGAAGGAAGCGAGCAAAGCAAAGCGAGCAGAGCCACCAGGCGTACCAAGTTCTGCGGATTCTGCTGAGAACGGCGCAGCGCCTCGCCTACCGCTCGGTATCTCCCGCAATGGAAATCGCGCCACACGCGCGAGGACCTCCGACGGGGAAGCTCCGCTCCGACGACCTTGCGAGGTCGGTTGGTCTGATGTACTCGAACATGGGGCGCAGTCGATCCTTGAGGGGTTGGATGCGCCTCTCCATGAACGTACTGAGGACCACCTTGCCTGTCAGGCCCCGCCGCTTCAGGTCCGCGAGCTTTTCAAGGATCTCATCCACCTTCGCCAGGTCCCTCGCGCCGGGACCCCAGGTCCAAAGAGGATGCGGCGTCGATGAGATTCTCACCAAGGCCGGCACTGCCGCCAATGTTCGGACGTAGAACCACTCATTTGTGCCACCCCGGTTGGGCGTCGGCGGCTTCACATCGGTGTAGGGCGACTTGCGGCGAAGCGCAGGTTGATCGCCAGTGGCGCCGAGGAGGTCGGCGGCATCATCCGACGGCGGCCTCGCGAAGAAGAAGTGGCGCCAGAGCCCCGGTGGGTTCGATCCCGAAAAAGCCTCGACAGCGTCATGAAGACCGCGATGTGGAGGACTCCATTCGGTTCAGATGATGAACCTCCCCCGTAGTAGTGCAGAGCCCCTGACGACCGGGTGGAGTGGGAGGCCGAAACCCCGCTCGTAGAAGGCCGCCCGCGAGACTCTCTCGCCGTCTGCCCGGGCGGGGACCGTGGTCCCGGCCAAGGCCCGCCAATGGATCGAGGTCAGCGGAGGAGGAGCTCCTTCCTCTCCAAGCCGAGGTAGCGACCGCCGCCAAGTGCGAGGTCAACGACATCCCCAAGCGTGCGTGGGAGAGCGAGGGATCAGCGACGAAGCGGAAGCTTTTCTTCTTCCCTTGCGTTTTCTCCTTTTGCAGAAGGACAAGGCTTTGCTCCTCCACGCCGCCTCTCCTTCCTTTATAGGCGCTGGCGAAACAGACGCCTCCGCGCCAACCGACGCCTCACGCGAACCGACGCACCGCCAACCGTCGGCCGCCACCTCGCTCACTACTCCGTGCGTAACGCGGCCGTTTAAATCCCATCGAGCATTAATCGCCCCGACAGATGGCGCCTCGCCGCGCCAGCAAAGACATCGCGCGAGACCTCGCCCGGCGCGGCAGACAGGCGCCCACGCCAAGAAAGGTATGAAAACGGCCCATCGGGCCGCCGACCTCGGAGAGCAGCGGCTGCGGGCTCGCGCCGAGGCCCGCACCGCGGCCGAGGGTTACGAAGGCCGAATCCAGCCACCGGAATGAAAGCCGCCCCAACACGTAAAAAGAGAGCGAGGGGCGGTCGCGATGAGCCCCAGAGGGCCTCTAGATGGGTCGGCGGACGACCCAATCATCGTGGCTCGCCCGAGACCATACCTCACACTCTCCCGCGAGCTCATCGATGAGTGGCGGCGGTAGCGCTCGGTCGGCGGACGACCCGGCAGCCCGACACGGGATGAGTAAGGAAAGGTTTTATGGAACGCCCCACGCCGGCCTGACGCCGCCACGGAGCTACGTCCGCTTGGAAACGATCCCCCTCGAGGGAGATCGCCAAGGTTCCACTCGGATTGCCCGATAGTAGCTCGCACGAGCACGACGTTCAAACCAACGAAGGTAAACGTGCGTTCGCTCACCCGACTCTAAGGGCCCACGAACGACGTAGCCTGCCAGAGTTCGACCGGGCTAAACCCCCGACCGGCTCTCAGGCGCTCGGGGGCTCGGAGCTACCACCGGGTCTTCCTTGCCGGGCTCTTTAAGTCGGCGCGGGCTCCCAAGCGATCGCGCCGACCTAGCACCGCCGACTTCCGGTACGGTACCACCGCCAGCTAAACCCCCAAGCTCTCCGACCAGCTCAGAGCTACACTGCCGGGTGCGCCATGCACCGGGCTCTTTAAGTGGCGCAGCTCCCAGCGATCGCGACCTACCACCGCCGACCTCGGGCAGCCAGTTTACCTCACGCCGGGATAAACCCCGACCGGCTCTCCGACCCGCTCGAGGGCTCGGGGCTCGGGCTCTTGGCGAGTACCGTACCATGGGTACCCCATCACCGAAAGCGAACGGGTGACCAAACCGCGAAGGACCAAGATCGCCGAAAGGTACTTGGGTCAGCAGAGAGCGGACCAGACTGCGGCAGACCGACCCTGGGCGGTCGGCGGACTCGATCCCAGCGGTCGGCGGGTTCCAACCGCCCAATATTGGAGCGCTTGCCAAGAAAGCTCCACCAGCGCCTGAGCAGCCAGGCCACGCCGGTGTCGCAGCGGTACCTTGTCGCGCAGGATCTCGACATCTGTCTGGGTAGGCGGCTCCTTCCCAAGATCGCCGAAGAGCCACCAAGAAGTCAAGCCCCGCCCCATCGCTCGCACGCCGCAGAGGAATACGCCCACTCCCGAGGCCAAGGCGAAGTCAAGCGCCATTAAAGCCGCCGAGGCTGACAGGAGCACCACACGATACGTCATCCGCATAAAGACTACGCAAGACCACTCATCACAGAGCCACCAACCACGCCTCGGGGCGGGCGGTCGGACAAGACAGAAACCAGACTCCGAGACACGCAGGCCCCTTTCCTCGTGGTTTTCCCAAACTCCCGTGTAACCTGCCCCCTCCGTCTATATAAGGAGAGGCAGGGCCCGAGAGGGAGGGGCGATGGAAAAAACGGTCCTCTAGGTAGCCATAACTCCCTAGCAAAAACACCGAGGGATCGGTCGGCCGACCCCCTGCCTCGCTTGTAAACCTCTTGTTCATCGCCCAAAGATCAATACACCCACACCGAACGAACTGGAGTAGGGACGTTCAGCCCGAACCAGTATACATCATCTGACTCCTTGAGTCGACCATTCGGGGAGAGGGAGCGCGCGACCCCATCCGACCATAAATTCGTATTGCCGGTGCACGAAACACCGACATCAATATAGCAATAATAATTTCAACATACCATGGAATCAATCAACCATCATGACATATAGGCAATTAAGAACTACCAGAAATTCATTCATTAACAACTCAACTTAAATACCACATGATTACACAAATAGATTAACTAGTTACAAATTTACTAATTGATTCCAAAAGTCCGAAACATGTCGTGAGACACAGTGGAGGTGCAGCTACGCCCTAAACCCGGCAAGTCGCTCTTCCGAGCACCTAAAAATATTAACAAACAAGCGTGAGTTCGAAAACTCAGCAAAGTGCGTCAAGTCAATATGAATAACAAGTTAGCAATTCCAACCCATCATTAAGAATGTAGCTCTTACAAGATTCAACCAATACATAAACAATTGTACCGCTACCACTTACCTCATTGCCCTTTTCATACACATACCTCATTGAATCTTTTTGGGTGAGTCCACGACTCGATCCCAACTCTTCACAACTCCATTTAACACACAAAACTTAATCGTTAGCGATGCAATGCACATGTATGCTCTTTTTAGATGCACGTCACAGATCGCCGAAAGTGCACATCCGTCGGTGTGCACCCTCACGTCCCTTCCATCCCATGGAAGGTGCCTATTCTTACTGTCTCGCTCCCATTCACCTCGATGAGTGGGACTACGAGGTAGGACTTTCGTGTTCACTACGTGTGAACACAGAGGCCCGCATCAGAATGTGTCACCTCTTCTTTTATGAATGCACAAATGCAATTAACACAATTAAATTGCATAAACAAACATTTCTATCCTTCCACATGGACATAAATGAATACACACATGGCAATCCATTCTCATATTCATCAATATAATCATCAAATCAACCAAAACACTAACAAATACTTAACCTTCATATGCCTCTAATCGATTCACACACACAAGGGACAAATGAATAAATTTATGAACTTAACATTTGCATTAACATAAATATCAACATGAAGCATGATTCATTCCTTTTTAGCACTTAATCGAAATGACACACTTGTCTTCTACCGAGAGGAATGGAGTGGCGGGAAGAAGAGGTCACTCCCGAAGCTACTCCATCTGGAAACATAATTATATACTCAATTCCACAAGTTCTAGAGTCAACAAACAACAACAAACCACAAAAATACTCCCCAAGTCAAACTTGCCCCAAATCTGAAATTTCATCCAAAACTGGTTTGGGTAGCCCACTTTGCCAAAGCAAAACTATTGCTAAACAACTCCAAATTGAGCAAACAAAGACATTTTAAGCATCTACTCAGAAAGTTCTAGCTATCTCTAGGCAAAATTAAATTCAAATTCTACCTCTATCTTGCTCAAAATCACAACTCAAAATTGAATCTACTAATAGTTGCAATTTGGACAGCAAAGAGGTAAAACTTGCAACTTTCTAATGGTTCAACCAAAATTCAAGTTCTTGGACTCTAAATGAGCACAAAAGGATAAACTACAGTTACCCCATAACCATTTATTCAACCATTGATTTTAAAGTCCTCAAACTAAAGTCTGAACTTTAGTTTAAAGTCTGAACATTTCAGAAGTTCATGTTTTAATATAGCAATTTCAACAAAGCATAACTTTTGCTTCAATTGACCAAATTGAGTAAACTTAGACTCTAATTAACCACAAAAGGGTCACCTTTCATTATTACAAACCCATTTATGTTGGTTCTTCATCAAACAATCCCAGATTTCAAAAGAATACGTGTCATTTGCATTGAGTTCAATTCCGGACAGCTTTCATTCAAATTATCATATCTTTTAATTGGCTAAACCAAAATTGGAGTTCTTGTGCTCTAATCTACCGCGAGACAACCATCTATCCATACATCAAACCCATACAAGCTAGTTCTTCTCCAATCACTACCAGATTTCAAAAGAGTGGCTTACCCGAAATAACTTCTTCTATTAATTTCAAACAGAAAAACAGTTTCGGGTATCCCACTTCAACAATCCATAACTTTTGATTCCCAACTACAAATCAATAAAACAAGTACATTTTCTGAAACTAGAGCAAATTTCCTACAACTCTCTAGGCAAACAGAAAAGCTCAATCGGTCTGCAGCTAGGTCTAAAACGCAGTTGAACATTTCAGCTCACAAAACAATCTACTCGGGACAGCAAACTCTAAAAATGGCATAACTTTTAATTGGCTTAATGGATTTTCGACTTCTTGTACTCCATTTAAAGGTAATTAGATTACCTACAAGTTTGTCTACTACCGAAAATGCATTTGACCAGTCTAAGCATCTCAAAACTGAGCTACAAGAACAGGCCAAAATCTGCTCGAAAATAGAAAACAACTTTCCCTCCATTGGAACTAGTTTCCCTCCAAATATTTCACATCTAGCAACCCTAAAACTCAACCAACCAGCCATGGGTCTCTAGATCTGAGCTCCAAGGCAAGAAATGGAGCACTTACCTAGAGGAGGAAGGGAGGAAGGAGAGGGGGGCTGCTGCCACCGGAGTTGGAGGAGGAGGATCGAGCTCCATGGGGCAGCCATGGCCGGAGGGGAGGCTTGGGCTGCTCTCCTTGGCTTGGGGAAGGAAGGAGGAGGCCATGGGAGGGAGAGGGAGCTGCTGCCTTTGGTGCTTTGCTCTCCCTCCACACGAAAAGAAAGGGGAGGAAAATGCTGCCAAGTGAGGGAGAAAGAGAGATATGAGGGAGTGAGGGATTAGGTGAGGGAGAGGTTAGGTAAATAGGTGAGTGAGTGCACTAGCTCTCACCCTCCCCCACCAGATGAATTGACAACCTGCCAAACAACAGACTGGCCCTCCACAAACCCAGATAAGAGATGTTAACTCTGAGAATAAAAATTAAGCGATGTTACAAGATGTATAGGTGCACTTTCTCATCAGTGAAAGAAGAGCGTGTTGGATTGCGTTGGCACATTGAGGTAGTAGTAGTAAACTCGTTCTGCCTTGGCACATTGAGGTAGTAGTAGACTCGTCTTGCGAGCATCCACACAAATGGAAAGAAGGCTTCACGCGTTGATTTGTTATAATTCCACAGCATGGCCCTCTTGGCTCTCACGAAATTAATACCTCAACTTTGGTTATCCCCACGTAGCCTAGATTTGTGTTTATTTATAACTGATGAGTAAGAATAAGATTCGAGATAGGATCTGAGATAACCTTTATCAATTCAAAACTTCATCCGAACTAACTCTATATTTAATTTGTATTACATTAATCCGAATCATATAGGCCTGCTGTTTCAGATTCAAATAATTCGAAACAAACTATGACTTATTCCATATTTAATAATTTTAATATATTTATTATCTATATAATAATATACCAAATTTATTAACAAACCAGTATGCTCTCATTCTTGCGTATGACCCCGTAGGCCTATTGTGATGTTGACAGTGTATCGAATCACCGTTCAATGCACAAGTCATAAGCAGCTCTTAGCAAAACACGCAAACCACATAGATATCTTTTATCCAACATAGATATCATAGATATCATTTATCCGACATAGGTATCAACGAATATATGTTCGATCCTTTGTCAATTTAAGATATTAAGATTAAATCCAAGGTAAGATATGTGTCATCATTGTGCTGTTTAATACATTGTTCCTTGAATCTCTAAAACTAGACTTAATAAATCAATTGGTTAATGCCTCAACTTGCTAGGGCATTGTCATGCACATTCTTTAATTTATCTTCTTCGAGTGACCTTAATATATCTTTGTTTGCGTATAATGAGGAGTAAAAAATATCTTTGTCTTTGTATAACAAGGAGGACAAAATTTCATATTAACAATACACATTCCTCCACATGCCTCGACACATTTCTGAGTGAAACTAATGTAATTATCCTGTTAAGGCCAACGATTAGTAACATCAACGGATGTGATCCTCATATTGAGATCCATGTATGTCTCATGTCAGAGGATCAAGCATAAACAATGTACGAAACTGAGAGGAGCCGCCCAGACCGTCCTCGGGTTTTTTGAAGGTTTAGTCATCCTAATCGTATTTGGAGGCTAACTACGGATCGCCGGAAGCGCTCGCAGTGTTAGCACCCAAGCCCAATTGAGGCAACGTTGTGACCCTTCAAATAACTCGACAACAATCCCGGTATTCCCCCGGTATGCGACCCGAAACACGCCCAGGATCCCCGTATACCGGTTTACAACCTTGTATCACATCAATTTGCATAGGGGGCAATGAACTCGAAGACTCTACAACCAGACACGCAACGCGGAAGCAAAACTAACCAAACAACCAAACAAAACCCGGCACGAAGACAAAACCCCACGACCACGACCCACAACAACAGCAGCAAGGCACGAAGGCCGGCAAGGACGAGAGTAGAACATAATTATAAGGTGGGCAATGACATACAACAGAAGTCAACTACAAAAGAAAACAAGTGCTCCATGCAAAAGACATTGTTTAAACTAACTATACAACAAAAGGGTATACAACTATCAGACTAGATCCAAAAGTAAAACATCTCCGGAAGTGTTCTGCCTCTGAACACTCCTGGGCGTGCACGACGGCAGTAGCCTCTACTCGGCGCCCCGCTCGGTCACCGAGAGGCAGTACGGACAGAACTCACATCCGCCCTGATCCTCACCTGAAAACCACAACAGCAGAAGCATGAGTACGGAAGGTACTCGCAAGACTTACCCGTGGTCCATATATGACTGACTCGAAAAGAGTATGCATTTGGAAGTAGCAGGGAAATCAGCTGAAGTTAAAAGTGCGGAAAGCTTAACTTTGTTGATTATTTGGTATCATTATGCAATTCACAATTTTAAGCAGTTGTAATGGCACCTACTTCTAGAGTGGAGTTCAATATTCAACATTAACAGAGCAAGTGATCTCATAATATTTTCGAGCTCAAGCCCAAAGGCGAACTTCAGTTCAAGTTGTTACTACGTGAAGTGTCAGATAACCAAGCGTGCTCATATCCGAGAGCGCGGCAATTCGAATCGCTTAATTAACCCTGCAGGGAAACATTGATCGCACGACACGTGCCACAAAGAACCTCGTGTCAACCATCCTCCCATCCATACCAATTCGTTGGGGACATCTTCATGCGGTCCGAGCACTTAGCACCCCCTCGAGCGGCCCAAGCCCGGCTTGGCCCTCGAGAGTCGGCCTAAGCCTCGCCCTCGACCACGCCCAACCGCATGAGGTGTATGCCCCATCGAACGGCATGTGATGAAAGAATAGCTTTACCGTCCCATTCCGGCATGCGATCAACAAAGTGTGCTCGGTCATAGGCAATCATCGAATCGGTCCTTAACTGACACAGGCGAGACTACCACACTTGGGTCTCCACACCCAAGTGATCCAACTCTCTCGCCCGGTCCCATTTCATATTCCATTTCTACTCATAACCATGACCACTGCCATTGCAGCCCAATGTTTGTAAAGTGGAACAATCTCAAGCGATGGAACCATCCATCACTTGGCCCATACCCGACTTCTAAGCAAACTAAGCATGGACACAATATATTTACCCCTATACTATCTCCAAGGAGGTGTTAAGCAAGTTTCAATGGATGTAAATGCAGCAAATAGGTTCTACTTTCAATCCCACAATTTAACTTCTAATGCATAACTTAACATCCAATAAGCAATTGATTCACAAAAATAGAATTACAATTAGGGTTGAATATGCTTAGGTGCTTGCCTGATGCTTCTGCTTGTGTATTGACCACGACTTGTTGCTCGTCAGCAATCCCCTCAACCACGGTCACGTCAGTCACCGCGGTCTCGTTCTCTACACGAGTACAATGCATAATCAAGATGCATGCGATGCAGTGCGAAAGAAGAGAAACTACAAATGCACACCCTCGCCGCAAAACAACTCAATCGGCGAATACTGCGCGAATCGCAGATCAGACAACCCGGACAGTCCGGGTTTAATATCCGGACAGTCCGGATCATCCGGACATTCCGGATAATTCATCCGGACACTCCGGACGACCCAGGACTTGGAAATCGACGAGCGACATTGGAGTGCTCCCAAGCCCTACTACTTCGCGAGGGCCCGATCTACAACTTTTCTACACTCGGCAAAGCCGGAGAAGCTTCGAGCTAGCAAAACACACACTAAAACGATGCCCGACCATGTAGCCCCAACCAAACTTAATCCAAATCCTCGGGATGGCATCACCACTACCCGATCTACAACCCTAACACTAAACATTCCCCAAACCAAGCCCCAAAACCCCGATCTACTAAACCTAGCTCGAAAAGCTCCTAGGACCCAAGAACTAAGGACCCAACTCCAAGATGAGACCTTACCTTCAAGGAGGAGGGAGGAGATGGAGGGGAAATCACGTAGGGGAAGGAGGACACCGGCTTGGGGAGGATCTTGAGGACACCGGAGTGGAGTCACCGGGGAGGAGCCACGGGAGGACGCCGGAGTGGGGAGCTCACCGGAGACGGGGTTGGGGTGGAGGAGGCGCACGGGAGAGGCGGGGAGCAAGAGGTAGGAAAAGAAATGAGGGAGAAGCCACGAAATGGGACTTTTATACTCAACCCCCGCACAGTCCGGACACTCTGGATGTTCAACCCGGAGACTCCGGGTTGGGGTCTTCGGTAGGGTTAACCTGGACACTCCGGACGATTTGTCCGGATACTCCGGGTTGAGGTGTTCGGGCGAGCAAATCCGGATACTCCGGACATTTAATCCGAACATTCCGGGATATATCCGGACATTCCGGGATATATTCGGACATTCCGGATGTTTAATCCGGACACTCCGGATTTCCCAAAATTTTTGGAATTTGGGGCCTTGACAAAACTAACCAACGACACACATGTTGTAATGCTTAATACGGTGTTTCATAATGGGTTCATCTAATAACTTGTGACTAATCGGCAGTGACTTGGGCTTTGATTTCTAGGATAGCAAAGGTGGCGTGACATGGCCTCTTCAATGCGCGTTGCGGCGGTCTTTAATAGCCCCTACGAAGGCGTGTACAGCAAGGATAGCGCGGCGTGGCCGTTGTGACGATGGAGTTTGGCCTCAACACGATGAGGTGATGTGGTCTCATCCGAGCCGTCCACATGCCCATGATCGAAGGGTCCACAATTGTAACATCCCCAAAATTTTGCTTTTCTTAAATTCATGTGTGATTTGGCACTTTGGTGAATTTTGGAATTTTCTGGAATTTATTTGGAATTTATTTGAATTTATTCCATTTTGAAATAATTAAAGAATTTAACTTTGCAAATAAAATTTTGTTGGAAATATTTTATTTGAGTCCAAAATGTTCCAAAATATTTTCCAGATTTTTTCTGGAATTTTTCTGAGTCTTTTGCTATTTTTAATGGATTAAATGAATTTCTGGCAATTAATTGAATTATTTAATTGCTGGAAAATAGTGAGTGGGTTTTACTGTTCATCCGGCCGGACCCGAGTCCGACCCGAGCCAACCGTTCCGGTCGAACCCGCTCGGCCGAACCCTAACCGCGTGACAGTTGGATCTTGATCCAACGGCCACGATTGAGCCACGTCACCAGAGCCCGAGTCCGACCGAGCCAGCCAGCTAGCCTGAGCCAGACCCGAGCCCAAACCCTCGCACCGTTGGATCTTGATCCAACGGCTGACGTTGAGCCACGTCACCCAATCCGAATCCAACTCAGATTCTGCCGCCGCAACGGAGTGGGCCTCGGTTTTCGCGTGTTTCACGGACGCCGAGGGCCCTTTTAATGCGCCGCCACCGCGGCCGTGACGCCGACTTCCTTGCGCACCCGTAGCCCTAGCTCACGCCGCCAGAGCCGCTGTGGTTGCGCCGCAATCGCTCGCCGGAGTTGGAGGAGCGTTCCGCCGCGTTCGTTTTCTGTTCCCGCCGCCGTCCGCCGCCATTGAGCCCAGATCCGGAACCGCGAGGTCAAGCCACGCCAGAGGAGACCACTCACTTCGTCGGAGGGGCCCCGCAACGCCGTCGTCGTGGTCGCCGTCTTCGTCTCCGGTGAACCAGCCCCGCCACAAGCCATCGCCGGACCTCGAGCTCCACCAGCCGTCCGATCCAGATCCAAGGGTCCAGATCGCGCCACGTCACACCCCAGTGAGATCCCACGTGCTAATCCCAGATCTATTTCCAACCGTTGGATCTAGATCCAACGGTTTAGATCGTGCCACGTAGCCCAAACTGCACCAAGCTAGAATAGATCTCAGCCGTTAGATCTAGATCGAACGGTTAGCGTTAACCCACGTTGTTTTCGTTAGATTGGATCTTGACCGTCCGATCAAGATCGAACGGTCCAGATCAGCGGAGTAGTTTCTTAACGCGTTAAGCCAGATCTAATCTGGGCCGTTGATTTTCAAATCAACGGCCGAGATCTAGCCACGTGGCTGGGAGGCCGACCGTCGCGATCGTAGCGGTCGGCGCCGCTGCGTGGAGTGCGTGTCTCTGACACGCGGGGCCCGCGTGTCAGTGGGACCCACGCGTTAGCGGCCCAGCCAATCGCACCATGACGTCACACTGACGTCACGGTGGGGCCCACCGTCACCGTCCTCGCCAGGCGTGATGACGCCATCGCCGACGTCATCCGAGGCCCACCTATCGATTGTGACGCGTGGCCGTGGGATCGTCCACGGTGGACCGAGCCGCGCCCGTGCGTCGGGTCCACGGACCCGAGGCGACGTGGCGGCACCCGATTGGTCCACGTGTCACGCTGACACAATAAAAGAATTTCCGAAAAAAGAAAATGATTTATTAATTCGAATTATTGATTTCACATTTTGATTCAAACTTCAAACGCTTATAACTTTTGCATTTTAACTCCGATTTGGGTGATTCAAATTTCTAAATTTGTATAAAATTGAGATCTACCTAATGATGAATTTTATTTAATTTTTGGATCAAAGTTTTTCTCTGTAATATTATTTAATTGATTATTTAAACTTCAAAATGCTATAACTTTTGCATTTAAACTCCGAATTTGACGATTCTAGTTTCTAAAAATTCATAAAATTATGCTCTCTCTGCTTATGAACTTTATTTGGATGTTTGGACACTTTTTGTCCACTGTTTATTTATTATTTGCTATTTGCACGCTTTACGAGTAGACGTTGAAGTGCCCGAAGGCTTCAAAGGAGAAGTGTTGACTCAGGATCCAGCTCAGGACCAAGAGCAAGTACTTTTTGAAGGCAAGTTGTGCTTTGACCATGTTGATCCCAATTTCAAATTAATTCGATTCAAAACTATTGCATGCTAGTTTAATTAGAAAATACTTTATTTAAATTCCGGGGAAATAGATAAATGCCAAATTGTTGTATGACACCTTGGTTAATTAAATATGTGCCATGATCCCTTGTCACCCTAGTTGTGGTTTACTAGTTGGACATTATTAAATTGCCAACATGGGAATTTAGACCGTTGTAGTATATTGCTTAGACACACTCGTGCTCATGACATGATTTTGGACAATCAAATGTTAATATTGACTTAATGATATATTGAACCTGTTTTGGAAAGGTATCATGTGATGTTGATGGCACGTGGTGCATGGTAATCAACTGGGGTTTGATAAATAGTTTTTGACCGGGGCATGTGGCAAGAATGATCGGGTGGGCCAGTTGTGGCACCGGGAACGTTGTGTTGGTTCTTCGGGTAGTCTTGCCCTGGTCACCCTAAGGACTTAACCTTGCAAGCCTTTGAACTGGGTCAAACATGCAACCACATGTCTCAGAATGGGACGGACCTAGTTGAATAAGTTGCTAATAACGCACTGTGGGACCTCGGGTTGTCAACTACACCCTTTGTGTAGTTGTGCGGGGGAAGTGTCTGGGCGGCAGTACCCATCTAACGGTGGATTGGCCTAAACTTCGCCTTCGCTAAGGGAATGGTTAGTGTGCAAACACCGGAGAGGACCACTTGTGCTGTTAGAAGTTTCCGAAAGACTTTGTTACGGACACTCGCCTTTGTGGTGTTTGACTGTATCTTGTGGGTAAAGTGCATAACCTCTGCAGAGTGTAAAATCTATTCGAATAGCCGTGTCCGCGGTATTGGACATCGCTCGGGAATTACAGTCAAGGGTTAGACTTTCTCAAAAATAACTTGGACTTGAAAGGTTGGGTTTGGTTTAATAATGATGTTGATGGAAATGTGGATTAGGATTTGGAAAGATGTTTATTTAACTCCTGGAAAAGTTATTAATGATATACTTGTTTCTACTGCTTTCGAATCTACTTATACTATTTGTTAAATGCCCTTTACTGCAAATATACCTTGAGCTATTCCTTTGTATCAAGCCATGCATATAGTATATTAGTTTGCATTCTGTGCATGACTTGCTGAGTACGAAGTACTCACCCTTGCCGCAATACAACACCAATTGAAGAAGAGTCTACACCAGCTTTGGAGGAGGAGCTTCAAGAGGAACCGTCTAACTAGGGAGCGAGCCCAGTCAGTTGCCTGTGGTATACTGGATGGCGTCACGATGTTATCTTATTTTCCGCTGCTATTATTTCTCTTTTAATAAGTTTCGCCCTGCGAGGCGTATATTTGTAACTTGACCCTAAGGTCAAGCAACCAGTTTGTTTATCTAATTAAAGTACTTTATTAGTATCGAGTGGTATGATTGTGATATTTACCAATGTTGAGACTGTGTGCACTAGCGCGTTCCTGGACTAGTGCTGAATACACAGAGGGTCCGGATTTGCAGATTCGGGTCCCGACAACAATGCACCAAGTCTCGGTTCAATCTTGACCGCCCGATCAAGATCGATTGACTCCCGACGGTGCTAGTTAGGGTTTCATGTGGGTTGGGCTACAGGTAATGGGTTGGCTGGGCTGGACCGAATAGGGTTTCGGCCTATAAGCTTTTTCTACCATTTTCCTAATTAATATAAGTCTAGAAAATAGATTAAGCCGAAATAAATAGTAAAAATATAAAAAAAACCGAAATAAATAGTAAAAATATCAAAAAATTTCTAGAAAATTTCTAAAAAAATATTTGAATCATTTAAAACTAAAACATAAATATTTGTTTGAAGTTTTCAAATATTTAAATACTTTTAACAAAAGGCATAATTCATATAAATTCAAATAATTCCAAATAAATTTCAGAAAATTCTCAAAAATTCAGAAGGCACAATAAACTCAAGAAAAGAAAAAATTAGGATGTTACAATGTTCCAACCAATAAAACAACAAGGGACATATTATTATAATATCACAAGCGTGTTACATAGTCTCACGATCAAATCACATACTTGATGATCTATAACCAGGGGTGGGTCTAGGGGGGGGGGTTGCTGGGTATGGCCCGACACCCTCAAAACTTTGAAGAAAGCTACAAAATCACCTCTTCAATAGGTCAAATTTGTTGATTGGATTGGTTCTATTTTGGTGGTTTATGATTTTTAAGAACTTAAAACTATTTGTATTGTACTTTTTAGCAAGGTCAAAATACATGTGTTGGATTTATAATGTTACAAAATTATTATGCAATACTATAGAGTTGTACATGTGAAATGTACATCTCTATAGAAAATCTTCTAGTTCCGTCACTACCTATAACATGGTATTTATTAAAGGAACATAAAACATAACACCTATCAATCATCTATATGATTGGTCGGCCGCTAGAGCATATCTCCAACATATAGTGCTTGTTTGACTCATCTTGGAAACCGAATCAATATCATCAAAAACTGCAAACTCAAGAGTGACTGTGTGAGTAGTCCATGCTAGATTGCATATTAAGGTTCTTAATTAGCATCTGTGATTTTGGTGGGGTTTCAAGCCAGTCAGCAGGCAATCGTTGATCCCTTGATTGTTCTACTCTTATGTAGATGGAGAATTGAATAATCTAGAAGGGATAATTGCATTAAGCAGACCGTCTGACATTTAGTGGCCGTCGACACTCCTCCCCTCCACTCGTTCCCTCTGGTCTATCGTCCTCCTTGCTACTTGCCGTTTTGCGACGAGACGAGGCAAGGGCCGTCCATGGCTTCCGCGCCGGCGCCGGCGCGCTGCTTCGCCTTCTCTTGCGCCTCCTCCTCGCTGCCACTTCCCCCCGCTACCACTGCGACCAAATCCCCCAGCTTCGCACCACGGCCCCGCCCACGGACCTTCCCACCTCAAGGTTCGTCGCTACCACCTCGAGGCAGAGGCGGGGACGCGCAACCGCAGCGGAGGAAGGCCAAGGCGACGGCGCTGAGGGAGGACTGGAGGGACAGATCCAAGCCCATCCCTCCCGGCGGCGTCTACCCAGCCAAGGACCACTGCAGGTAGGTATCCATTCCATCCGTACGCGCTGCACGCAGCATGCTATTGCTACCTCGATTAGATTGCCTGCACGCCGGTATTAATCGGACGAGATCTCTAATGAATTTCATTGTGCTCCTCTCTCTCTCGATCGATCACTGGCTTCGTCGATTCATTAAGCTGCTGTGGTCTCTGCGACACATACTACATCGCGCATGTCAAGAACGCCTGCGCTTTCCTCGGAGACGGCATGTCCCGTGTTGAGGTGAGGTCACCTCATCTATCAGCTCATACATGCAACCTTTTGCTTTGCTTTGCTTTGCTTCCTCAACCACACAGTATATATCATGCTTAATCTCAGGCATGCTTACCAACACTTTTCCTGATTTAGGATTTGGAACCACTAGTCCATGGGAGGGGCAGGAAGCTGGGAGACATGGATGAAATGTACTTTGGAGTGCATCATCAACTCTTATATGCCAGGAAGATCAAGCCTGTTCAAGGTATATATCTATCTATCTATCTATCTTAATTTCCTAATCCGTCGCCACAAATGATTACCTCTTGTCAACTTCTGGACCATGTAATACATATGTGCCTTACGTGTAGGTGCTCAATGGACGGGAATAGTGACAACAATTGCAGTTGAGATGCTAAAAGCAAACATGGTTGATGCTGTGGTTTGTGTACAAAGGCACCCAAACAAGAATCAAATACCACATCATTGTTTTTCCTTGCAAAATACTTGATTCATGGGCTTGAATAATGTTGCTCGTTACCTCTGCAGTGATCCAGAAGACAGGCTTGCTCCAAGGCCTGTTTTAGCCAGGTATTGTCCGATCCATTCCTTGCCAGTTTCAGAAATTTGCTACAGTGTATGGCTTTCGCCTGGTACTTCTCACTTAGATATACATTTGTAGCTTCAGTTGTTGTTTGCTTGTCTCTGAACTAAAAACTTCGTTACCAGTCCATCCATGAATTATTCATGCATGCTGCTCGTGCTTGCTGTAATGGAAGTAAGAGTTAATCTTTGTAACCATGCTCTGGTAGGACACCAGATGAAGTGATTGCAGCCAAAGGTGTGAAGCCAACATTATCACCTAATCTCAATACGCTTGCCTTAGTCGAGGTAAATCTGTCTTTTCTTCACACTATATGTCCCTTTTTGCTTTTGTCGCTAGCTATTGTCTCTTGTTTTCCTGCTCTTCTCAATGTCCAGAAGCAAACGGATCATGTTGGTAGATATGTCAATGAAGTCAAAGAACATTAGCCCTTTGGACATGAACTTGGACTTGTTTGGTTCAGAGATTTGCTCCCATATCCCAATTCTAGGAAATCGAAATTAGTTAAATAGTATTTGTTTTCGCTACATGGGGATGAAAATTTGTGCTGGCCTATTCATTAATCTTCCGCATTCAATTGTACTTCATGTTCCAATGGGTTCCAAAGCAGACCAAAGTCCAATTTAGGTGCTATTGCCAAAGACACTATGCTTTCTCATTCTGATCAACTCTATCAGTACCTGAGAGTTTCACGATGTCCTTTGGCAGGCAGCTGGTGTAAAGCGTCTTCTTTTTTGTGGTGTGGGTTGTCAAGTGCAAGGTGTCTACCTATACCTAGTCATACTTCTAGTTCTGCCAGTGACGGTCTATCATGTCTCACAATCATTCAACGTGAATTTATTGGAACTACAGCTTTGAGATCTGTGGAGAAGTACCTTGGTTTGGAAAAGCTTTATGTGCTTGGCACAAACTGTGGTAAGTACTAACGGATCTCTCAACCAGTCAAACTTGAAATTTTTAATTACTGTGTTGCATGGAAGATATATTGGAGATTTGGCTTACAGTAAATATTCTCAGTGGATAATGGTACTCGTGAAGGACTTGATAAGTTTTTGAAGGCTGCAAGCAATGAACCAGAAACTGTTCTACATTATGAATTTATGCAAGACTACAAGGTGAAACATTGAAATAACCAGTACCTTTTTTCCCCCATTTTGGCACAATTTCATGTATGTCATATCAATAGCAATACATTTACTTTTTAAAATCAATAGTTTGAAAAAAAATGGAATTCATAGTGTTATAATGCTGTTACTTTGCAAATTTTGATAGGCGATAGTGTTATATAACTGAGAGTATCTGCAGGTTCACTTGAAGCATTTGGATGGGCATATTGAAGAGGCAAGTCACCTGTTTATCTATTATTTGACAGCGTTGGTTCTTCCAAAATAATTTCTTTATTGCCTGATTTAAAGCAGGTTCCCTATTTTTGCCTGCCAGCAAAGGACCTGGTTGATGTCATTGCACCGTCATGCTACAGGTACTCTCTGTCAAATGTATAAACGTGTTGCCAGATTTTCGCCAAAATTTCTATCCATCATTAACAACTGAGCTAATGGTCTTACTTCTACCATCCTGCAGCTGCTTTGACTACACAAATGCCTTGGCGGTAAGGTTTCCATCGTTTTAAATTTGAATAGGTACTCTTGTTGGAGTTGTAAACCATCGTTTGGAAATGAATCATCTGGTTTCTGGCTACAACAGAATCCATTGTTCCTTCTGCCTGGATACAGAAATAGAAATTCTTACATAATGTCTTTTTGATACCTCACAGAGCCTAGAATAGTACTAAAACATATACTCATACTGGCAGTGATTGCATCATCTAACTTGGATCGGTTTTATCATTTGATAACTGGAATTGTTATTTCCTGACAACGTTTCAGAAAACGGTTTTATCATTTGATAACTGCAGGATTTGGTAGTGGGCTACATGGGTGTACCAAAATACTCTGGGGTTTCCATGACACAGCACCCTCAGTACATCACGGTCAGGTAAAGTGAATGCGATGGCATTTGTTACTAGTTACTGTCTAGCAAATTTCGATTGCTCAGCATCGAATTGATTTGATTTCTGATCATAACGGTGTGCCTTAAGGAACGATCGTGGAAGGGAGATGCTCAGCCTGGTAGAGGGCCTTCTGGAGAGCACACCTACAGTTAGCAGTGTACGCATCCATCCACAGCTAGCCAGAAAAAGATTGATCATATAGTGTGGTTACTAGCACTGCATTATATATGTGGTTGTGACTTTCTTTTTCAGGGCGTCAGGCAACCATTTGTTATGGAGACAGTTAAAGCTGACGATGAAGCAAAGATGGGTACATTATATATGCAATAATATGAATCTTAGATGCATGTGTTGTTTGATCTGCAGCATTAACTAATGAATTGGTTCTAAAATGTGATTTAACTTACGTATAAATTGGAGGTTGAATATAATTTGCAGGGAAAGGTCCTTCTAGCCCAGCTCCCAGATTTGTGGGTAACATCATTGCCTTCCTGCTAAACCTGGTTAGTACGTACTCCTATATATACTATATGGCACTGCTGGTGAATATAATGCATGCATGCATGCCATATTAATCTATTATACATAGATTTTTAGAGCTGCTTATAAAAAAGAGAAGAGAGATATGCTAGAAATTCTCGCAAAAAGCAAAAAAAAAAAAAAGTTGCCCTTAATCTGATGGACCCTAACTAAGTCGAACTATAGCAACCATAGGATGCTATTATTTAAAGAAAAAGCATATAACCACCCATCTAGCTAGACCAAGTTATAATGACTTAGATTTAAAGAACAATAAAAAATAACAAAAATTCAGAATGACAAATAAAAGAAAATTATCCATTTGATTGTGCTACGGACTCCAAATTAAAACCTATCCATATCTGAAATTCGGAATAAAAATTAGATGTAAAAATCTAATTTTAATTTTAGATTAAAAACCTTGCCAAGTGATTTGAACATGCTGGTTAATTTAATTTTGGGATGTGTTGGCACGTACGGAATCGAATTTGGTCAGTGAATACGGATGGGGATTGGGATGTGATGGATGATGGTTTTGGTTTCAGGTTGGGCCCAAGGGCCTGGAGTTTGCTCGCTACTCTCTGGATTACCACACGATCAGGAATTACCTCCATGTGAAGCGGGCATGGGGAAAACAGAGGTGCGTATGACCGACATACATACACAGATCGATCGATTAATACAAATGGAATGGAATTGGATGATGAATAATACGTAGGTATTTGGTTGCAGAGCGGAGCGGCACATGCCATCGTATGCCAAGGAAATCGTGGAGGCGTATGACAAGGACGGTCGAATCGAGTCGATGCTGCTCTAGCTAGCTAGAATCTGTCAATCTTTCTGTACGTTTATGTATGTATGCATGCATGCCTCTGCCTCGCCAACATATGCATGGTTGAGGAGGAAGAAGAAGAAGAAGAAGGCCGGGCACACGTACGTACGTATTAACGTATATGATATCCATGCTGCATGCGTACGTGTTGCTAGTGATTTGTCAGGCAGACTGTACTAGATCTGATATACGTACGTACATATGCATCGATCCCACATGCTCGCTAGTACTAGCTAGCTTGTGTGTACTGCACGCATGTGTAGCTAGCGTAGAATTAATTAATAAATCCTTGGTTCTACCTAAATTAACTTGCTGCAAGTTAATTAATGCTGCTTCAACAGCTAGCTAGCTCGATCGATGGAGCTTGTTAATTTCATTTTTACCCTCTTTCGCCATTTCAAATCGACGTAGAGACATATCGTCATTCGGAATGGATATAGGTTCAATAAATTAAGAAAAAAAAATCATATTTATCAATGATAATTCATATAGTATTATATAAAATTATTATTGTCAAACAAAAAATTCAAATTCAAATTCTTGTTAGTTTTATATGAAGGAAAAAAAATACGAGGAAATATTTAATATTTTCCTAGCAAGCTCCAAATCCAACGAAATAAATTTCTAAATTTGTATTAAACTATAAGCATTCAGATTATACAATAACAAATACTATATTCCATGTAGATTTAAATTGTTTAAATCAAGTTTACTTAAAGACCCTTTTATGTATTATGAAGAAACTATACAAAACATGACTCCAAAAATTATGAAATAAATATCACTTGTTCTTGAGGTCTTAGATGTCCCATTTTTGGGAAAACATTTACGAATGAATGGTTGAATAAACCAAATAAATATAAAAAGCCTCTCTTGCATGCAACATGAACTAATTAAAGTATGGATAAAATGAACATGAAATTTGGTTAAAACTAGTTTTGTTGTGTTCTGGGGTCACAAGAATCCCAAATATACAAAAATATTTAAGTTTAGCCATCATATGCATTTTTTTTTCTGCAGTCAAAGTTTCAATACTAGAAACGCTTAAGCCTTTTCGGCAACCTATAAAGTATCATGTTTAAATGTATTTTTTAGGAAGAATGGACCAGACTTGCTCTTTGATATATGGACTACCATATTATGAAAAAAAATATTTAATTTACACCTTGCTTTGCATCTGAATTCTATTAGTGCAATAACACTAAGTATTATAGTCGATAACAATTCATGATATGAATAATTAAGCTCAGGAAAACTTTAGCTAAAGTGTTTAAGTCATAAGGATCATTGTGAAAAGCACGTAGATGCAGCCAGCAACCTTAGTAAGCAAACCCAACCTTTGTAAATTATTTTTTATGCAAATCGTACTTAGGGCTAAGTACCATTCACGCAAACACCCTTAGTAATGTCTTAATTTTATTAATCTAGATAATCTTAGCTTCTTGAGTTTGGATATATGCAATGGAACGACTTAAATTATTTATTGAACACATATCAGGACACATACAACGAATGTTTAGATGATGAAATAAGTAATAGATGAACAAACTAAGAAGGTACTATTTGGCATGATGGAACAAGTGGTTGTTCCGCCTATCTGGGTAGAGTGGGAATGATGTGCTACATGTTCTGCACATTACTGTTCCCGTGTAAGTTATGAGTTGTGTTCTCGGACACCGCTCAATCTCTCTTATGAAAGAACTTAAGGATCGAGATGGCGATCAAAGGGGGGTGAATGATCCCAAGTAAAATTTTTCCTACTCAAAGTACTCCAAACAATCCCGCAAGGAAACCGGTGCTCCTCAAATTCCCAAACCCGCAAAAATCGGAACGACTCGACAACTATGTGTACCCCTAGCTTGCATGGATGAAAACCATGAAACATGTGGGGGATTTTTGAATCACAATCCTGGTTTTCAATTGTCCAAACAAAGACAAATCAATTCAAATGTTTCTTTTCCAAAAGAGATCAAACCAAATCACAAAAGTCTCTTTTAGAAAAGCAAAAGCAGATTTTTCCAGAAATTGTCTTCACTTGAAGCAGGTGGTTGGTGGATTTCTGTTGCTCCAAAAGTTTTGGGAATTTTTCTCCCTGAGAAAAATTGAGTCGTGAAGCACTCCACAAAAAATCACCTCCAAAAGCCTTGTAGAATAATCAAGAAAAATCAAACACCACAGATAGTCAGGAACTTCGAACAGAAAGTTTGGGGCTCGGTATTCACCTCATAGCGCCCAAACGGTGAAGCTAATGGACTCCCAATGTTTTATATAGATAGATATATGAGTCGCTCAGATTCTCCAATAAGAATCACCCAAAAATGATTTTTCTAGATTTTTCTAAAAATCAAAAACTGACTGCTACGCGAAGAACAAGTTCAGGACAGATTTGCAATCTTAATAAAAACTTGATCTCTATTCTATCCTAGGGTGCAAGAGAGATGTAAAATCATATGAGCACCCTCAAGACATCTTTGATAAACAACATTTAGAAGGAGGGGAGGCAAATTCAAATTGCAAGAAAGTAAATTGCAGGAAAGTAAATGCTGAATTTAAATTACATAAAGTAAAGACATAATATAAATTCGCAATTTAAATTCATAAGAATAGTAAATAAAATCTTTGTATTTTTTGGTTGAATGTTTACAAAGCCTTACTTTATATGGGTAAAGCTCAAAGGTGCAACTCAAACCTTCAAGTGAGGGAGGGCACCCCTCCCCCTCTATTTATACTACTATTAGGCCACCTACCACCCTTGGATGAGTCTCAAACCTTAGAGCACTCCACCAAGGGCTAGGATTAACCCACTCACACAACCATGCAAGGGCAACCCAAAACCTTTCGAGAGTTTAGGGTTCAAATATTGCACCGGCCCGGTAATGTGCATCCCTAACTACAGCCACAGAGGCCGCTAGTGGTCCCTACGGGCTCCCACTAGCCCATGACCTCCCCGTAGTAGGCATCACCGTTGTATTGGGTAAACTTTCCCTCGATGCCTCGACAAGAAAGTCCCTAGAACGCACCGACACCACAGATGCGTCCAAACCCCTTTGCCCTCCTTTAATGCAAGACCGGATCCCTTTTCCCTGTACTAGGCTAAGGCCATCCCATACTGGCACATGTGGTTGCACGTAGTAGACTCAGTAATAGCATCAAGTTCAGTCCTTAAGGTGACTCAGGCGAGATCTTCCAAACCCACTTGCTACGGCCACCGAGGATTGGCACTAGTGGCCCCACTGAGCACACACTAGCCCGCCACCTCCCATAGCAAGGGACCAACACCCAAAACCATTCCATTCCGAACAAGCCCCAGGCTCCCACTCCGAAACCATTAACCACACCAACCAAAACCATCTCCGAACCACCAAACATCTCGCCCGGGCCTAAACTCTATGTTTTCCATTTTACTCACGCAGCCACCCCTTTTTCCAAAGAAAACCCAATTACCATCCGAATCCGAACCAAAACCAACCATCCACCAATTTAGTTCCAGGAGTTTGTAATCGAGAGAATCATGATCTCCTGCAACCAATTTCTACTGCTTAACTAAGACTATGCAATAATTATTCATTAGTATCCCTTTGACATTTGCTAACATGTCTAGTATGGATCTAGGTCTGTCAGAGATCACGGTTCGAATCAGATCGAGGAAATCCACCGATTTTAGGTTTAACTACCAATTCCCACAAACTAACATTTTGCTAAACATATAAGCATGCATGATAGTTTTGACAACCAGAATTATGATTTCGCAAATATGGGATTCAAAATGGTCAAAGGAGGTGCTTGCCTGTTTGCTCTTCGGTGAAGTCGATCTTCGGGACGTAGTCGTGATCGTCAACGGCGTTTGGCGCGTCTACGTATACACGAAAAGCGACAAGACCAAAATCATTGATCAAAATAGGTAAGGAAACGATTAAGTACCAACAAGAATAAAAAACGGAAATTGAGAACTTAATCGGAAAAGAACTCTAGATTTTTGCCCTGAGTCCGGCAGTACTGGCTTTATACGGGCGGTAGTGTCGCTATATGGCCGGCAGTACCAGCTATTTCACCTGGTAGTGCCGCTCGCGTGCAACCGAAAAGGGGGTGTTCTTTGGAAATTAACTACCGGCATTTAATTTCTGGTACTATCAAGACGGCGCAAGTGCATCGCACTGCGGGTCTTGAGTGCCGGGTCGCTAAAATTTAACGGGTGCAACTGTTATTCTTATGTAGGGAATGCAATTGTTATTGAATTTGAAACACTTACATGTCTTGAAGGTTCTAGTAAAGTTTTGTGTATGGTTGATTGATCCTAATATACGTGGCATATATGGTTTCTGCTTTCACACATTATCCGACTAATTATTTGTGACCGAGACTAACCGTATCCGGAATGACCTGTATTCGCTTCGTATTCATGACCGCAGTAATCCGTATTCGTATTCGAATCCGACACTCCGTATCCGATTATGTATCCGAGAAAAATTTTAGAATAGGATACGGGATGAACGAAATCCGTCCGTATCCGCTCCATTTGCACCCCTAGATAGGATAAGATAGCTATTCCCAATGCTTTGGTGGAGCCGCCCGGTGGGATCGTAATAACAACAATAATAAGGGAGTGTATAGGCATCATCCGGTTGTTTTTGTCCCAAAAAACATCCAAATTTGGGATCGTACGATCAAAACACACATCCGTAGGATAAACCCACCTCGAATTCAGGGGGCCGTGCATTGATCTGAAAGCAAATCCAATGACTAGGAATTTGGATGATGATTGCTAAAGAAAACATCCGGATGAAACTTATCAAAACCCTAATAATCTCTACTATTCTAAAGCAGCACCTGGTGGCAGTGGTCCGTTCTTCCCACGTCATTAATTGCCGCTTAATTGCCCTGCTTAATTGCCCTACGCAAGAAACGAAGCGTTGCTTTAATTAGCCAGCTTTCGCAAAAAATGAAGCGTTAAAGATAGATGTTTGATTTTGTGAAATAATTTTTTTTATTTTTTAATCTTTATTTTTCGTTATCAATTTTGTTTTTCGTAGCTACGCACGGGTGTAACTAGTAATTATAAGACGAGAGTGGGGTCGTCGCCAAGTGCCAAGCCTTCTTCTCCTACCACTCGGCCGCTCCTCCCTCCTCGTCGTCGTCCATCCGCCCATACCAATACACACATCGCCGCTCCTCCTCCTCGTCCTGGTCGTCGTCCACCCACCCATCGAGTTGCTCCTCGATCCGCACCAAACCAGACGACCAGTACGAATCGAATCGAATTGAAGAGTAGAGGCATGGACGGCGCCAACTGGCGCCCCACCCAGGGGCCCGACCCTGCCACCGTCGACCCTAACGCCGGAGGCGACTGGCGCACCCAGCTCCAGCCCGAGGCGCGCAGCAGGATCGTCAACAAGATGTACGCAAACCCTACCCTACCCTACTTTACCCTCTTAGCTGATCTCTGTCATCTTATTCACATGTTGCCTTATATGTGTAGAATGGAGACTCTGAAGAAGAATCTGCCAGTGTCATTGCCCGAGGAGGGGCTGAGCGAACTTCACAAAGTCGCTGTGCGATTTGAAGAGAAGATTTATACTGCAGCCACCAGCCAGGTACATTTAGCCTAACTTTTCTAGCTTACAGGGGAGAAGCAATAACTTTAGTTATGCTTTATTTATGGGTTTCAAACAGGCTTGGTTGTTGTTTCTGTTGTTGTTATTGTTGTTGTTGTTCTTTTTGTTGTCATTTTGTTAACACAAGTGATACAACGATACGCCGATCATGAGCTTGGTTTCTCTTTTGTCAATGACCATGTTGAATTTACAAAGGGATTTATTTGATTCACTATTCTCATTTGGATTGCCTGTTTGTATAGATTATTTGTGGCAAAGTGGTTTGCTGTCTATATGAGTGTTTTTGCATGGCTGCTTGAGTAAGATGATATATATTTTTGAATCAATTTCTTCTCAACTGTGCTAATCATACCAAAACTTATGGTTGGCAAGTTAGTATTAGTATGAAACTTAAAATTAACATTTTTGGCTTCTTTTGCATTACCCAGTCTGATTATTTGCGGAGAATTTCTCTGAAAATTCTCTCTATGGAGACAGAGACACAACAACCACCTGGAAATGCTCAAGTGATTCCAAATCAGAATCCCTCCGGTCCAGGTATTGTATGCAGTAAACTGAGTGTTACACATTCTACGTGCTATCCCTCTCACAAGAACTACTCCCTCTGTTTCACTATATTTATCCAAGCCTACCATGTGCACAGACTATGGAAGCACCAAATTTAAGAGAAGTTTATGAGAAATGATCATACATATCCCTATTGAATGACATAGTATAACCACGCAACCCCTCTCACATCATTAAGGCAGGAGTATAGAGTGGAAATATTGCAATTGCTACAATCTTGGTTTCCTCAATGGACAAACATTGTGAACGACACTTCCCAAGACAATGGGCAAACATTGTAAAACGAAGGGAGTAGCTTCAAATTGTTTGGACAAAAAAAAAATTGGAGATGACAATCGGATATTCATAATTCAGTTGCCCTGCTTTTTATGCAGCATCTGTGGACTCCACTGCTCAAACAGGTCATGCAGGTGCAGGTGATTGGCAGGAGGAGACATATCAAATGGTAAGACATGCTGTCATCTCTTTTGGTACTCCCCAGCTCGCTCAATTAACCTTTCTAAAAATCAAAGAAAAGTACCTCACTACCTCCATAACAAAGAGGTTGAGATTACATTGATCACTATCTGTTGCACCTCTTCCTTTTCTTTCTTTTGGTCTGTTTTCCACCAAACTCCTCCCTCTCTTGTTTCCTTTTGCAAATAAAGTTAGAATTGAAATTTCATACAGCAATGATGTATTCTGGCAGGTAGATGTACTACATCATGGCAATTTATTGAATGGTTTATTCCGTTAGGTAGAACATAATCACAAACCATAGTTTTATTGAATGTTCTGTGGCCGTTTCTGTACTATTCATCTGTGTATAGCTTCTGCAACAAATTTACGTGTATGAGGTTTTCTTTGCCCACAGGTTAAGAGCTTGAAGGAGAAATACTTTGCAGAACTCAGTGAATTGTACAATAAGATATCTGTGAAGCTACAGCATGTTGACAGCATGATACCATCTCAAAAGCCATCAGAGCTGTATGAAAAGATGAAGAACTTTAACATGGTGTTGGAGCGTACATTGCATGTCCTGCAAACTAACAAGAACAACATTCAACCTTCTCTGAGGGATAAAGTTCCTGTATACGAGAGGCAAATTATCAGTATCCTAAGTTCACACAGAAGGAAGCCGGTGCAGACACAAGGGCAGCAACAGTCTCAGCAATCTGCTGGGCAAGCTCCTGGTTCTAACATTTCACAGCTACAACAGCCTTCCCAAGGTTTGCCACAGCATGATAGTCATACTAATCAGATGCCTCCTCCCCCCTCCCTCATTGCTGTTGACGACCACTCCCTCTTCTCCCCTGCAGTACTAGGGGTGAAAACGGATCGGATAGTTTCCGACCGATCCGGATAATTTTCAGATACGGATAGTTTCGGATCGGATATTTTTCGGACAGTTTTGGATCGGATACGGATATGGATTCGGTAACGTACTATCCGACGGATATGGATTATCCGATGAATAGTGTCATCGGATATTCGGTCAACTGGGAGTCTAAGGAACTGGAAAGAGACTAATAGTGGAACGACTACCGTTCTGGACTTATAGGCTTCTGTTCTAGCATTATATGCTTCCTCTTCATTCTCTTCTTCCTCAAATCCAGATCTCCCCCCACCACTCCACCGGCCGGCGCCGTCCGTCCGGTATCCCCAGGTGTTGCCCGTCCGGTCTCCCGCTAGCGTCGCCAGCCCTGCCCACTCAGCCGCATGCCTGCTACAGCTGTTGTGTCCTGCCACCTCCAGATCTACTCCCTGTCTCCCCCAATCGCCCCACCGGTCGGCGCCGCCCGCCCTGCCTGCTCAGCCGCCTAATCTGCATCGCCCTCGTCGCGTGTCTCAGCCTGGCAGTCTTGCTTGTGGTATTCTTACCTGCCTGATTCTTATCTATATTTTCTGTATCAGATGTCCTTCACTGCATCAACTGGACTGGTGGATTGGTGAATTCTTGGGCCTGGCAGAAGGGACTTACACATTTGTTGATAACAATTACACGTACATCATATAGTTCTTAGCTACAGTCTCGTTCTCAGATATGTTGAATCATGGATTTTCAATACCCTGATATCTGCGACTTGTTTATGTTTTGTTGCATTTCAATACCCTGATATCTGTGACTCGTTTATGTTTATGTAATGTTAAATTCTGTATTTGTCCTTTACTTGTTTATGTGTACTATTTGAGCAAACCTTTCAGCATAATTTAATCTTCTGATAAAACATGCAGGTGGAAACATATGTGGATCTATCAGATCTGAGATGGACATGGAGGACATGGAGCGTTGTTTTGCACACTTGATGACAAGGGTTTGTTGTTTTTTATGTAATCACACACACACACACATCCAGTGAAAACCCTCATTACCGTGAAAACTTCGTGAAACCCACATGTAAAAGTAACTTAATTGCATTTGAAAGGTATGAAAAAGACAAATTGCAAAATGAATAGTGCTAAATAGTGAAAAATCACTATTCATACTGAATTTGTCTTTTTTATATCTTCTAAATGCAATTGAGTTTGATCTTCAAATTTTACAGGGTTGTAGAACCTCGTCTCCCTTACGTATGATAATTTTTTAAGAATTTTTCAAAGCATATTCATTAAAATATAACTTGCAATTGCAGGAGCACGAGGATATCGAAGATTGTGAGGAGGCTGTGCTAGAGGACATGGAGGAATGACAGAAGGTGACTTAACCATTTCAGCTTGTTATGTGCTCACAACTTCTGAACCAAATCCTAAGGCTTTTTAGCTTATACTAAGGGTGCGTTTGGTAACTCAGAATTGAAGTGTTTCTCCTAGGATTTCCTTCGCGAAACGATTCTCCCAGAAACGACGTTTCGACTTTTTCTCACGCCGAGCCGAATCGCCTTCAAAGCTGTTCCTCCCGATTCACGAATCGTTTTACCTCAAATACCCTTCGCTCCTCTCTCGTCTCCCCCTTCGCTCTTCGCTCGACACCAAACTCGAGCGCCACGGGTGGAGGACGCATCCGGCGCCGAAAGTCCTCCCACAAGAATTGATTGGTAGACGCCGCCATGCTCGGCTCCTTTGACAGCCGCCCCTCCGCGCTCGACGCCGCCATGCGTCCCATCCAGGTGCGCAACCCCCCAGCTGCGCTTTTCTTAGGGTTCGTGCGCGCCTAGCCATCTACTGGTGTTCTCACGGCATCTCTATGGAGGTGAGGACGCACGCAGTGCGGACGGCCCACGAAAATATAGACCGGACGCTGCGCTCCGCGGATGTGATCCTAACCCAGTTCGATCGAACTCGAGAGGTGCTTGCTCCAAACCTGAATTCAATGTTACGTGCTCTAATTGTGTACGGATCCTCTTGTGGTTGGAACTGTCGCTTCATCCGTAGCTCATGGGGTGTAGGGAGCGTGTAGTTTGGTGTGGTCAGTCTGTTTGCTCTTTTGCTGTTCTACACTACTTCTACATCTGAAAGTATTGAGTGTAGGTTTTGTTCCAGGCTGCTACTGTCGATTAGCCCTTCCATTTCTGGTTTTTGTATGCTTATTTGGTTGGAAATTTGATCTGATGTGCCTGAGGAGTGCTGGGGCACACTTAGCCCGGTTCAATTGCTCACTGGAGCTTCGAACCTTTGACGTTTTCTTCTGGGCGGTCTTTCACGTTTGCCTTCTTCTTTTTGTCTGAATATTCAGTTAAGACCATTCCAAAGCTCCTTTACGCCATGCATAAACTGAACCAACAACTGGGATAAGCACGAAAATGAAATCTTGGAGAGGACTCCGATGGCGCAATGGCAGTGGAAACTATAGTTTGTATAGGCGAGGAGTGAGGGTGAGTTGTTGGCGTTGTGTTTGGTTAGCACAGGAAATGGTTTTAGTTGAAGCATGAGCTTATTCTGTGTGTAAGGAGAGTGAACACTTGCTTGATGTGATATCCCAACATATAGCCTGTCCTCTCCCAAGGTTGATATCTCATTTGCTTTTATGTTTGGGATAGAAATGGATATCTCATTTTTGTTATATGTTGAACTTTGTTGGTGCGTAATCAGATTTTAACATGTTGGTGGGAAGATTGTGATCGTGTGCTTGGGATTTTCTTTAGTGTACACATGCATGGTTAGAACTTTGAACTAGGCTTAATTTTTTACTTTCTTGTTAATCTGTGCTATGTGGTAAATCAGTCAAGTAGCCAACTTTGTAAAATCAGTCCATTAATTGATTTGGTTTCAAAAGTCATAGAAAACGTTTGGTTCAACACCTTTTCTTCAATCAAAATCAGTTTGTTAAATGTGCATATTGGAAGTGCACCTCAGCACTGGCTAAACCTCTGTCGTATTTGTTAGTAGCACTATTCTTACTATCATCGAGAGAGAGAATGACACACTAAATTGGGGCAATTTTCTGAATTTTATTGCTCATACAAGTGCTATTGCCACCCTAAGGGGTTGGGCAAGTGCCATATTTATAGCTGCTGGCGCAGCATACACTAATACTAGTCTAAAGGCTGCCCTAAAGACTGCCCAAAAGCTAGTCAAAAGCTGCCCTAAAGGCTGCCCAAAAGCTAGTCAAAAGCTGTCTAAAAGCTGCCCTAAAAGCTGCCCAAAAGCTAGTCAAAAGCTGCCTAAAAGCTGCCCAAATGGCTAGTCAAAAGCTGCCCACAAATGACCAAGACTTATTCCATCATTCTTCCCCTAAGTCTTGTCTGTCGTCTTGTGGGAAAGTTGGACCATCCCGGTCCTGGAGCGTAGCTCAAGAAACTTGATCCTCCCAAGGGGCTTGGTGGCGTGTCCAAGCCGGTCCTTGGTGTTGATGTAGCTTGCCTTGATGCTTCCTTCCTCCAGGCGGCCGGATGAAATGATATCTCACCCGGATGTGCTTGCTCCGTTCATGAAAAAGCAGGGTTCTTTGCCAGGGCTAGAGCGGACTTCTTTGTCTACCCCGAGCTCCACCGTCTTTGGTGTTTACGCCAATGAGATCACCAGCGATCGGGCAAGCCGAAGAGCCTTGAGTTGCGGAGGTGGAGGCCGCTATGTACTCGGCCTCACACCGACAGGCCACCACTGCTGTTTGACCGATTGCCGGTAAGCGAGACACTTGCCTAGGAAGAAGAGCATCCCGCTCGTGCTCTTCTTTGGTGTCAACGTCGCCGGCGTGGTCGCTATCGCCGCATTCGACGGCGTGCCTCCTCAGGGCACCTCGGGTAGTGGAGACCGTGATCGAGAGTCCCCGCAACGTAGCGGATGATTCTCTTCACACTTCGGTGCTCCGTTGTCGGTTCTTTGCATGAGCAAGCTAACGTGGCCGACGGAGAATGCCAAGTCCGTAGTGTGTGGGTGAGGTAGCGAAGGCTCCCACAAGGCGCCAGATCTTGTGTAGCGCCCACCTCCTCTCTGTTGTCTTTGTCGCGGCTCGGCCACCTCTCCTCCATCGGAGCGGGGCCGGGTTGCAATCGATGAGCCCGGCTAGCTCAACGACGCTACCGGGCGTGCGATCTGTTGAAGTGACATCCCGGAGTCGTCCTGGTGCACCTCAATCCCCAGGTAGAAGGAGAGAAGCCCCAGGTCGCTCATTTGGAAGGTGGCCTTCATTTCTTCTTTGAATACCGCCACCTCTGCATCCTTGGTGCCGGTGATCACCAAGTCGTCGACGTAGACACCCACCACAGGCATTTCCTCCATTGGCCCGGCCGCAGATGGTCAGCCTCGTGCGAGCTTTGCTCGAGGCCCATCCCCTTGAGCGTGGAATCTAACTTGGCATTCCATGCCCTTGGTGCCTGCCGCAAGCCATAGAGAGCCTTGTGCAAACGCGAGACCTTGCCTCCTTGCCGGGGATCGCAAATCCGTGGTGGTCTGCGTAGACCTCTTCCTTCAAATCTCCGTTTAGAAATGCCGACTTGACGTCCATGTGGTGAACACTGCCCGACCCTCTGAGCGGCCGGTCGAGGAGGAGTCGCCGGATTCCAACTGCTCACGGGCGAAGGCATCGTCGGTCGATCCTCTCTTTGCCGCACGAAACCACGTGCCACCAAGCGAGCCTTGTGTTTGACAATGGCGCCGGCTTCATCCTCTTCGCCTTGAACACCCACTTAAGGGTGATCGCGCGGTGACCACGCAGGAAGATCGGCAAGCTCCAGTGCGGTTCTTCTTAACGGCGTCCATCTCCGTCTGCATCGCGGCACGCCATCTTTGCGTGTCTTTCGGCCTCTGCGAAGACCGAGGGTCACCATCGTCGCCGCAAGATGCAAGCTGCGCCTCGGTCGTGAGGCACGATCCTGGCACCGGTGGTCGCGAGAAGGTCCTCCATCGTACGATACCGCAACGGCTCGCCGTCGTGGTACGCGTCGATGCGCTCCTCGTCGTGGGAGAGTGGAGTAACGAACTCCACCGGGCTGTGCTCGACACGAGCTGGTGTCGGAGAGGACGTGCCTGGAGGGGTAACCGTTGGTGCTGGAGTAGCGAGCGCCGGAGTCTGTGGGGGTTCGGGGACTGGGGTAGGCGCGTTCGACGAAGAGGTGCTGCCTACTCCCCCAGCTCCCTCGAAGTGGACGTACTCAATGATGAAGTCGTCGTACGTCGGAGTCGAGCCATTGTCAACTGCCTTGTCCCACGCCCATCCTCGCCCTTCGTTGAACACAACGTCGCGCTGCGGCGCATACGCTGTGTCTTTGGGTCGAATGCGGTGAGCCTTCGAGCCCTCGCGTAGCAGATAAACACTCCGGTGCTCCTGTCATCGAGCTTGCCAACATGTCCAAGCTCCTTGGCGAACGCGAGGCGGTAGAAAACCCGTAGGTGAGACCGCCGGCTTGTGTCGTGCCAGGCCTCGTCACGGCGTCCCGCTGAGAGCCTTGGTGGGCGGCGGTTGAGGATGTAGATCGCCGCTACCACGCTCTCCCCGAGAGAATAGCCGGCATCCCCTGCAGCGAGGAGGGCGAGCCATCCCACAACCGCCTGACACGCCGCTCGACGACGCCATTTCTTCTTGGTGCATGCGGTAGCGGAATAGTGGCGCCGAATGCCCTCATCCGCGCAATACGATCTGAACTCGGTAGCGTGGAATTCGCCGCGTTGTCGGTCTGCGGCTTCACGCGACTGCGCCCGCTCTGCCTCCGCGGCGACTGCGTCGCTGATGGCTTCGCGACCTCTCCGCTAACTGCCGAGGACCGTTACCCACATGTAGCGGGTGAGGTCGTCGACGAGCGGCAGGAAGTAGCGTCGTCCTCGGTGTGGCGGTGTCACCGCCACACAGTCCGTGCACGAGCTCGAGCCGCTCCTTGGCTCGGAAGTTCGATCTATTTGGGAAAGGGGCCGCCCTGCAGCCGTTATTCTGCAGATGTCGCAGAATCGCTTCCACGTGGTTGAGACACGGCAGGCCTCGTACCATCTCCTTGGCACCGAAGTCGCTTGCAGCCTCGAAGTGAAAGGTGTCCGGCGTTGCCAGGTTATCGCCACGCCTCGTCGTCCGACGAGCGGCGAGGCAGGGGTTGTGCCACCTGACGTTGAGGATGTAGAGTCGATTGGTGCCGCTGGTTACCTTGGCAAGAAGGCGACGATGGCGATCCCAAATCCTCATGACTCCGTTCTTTACTAACACACCCGAACCATTCTCATCCAGCTGTCCCAAGCTGATGATAGAGTTCCTCAACGCGGGGATGTAGTAGACTCCGGTGAGCAACCTGTGCTCACCAGACTTGGCGGTGAGGATGACGGAGCCGACACCCTGGATCTCCACGCTGGAGGCGTCCCCAAACTTGACGGAGCCTCGGACGTTAGAGTCAAGCTCGGTGAAGAACTCACGTCGGCCAGGTCATGTGATGGGTAGCGCCCGATGTCGAGGTACCACCGTCGATCTTGTCATCGCTGGGTATCGCCAAGGAAGGCGTGTGCTCTCGGCTCATCAAGGTGGAGGAGATTCGGCTGCCGGCCGATGCGCCGGAGATAGCTCGATGCTTGCGTTTGCTAGGAAGCAGAGCCGGCTCTTCTTCCTCCACTTGTGCGGCGTGGACTGGCCACGTCGTGGTCGGGCGACACTCCTTGGCCCAATGGACAAGCTTGCCCGCGATTGTGGCGAGGAGTCTCGTCTTAGGCCTTTGGTTCTTGCGTGGCGCCGCCCTGGCGCCTCGCGGTGTCGCCCTTAGCACGCCCTCGCGCCCGGCTGGGACAGCGTCCGCGGCGCCTTCTTGCGGCTTAGCGTGCTGCGACCACTGTCGCGGCGAAGAGACTCCCTTCTTCCCGTCACCCTGGCTAGCCTCCCACTGTTCCCGAGTGAGATGTAACTTCCGCCAATGGTGATAGGCCCGAGAGAGGCGTGGCTCGTCATTGCCGGCGACCTTGAGACGACCTATTGCCTCTTCGATCGACATCGTGGAGAGGTCCAATAGAGACTCGATTGAGCGAGCGATCTGCTTGTACTTCTCGGGGATGCAACGGAAGAGCTTCTCGATGGCTCTCTCCTCATCGTAGGTGTCGTCACCGAACTGCACCATCTTCTGTAGTAGAGTGTTAAGGCGGAGAGCAAAATCATCAACATCCTCACCTGGCACGAAGGCCGGGTTCTCCCACTCCTTGCGAAGTGCTGCGGTGTGGTCTTGCGGTAGCGGCGCTGCCGATGCGTCTTGCGACAATGGCATCCCAAGCCTCTGGCGGTCAGCTTCTTGAAAGCGTGAATCGCATCTCGACGGATCGCGGCGATGAGGGCATCCAGCGCCGCGTCGATCCTCGTCGTAGTCGACGTCGCCGTCACCGGTTGCCTCCCACATGTGCCGCACTGGAGCCTTATCCTCATCACCGCGGCCCGCTCGACATAGTTGGTCTTGGTGAGGTAGGCCACCACTCACGGGCCGATGTCACGATAATGGCCTGGGGCCCGCGGTGACAATGGTATCGGTCGGGAGGAGAGCGCGCCGCTGTAAGAGGCCACGATCTCTGTCGGCCAGCCCGCCTCTGCCGGGGCGCGGTCGCCGCCATGGCGTCCCCGCCGGTGCTCTGCCGGCGTCTGCGCTCATCTGGGCTCCCGCGCTCATGAGGGTGGGCAGCGCCATCGCGCCGCTTCGCTTCTTTGCCTCCCTCTCGCTTGAGCTGCCGTCGGCGCCGTCGGCCAAGCAGGCTGGAGCTCTTGCCGTATGAGCCTCGAAGCTCTCTTGCCGCTGCCTGTGGCATCGCCGGCTTCTTCTTTGCTTACCTCTGCTCTTCTTGGGCCCGATTCATGCCGCCGACTTTGCCGCCCTTCTGCTGCCGTCATTGCGATCTCTCTTTGCTCGCTCGCGATCTCTGCGGCAACCGGCCCTCTGCCAAGGCGCTCGAGGCGACCGGCCGAGGCTGTCCTTCCGACATGGCGCGCTAGTGAAATTTCTTTGCTAGGGAAGAAGTCGCCTCAGGCATTTCTTTGCCGATTGTTCGAGAAGATGAAGGGTGGCGAAGCTTGGTATTGTATTTCTGCGCTTCTTGAGCGAGGAGGAGCGTGGGAAGGAGATGAGCAAGAGATGTTTAGGCTGCAAGAAAAAACGGCTCTGATACCACTTGTTAGTAGCACTATTCTTACTATCATCGAGAGAGAGAATGACACACTGAATTGGGGCAATTTTCTGAATTTTATTGCTCATACAAGTGCTATTGCCACCCTAAGGGGTTGGGCAAGTGCCATATTTATAGCTGCTGGCGCAGCATACACTAATACTAGTCTAAAGGCTGCCCAAAAGCTAGTCAAAAGCTGCTTAAAAGCTGCCCTAAAGGCTGCCCAAAAGCTAGTCAAAAGCTGCCCTAAAAGCTGCCCAAAAGCTAGTCAAAAGCTGCCTAAGCTGCCCAAAAGCTAGTCAAAAGCTGCCTAAGCTGCCCAAATGGCTAGTCAAAAGCTGCCCACAAATGACCAAGACTTATTCCATCAGTATTATCAAAGTGATAAGATGTGTAAATCAATTTTTGAGGATGACGCTGAGAGTAGTGTGTAACACCCCAAAATTTTGCTTTTCTTAAATTCATATGTGATTTGGCACTTTGGTGAATTCTTGGAATTTTCTGGAATTTATTTGGATTTATTTGGAATTTATTTGAATTTATTCCATTTTGAAATAATTAAAGAATTTAATTTTGCAAATAAAATTTTGCTGGAAATATTTTATTTGAGTCCAAAATGATCTAAAATATTTTCCGAATTTTTTCCGAATTTTTCAGTCTTTGCTATTTTTAATGAATTAAATGAATTACCGGGAATTATTTTAATTATTAAATCACTGAAAATCCAACTCGTCAAGTATCGTTTCATCCGATCGAAGCTCGATGTCCACCCGAGCCGCTTGATTCGATCAACCAACTTGAAAACCTAATTGATCCCAACCGCTGATCAAGATCCAACTTGGCCGAGATCCGCCTCAGGACGTTCGCCGCTGGCCGACTCCGACGCGCTGCGGCGATCGTGGCCGCTGATCGTGACGCTGCGGATCTGCCGATTGGCGCTGCTCTTCCGTGGATCGAAGCCGGACTGGCCGCCGCATACCGGGCCGTGACCGACAGGGGTTTCCGCTTAGCACGCCGCCGAGGCTATTTAAGGCGTGGTTATCGCCGAGATCGCTGCCGTACGCGCTATTGCTCCTAAGTTCCAACGCCTAAGCCGCACGCTCAGCGATTCGAGTTCTGGGAGTGCCGCCGTGGTTTTTCTTCGCTTCCTCGCTGCTCGGGTCATCCTCCGCCGCTTTCAAGCTCGGATCGAGAACCTTGCGCCGAGGCGCACTCTACCGGTGCACTCACTTGGCCGAGACGCCAAGCGCCGTTGCAGGGTGGTCGTTCGGCCCGCCACGGCAGCTGCGAACGCCGCCATCGCTATCCGCGAAGCTGGCACCGCTGGGATCGAGATCCAACGCACGAGGCGAGGCCACGCCGCCATATCGCTTTCCGCTTCTCGACAGGTTTCAACCGTTAGATTTAGATCGTGACGGCCGGGGTTAGTTGTGTTAGAAGCTTAGGGTTAGATCTCGACCGTCCGACCAGATCGAATCGCCTGGATCAACCGTGGTAGTTTTGAACGAGGTCAGATTCATCCGACCGCTGATTTTCAAATCAACTACGAGATTGTGCCACGCGGTGTTGCCTACGCGCCACGCCTGGGAGCGAAATCTTCTGACACGCGGACCCGCGAGTCGAGGGCCCACGCGGTCGCCCACAACCACGCTGCGGCGTGAAACCCAAATACCGGCAGCGGGCCCACATGTCGGTGACGAGTCGCGGATCGAGTCCACCGTGGACCCGAGCCAAGCGTGCGGACCGAGTCCATGGATTCGGCCGACGCCACCACCCAATCGAGGCCGACACGTGTCCATGCCGACGCAATAATTAATTTCCAAAAAGAAAATGATTTATTAATTAAATATTGATTCAAATTTAGATTCAAACTTCAAACGCTTATAACTTTTATGCTTCAACTCCGATTTGAGCGATTCAAATTTCTAAATTTGTATAAAATTGAGATCTACCTAAATATGAATTTTATTTAATTTTTGGACTAAAGTTTTTCTCAGAATATTATTTAATTGATTATTTAAACTTTAATAAATCATAACTTTTATGCTTTTAACTCCAAATTTGATTTATCTGGCTTAAAATCCAGTAAAATTACGTTCTTCTGCTTATGGATTTTATTTGGAGTTTTGGGATGTTTTTGCCTATTGTTTATTGGGTATTTGCTATTTGCACGCTTTACTTATAGACGTTGAAGTGCCTAAGGATTCGAGGGAGAAGTGTTGACTCGTGATCCAACTCAAGACCAAGAGCAAAGTACTTTTTTTAAGGCAAGTTGTGCTTTGACCATGTTGATCCTATTTCGAATCTATTTTTGATTTAAACTATTGCATGCTAGTTTAATTAGAAAGATACTTTGTTTAAACATGGGGTTAGATAAATACCAATTTGCTTTATGACACCTTGATTATCTAAGTATGTGCCATGATCCCTCGTCACTCCTAGTTGTGGTTTACTAGTTGGACATTATTAAATTGCCAACATGGGTTTAGACCGTTGTAGTATGTCGCTTAGACTCGCACGTGCTCATGACATGATTTTGGACAATCAAATGATAATATGGACTTAATGATATATTGAACTGCTTTGGAAAAGTATCATGTGATGTTGACGACGTGGTGCATGGTAATCAAATCGGGTTTGATAAACGCTTTCGACGGGCATGTGGCAAGAGTAATCAAAGCGGGCCAGCTTGTGGCATTGGGAGTGTTGATTTGGTTTCTAGTAGTCTGCCCTGGTCACTCTAAGGACTTAACCTTGCAAGCCTTTTGAATCGGTCATACTTGCAACCACATGGTCGGAATGGGACGGCCCTAGTTGACTAAGTCGCTAAGGACTCACTTGTGGAGCCTCAGTGGTGTCATACACCGCTTGTGTGATTGTACGGAGCGATCGTGGTCGTGGGCCGATACCCATCTAACGGTGTGTTGGTCCCATACTTCGCCTTGGCTAAGGGAAGGATGGTGTAGAGCACCTAACCTGAGAGGACCACCTGTGTTGTTTGAGGCTTCCGAAAGGCTTTGTTATGATCGCCATTTGCATACTTTGTATGGCGATTCACTACCGACGTGGTGAGTGGATTGTATCTTGTGGGTAAAGTGCATAACCTCCGCAGAGTGTAGAATCTATTTGAATAGCCGAGTCCACTGCAGATCGACAATGCCTCTCGGGAATTACAAATAAGGGTTAGACTTCAAAAACAACTCGATTTGAAAAGGTTGGTTTAATAATGAAGATGATGGAAATGTGGTTTAGATGGGGCAAATGTTTATTAAATTTCAAAGTTATTTATGCTTTACTTATTTCTACCGCTAATCTACTTTTGTTACTTGTCAAAAGTCTATCACAAATATACTCTGAAAGCTATTCCTTTGTACCAAGCCATGCATATAGTATATTAGCTTGCATTCTCAGGTATGACTTGGTCGAGTACCAAGTACTCACCCTTGCCTCAACACAATACCGCTTGAAGAGGAGACTACGCTGGCTTAAGAGGAGTTCCAAGAGGACCCGCCTACTTAGGGGATGCGAGCCTACCATTGCCTCGTGGTATACCGGATGGCGCCACGAAGTTTATTTGATTTTTCCGCTGCTGTTATTTCTCTTTCAATAAGTTTTGCCTTGCAAGGCATATATTTGTAACTTGGCCATAAGGTCGAGTAACCCTTTGATTATTTAAATAAAGTACTTTGATAGTACCGTTTGGTATGATTGTGATATATACCGATGTTAAGACTGTGTGCACTAGCGCGTTCCTGGACTAGTGCTGAATACACAGAGGGTCCGGATTTGCAAATTCGGGGTCCCGACATAGTGCTTCTATGATTTTATTTTTAATACAAATTGCACAAATCTTGAAGCAAACGAAGTGGTATTTCATCGTCATTTCTTGCATTAAAATGTACTACAAATCCATCACAAATATAAATGGCACTTCGGTCATTTTCACCACTTCACCCTCTTTCCAGAATTTGAATCCAGATAGTTAGCCAAACGGTTTCCAGACAGTGATTCTGATTCTACCTGAAACGTTTCTACCAAGAATCTGGAACCGTTTCCGTTTCTACTATAATCTGGATCCGTACCAAACGGGGCCTAAATGTGTTCATAAGTCTAGCTGGTTGGAATTAACATTTTTAGAGCTTACAACTTTTGTTGATTTTGAATTACATTATTAGATACAGGAGATTGATAAATTTCCGTGTACTAAAACGTATTTCCTGGACAAGTGCTTCTATGCAGGATTTCTTTTGCTTTATCAATACAAGAGAGGCATATTGAGGAAGGTACCGCGAGTCTATGAAGAAGGAACATGAGAATGAGTACTCAAAATTCAGTAATCAACATCACAGATGTGTAATAAGAAGCTACAATTAATTAGCTTACATGACTTTCCTGAGCTAAAGTCTGCAAACTTTGTTTTGATGAATGTCTAGGGTCCTTCAATGTTTTCTCTTGTGAACATTACTTTATGGTTGTAATGAGAAGATGGGTGTGCAATTTGACTGATTTTATCAGCATTATTATTTGAATTGTGAAATGTTCGTTTTGTATGGGCATTCTATATAGTGTTGTGTTCTAACCGGTTCATATTTTTCTGATCATGCATGAGGTTATGTATGCTTGAAGTTTGGGCGACGCAGTTGAGGGATTGGAGGACGAAGGGGGTGGCACATAGTGGAGGGAGGCCGCTGGTGGGTGACCGGGGGAGACACGGCGGGGGAGGATGCTAGTGGGAGGCGGCGCCACTGCTGCCTACGCGTGAGACAGGATCGGGAGGGACTCGAGGGTTAGTGTTGTGCTGCTGCTGAAGTGCTGAGACTAGGGTTGCCGGTTGGTTCCTTAGCAGGTTAGGCTTGACCGAGTACCGGTCCAGTTCGGCTCGGAATTTCTGATTAAAGTTATACGAAATTTTCATTCCGTTTCCAATTCCGTCAGAACTATCTCCTCCGTTTTCATTTCCGTTTCCAAAAAAAATTTCCATTTTCGTTTTCATACCGACATTTTCCGTTTCCATTTCCAAAAAAGACTTCCATTTTCGTTTTCCTCTGAAACAGTCGGAAAGTTTCCGTTCCCTTTTCATCCCTAATGATGGGTATAGACGAGATTTTTCGCCTACCACATTTCGCGGATATGCTCGTGAAAGAGGTTTTAGCTTGTGAGCATAGATATAGACAAACACTAGCGCGCGTCTAGTTTGGCGCCACCCGAGCAGCAGCCTGACATGCATGGTCGTCGATAACGCCGGCCTGCAGCGGCTGGCATGGTGAACAGGCCAGGTTGCAGATCATCGAGGTGCATGCTTGTATGCATGCTGCACAAGTGTGTACAGCTAGCTAATATGTATTGGCCAAGCTGCTTACTTATCCTGCACTGGTACTTAATTAGCTAGCTTACGTCGATCATCCATAAGATATATTGCGCGCGGACCGATGATCAATCGATCGATCAATGTACATGTCCAATCTATCTACCTACCTATATCTATACTTATACATATACCACCTGTCTATATCTATACTTATACATATGACGCCTAGATTGCCGATCCCTCAGGCCAGTCACGTTATCGACTTCGCGCGGCAGCCCTCTAGAAATTATATTCTTTGCTTCCGTAAATTCACGAACAGATCACTCACTGTTTTTTTTTTGCATAAAGTACCATGTGGTTAGGCAAATTCGCCGACGGCTCCTAGCCAACCAATTTTTACAAAACACCTTTTTTCAAATGAAAAAACTCATACCAAATTTGGTTACACAAATTTGATAACAGCTTAAAGCGAACCATTTTTTTTTTTAAAAAAAACGACGGCTTCTAGCCAGCCAATTTTTAAATAAACATGAACAAATCTTCCAACGGTTTTTTTAACGAAGAACCTCGTGGCTACATAAATTCACCAACGGCTCCTAGCCAGCCATTTTTTTTTAAAAAAAAAACACCACCAAGAAAGCCAAAATTACATTCTTTACAAAAGAAAAATTCAGATCAAATTTTATTACATTGCGCGGCATCGCGCGTGACTCAGCCTAGTATATACACACTGAGCTAGCGAATCCGTCGATCGATTGGCTGGGTACCACTACAAGAGAAGTGCTTATCTATGATAAAAATGTCGTGACGTCGTGAACTTTCGTCATAAATGTTCAATCTTCTATGAAGAGTTTTTTTAAATTCATCATGGATCATATTGTGCTCTCGGCCCATCGAATTTTAGTGACGAAACATAAAATTTCATCATAAAATAATAAAACAAATCGTCATAGATAGTGGAAATCATGTTGGGGTTCCTGGTCGCAGCGTGATGTCATATGTATGTATTTTCTGTGACAATATACTTTCGTCAGAGACGCTTGTCCTACGAGTTGCTAGAGTCTAGACGGCCCCTTGTCCAACGTGGTGTTGTTGGGACCATATGTGGGTTACACCTAACACGTTGTCAGATGTGGTCCATGTGGGATACATATTTGTGGTCCACAAGTTTGATTTTTTTTGTGCTTTAAAAAAATAAAAAAGTTGCCGATCATAGACTCGAACCGATAACCTCCAGCTTCTAGGCTATGTATTTTTCCACCAGGCTATGACTTGTTAGTGATTGGATTAGCAAGCTATTTTTCTGATATGTAATCCTGTTAAGGATTGAGAAAAAATCCCAAAAAAAATTTGAAGTTGCGTCGCTCGAACTCGGGACCTCACTCCAATACACCCGCATCGCCTTACCGTCGCGCCGATGGGCAACTATTGATTAGGTTCTTCCTTTCTTGATATGCGTAGATAGCAATGTTCCACCATACATAGGAATCGATACGTCTCCTACCTTGTCCTAGTCTCCCAGCCGGCCGGTCCGCTGGCCGCTTGCACTTCACACGCCGCTGTGAGCTAGCAACATGTAATGCAGCCTGATACTGTTTGCTATCTGTACCAACATATTTTTATCATACCACAACATTTTCTAGCAACATGTAATGCAGCCTGATACTGTTTTTTTCTAATAAATTCATAGAAATACAAATGGACATGAAATCAATTCATTTAATTCTTTATTAATACAATCAATAAATAAGATCGCACATACTTTGGTACATCGACTCTTTTCATTTATTTCCATATAAAATGTCTAGTCATGTAACACCCTAGTTTTCGCCTTCTTGTGAAAAACCTAATTTAAATAAAGTAATTCAAAAAGTTGGAGTTTCTCTGGTGTTTATATTAACCTGGCATCCTTTTCCCTCCGAAATCGGGATTTAATTCCCTCCCGGGCGAAAAATCGGGTTTTCCAGTTCCCGCCGGGACCCGAAAATTCACCCGAGTCCAACAGTGCTCCAAAAATCTCCAAACCACTTCTAAAATGTTCCAAATATTCCAAAATGATTTTAGGAATCATTTCCCGGATTTTTGGACCTCCGTTCCTATTTTATCTCGCGCAGCTTTTGTTAAATGCCCGCAATTCGCTCCGGAATATTAAATTCCACAAATTTCGTCCAAATTCAACCAAACCAATTCCATTGAGTTCCAAATATTCTAAAATGGCTCTAGGAATTTTTCTGGAATTTTTAGGCCATTTTTCCTTATTTTTCTCTAGGGCGGAACTTTCGCGTATAAGCCGACCAACCGTGGGCCGCCACGTGGCATTGCTACGATCACCTTTCTTCAACCTTGGCCTGCTCGTGCTCTTGCCTGGGAGGTTAACAGAGAAGCTTCCACACTCACACTACCTTCTTCAAATCTTTGTAACTTCCACATCAAGGCTTCAAATCGCGTTCCGCCGGATCCGGTGAATCCGTAACGGCACGACCCTTCCATTCCCGGTGGTTATTAAGCCCAAATCTACTTGAGTGCGCGATTCACAAAAACCGAAAGGCGCATTCATAGCCTTAACTTCTCCGCTTCTTCCTCAAATCGCGCACTTCCACCCTCATCTCTCCGTATAAGAACCCTCTTTAGGTGGTGTCACCCTCCTTTAGCCTCTCAAACCCAATCGGCGCAAGATCGAGAAAACCGACGAACTCTTGTGTTCTTCGCGTTCTTCGTGTTCTTGCTCGTATCTTCCACTCCGGTGGATCATTCTTCCTCCCGTTCGTTTCTTTGTGTTAGCCTGGAAGTCTAGTTGCTAATACATCCATCAATTTCAGGATTCCTCGACCGTGGACGACGAATTTCGGATTTTACTCGTCTCGGCCGAACCCGTGTTCGTCGTCGATTTCTTCGAGTCCGGTGAGAATTGGTTCAATTCCTCCCGTTCTTAGGGCCCTCTAGTGTTGATCCAGCTATTCCATTCATTATTTGGATATGGTTTAGTTCAAATTCGTGAGAAATTTGGATTTTTGGAAAAGTGTGTGGCCTCTCTGTTCTTCTCGTCCTGTGCGCGTGCTCGCCGGAGTTCCGCCGCCGTCGCCGCCCTCCTGGCCGGCGCGCCGCCGCCCGCCCGTCTGCCTTCGCCCGCCAAGCCGCTGGCCGCCGCCATCGCCGGCCGCCGCCCGCGCCCGCCGCCGCCAGCGTGCGCTCGCCGCCGCTCGGCCGGCTCGCGGCCGAACCCGCCGGACCGCCACTGCCTCCGGTCCTCGCCCGCCACGCCGCTCGCCGCTTGCCAGCGCCGCCATACGCCGCGCCGCCCAGCGCCCGCTGCCGCCCAGATCGCCTCGCCGGCCGCTGGCTGCCCGGCGCTCGCCGTCGCCGCCGCCTCCCCGCCGGTCGCCGGCCACCGGCCGGCTCTTCCTCGCCGGCGCCCCTTGCTCTCTCTCTCCTCTGTTTTTCTTCCATGGCCAAGAGCTTGAAGAAGACTCTCTGGAGGATGACATGTAGGGCCCCTTGGCCATAGACTCAAATCAGTCAAAGCCAAGTCAAATGTTTGACCAGTCAAACCAGAAGGGAATATTCCGAGAATATTCCCGGTTTTCGATTTATTCGCAATTCAAACTTCGGAAGCTCATAACTTTCTCATCCGAACTCCGTTTGACCTCATTCAAATTCCTAAATTCATCTAAAATCAAGACCTTCCTGCCAGTACTAATTTTTATAATTTTTGGATTTTATTTATTTTCTTTTATTTATTTGTTGCCTCGTTTTGCGCGTAGTCGACGCTTCCGCCGAGTCCGCCGACCCCGCCGCCGGACTTCGAAGAGTTCAACCTTCTCGCTGTGGCCGAGGCAAGTCTCCTTGACGCATGTTGATCCTACAATTTATAAATGTTTTACCATGTTTTACAAATTGCATTGCTAATTACATAAAATGATGATGTTAAACGTTAAGTTGTTAGTTATACCTGTTGTTTATACCTCCTTGAGATTTGCTATCCATGACCCTTTGTCGACCTAGAACAGGGATCCACCATAATAAATATTTTTTTAATAAAATACATTTTGATGGGGAAAATGACTATTTAGCAGGTAGTTTGAATAGAGTAAATCGGGGGCAATGTAACTTGGAGACGGATGAATATTAGTGATAATGGGAGGATTGTTATTATGAAATTGATTTAGGGTGATGATCATTTAACTGTTGAGAAGTGGGATTGTGATAATAGTTCACAACATAATGAGTATGGATTGGGGTGAAATGCAAATTGGAGCTAGATGAATATTAGAGTTGATGTGGGACTTAAAATCATAAAGTTGACCTACGAATGGTAGTCCGTATATTTCGGTGGATGGGGAGAATGTTGGAAGATGTATGATGTCGGTGAAAGTAAATAAATGTCATTGAGAGTCATATTTATAGATCAATTAGAATAAGTGGTGAATTATATTTCAGTGGATTTTAACAAGAATACTATGCGATAATCATTCAGGGAGATTGTGAATAGTCCAGAATGTTTGGTGGTTTAGTGAATGATATTATCGCGTATTTTTGGTGGATTAAAATAGATAATTTAGAGGTGATCATGTGAAGGACTAAATATATGATGCTATGAAGTATTATAGGTGGATTGTATCCTAGATGATTAGAGCTGATATTATGAAGTATTCCTGGTGGTTTAACAGATGACTTTGTGAAATATTCTTAGTGGATGATAAGATTGATCGCCCTATGAGTGACGAATAAATCAATAATACTAGTCATAATTCAAGGGAAATAGACACACTTGATTGGGGTTTAATATGATTTTGAGGGTTAGGATATTTCCATGATATGCTCAATACTTGATGGATACGATATTAAATCGGATTATTCATATGATTGTACCACTAGGGCAATTTAATAATTATTGGAGATTACAGAATTAATTATAAGGATTGTCATCAACCCCTGAGCTTTGTATTTTATAAAATAAACTATTGGTGGAATAGAATAGTACGGTAGAAATGCTTAGCCTCGCTATCGGTCAATATTCACCTATGGGTGGGACTTTCAATTATATCTTGAAAACCTTGTGTTGAAAGTTATAGGCAAGGGTATTGCCGTCGGTTTACAAAATAAAAATAAAATGAAAAATGATTTCGACTTGGGCGGCCTGGAATGTCGGGTGGAAGCGGATCAAGCCTTGATCCTTTTGTGCAAGTACCGCCCCAAGTCAATTAAGGACCGACGCTTATGACTGTCTCCATTCTAAGCATTACCGTACAACCACATGTCAAAGTGGGCACGACCTGGCTAACTAATTTGTAGAAACCTGACTTAGACTCACCACTCGGTGGTTGTGTGAGTGCTTGGGACGGAGGCATTGTTGTTGTTGTTATTGTTGTTTATCTCACACGGCGCAAGAGGGGCTTCTCAGACTGGTGGACATAACCCTAACAGTGGTAAAACCTCGGAATTGGGTCGAGTTAGGCGTATACATTGTAAAGGCCTTGTCATGATATCCCTGCCGGCACACCTAAGGAAGTGTGCTAATAGCTTGGCATCAAGGGAATATCATGTCTTGTGGGTAAAGTTGTACACCTCTGCAGAGTTAAAACTATTCGAATAGCCGTGCCTACGGTCAAAGGCAAAGCTTGCTGAATGCTTTCATACTGGTAGAATTTGGATTTTGATTTCAAATTAAACAAGGTTTTGTTTTGGGATCCGGGAGCGGTTAGAACTCTCGGGTGTGCTTCTGGCAGTTAAAGCCAGGTAGGTGGAAAGAACCTGATTTTGTGAACCATGGCGGACATAGCCATGTGATTGGATTGAACCCTGATTTTGTTGAGATGTGGCGGATAGAGCCTGTATATTAGTGAGTGGTGGTTAGAACCTTCACTACAATATTACATAATTCAATTATTAAAAAGAATTGCTCAAATATGCTTTGTGAAAATTATTAACAAGTATGATTTGTTGAAACTTGGCTTTATGCAAAAGAACCATATTAAGCCATCCTTGGATAGCCTACATTGTGCATAATTTCCCAGACTTGCTGAGTACTTTATGTACTCACGCGCTACATTCTATCCTCTCTCAGAAGTGAAAGAAGCTGTTCAAGATTTCCAACGACTAGGGTGCGTTCTCCACTCGATTGCCTGTGGGCAATTGGATGGGTCGCATTGGCGTTTTCGTCTTCCGCTGCAGTTGTTCAAGTTGTTCAGCCTGTCCAGGCCATAATGGTAAACCTTGACCATAAGGTCTTTGCTTTTATTTGGTATTATTTCTTATTTAGTTATTTGTATTCGTGATATGGTTGTTGATTCATCACTTTTGACTGTGTGTACTAGCTACTGATCTGGGACTAGTACAGAAATACACAGAGGACTCCGGATAGCCGATCCGGGGGCCTACAAGTCAATAAGTAATAGGTCATCAATCTACACTGCCACAAGCATTCTTTGGCCATCAATTGATGCCCCTACAATATTTTACATAGTTGCTTGTGAAATAACATGGTAGAACACTTCTAGCGAAATATAAGACTACATGTCTTTGAACTTTATCCGTCGCTACACACAAATCAAGGTACTTCCATCAGTGAAGGTACTCTAATTTACCATCAACACATTCAGGCACTTAGGTTAGGTTGTTGACATGAGGTTCTCGTGACAAAATTTCACATGTATGCATTATGGGACAGTCTCACTGTAAAGAAAAAAAACAACAGTAAGTAACTAGGTGTTAAACAGATATGTGCACTAAAATTGAAGCAAGACAATAAGAATGTAAACATTTAGAAAGGTTGGCACCATATCAACAATTAGCTTGCAGATAAGCATGTTTCGTGAGTTACAGCTACATTCAACAGGAAAAATAGAGGAACCAATTTCATAAGAACACTACTCCAAAGTACACTACTTTCATTTTGTCAAATTATAAGAAAAATATTAGCAAACAAAAATGTGGAACCCGAAAGTAACAAAGATTTAAAAAAATATAGACAAACTAATTCATTTAATTTTATAATTTTGTAACTGATGGTTAGATTTGTTCATTACATGTAGGGGGGTAAAAAGATATATAAATGACCCATCTACCGGGTATAAGTAAACAAGTTCATAAGAAAAGGATGGATATAAGTAAACTGATCCGGCAACATGCCTGCAATAACCCATGATATAATCCTGCTTTCAACTAATGGATTAATGTTTCACCTATCTTAGTTGGGGAAATAGCCAAGTTGCAGCTCAACTGCTCCTTGCATTGTTATCAACTCCTTTTCTTTATTTTAGAACATTGCTTTGCATTATACATTACAATTTAGACACTAGGTCATTTTTCTTTGTTGAAAAACCAAGTTTTTAGCTTTCGCTATCTTTGTGCTTTCGGTTTCAAAGTTGTTTAAAGCCTTTTGTGTTAGATTTTTTTGAAAAAACCTATTCACCCTCCCTCTAGGCTCATCCTCGATCCTACAGGTGTAAACTCATATTTTATTTGTAATGGATTGCTCTCAGATTGTTGTAAAAGGGTTGCTAAATTAATTAGCCATCCAACTTCTAGATGGGCAATATATCACAGGTTATTAGATTTGAAAATTTCAGGATTAGAACTCTAGAACAGCACTGCTCTTGCACAGAAGGAATAAGCACATCACTTTGTGATAGGAGAGTTCTTACTTGTATATAACAATGCATTAAAAGCAAGTGCCACCAAATTGTCAGCTAAGAGCAGTACTTATCCAGGTCTAGCAAGTTCCTTTAATGAACAGATTAATCAAGCCTCAATTTTAAGCAATCATCATCGAGCTATTTACAACCAAAGCCCCAGTCCGAGAGTTCTTACAGTGCGCCGAATCGAGTCAGCAATGGGGGAGGAGCCGAAGAGGGCGACCGATGGGGGAGGAGCCTGAGAGGGGGGGACGTCGATGGGGGCGGCTGTTGGGGGAGGAGCTGGAGAGGGAGGCGCCGATGGGGAGGAGCCGGAGGGGGAGGCGCCGATGGGGGAGGCGCCGGACGGGGGGGGGGTACTGTCGGAGGGGGGGAGGATCGAGCCGGAGGGGGAGGCGCTAATGGGGGAGGGGCTGGAGGGCGAGGCGCCGATGTGGGAGGGGCCAGAGGGGGGCACTGTCGGAGGGGGAGAGGATAGAGATAGGGTTGTGGAATAAGGAAATGAAATTAGTCCGCGCCGAATGAATTCAGTGTGCACGCCGAAATGAATTTAGTGCGCGCCATGGGTATTATCACGGTCGGTTCACTAAAGAAACCGATTGCACTAATTTCATATCTGTGTTGGTTCCTCCCCAAAAACCGATTGCAATAACAAGAAATATCTGTGTCAGTTCTATAACAAAACCGATTGTGATTATACATTTGTGTCGGTTCCCTAAAGGAACCAATTGTGATGACTATGATCCGATTTCTTTTATTTTTTGAAACCATTGCACTAATTTTGTAGAAACATATTTTGGGATACTATAAAGCTTTTTCAGAAACTTTTCAAATTTGCTATACTATTAAGATCCATTTGACATATATATTCTACAAAATGCTAGATTATCTAGCTACATGGAAATCTTACAACTTTATTTACAATACAACCCTTCTTAATGATCTACACGCATATAATTTGTTCCATGTGTGTCGTCGTCACCGCTAAGACATGCCCCATGTGCAAACAGAGGTATTTCATCGAATTGGTTGTACTCTTCTTCATCTACAACATTTTCAACTCCAACAATCCGCCTCTTGCCATGAAGTACGACATGCAACATCGGATTGGCCGGATCACACACGTAGAAAATTTGAGTTACTTGCTTCGCAAGGACGAACGGTTCATCTTTGTAGGCCAGACTATTGAGATCAATAAGAGTAAAACCCCTCTTGTCGACCTTCACTCCGTGAGGAAGTCTCACCCACTTACATCGAAATAATGGAACTTGGTATATTCCGTAATCGAGCTCCCATATTTCTTCGATCATCCCGTAGTAACAGTTCATTGTAGTTGAGGATCCTCTTTTCGAGTGATCATCGGACAAAGCATCTATGCTCACACCACTGTTTTGAACTGTACTCTTTGCATCTTGCTTTCAGTATAAAATGTGTAGCCATTAATATCGTAACCCTGCCATGTCTGTACATTAAATCTTGGTCCGTCAGCCAACTATTTGACAGACTCAGTACTGACGGAGACCTTCACCTTTTTTTTGAACCATGTGAGGAATCGATCATTGTGTTCTCGTGTGCTGGAAAGCTTGTCCATATGTGGATTCTCTTCTCGTAATATCAACTTGTGCTGCTGGATGTATGGATGAACTTCTGCGCTGTGTTGCAAGACTGTAAAATGCGTTTTACAATACATATCAAACTGTGGACTCATTACATTGGACCCAATGGTTCCTTTGCCACCAAGTCTGCCCTCATGACGAGATACAGGAACACCAATCGGTTGTTTTTTACCTAGATAGTCCACGCAGAACTCAATAACCTCTTCAATCCCATAACCTTCAATAATACTACCCTCAAGCTTCGACCTATTCCTCATGTATGACTTTGATATACCCATGTACCTCTCGAACGGATACATGTAACGCAGGAATGCGGGTCCACATATCTTAATCTCTCTAGCAAGGTGAACAACGAGGTGGACCATGACGTCGAAGAACGAAGGGGAGAAATGCATCTCAAGCTGACAAAGAGTGTGCACCACTTCACTTTGTAAGTTGTCTAGTATATCGGGATCAATAACCTTGCATGAAATCGCATTGAAGAAATAACATAGCTTTGTGATTGCCAACTTGACATCATCTGGTAGAATATTTCTGATTGCAACAGGGAGCATTTGGGTCATCAAGACATGACAGTCGTGGGACTTCATACCAAGCAACTTCAAATCATCCACAGACACAAGCTTCTTAATGTTTGCGGAGTAGCCCGATAGAACTTTAATATCGTGGAGACATTTGCAGAGGTCTTCTTTCCCTTTCTTGGATAAGGTGTAGCATGCAGCGGGGATGTACGAACCTTTTTCATCCTTCTCTATCACTGCAAGCTTGGGCCTGATTCCCATGTAGGTCATATCGCGGTGAGCATTCACACCATCCTTAGTCTTCCCAGGTATGTTTAGCAGGATGCCAACCAAATTATCACAGACATTTACTTGCCTTCCACTCATAGGCTGCGGGGCCGCACGAACTTCCCTCTTTCCATCAAATTTGTCATCCATCTTACGATATCGATGACTTCGAGGTAGAAACCTACGGTGACCCATGTACACAGTTTTCTTCGAATTCGGTAGCCACAAGCTATCAGTCCCCTCTTCACAAATTGGAAAACCTTTGGCTCTCTTCGTGCTGTAGCCCGTCAAATAACCAAGGGCTGGGAAATCATTTATGGTGCAAAATATCATAGCCCGTAGGGTGAAGTTCTCTCTTTTGTATGCATCCCACACCTCGACCCCCTCATTCCACAATTTTACCAAATCCTCAATTAGTGGTGCTAGGTATTGTAGGATCGAAGTAAACGAATATAGCAATCAGAGGGGGGGTGAATGATTGTGCGGAAGCTAAAACCAAATTTTCAATCTACTAAAAGTTCACCCCAAAACGGAACCAAATAATTGCCTCGTATTCGACAAAAATAGAATGACAGAGGTTCGGTAAAATGCGAATTCGCGGAGATCCAACCATTCGATCGATCTGAAATTTGGACACAAGAAACTAGATTCCGATACGAATCAAACCCAAAAAGAATCAGCTCGATCGGACGTACAGATCAAAAGTTATGAGCTTCACAAGTTTGCTGTTCCAGAACTTGACGAGAATTGATCTAATCAAAACTTCAAGATTAAACAAGATCTTCAAAAGATTAATCAACTAAACTTTGAGGAACTCTATATCAATACCCTAGAAAGGTTTTGATGGATCAAATCAAGATGAAACTCAAAGAACAAGAACCAATTTAGAACAAGAACAAGCATGCAAACAAGAACCAAAACAGAAAACACTATAGCAACGCGGTTGCTGTAGCACGCAAGAATCTTGGAAGAATTGATCTTTATTTCTTTTGTCTAAAGTACTCCCATCAAAAGAGTACAAAACCTAAAACTGAGCTTGCTCTTAATGCGCCTTGCTCACCTTGGTTGCCCTTCAACAGGAGATACCCCTCCTATTTAAAGGAGCAAAACACAAGGAGTCCTGAATACAATTTCTAATACTAGTAGGAGTCCCACTCCTAATCCTAGAAAGAGTATGTATTCAACACAACTCCACTTGGCCCAACCTGGCCAAGTACAACTCTTGCACGCGTATGGCAACCCTACCATACTCACGTGACTAACACTTTGCACGCGTATGGCCACCTGCCATACTCACGTGACTAACCGTTCTCCATGTGCACCATTCTCTTAGCTCGAACGTCCTGCATGACATCCTTGACCACCAAGACCTCAGTTCCTCCCTGAACCTAGTCCCGAACCTCAGTTCCTCCATGAACCTAGTTCCGGTCCCGTCATCGACCACGTTCGCCCTCGAGCAATACCTGCACATGAACAATCAATAAAACAATTCCGAGCACAAGTCCACGACTTGACTCAACATTAGTCCATGCAACCACTCACATGAGTGCATTGCACCAAGCAAACCTTCATTATGAAATCCACACAAATTCCATAATCAACAACTTAGATCAAAACTCATCCCTGGAAAAAAACCAGTCACGACGGACCAATAATCAAAACCCTAGAAAATCGCACTCACGACGGACCAACTAATTTGGTCCGGTGTACAAGTGAAAGTATCGGTTTCAAGAAGAAATTATTCCGGTGAAAACACATTCACGACGGACTAAAAGAAATCAGTCTGTCGTACATGCGGAATCAATCCTCAAAAAACCGTTCACGACGGACCAAAGAAATTGGTCCGGCGTACATGTAAAACTTACTGGTTTTGGAAGTTTTAGTCCGGCTCAAAAACGTTTGAAAACACATTCATGACGGACCAAGAAATTTGGTCCGGTGTGCATGGGAAAAACGAGGTTTTTGAATGCAAAAAGCACGTTTACGGCGGACCAAAAGTTTGGTCCGGCGTACATGCCAAAAACGAGATTTCTGAAGAGAACTTGTAACCTCAAAAGCACATTCTCAGCGGACTAAAAGTTTGGTCCTGCGTAGCCTCGAGAAACGGTCCGGCGCAAAAGTAAAACTTACTGTTTTTGCAAGTTTGGTACGGCGCCAATACGAAACTTACTGTTTCTTGTCAAATTGTCGAACTCATGCACAAAACACATTTTTCAAGTTCAAATCTTAGCCAATTTTTTAGCACATGATTTCACAGGTACACATATATATATTATTACCCGGCTATTTGGGTCCTGAGATTAGCAATGACATCATGATATACTTTCGCTTTATGCATAACCAAGGAGGAAGATTGTAGATACACAACAAAACTGGCCAAGTACTATGTCGACTGCTCATATTACCAAACAGATTCATTCCATCTGTACTCAATCCAAATCTTATGTTCCTCATCTCGGCACCAAACTCCTCATATTGCCAATCAATGTTTCTCCATTGAGCCAAATCAGCAGGGTGTCTCAACTTGCCATCTTCCTTTCGAGATTCATAATGCCAACGCAACAATTTTGCCTCTTTGGGATTTGCAAACAGCCGCTCTAAATGGGGAATGATGGGCAAATACCACAATACCTTGGCCGGTGCCCCTTTTTTCACATCATCACCATCGTCGGTTCGGATCTTACGCTTCTTGTCATTAAGCTTTTCTTTTTGTTTGTACCGAGGTACACCACAAACTAGACAAATGCGCAGTTCCTTATGGGCGTTGCGGTATAATATGCAATCATTTGGACATGCATGTATCCTTTCTATTTCCATTCCCATGGGACATAATAGCTTCTTTGCTTCATAAATACTTGTTGGCAACTCGTTTTCCTCTGGAAGCATATCCGATAGAAGAACTAAAAGTGCATTGAAACTTGTATCAGTCCAACGGTGTTTTGCCTTCAGTTCAAAAAATGCAAGGACTAAACCCAACTTGGTTTATTCCGCTTTGCAACCTGAAAACAACGGTTTGGCATCGTCTTCCATCAAGCTTTTAAATTTTTCGAACTCTCTTTCCGTGTAATTTCCCTCCACATCCCGCAACATTTGATATAAATTATCCTCATCAAACATATCACGCTCCAACTCGTGATCGGCTTCCAGCATGTCTTCGTTGCATATCAGAGGGGTACTACCTGTCTCCCCATGATGGATCCAACAAGTGTAATTCCTCACAAAGCCACGTCGAATCAAGTGGTCTTCAATTTGAACTGAGTTGTTAAATCTCTTGAGATTGGTGCAATCAATGCAATGACAATATATGAACTTTACACCCCTCATAACCATATCTACTTCTGTAATTCTTATGAACTCCTTTACTCCCCTCTGAAATTCAGCACTCACACGGCTTTTTTGATACATCCATTCTTCACGGTCCATCTACAATAAAAGCACAAACAATAAATTAAAAGAAGGGTTGAAGCATTAACAAACTTGAGAAATTGAATGATCTTAAAGAAACGTCTATATATTGACTAACTAAGTACCTACCAACGATGACTCCTAATTTCTAATTAGGTCAGGTCCTAATCCCATTCGAGGATATGTGGTTCGGGCAAGTTCCTAAGCTGTTGTACAACTCCAAAGAAAATTTCGGCAGCATCTCCTCGCTGTTCTCCAAATACACATCTCAACAACAAGTCAAGAGGGTGTGTATTCGGAGAACACCAGGGAGATGCTGCCGAAACTTTCTTTAGAGTTATACAATAACTCAAGAACTTGCCCGAGCCATATATTATCGAACTGTCCAAAAAACGTGGACAATTCGAGACTGCTTATTTATAAATATGCCATTTTAGCATATTTATAAACAAGCACCCTCGAACGGGAGATGCATAGGTTATGCAACCTAAACTCTACCATTAATCATATTAATTATATTGAAACAATAGTGGCATGTAATGTACACATTCACCAAATAGAAAAATTAATTTAATTCTTACTGCAATATTGAAGGGATTTGTAGAATGCTGATCACCTTTTGAAGAAAACCACAAATAAGGGGAAATCTAGCTCCTGATCAAGCTTGCTAGGGTTTCAATTAACTTTACCCTCAACCCACTGATTTCCTCCATAATTTAATTTTGCAACCATGTTGGTTTAACCATATCACTAATGATAGATAACACATTCACCAAAAATCAAAATTAAATTTATTAATGCAAAATTGAAGGGATTTGAAGGAATGCCCACCTTTTTTTTTTGAAGAAAGCCAAGCTAGCAGGAAGGAAAATAGAGAAATCTCGATCCTCAATTAATGTATATCAAATTACCCTCTTCACACACATCCTCAAGACTTTCATATTTTCTCACCCAAATATAAGTTTAAACCAGAGTATGCATTTTTTGAGGCAACGACGGTATTTTTTTGGCTCCAGAACACCAACTCGAGAAGAGTTATAAGTTCATCCCGACGGTAAAAATATATATGTAACCTAGCGAGCCCCATCACAATCGGTTCTATACAAAAACTGTTTGTGATTAAATGGTTATCACAGTCGGTTCTATATAGAACTGTCTGTGATAATTTGGATACTCATCACTGTCGGTTCTTCTGTAGAACCAACACGGATAAATTATCATAGTCGGTTCATAGATAAGAACCAACACAGATATGTTATTTCATCATAATCGGTTCGGGGGTAAGAACCGACACTTATATTCATCTATGCCTCGTCTTCCCCGCCAATTAAGCCGTTCAAACATAGCATTCACACCATCGCGTCGATTCTTCGTGTTCCATGATTGATCAAGCACCCTATATATAAAAGTAAGTACGCAGGTCTCTCTGATCATCACATAGTCTTCCATAGCTCCTGTCTTCTCTGTGTCTTCGAGCGCAGCTAGCTAGCATGGCAGCGTCTCCTTCTCCGGTAAGCTCTGACTCCTTTGTGGAGTCACCTTACTTGCATCCCTCAGTGCCATCACCGCTGCCAGTAGTGCCGCCTCACCCCGGCTGGGCGCCATCACCGCCCTCGCTGTCTCCCATCGTTCCCGCTGTCTCACCTCGATCGGGCGCCTTCAATGCTACCAGGAAGCGCCCGAGAGAGGACAAGGACGAGGAGGAGGAGGAGGAGGAGGAGGAGGAGGAGGACGAGTGGGTCACCACCACTTGGGGGACCGGTGCCTCTTCTGGTTCATCATCGGAGGATGAGCCACGTGGCGTCGCCCCCAGCGACGATGACTCCAGCGACTCCAGCGATTCTGGTGACTCCAGCAACTCCAGCGACTCCGACGACTCTAGCGACTCCCTACTAGAGGTGGGCGTCGTGTCGTGCCGTGCCGGTCCGGCACGGGCCCATCGTGCTTCGGGCCAGAACCGTGCCGTGCCGGCCCGACTCGTCTTTGGCGAGCCCAAGCCCGGCCCATTTGCGCTTCGTGCCGTGCCGGCCCAGGCCCGACCCATTTTCACTATTGTGACGAGTAAAAATATAAAACACATCACTACTACTAAACTACCTATTTTCATTACATAAGAGACTAATCACATCAACAAAATGTCAAACATAAATGCAATGCTTGAAGATGCCCTGAATCAACAATATCTGCCAACTTTTAGGCCTTAATTCGTGATTTCGTGCCCATTCGTGCCGTGTCGGCACAGACCCGGCCCAAACGACCGTGTCGTGCCGTGTCCGGTTCCCGGGCCCGGCACGGCCCGAGCTACAGTTGCGTGCCAGCCCGGCCCGGCCCGGAACCGTGCCGTACCGTGCTTTGCACCGGGCCATCCCATCGTGCTTCGGGTCGGCCCAAGTGCCCACCTCTACTCCCTACCCTTGGGCGAGAGCCGCGAGTGGTAGTGTAATAATATGAATTATAATGTGTACAGTTTTTATATAATTAGAAACAATTAATATTAATGTTATATGTTGTAATCAATTATAATGTGTATAAAATGTTATATATATAATATTATTATTTGCTGCTACTATAATGTTATATATAAAATATATATAATTTGCATCCTTCGGGCGCCACTGGCTTTGAAGTTCGACGACAAACAAATCTGAAAGAAGGCATTGCGGTGGTTGCTAAGGAGGAAGACGCACGTTATATTTGAAATTAATCATTTTCATTGTTCTTTGATGAATGGGTTAATGGCAAAATGTAACGCTCTATTCCTGCCGGTTGAGTTGTTTTGTTTCCTGTGGTGTTTAGACTTGAGAGTGATGTTTAGGGTTGGTTGCATAAAAAGAGGTTTTTTGTATGAACTACACTTGAATCAGCCGGTTTCAGAAAATGATACTGGGACATCATTCATCATTGTCGGTTCTTCAGAGGAACGACATAGATAATAATATTATCTGTGTCGGTTATACATAAAAACCAATTGTGAGGAGTGTACAATTATCACAGTTGGTTTTTACCCCTAATCGACACAAAGAGTATGGTATTATTTGTGTCGGTTCTACAAATAAACCGATAGTGATTAGTGTGCTACATATCACAGTCGGTTCTTGTCAGAACCGACTCTGATAAGTGTTTTTATCACAATCGGTTCTTGTGTGGAACCGATTGAGATAACTCTATCACGCAAATTCGTGACATATCACAACCGGTGTTTACACAAAAGTTATGAACCGACACAGATGAAGCGATAGTGATGTCCTATTCTGTAGTAGTGACTATAGTCATGCACATATGTACTATTCTTGGATGAAGCATCAGACTGTCCCTTCTAGAGCACCTATTTCATTCCCTTGTGTCCCAATGTTGTGGCCTAGGAGCTCACACCCCAAGGAAATGATCCACCTTAGAAATCACATTGTCATGTATAAATCATCTAATCTAGTATATCAAGATATGCCCTTTTGAAAATAAAAAAAGGATGGATTGCTGCTAGCAAACAAAAAATTAGTTGGCTGTTATGATTTATTTATGCTACAAGAAATACTTGAGAACTAAGTGAGCTCAACGAAAACAAATTACAGGAAGGGCCTAGAAAGGGCACATAACTCTTTTTCAAGTCATTTAACCTTAGGTATCCATACGGGAAGGGCCTATAAATCATGAAGGATGCCAAAAGTGCAGTAGGCAGAGATGAGACGCCTCTAGTTGACCTGCTCTTGCACAAAGAAATCATGGTTTTGCTCCAGCTCAACACTACTTCATAAATCACAGAAAATGATTTTTGTTTGATTCAATACGCTGCTGTCGGTGTTTCGTGCACCGGCAATACAAATTTTTGGTTAGTGGGGTCGCGCGTTCCCTCTCCTCGAATGGCCTGACTCAGTGAGCCCAAGATGTATACTGGTTCGGGCCGAATATCCTTACTCCAGTTTGTGATATGGGTGTGTATTGCTTCCGGGGGCAAATTGTTACGAGGTGTTACAAGTGAGAGCGTGTTTCTCGTTGTTCGTCCGATCAGTCTCTGGTTCGATCGATTGGGTTCGTCCCCCGCCCCCCCCCCCCCCCGCTGGGGTCCTGCCTCTCCTTATATACACGGAGGTGGCATGTTACATGGGATTTTGGAAAGAAAAAAGAAGGGGTACTGTACGCCTCGGTGACTGGTCTTCAGTCTTGTCGTTCGTCCTGGCCTTCGGTTCCCATACGCTGGGTTGGTAGGCTCGCTGAGGGGGTCTGCAGCTGACCTGGTTGGAGAAGTGACGCACTGCTCCGTACGTCCTTCTGGCGCCTGCATCATGACGTTTGACTTTGGTGCTGCTTCGGGAGGGAACGCCCCACTCTGCGGCGTGACAGGGCGATGGGACCGGTGCTTGACTTTTCGGTGGCCCTTCTGACTCCTCGGGAAGGTGCTGCCTACCCTAGGATGGACGTCTCGAGACGTTAAGTCAGTAGGGCAGTCGGCCAAACGCTAGTGCGGAGCTCAGTGCCCCGACTGCTGGCGAAGGCGACCCCGATTGGGTTGGAACCGTGGAGCGTCCTACCCAAGCCGGGGTCGGAGCCTACCGAGTGCTCCGTCCTAGGGGGTCGGAATGCCCCAAGGCTGTCCCAAGTCGAGACTGAGTCTCTTTTGTGGCCCATGGGCCCTTCGTCAGAGCCAGGCTTTAAAAGGCAGCCCGCTCGCTGTTCCGGGCTGCTGGGGGTACCCATGGTACGTGTATCCATCAGTAGCCCTCGAGCCCCCGAGTGCGTCAGGCGATCGGGGGTTGCTTCGGTCGGAGGCGGCCAATCGGGTTACAAGTGTACCCAATCGGCCACTTCGGCCGGGTGCGCGCGAGCGCACCCGGTGGGTGTAGCCCCCGAGCCCCCGAGCGGCTCAGGGAGCCGGTCGGGGGTTTAACTTCGGTCGGAGGCGGCCAATCGGGTTACAAGAGTACCCAATCGGCCACTTTGCCGGTGCGCGCTGAAGCGCACTTGCGGGCGAGTTTTCGAGCCCCGAGCGCTCAGTGGAGCCTGGCCGGGTTTAACTTCTACGAGGTGGGCCCCGGAGGCTTCTTCGGATTAGGATCTTTGCAGCGGACTGTTCCCCTAGCAGACTTTCAGCTTGTGGAGGGCTTCCGTTTCGTCGGGGCGATGCTGGATCCGTTTGGTGGGTCGGGTTCTTGCCGCGCCGATCTCAGCCTTCAGCGTGAATCCTGGTCCCGTCTGTCGCCTCGAGACGACGGTTCAATTATTCCGGCGGCTGTACGGGCGGCCCCGGGGTCGGAGCCGAGGGGCGGCGCAACTCTTCATCCGAGGCGATGTCTTTTCGCCTGCCGCCTCCCCGCCGCAATTAATGTGCAGCGGGGAGAACGGAGGGGCGCCGTCGTGTGTTACCGAGGCTCAGCGCAGTAGGGAGCGACTGTTCGGATTTCATGGCCTCGTGCGTGCGTATAAGTAGGGCATGGGGGGGCGAGAACGACCGCGCCCGATCGTTCGAACCCGCTCCCCCCTTACTCCCCGTCGGCCTCTACCGCCTCGGAGTTTTCTGAAGAGTCGATGGCGAGCGGAGGCGACGTTTCTGGCGGCGACCGGCGGGCTGGCAAGTGCCCAACAGACGATGCCTCCTGGGGCCAGGACCCCAAGAGATCCCGCCTCAACTCCCGGTCGGCCTCTGCTCCAGCGTAAGTTTTCTTTGCCTCAGCTGTCGGATGGGCTTGGTTTCCTTCTTGGCTAACGTTGGCTTGTTCCTCGTTGCTTTTCCCCGCTTAGCGGTCCCAGCTCGGGCCCGGCCCCGCCCCCGGTGGTGCCCCCGCCAGTCGTCGTGGCGGGTGGTGCGGCGGGCGCCGGGTCGTCCTCGGCCCCGCCGCCCGCTACTGGCGGTGTCCGAGATAGGGGCTCGCGCCTGCCTGGTCGGCGGCGCTGGCGAGTCTGCAAGCCTCCCTGAGCGCCCAGGCCGCCATGGCCTCCACCCAGGAGGCGGAGCTGATAGCGTAGCGGGCCCGGGCCCAGGCTGCCGAGGTGGAGCTCGTCAGGGCTCACGCAGATCTTCTCGCCATGCTCCGCCCCGCCTACGAGAGCCTGGCGAGAAGCCTAGAGCCACTCAGAGTGAGGTTGGGCGAGCCCCTGGAGCGTACTGCCGCGCAGTATGCCTTCCACCTTACCCGGGCGGCGAACGCTATGGCGGGTGTGGCGGATCGGCTACGCGCGGACGCCTCCAGCGGCAGCTCTGAGGACGACGCCTCTCCTTGAAGATCCTCGGGGCGGCCGCTGCAAGAATAATTTTATCTTTTTGTACTTCGCTCCCCTTCCGCTCTTCTCTGAACAATATACGTATGTATATATTATGGTGTGGGTCGGTCGTGGCGCTTGCCCCGGCTTCATTTTCTGTGGTCTTTGTTTTTCGCAATGGTCGCTGGGGGGATGAGTGCTGTGCTTGGGTTGCTTGTATGTGGGAGCGCTAGCGTTTTCCGAGGAGGATGCGTGAGGGAGCGCGGTTTTCTGCCGGTTGGGGCGTCGTAGGGACATTCCTTCGATCGAATTTGCTTGGAGCAGGTTTGCGGGCGTCTTGCGACACGGACCGTTTACGTGCGTTTAAGCGGGGGAAGAGTGTTCCCGACCAGCCGTTTGATCATTCCGCTCGGGCGCTTCCTTCTTCCGTGAAGTGCCACTTCGCAACTGTAGCCGCCGGGGAGATGAGTACTGCGCTTCGGGTCGAGAGGGCTACCGCTGGGGAGGACCGAGCGGCCAGTCGGGTCACCGACCCGCGCGAACGCCTGTTAAGGTTCACGAGCGTCCGTAGCACGAAGCGTTCATGGGTGTTTCGCGTGAAAGAGATGTTTCCGACCGACCGTGGGCCACTCCCCATGGACGATCCCTTCTTCCGGGAGGCGCTACTTCGCGACCGTAGCCGCCGGGGCATAGGTCATAGCGCCTGGGTCGAGAGGGTTACCGGGGAGAGCCCGACGACCGACTGGATTGTCTTTATCAGCGCACGCTCATGAACCGATGCGGAATCGCGTCCCTGCGTCTCCGAGTGCCAAGTCGGTCGGGGGAATGTTCCGACTGCCTTAGTCGGCGCGGGTGCCCAGATGCCTTTAGCAAGGTTCCGGTGCCCGAGTGCTCATTTTACGTCGTAGCTGGACGGTGCCCTATCGTGCTCGTTTTGTGCCGGAGCTAGGCGAGTCAGTCGTGCTCGTTTTGTGCTGGAGCTAGGCGAGTGGCGTCCACGAGTCCTCATCTGGTGAGGCTATCTGCGGGAGGAGTAGCCGCTGTCTGTCCCACGCATACGCCCCATCCGCAGGTGTGGGACCTGGAGGGGGTGAGCGGGCGGGCGTTTGCCGAATGTCGGCTTGAACGCCGTGCTCGCGTGAGCTGCTAACGGGTAATCCGAGTGGGACTTGGAGATCCCTCCCGAGGGGGATCTCTCCTAGCAGACGATTCCCGGCGTGGGTGTCCGGCCCTCTGGGGGTGTCCCATTAGAAACCTTTCTTTACTCAATCCCGTATCGGACCCTGGGTCGTCCGCCGACCCAGGGCGCGGCTGGCTACCACCCATCGATGGGTTCCGCGGGAGAGGGTGAAGTATGGTCTCGGACGCGAGTAGGGGCGATTGGGTCGTTCGCTGACCCAACTTGAGGCCCACCGAGGGCTCGCCCCATTCTCGCCCCTCGCTCAATTTCCACTGGGGCGGCGCTAAATCCGCTTGGCGGACCGGGCCTTAGGAACCCACAACGTTAGGTCGAACCTCGGGCTGGAGCCATCGAGCTCTTTGATGCCTCGAGGTTGAAGTGGCCCAGTGGACCTTGCGTACCTGTTTGAGGAAGTCAGCCCAGCCCCACCGACGGATATCACGGGGCTGCGGTCGTGCGCCGCCTGACGTGGTGTCCTTGCTCTGGGCTATCCTATCAGAATTTAATGCATAGTGGGGGTCTTGGGAACCATCGCGGCTTACCAGCGGCTCAGTAGTGGGCTGGCAGGTGCAAACGGCGATTCGCCCGAGGAGGCGTCCGTTGGGCTCGCGTCTGTTCGGCTCGCATCCGTCGGCGCCTATAAATTCGGAGCGACGGGTGCTGAGACCGGCACTCGCATTTACTTTTCTCACCTCCTTGCCTGCTCCTGCCAAAGAAGAAAATGAGAGAGGCAAAGAGGGGAACCGATTTTGGGAAAGCTTCTGCTTGCCTGTCTTTAAGCCCTCGGAGGATGTCGTGGCCGGTGTGCTCTATCCAGTCCAGCCGCGCGCTTGGGTTGGAGAAGAAGGGCCTCCTCTCCCCGCGGGGGGAGCTGCGGTGGATGGTGCCAACGGGGGCCGGTGTCCCTACGTCGGGCGACAGGGAAATCGTGGTGCCCGCCTCTTTCTTCGAGCGCGGCTTCGGGCTCCCCCTCCACCCGTTTGTCCGTGGGCTACTGCACTTCTACGGGGTGGAAGTGCATCACCTGAACCCCAATGGCGTGCTCCACATAGCGGTCTTCATCACACTATGTGAAGCCTTTCTGGGGATCGAACCCCACTGGGGGCTTTGGAGGTACTTCTTTCAGGTGCGGCTGTGGAGGGACAGGCCATCGGATGAGGCCGCGCCCTTCGGCGGCGCAATCTTCCAGTTGCGGGGCGGCCGTGCGGCAGACTACATCGAAGTGAAGTTGCCATCGTCGAACCGGGGGTGGCACCCCGAGTGGTTCTACGTCCAGAACCCAGGGGACAGCGCCCCGGCCTTCTCCGGCCGACTCCTTGAAGCGCGGCCCCAATGGAGCTGGGGTCCTGAGAGGAAGGAAAGGAAGAAAGTGGCGGTGATCATCGAGCTGATCAGGGTCCTGCGGGCGCAGGGCTTGACTGGTGATGTCGTTGTGCGCGCATTTATGGGGATGCGCGTCCAACCTCTCATGGATCGGGTGCGCCCTATGTTTGAATATGAGGGGGCATTCGATCCCATGAGGATGTCGGAGTTGGAGCTCCCGGCGTCGGAGCTCGGAGCTCGGGTTGTTGCCGTCATCGGTGTAGGGGCCACCGAAGCGGTGAGTGGTGTCCCTGCGCCATTCTCGGCGCGTAATCCGTCGAACCTGGTGAGTAGCGCGGTCCCCTTCTCCTTGGATCCCCCTTTTTGGCCTTTGTAGGCAGTTGTTTGAACGCGTCCTTGCAGGGGCTCGGCTGGATGGTCTCATGAGGCGCGTTGCCTGGGGAGAAGGAGCTGAGGGCTGCGGCCCGCGTGGCCTCCGAGCGGCACGACTCCGCCCGAAGGAAGCGGAAGGAGGAGAAGTGGAAGAGGAGGGTGGAGGAGAAGAAGCAGGAGCACTCGGCCAGGGCCGCGCGTGGCGAGGAAGTTTCCGACCTGACTTCCGGCGAGTGGGACAGTCAGGGGTCGACCTCGAGTGGGAGCAGCGAGGACGACGGAGATGGTCCGAGCCGCTCGCTCGGGCCCGTGCTGTCGCTAGGCGGCGACCTGGCGGAGGGCACCGGCCAGACCGAGGGCTCCATCAAACCTCAGGAGGAGATAGCGCCGACGAGGGCGCCCCTGAGGAGACGGAGGGCCGACACGTCCTCTCGCGGCGGACCGTCGAAGAGGGCGCGATGGCAGCGGCCCCGCTCGTTGCGGTAGGTGTCCCTTTTGCTGAGGGACTATTGTTAGTTCGAGTTATCCCGCGCAACTTTCTTACTGATTGCCATGTGCAGACTCTACGCCGGGGCGGCCTTAGAAGTGACTAGTCCGACCGCGGCGACCAGAGTTCTAGTGCCTCCGCCGCCCCCCGTGGGGGTCGACGTGATAGAGGTCGGGGACGACGAGCCCGTGCGGCCACTTCCGGAGGCGGTGCCGGCGTCGCCCGAGGCATCCGCGGCGGCAGCGAGAGAGGTGGAGCTGCCGAGCGGACCGGCACACGGGGAACCCTCGACTTCTGCCATCGAGCTGGCAGCTCACCCAGCGGCCGAGGGAGGCGAAGAAGAACTCCCGCCACCGCTGCCGGGTGAGCCGCCAGCCGGGGCCATCCGGGCGCCAAAGGGGGCCCAAGAGTTAGTGGCGGGCGCCTTGAATCCCCCGAAGGGGTCTTCGGCAGCGCGAGCCGGCGGGGCGTTCGCGTCGGAGGCCGCTCCGATCCCACCACTAGTGCTTACCTGGCCAGCCGATGACCGGTTCGAGGGGCCGTCGTTCGTGCTGGATGACGCGGCGGAGCACAAGGAGTGGGAGGCCCTTCAGGAGGGCGCACGGGGAGTCAAGGGCGAGGTCGAACAGATCCGTAAAGGTCTGGCCCTCGCCCTCGAGTCCTCCAGCAGGGTGCTGGATTCCATTGCCGGAGGACTTAACCCTACTGGGGCGGTAAGGCTATCCAACCCGTCTTCATAACCCTTGAACAGGCTCGCGGTCGATTGAACGGATTGGTGCTTCGCAGCGTTTGCAGACGCGGTCCGTGGAGAAGTTCGGGTTCCTCCGGCAACTATTTGGCCGGAGGGAGGCCACCGAGGCAGATCGTGACTGTCTCGAGGCGCTGCTGCGTGACACCCAGGAGGCCCTGGAGTGGGCGAACAACGCCAAGGCCTCTGCCATTGCCGCAGAGGGGTCCGCTCTGTCGGAGGCGACTTGCCTTCGGGACGAGCTGGATTCGGCACGAGGGGAGGCCGACCGACTACGCTCCAAGCGGGAGTCCGCCGGAGAGGAAGTATCTTCGGCGAGGAAACTTGCTGAAGACGCCGAAAAAAGTCTTCGTGACATGGAGGCTTCCGCAGCCGGTAGGTCACCCCAACCTTCAGTCTCGTGATCGCAGTCGGGGGGAGCAACTTTCTAATGTGGTCTCGAATTCGCAGAGCTGTAGAAGATCTTGGCTGATGCTGCGGGTGCGCGGAGGCTGGCGGTGGAGGAGCGTGACACGACGGTCACGGCGTGGGACGAAGCTCTGGCGGCCCAGCAGCTGGCGGAAAGGGAGCGCTCCAAGTTGGCCACCGAGCTGGCGACCCTTCGGGAGGTCGGCCAAGATGTTTGCGACCGGGTGCTTGGGCTCACCGTGGGCCCAAGCCCCCTTACCACCATGCTGGCGGGCATGCCGGGGCACGTCGAGGCCTCGGTGAGCGAGGCAGCCGCGCTCGGTGCTGGTCAACGCCGTGTCCTTCTACGACGGCATCGACCTGGAGATGGTCAGCAACGGGATCGCCGGGAATCGGACCGAAGAAGAAATCGACGAGTTCGAGTCTCGGATCGATCCATACGCCCGGGTGATCGCCGAGAAGATTCCGCCGCGTAGCATCCTCCACGGGGAGCATGAAGGGAATTAGTTTTTTGCTTTTCATTTTTGTAGCGCAAAGAAACTGTGTAAATGAACTTTAAGCTAATCGTAAGGCTTTGGCCGTTCGGGCCAGTCTAAATAAGTTTTTTGTCCGTTTCTGTGTTCTTTCGACGTGGCGAACAGCCGACAACCACAGCCATAAGAACCGCAGGAGTTGCCTGAGCGCGGGTGGGTTGTGTTGCACAGTGTCGAGGGAATGCAGGGAAAGGACTTAGGCTTATACCGCTCACCTCGCATGAAAGGATTGTTTTCGACCGACCATGGAGCACTTCTCGCGGGGTTTGCCAAGAGGGAAGACCGATCGGCCGATTAGACTGCCGATCTGAGCGAGTGTGTGAGCAAGGCTTTACTTGCGTTTACGCGGGGAAGGAGTGTTCCCGGCCGACCATAAGTGGCTCTACTCGGGCAGTCCCTTCTTCCGCGGGGCGCCACTCGCAACCGTAGCTGCCGGGGAGTAGGCCGTAGCACCCGGGTCGAGAGGGTTACCGCGGAGTAGGGCCAAACGGCCAGGTTGGGTCACCGACCCGCGTAAGCATAAGTAGCCCCCAAGTGATGTGTGGGGCCTGGGTAGCAGTTGCCACACATCACTTTTAACTCGGAGGCGGGGAGAAGAGACGTGACAAAACGAAAGAGTTTAGAAGGATAGGGTCGCCTTAACTTTTTGATGCTCGTGCTCTTGTTGGAGTTGGTGCAGGGTGCTTCGGCTTCTGGGGTGAGAATACTAATAGATGGGATAGAGTTCCTAGCGAACCTTATTATTTTGGAGACCCAGACCTTAGATGTTATTTTGGGAATGGATTGGTTACCAAGCACAAGGCCGTATTGGATTGTGGACGAAGGACTATCTCAGTTGAGAGCCCGTGTGGAAAGAAAGTGGAATTTCAAGTTACCGCCGTTAGAGATGGACAGTTGATGGTTAACAGTACCAAGGCAATCAGCATAGAAGATGTTTCAGTGGTAAATGAGTATCCAGATGTTTTTCCTGAAGATCTACCTGGTATGCCGCCAGACAGGGACATAGAGTTTGTGATAGTGTAACACCCCTTAAAACTAATCTAAAGAACAAGAAAAATTTCGACAAAGATCTCCTCTAAAAGTAACGTCACTACAATTCATGATAAACAATTCATCCAAGAATATAAGCAATTCAACAATACTAACGACAGCAAGTCTAAACCAACCATAAGCAAGAATAAGTTTAGCCATAACAACAAATAGTCTAAGTGTAAATAAAATTCAGCAAGCTAATGCATTAAATAAACACTAGTTCATGGGAGCTGTGAAGACATTCAAGGTTTATTGTGTTGTTAGCCCACCTCATGCTTATGTCTCTTGCACGCTACAGAACAACAAAACACAAGCAGTGAGATTGGATAATCTCAGCGGAACAATTAACGCATAAACACCTCCATCAAGAATTTAACACACCACAACATCAATTACCACAACCTCAGTAAAATGCTCATGATTATGCATATGCTTATGCCATGATCCTCCTCACCGATGTTCTTTTCGGGGAACACACGGTGTTGTACTGCACGCGCCACAAGACGGGCGGGACAAACTTCCAATGCATGAATGTGCAAGTTAATGCTTCATGCATGAATTCATTCATAATTTTCCACATTGAGTCCACATGTTTGCATACCATCATATAGCATGGATAGAAAACAAATATCAATGAGACGAACTACTTAAACAATTCAACCGGGTAGACAACGCTATCCTTCTCTTTACTCATGATTCATTGACAAAGCTCATCATCACAATGCTAACCTAAATATTGCAATCATCAAGCAATTGATTAAACCATGTATGGTTTATGTAATCGGAGATTATAACGAAGGCAATGCAAACAACAATGTATAGCTCAACCATAACACCGCTTCCACTTGCCTTTTACCGAACGTGAGCGACGGATCTAGATGCGCCCAGAAGGGGCACCACCTGTACAATCATAATTTCAGTATGTAACAGCAGCACAACAGATCACACGACTCAAACACGCATTCCTACAACCCGCTCCCCCTTTCCAACACCGAACCCCGTTCTGACCAGACCGAACAGCAGCAACCCCATTCTCTTTTTCGTATCTTTTTTCTACAGAACATAAAAATATGAAAAATTTACAGGAGCTGTGATATTGACGAGATCTACAACTTTCCAGAAGATCATAAACTCTAATTCCTCTGCTAAATATGCCTAAACAGTCGTCCAACACAGTGGATGAAATCTGTTCCCAGATTCTGTTCGTCGGTTTGCAACAGCGATAACTCTCAGAACACTTCCCCAAAAATTCTGAAAAAAATACAGAAGCTAGGTCTCGACGTTATCTACAACTTTCTAGTTATAGGTTTTGGCAGGAAAAAACATCTATGCCACGAAAAACGCGAAACAATCCGCGCTGCACAAATCCCCCTTCCAGAAACAGCACCACGTGAACAACTACCCTTCTTCCCCATCAAGATCCATCCAAAACCCTCACCACCAGATCTAATACACTCCTAATCCCTAGGTAAAACAGAGGTAAAATTTTGGGAATTTTACCTAGTGATCTCCCTTGCAAACCCACGAGGAACACGCGAAGAACCCCGAATCGGCGATCTGCTCGTCCTCCACGCCCTCCACGGAGTCGCTCCGCTTTCTCTCCTTGAATCGCGGTGGTTCTTGAGCCACCACGTGGGGAGAGGAAGGAGGGAGAGGTGGCTGCTAGGGGAGGGAGTGGGAGAGGGTGGAGGCGCCCCTAGGGTTGGAGGGGTGTGGCTTCCAAGGGGCGCACCTACCACGGGCCGGCCCACTAGGGGGTGGGAAGGTGGAAGTGGGTTGGGAAGTCCCGGTCCAAGCCCAGGTTTTCTTCGGCCTTTTGCCCCAGCCCGAAACTCCAAGATTAAATTTAAATGCAGCATTTTCTTCAATTATTTCATTCTCTGACACAATTAGTCAATCCTCCTAAACAAAACAAGGAAGAAAAGTTCTAGGGCATCACATTCTCCTCCTTAAAAGGATTCGTCTCGAATCTACTTCTTTTAGCTACAGACCAAAAGGAAAAAGGAAGGCAAAAGGTAAACCACGACTTACCCCCAGCGCCCTCAAATAGCGTAGGGTACTTCTTCCGCAGATCCCGGTCTTAGTTCCCAAGTTGCCTCCCCGCTCAGACCGATTGGTCCACAAAACTTTCACAAGCGGATGGTTCTCCTCCTCATGACTCGCTCCGAAGAGTCTAAAATTCAAGTGGATGGCACTCCAAAGTCAAATCTTGCTCAATCAGACCGGTTCCAAGTCAATCTTATGCTCTGGGTCATGGAGATACTTCCGTGAACATAGAGACATGGAAGACATCATGCACTCCCTTCAAAGAGTCCGGCAACCTGCAGTGACGCTAAACCGCCCACTCGAGCCACAATCGAACGGACCAATGTACTCGCCTAAGCTTTTTGGGGTACCAAAACGAACAACACCCTTTGATGGAGATACCTTGAGAAGGACTTGATCACCCACTACAAACTCCAAATCTAGTCTCTCCCGTTATCCATAACTCTTCGACGGCTCGAGCAACAGAGATTTCGCCAGATCTCTTGCACCTTCTCAAAGGTCCTGAACTCAATCCAGGACTCCTGCAATGATTTTTCTCCAATCAGATCTCAAAGAAAGTGGAGAAACACACTTCGACCATAAAGCGCCGAATGGAGCCATTCTAATACTAGCCTCGTAATCATATTGTAAGCAAACTCTACCAAGGCCAAGTGATCCTCCCAACTTCCTTCCAAGATAGAACACATGCTCGAAGCATGTCCTCTAGAGTCTGATGGTCCGCTCGGACTGCCATCCGTCTGAGGATGAAAAAGATGTGCCGAGAGAGAGTTTTGTTCCCAAAGCACTATGCAAACTCGCTAAAAATGGGACACACAAATCTAGTGTCTCGACGGAGACAATCGATTTAGGCACACCATGGAGTCTAAGCACTTCCTTCATGTACAAAGGAACTAGATCTCGGCTACCGAATTGGTCGCCTTCATTGGAATAAAATGTCTTGACTTAGTGAGTCTATCCACCACCACCCAAATGGCATCTCTACCTCGCTGGAGAGCGGGTAACCCAATCACAAAGTCCATGGTGATGTGTTCCCACTTCCATTCTCGAATTTCCAATGGTCAATGCACCGGCAGTCTCTATGCTCAGCTTTTACTCGCTGGCACACTCCACAAGAAGCCACATACTTGGCAATATCCACCTTCATCCTCTTCCACCAAAACTTACATTTTGAGATCCCGATACATCTTGGTCTCACCAGGATGAACGGAATACGAGTCCTATGGGCTTCCCGAGAATGTCCATCTTCACATCCGATTCCGAGGCACACAAAGACGGCCTCTAAACCGAATAGAACCATGCTTGTCATACTGACCTCGAGGTTTCCCTTCGAAATCCGCCGAACCTCCTCAAGCAAACGATCCCTGCAATCGAGCCTCATGCACTCCGCCGAGTATGCAAGATCAATGATCATCTCGAGTCTCATTCTCATGCAACCCCAAAGAAAAGAAGTGACATGACCTCTTTCCACTCGCAACCAAGGGCAAAGCGCCTTGGGACGCCCGCTCACTCAAGGCATCCGCCACAACATTAGCCTTGCCGGATGGTACCTGGATTGACACATCAAAGTCCTTTATCAACTCCAACCATCTACGCCACAGATTCAACTCCGCTGGGTGAAAATATATTTGAGGCTCTTATGATCATGAAAATATCACAAGACTCCCCCATAAAGATAGTGCCTCCACAACTTCAAGGCAAAAACCACAAAGAACTAACTCGAGATCATGGGTGGGATAATTCCTGCTCATGAGTCTTCAAATTGGTCTTGAAGCATAAGCAATGACACACGCCTTCTTGCATGAGCACACAACCCAAACCAATCCTCGAGGCATCTGCATACATCAGAAACGCTTGCCACTCACAGCAAGGATAAAATAGGTGCATTGACCGCTTGTTTTAGCCCTGAAAACTGCCTCACATTCCGACCAGATGAAAGGAACCCCTTCTCGAGTGAGCCTTGTCATCGGCTTAGCTATGATAGAGAAATTATGCACGGCGCAGAATAACCTGGCCAACCAAGGAAACTCGATTTCCGTCACACTAGACGGTTCGCCATTCAACCACGCAACCTTCTTTGGGTCAATCAGGACACCACTTTGGTTGATGACATGCCCAAGGAAGCTCACCTCAGACAAACTGTATAGGCGCACTTCTTGAGTTTGGCATAGAATTGATTCTTCTACGAAGAGCTTCCAAAACTAGACCAAGATGCACAGGCTCCTCCTGACTTCGTAGACAAGAATGTCGCCAATGAAGACGCGACAATAAAGTCATCAAGATATTCATGGAGCATCCTCGCTCATTGCTTCCATAAAGATTCGAGGAGCATTCGTTAGTCCAAAAGACATGACTACGAATTCAAAATGCCCATACCTCGTGTTGAAAGCCGTCTTTCAATATCCTCCTCCTTAATCCGCAATCGATGATACCCATTGCAAATCAATCTTGGAGAATACCTTGGCACCCCTCAATTGATCAAAAAGATCATCAATACGAGGCAATGGGTACTTGTTCTTAATGGTAACTTGATTGAGCGCCTGCGGTAGTCCACACATAGCCGCTTGGTGCCATCTTTCTTCTCCACGAACAAGACCGGGCCGCCCAGGAGACGGTAGCTCACTCTAATAAACTCCCTTTATCTAGGAGTTCATCCAATTGCCTCTTCAGCTCAATTTGTTCTATTGGAGCCATCCTACGGGTTTTATAAATCGGCCTCGCATCAGAACAAGATCAATCACGGGAAGATAGTCTCCCGTCCCGAGGCAATCCGGGGCTTAAGCTCACCGAGAAACACATCTCGATATCGGCAACCTACAAAGAATGCCCTCCAAACTCTTCTCCTCCTCTCGACCTCAACCATGGACCAGAGGACCCCCGATTTCAACATCCGGAGTTGGGGAACAGCTTACACAAAAGGAGAGGGAGTACCGCATAGCACTCCCTCGAAAGTTATTTCTTGCCCGGATGGAGCAAGCAAAGTAACTGTCTCCAAGCACAATCAATCACCGTGCCGGATAGCCTCCATGCCAAGGATAACATCAAACGGCTCCAAGGAGATCACCACCAGATTCGCCATGAACACCTCATCGCCAACAGAAAGTGACGTACGGCGGACCTAACTAGAAATCAAGCCTTGCACTAACCACCACCGCATCACCCAAACTCGCACGCATGCACCAGCCAGAACAACAAAATCCACAGAGACAACGAGTAGCTAGCGGAGTCGAACAACACACCGGCAACCACTAATGCGAAATAGTACCTGTCACCACATTGCCACGATCCGCATCCCCGAAGAGGGCAAAGCGTGGACTCCGGCATCGAGATGGTGCAGCCTCGATCCGATATGTCGGCGCAGGGACCCACGGCGGGTCCCGAAGAAGGTGGCGGTGGAAGCCGGGGCATCCAAGAAGTCCCCAGAGTGGCGCCGGTAGAACGAGAGCTGAGTAGGCGCCGGAAGGTGCCGCAGAGTAGGAGCCGATGGCAACATATGCATCACGCCCCGCCGCCGCTCGCCTTTCGCGAGAGGATGTCATCACTCCCAACGCAGCCTTGCCGCGTTGGGGTTCTTACGACACCACATCCTTGTGATCCTCCCGACCACATGGTGCACCTTCCTTCCACGAGCACTCGCCGGCGAGGGAATCGCCACAACGAACATACCATCCCCATGCCAGGAGTGACTATGGCACGGCATCGGGGCGCACCTCCCGAGGTGTGTCACTGAGTAGGACGGCCACCATAGGGTCGGTGACGAAAATTCTTCCTTCTTATTCCAAGTACTGCAGGATTGACCCTTCTTCTCTGGAGGGCCCTTAAACTGCTCTCTCCTGGCAGGTTTGCGATGCTCTTCGTAGTTCAGTTTGCAGCTCCACACCCGAGCTTTGCTCCACCATTGTCCGGAATCGACAATGGGAAAGCGCCAAAGATATGGCGAATGGCAGGACGGAGTCCTCGCCGGAACCGCCTTGCCTTCTCCACCACTGGCCACGTGCCACATGGGGCACAAAACGACGATCTGGTTGAAGCCAACCTCGTGATTCGCCACGCCTTCTTGTTCTTGGGCATACCGCCCCAAGTCAATTTGCATCTTGTCGAGGAAGGTGGCGGGGTAGAACTCCTCTCAAATTGCTCTGACAAACTCCTCCCAAGAGGGGTCACCTTATGCACTCCTCGAGGACAAGTGACACCCCTCCACCAGATTTGGGCTTCTCCTTCAAGAGTCGTGCTACAAAGCGAACACGATCTTTGGCGCCACCACCTCAAAGCGTCCAGTGCATCTCCACATAGGACAACCAATCCGCTGCCTGGATCGGATTGCCCACCCCATCAAAGCTATCCAGCCGCAAACCAACCCACTCTCGCAGCCTTGATGCCACCGCCTGCCGCTACCGATACCGCACAGAGCCGCAGCCATGCCCACGCTGCCAGGGGCGTCAGGCGCCTGCCTCGCCCGCAACTCCTCCCGCATCGCTCTCATGGCGGCCACTAATTCCGCCCGAAACACCACCTCACCGGGGTAGCCTCGGCGCCCTTCGACGGCTGCAAATGACGCCCCGAACTGTCACTGGGTCTTGTGGCATATCACCCAACAAGCCGCAAGCAACCAATCACCACAACAACAAAAGCATAACAAAAACACCCACAAAAAAACAATAGATATAGATTTAACATACGCATGGCATGCAATGCAGCCCATCCCATCCTAAAAGTGCAAGTGTGTCAATTTTAAAGTTGATTAACAATCCTTATTCAAGATTAAAAGTTGATTACCCTAAAGCAATTTAAAGAGTTAACTCCTAAGCAATGTTACTAATTTCACACAAAAGTTTTAGTTCATGTTAGAATATCTCTCCTAAATTCATACACCAAGGACCTAAAGCCCGCTTCCGATACCAATCCAGTAACACCCCTTAAAACTAATCTAAAGAACAAGAAAATTTCACAAAGATCTCCTCTAAAACAGAACGTCACGGAAGCAATTCATGATAAACAATTCATCCAAGAATATAAGCAATTCCAACAATACTAACGACAAAGAAGTCTAAAACCAACCATAAGCAAGAATAAGTTTAGCCATAACAACAAATAGTCTAAGTGTAAATAAAATTCAGCAAGCTAATGCATTAAATAAACACTAGTTCATGGAGCTGTGGAAGACATTCAAGGTTTATTGTGTTGCTAGCCCACCCTCATGCTTATGTCTCTTGCACGCTACGAAAAACAACAAAACACAAGCAAAGTGAGATTGGATAATCTCGGCAAGCGGAACAATTAACGATAAACACTTCCATCAAGAATTTAACACACCACAACATCAATTACCACAACCTCAGTAAAATGCTCATGATTATGCATATGCTTATGCCATGATCCTCCTCACTGCGTTCTTCTCGTGAACACACGGTGTTGTATCGGCACGATTCGCGCCGCGGGCGTCGACAAACTTCCAATGCATGAATGTGCAGTTAATGCTTCATGCATGAATTCATTCATAATTTTCCACATTGAGTCCACATGTTTGCATACCATCATATAGCATGGATAGAAAACAAATATCAATGAGACGAACTACTTAAACAATTCAACTGGTAGACAACGTCATCCTTCTCTTTACTCATGATTCATTGACAAAGCTCATCATCACAATGCTAACCTAAATATTGCAATCATCAAGCAATTGATTAAACCATGTATGGTTTATGTAATCGGAGATTATAACGAAGGCAATGCAAACAACAATGTATAGCTCAACCATAACACCGCTTCCACTTGCCTTTACCGACGTAGACGACGGATCTAGATGCGTCCAGAAGGGGCACCACCTGTACAATCATAATTTCAGTATGTAACAGCAGCACAACAGATCACACGACTCAAACACGCAATTCCTACAACCCGTTCCCCCTTTCCAACACCGAAACCCCGTTCTGACCAGACCGAACAGCAGCAACCCCCATTCTCTTTTTCGTATCTTTTTTTCTACAGAACATAAAAATATGAAAAATTTACAGGAGCTAGATATTGACGAGATCTACAACTTTCCAGAAGATCATAAACTCTAATTCCTCTGCTAAATATGCCTAAACAGTCGTCCAACACAGTGGATGAAATCTGTTCCCAGATTCTGTTCGTCGGTTTGCAACAGCGATAACTCTCAGAACACTTCCCCAAAAATTCTGAAAAAAATACAGAAGCTAGGTCTCGACGTTATCTACAACTTTCTAGTTATAGGTTTTGGCAGGAAAAAACATCTATGCCACGAAAAACGCGAAACAATCCGCGCTGCACAAATCCCCCTTCCAGAAACAGCACCACGTGAACAACTACCCTTCTTCCCCATCAAGATCCATCCAAAACCCTCACCACCAGATCTAATACACTTAATCCCTAGTAAACAGAGGTAAAAATTTTGGGAATTTTACCTAGTGATCTCCTTGCAAACCCACGAGGAACACGCCAAGAACCCCGGGACCGGCGATCTGCGTTTCGCCCTCCACGCCTCCACGGAGTCGGCTTCCTCGCTTTCCTTCGCGAACCATGTGGTTCTTGAGCCACCACGTGGGAGAGGAAGGGGAGGGAGAGGTGGCTGCTAGGGGAGGGAGGGAGAGGTGGAGGCGCCCCTAGGTTGGAGGGGTGTGGCCGGCCAACGGGGGGGCGCACCACTAATGGGCCGGCCCACTAGGGGGGTGGGAAGGTGGAAGTGGGATGGGAATTCAGTCCAAGCCTGTGTTTTCTTGGCCTTTTGCCCCAGCCCGAAACTCCAAGATTAAATTTAAATGCAGCATTTTCTTCAATTATTTCATTCCCCGACAATTCCGTCAATCCTCTCCGAAACAAAACAAGGAAGAAAAGTTCTAGGGCATCACAGATAGAGCTTGTACCTGGTACAGCGCCGATAGCAAAGAGACCTTATCGGATGTCCACCGAGGAATTGGTAGAGATGAAGAAGCAGCTTGAAGAGTTAATGGAGAAAGGATTTATCAGACCGAGTTCCTCGCCGTGGGGAGCGCCAGTTCTGTTTGTCAAGAAGAAGGATGGGACTTTCAGGATGTGCATTGACTACCGTGCACTCAATGAAGTCACCGTGAAGAATAAGTACCCGCTACCCATGATCGATGACTTGTTTGACCAGCTGAGAGGAGCCGGAGTTTTCTCCAAGATTGATCTGAGATCGGGATACCATCAGTTGAAGATCCGATCAGAAGATATCCCGAAGACCGCATTCTCGTCAAGATACAGACATTATGAGTTTACTGTTATGTCCTTTGGTCTGACGAATGCGCCAGCATATTTCATGAATATGATGAATAAGGTGTTCATGGAATATTTGGACAAGTTTGTTGTTGTGTTCATAGATGATATCTTAATCTATTCCAAGACAGAGGATGAACATGCAGAGCATTTGAGGCGAGTTTTGGAAAAGCTGAGGGAACAACAACTCTTCGCCAAGTTCAGTAAGTGTGATTTTTGGAAGGACAAGGTGGAGTTCCTTGGACATGTAATGACCGCAGAGGGAGTCGCCGTTGATCCTAGCAAGGTAGAAGCTGTGTTACATTGGGAGCAGCCGAAGACCGTGACCCAGATCTGGAGTTTCCTTGGAATGGCAGGTTACTACCGCCGTTTCATTGAAGACTTTTCGACAATTGCGAAACCTCTTACGCAATTGCTGAAAAAGGAGAAGAAGTTTGCATGGACGCCGGAGTGTGAGAAAGGTTTTCAGGAGCTGAAGAAACGATTGACATCAGCGCCGGTGTTAGTCCTACCGGATGTTAATCAAAGCTTTGATATTTATTGTGACGCATCGCGCCAAGGACTTGGATGTGTGCTGATGCAGAATGGGAAGGTCGTCGCTTATGCAGAATGGGAAGGTCGTCGCTTATGCATAAAGGCAGTTGAGGCCGCATGAGGAGAATTATCCGATACATGACCTAGAGCTAGCTGCCGTAGTGCATGCCTTGAAATTATGGCGTCACTATTTAATTGGAAACAGATGTGAAGTATACACGGACCATAAGAGTCTTAAGTACATCTTCACCCAATCAGACCTGAACATGAGGCAGAGGAGATGGTTAGAGTTGATCAAGGACTACAATGTTGGAATCCATTACCATCCCGGGAAGGCCAACGTAGTTGCCGATGCTCTGAGTCGGAAAAGCCATATCGTGGACATGTTGATAGCCACAAGTCAGGAGGAGCTATGTGAGGATTTCCAGAGAATGCAGATTGAAGTCGTACCAGAAGGATTCTTGGCCACATTAGAAGTGAAGCCTACCCTGGAGGATCAGATCCGAGAAGGACAAGAGGATGATGACAAGATCCGCAAGATTAAGACCAACATGGATGAAGGCAAGGCGGAGGACTTCAAGTTGGATGAGCAAGGCACGTTATGGATGAAGGGTCGCATTTGTGTGCCGAACAAGAAGGAGCTGAAGCAGTTGATTTTAGAAGAAGCCCATGACTCCAAGTATTCAATTCATCCTGGAAGTGCCAAGATGTATCAAGATTTGAAAGAAAGATTCCGGTGGCCGAGCATGAAGCATTAAGTTGCCGAGCATGTTGCACTGTGCGACATATGCCAGAGTCAAGGCAATGCATCGAGAGACCAGCAGGATTGCTACAGCCGTTGAAGATACCTGAGTGGAAGTGGGAGGAAATCGGAATGGATTTCATTACCAGTTTACCCAAGACTCAAGGAGGATATGATTCCATTTGGGTTATAATAGACCGCTTGACTAAGGTAGCCCACTTTATCCCCGTAAAGACCACCTATTCGGGAGATAAGTTAGCTGAGTTGTATATGACCAGGATCGTCTGTTTGCACGGAGTGCCGAAGAAGATTGTATCGGACAGAGGTACCCAGTTTACCTCGAGATTCTAGAATAAACTGCATGAAGCCATGGGAACCCGCTTGAACTTCAGTACAGCTTATCATCCGCAGACGGATGGGCAAACCGAAAGGGTTAATCAGATTTTGGAGGATATGTTACGAGCTTGTGCATTAGCTTATGCTACCTCTTGGGATAAAAGTCTGCCGGCCCACATTAGCCCGCGTTATACCGCACCGCACCCAACCCCGATCGATCCCAACCGTTGGATCAAGATCCAACGGTCGAGATCAATCCGCGCACAGCACAGCGCGCCCGAACCATCTCCGCCGTTGATCGCTCCACGTGGACGGCTCACGTGCACCCACGTCACCTAGTCCGAGTCCCCGCCGGACTCCGCCGCCGCAGCCGTGTCAACCTCTGTTTCCGCGTGATTCACAGAAGCCGAGGCCTCTATTTAATGCGCCGCCGCCACCTTCGTGGAGCTCTCTCCCGTGCGCACCCGTTGGCCCTAGTCTTCAAGCCCGAGCCGCCGCCGTTCGCCCGTAATCGCTCGCCGTAGTTGGTTTAGGTCTCCGCCGCGCCTCCTTGCCGTTTGCCGCCGTCTCCGTCGTCCTCAGCCGCCGTCAAGCCCAGATCCGAGTTCCCCGCGTCGAGACGCGTTCGGGAGTGCAAGCCTTCACGCCGGAGGAGCCCCGCAGCGCCGTTGCCCGTGTCGCCGTCTCCAGCTCCGGCCAGCCAGCGCCGCCGCAAGCCATCGCCGGATCTCGAAGCTTCTCAGCCGTCGGATCTCCATCGCACGGCCCAGATCGCGCCATGCCGCCACCGGTGAGATTCCGATCCAAAACCCCAGATCTAATCTCGACCGTTGGATCTAGATCCAACGGTCCGAATCAAACGCGTTAACCCAAACGCGTGAAAACCAGATCTAATCTGGGCTGTTGATTTTCAAATCAATGGCCGAGATCGTACACGCCAGCCCGGGAAGGTCGATCGCGCACAAGACGGGCCAAAGACACCCATCGCAGTCAGTCATCGACACGCCGGGCTCATGCGGTCACGCCACCAAGCATCGCACCGCGTGACGGCCAAGACGGGCCGCCTTATCGCTGGCCACCCTCAGTTGCGGCGGTGACGCCGGGCCCGACGCCACCGAGGGGCCCACTGTCAAGGCGCCGTGGACCGAGCCCACGGTGGACCCGAGCCAAACCATGGACCACGTCCATGGACCGGCTGAAGTCAGCCAACCAATCAGAGGCTGCCACATGTCATGCTGACGCAATAAATGAATTTCCGAAAAAGAAAATGATTTATTAATTCGAATTATTGATTTCAGATTTTGATTCAAACTTCAAACACTTATAACTTTTGCATTTTAACTCCGATTTGAATGATTCAAATTTCTAAATTTGTATAAAATTGAGATATACCTAATGATGAATTTTATTTAATTTTTGGACCAAAGTTGTTCTCTGTATAAATATTTAATTGATTATTTAAACTTCAAAATGCTATAACTTTTGCATTTAAACTCCGAATTTGACGATTCCAGTTTCTAAAAATTTATAAAATTATGCTCTCTCTGTTTGTGAACTTTATTTGGATGTTTGGATACTTTTTGTCTACTGTTTATTTATTATCTTCTATTTGCACGCTTTACGAGTAGACGTCGAAGTGCCCGAAGGATTCGAAGGAGAAGTGTTGACCCAGGAGCCAGCTCAGGACCAAGAACAAGTACTTTTTGAAGGCAAGTTGTGCTTTGACCATGTTGATCCCATTTTTTAAACCTATTTTGATTCAATTTATTGCATGCTAGTTTAATTAGAAAATACTTTATTTAACCCCGGGGAATTAGATAAATGCCAATTTGTTGTATGACACCTTGATTAATTAAATATGTGCCATGACCTCTTGTCACCCTAGTTGTGGATTACTAGTTGGATACTACTAAATTGCCAACATGGGTTTGTAGATCGTTGTAGTATATTGCTTAGACCTGCTACGTGCTCATGACATGATTTTTGGACAATCAAATGTTAATATTGACTTAATGATATATTGAACCTGTTTTGGGAAGGTATCATGTGTTGTGATGTTGATGGCACGTGGTGCATGGTAATCAACTGGGGCTTGATAAATAGCTTTTGACCGGGGCATGTGGCAAGAATGATCAGGTGGGCCAGTTGTGGCACCGGGAATGTTGGTTTGGTTCTTCGGGTAGTCTTGCCCTGGTCACCCTAAGGACTTAACCTTGCAAGCCTTTGAACTGAGTCAAGCGTGCAACCACATGTCTGCAATGGGACGGACCTAGTTGACTAAGTTGCTAATAACGTACCTGTGGGACCTCTGGGTGTCAACTACACCCTTTGTGTATGTTGTACGGGGGAGCGTATCGGCTGCGACTGGTACTCCATCTAACGGTCGAATGACCAGAACTTCGCCTTTGCAAAGGGAAGGGTTAGTGTGCAACAGGAGAGGACCACTTGTCTTTGTTAAAAGTTTAGAAAGACTTTGTTACGGGAACTCGCCTTTGTGGTGTTTGACTGTATCTTGTGGGTAAAGTGCATAACCTCTGCAGACTGTAAAATCTATTCGAATAGCCGTGTCCGCGGTATTGGACATCGCTCGGGGATTACAGTCAAGGGTTAGATTTTCTTGAAAATAACTTGGACTTGAGAAGTTGGGTTTGGTTTAAAGAATGATGTTGATGGAAATGTGGATTAGGATCAGGAAAGATGTTATTTAACTCCTGGAAAAGTTATTGATCTTATACTTGTTTCTACTGCTTTCGAATCTACTTATGATACTTGACAAATGCTGTTTACTGCAAATAAACCTTGAGCTATTCCTTTGTTCTAAGCCATGCATGTAGTATATTAGTTTGCATTCTGTGCATGACTTGCTGAGTACCAAGTACTCACCCTTGCCACAATACAACACCAGTTGAAGAAGAGTCTATACCAGCTTTGGAGGAGGAGCTCCAAGAGGAACCGTCTAACTAGGGAGCGAACCCAGTCAGTTGCCTGTGGTATACTGGATGGCGCCACGAAGTTATCTTACATTCCGCTGCTGTTATTTCTCTTTTATTAAGTTTTTGCCCTGCGTTGCGTATATCTGTAACTTGACCTTAAGGTCGAGCAACCAGCTTGGTTAACTAATTAAAGTATCTTATTAATTCGTTGAGTATGATTGTGATATTTACCAATGTTGAGACTGTGTGCACTAGCGTGTTCCTGGACTAGTGCTGAATACACAGAGGGTCCGGATTTGCAGATTCGGGTCCCGACATGGGTCAAGCCCCCGAGTGATGTCAAAGGCTTGCACTCTCGGGGCGCCATACTCCAAGTCGGTGGGCAAAACGGCTTCGGCGCCGAACACCATGAAGAACGGTGTGAACCCAGTCGATCGGGTTGGCGTGGTTCGCAGGCTCCAGAGAACAGAGGGCAACTCGGTCGCCCACCGCCTCACGAACTTCTTCAGTCGACTGAAGATCCGTGGCTTGAGTCCTTGGAGGATCATGCCGTTGGCCCGCTCGGCTTGGCCGTTGGCTCGGGGATGCGCCACTGCTGCCCAGTCGACGCGAATGTTGAAGTCATCGCAGAACTCGAGGAACTCCTTCCCTGTGAACTGTGTCCCGTTGTCGGTGATGATGGAGTTCGGGACTCCGAACCGGTAGATGATGTCGCGGAAGAAGTTCGCCGCCTGTGCTGAAGTGATGGTCGCGAGCGGCTTGGCCTCTATCCATTTGGTGAATTTATCCACCACGACGAGTAGATGAGTGAAGCCCCCGGGCGCCTTTCTGAAGGGCCCGACCAGATCGAGTCCCCAGACCGCGAATGGCCACGTGATGGGGATCGTCTGTAAGGCTTGCGCCGGAAGATGAGTCTACCAGGCGAAGAATTGACATCCTTCGCAGGCACGGACGATTTGCACGGCATCGACCACAGCGGTCGGCCAGTAGAAACCTTGTCGGAAGGCTTTCCCTACCAAGGACCGGGGCGCGGCATGGTGTCCGTAGATCCCGCTGTGGATGTTGAGCAGAAGCTGCCTCCCTTGGTCGGCTGGGACACACCTTTGGAGGATCCCGGAAGGGCTTCTCTTGTACAAGTCCTTCTTGACTAGGACAAAGGATTTGGCCCGCCGAGCAAGGCGTCGGGCCTCGGTTGGGTCGGCGGGGAGTGATCCGTTGGTCAGTCAGTCAAGAAGGGCTGCCTCCAGTCGGAATCAGTTGTGAGCACATTTCGGTCCGGCTCAGGCTGGTCCGCCACCGATCGATCAACGGTCGGGGCAGTCGCCTTTAGGGGGGTCAGATGTGATCGCAACTGTCGAGTCCAACCGGATGGATGGCTTGTGTAGGTCGGAGACGAAGATCCCGAGAGGAACCTGGCCTTTGCTGGAGGCGAGGTTGGCGAGGGAGTTGGCCTCACCGTTGTAGCGTCTGTAGCTGTGGTGAAACTCGAAACCCTTGAACCTTTCTTCTAGCTTGCGCACCTCCAAGCAGTAGGCCGCCATACGGGCGTCGCAAGGCTCCGTGGCCTTCATGACTTGGTCGACGACGAGCTTGGATTCTCCGTGTACGTAGAGTCACCGGGCGCCGAGGTCGGCAGCGATCTGGAGACCGTTGACGAGGGCCTCGTACTCAGCGACATTGTTGGTCGCATCGAAGAGTAGTAGGATGGCGTACTGGAGCTTGTTGCCGAGCGGGGAGACGATGACGACTCCAGCCCCTACTCCATTCTTGGTGTAGGATCCGTCGAAGTACATTGTCCAGTACTCGGGGTCTTCAATCGTTGGCGGAGCTTGAGCTTCGGTCCACTCGGCGACAAAGTCGGCCAGAACCTGCGACTTGATCGCAGTCCTGGGGACATATGAGATGTCGAGGCCATTGAGCTCAAGCACCCACTTGGCTATTCTTCCTGTGGCGTCGCGGTTGCGGACGATCTCGCCGAGTGGTGATGAAGTCACCACGGAAACTGGGTGCTGGTCGAAGTAGTGGACCAGCTTCCTCTTCGTGATGAGCACCGCGTATAGTAGCTTCTGTATCTGCGGATATCGGGTCTATGTCTCGGATAGCACTTCGCTGACGAAGTAGACCGGCCTCTGTACCTTGAATACACGGTCTTTCTCTGCTCGCTCTACAACGAGAGCCGCATTGACGACCTGGGTCGTGGCGGCGATATAGAGGAGCAGAGGTTCTTCCGGTGTTGGGGCGACCAGTACCGGGGGCGAAGTCAGGAACGCCTTCAGTCGGCTGAGGGCTCCCTGTGCTTCTTGCGTCCAGTTGAAGTGGTCGGATTTCTTCAGCAGCTTGTAGAGCGGCATTCCACGCTCGCCGAGCCGAGGCACGAAGCGACTTAGAGCCGCAAGACACCCTGTCAGCCTCTGGACTCCTTTCAGGTTGTTGATCGGCCCCATCTTCATGATATCAGAGATCTTCTCCCGATTGGCTTCGATGCCGCGCTCGGAGACGATGAAGCCGAGTAGCTTCCCTCTCGGGACCCCGAAAACACATTTTTCGGGGTTAAGCTTTATGCGAAACCGCCGAAGGTTCGCAAAAGTCTCTTCTAGGTCGGTGACGAGGTCGTCGGCTTTCCTAGTCTTGACGATGATGTCGTCAATGTATGCTTCGATGTTACGGCCTATTTGGTCGGAAAAACACGTCTGCATACACCGCTGGTAGGTAGCACCCGCGTTTTTCAGACCGAATGGCATCGTTATGTAACAGTACAGGCCATACGGGGTGATGAATGAGGTCGCAAGCTGGTCAGACTCCTTCATTGCGATCTGGTGGTAGCCTGAGTAGGCGTCCAGAAAAGAGAGGGACTCACACCCAGCAATGGAGTCCACAACCTGGTCAATACGAGGCAACGGGAACGGGTCCTTCGGACATGCCTTATTGAGGCTCGTGTAGCCAACGCACATTCTCCATTGCCCGTTTTTCTTCTTTACAAGGACGGGGTTGGCAAGCCACTCGGGGTGGCGCACCTCCCTTACAAATCCGGCAGCCCGGAGTTTGGCGATTTCTTCTCCAATGGCCTTGCGCTTTTCTTCGTCAAAACGGCGCAGGCGTTGGATGACCGGTCTAGAGCCTGGTCAGATGTTCAAGGAGTGCTCGGCGACTTCCCTTGGGACTCCTAGCATGTCTAAGGGTCTCCACGCGAAGACGTCTCGGTTTGCTCGGAGGAAGTCGATGAGCACGCTTTCCTATTTGGCGGGGAGCGTGGCTCCAACCCGCACCGTCTTGGTGGGGTCCTCGGGATCGACCGCGACCTCCTTCACGTCCTCCGCGGACTTGAAGGAGCTCGGCCCCGACTTGCTGGAGTCGGGGGTGGATCCAGGGACCTTTCTCTGGAGGTCGGTGAGCTCGACGGATGCGATGACCGTCGATGCCAACTCGCAACTGCTCTGCTCATAGTTGTAGGCGAGCTGAAAAGACGAGGCCACGGTGATGACCCCTCGTGGTCCTGGCATCTTCAGCTTGAGGTAGGTGTAGTTCAGGATTGCCATGAACTTGGCGTAGCATGGTCTCCCCAAGATGGCGTGGTAGGAACCGGGGAAATCCACCACCTCGAACGTGAGGGTCTCGGTGCGAAAGTTCTCAGGGCTTCCGAAGGTGACGGGCAAGTCGACCTGCCCGAGTGGATGGGCCTGTTGGCCGGGGACGACGCTGTGGAAGGGGGCCTTGCTCGGTCGGAGACTTGAGCGAGGGATTCCCAGGGCGTCGAGGGTCTCAACATACAGGATGTTGAGGCCGCTGCCGCCGTCCATTAGCACCTTGGTCAGGCGCTTCGTCCCCACAATGGGGTTGATGACGAGCGAGTACCATCCCGGCTACGGGACGTGGTCGGGGTGGTCGGTCCGGTCAAACGTGATCAGAGACTCTGACCACCAGAGATAGCTGGGTACGGCGGGGGCCACCGTGTGGACCTCGCGAAAGGCGAGCTTGAGCCACCGTTTGTCGGCATAGGACGCTAGTCCGCCGAAAATCATGAGGCAACCGTCTAGTTGCGGGAACTCGTCGGCCGCCTGTAACACCCCAAAATTTTGCTTTTCCTAAATCTATGTGTGATTTGGCACTTTGGTGAATTTTTGGAATTTTCTGGAATTTATTTGGATTTATTTGGAATTTATTTGAATTTATTCCATTTTGAAATAATTAAAGAATTAAACTTTGCAAATAAAATTTTGCTGGAAATATTTTATTTGAGTCCCAAATACCCTAAAATATTTTCGTAATTTTTCTCGAATTTTTCTCGAGTCTTTTGCTATTTTTGATGAATTAAATGAATTTCGAAATTATTTTTAATTATTAAATCGCTGGAAATTGAGTTGGGTCAAGTACTATTCATCCGATCGAAATAACTAGTCGGACTTCGAGTCCGACCGAGCCAGCTCCGCCACTTGACTTGACCCAACCGCTTGAACTCCCGGATCGGTCCGAACCGCTGGATCAAGATCCAACGGCCAGGATCAATCCGCGCTTAGGCACGCCGCCGCCGAGCCAATCTCGGCCGTCGATCGCGCCACGGACGGGCCCGCGCGTCCACGTCATCTCGCCGTGTTCGAGCGGACTCGCCGTCTGCGCTCCGCCACGGATTCCGCGAGATCTTGGCGCCGCCAGATTTAATGCCGGACCCGCGCCGAGGTTCGCCCTTGTCTCGTCGTCGCTTGCCCCAAGCGCCCTAGCCCTAGCCGCTGCCGACTCGCTTATTGCTCGCCAGAAGTTGGAGAAGCCTCCGCCACGGTCCTTGCCTCGTCCGCGCCGTCCGCCGTCTTCGCCGAGTTGGAGCCCGATTCGAGTCCTCAAGCCAAGGCGCACCCGTGGGTACCTCCCACTCCGCCGGAGAGGCCCCGAAGCGCCGTCGGGCTCGTCGTCATTTTCGTCTCCGGTGGCCCTGCTCCGCTGTGTCGCCATCGCCGTCCGCAAGCACTGTGAGCCATTTGATTTTCATCGCACGGTCCAAGATCACGCCACGTCACCCACCGGTGAGATTCCGTCCAAAAATCTCAAGATCCAAACTCGACCGTTGGATCTAGATCCAACGATCCAGATCAAACGCGTTAACCCAAACGCGTGAGACCCAGATCCAATCTGGGCCGTTGAATTTCAAATCAACGGCCGAGGTTGCGCCACGTGTCGGGAAGCCTGACCACCGCGGTCAGCGCCCCTGTGCGTGTGACGCTGACACGCCGGGCCCGCGCGTGTCGGCCGACGCGTGACTAAACCGCACCATGGCGTCACGCCGACGTCATGGCGGGCCGCATGTCGGCCGGCTGTCCCAGCCGAAAGGCCGACGTCCAATGACGTCGCGGTCCCACTGCCGACCGTGGTGAGTCCGACGACGGCCAATGACGTCACCGAGTGGTCCCACATGTCGGTGACACGTGGAGCCGTGGGCCGAGTCCACGGTGAACTGGCCGGCGTGGACCGAGTCCATGGACGGTGGCGTCAGCCAACCAATCGAAGGCTGCCACGTGTCGGTGGCGCAATAATTAATTTCGAAAAGAAAATGATTTATTAATTCGAAATAATGATTTCAGATTTGATTCAAACTTCAAACGCTTATAACTTTTGCGTTTCAACTCCGATTTGAGTGATTCAAATTTCTAAATTTGTATAAAATTGAGATCTACCTAATTATGAATTTTATTTAATTTTTGCACTAAAGTTTTCCTCTGTAATATTATTTAATGGATTATTTAAACTTCAAAATGCTATAACTTTTGCATTTTAACTCCAAATTGTGATTCAGTTTCTAACAAGTCATAAAATTATGTTCTCTCTGTTTATGGATTTTATTTGGATGTTTGGACACTTTTTGCCTGTTGTTTATTCGTGTATTGCTATTTGCACGCTTTACGAGTAGACGTTGAAGTGCCAGAAGGATTCGAAGGAGAAGTATTGACTCAGGATCCAACTCAAGACCAAGAACAAGTACTTTTTGAAGGCAAGTTGTGCTTTGACCATGTTGATCCTATTTTGAAACTTATTTTGATTCAAATTATTGCATGCTAGTTCAATTAGAAAATACTTTATTTAAATATGGGTAATTAGATAAATGCCAAATTCTTTGTATGACACCTTGATTACTTAAGTATGTGCCATGACCCCTTGTCACCCTAGTTGTGGTTTACTAGTTGGACATTATTAAATTGCCAACATGGGAAATTAGATCGTTGTAGTATCTTGCTTAGACACACTTTCGTGCTCATGACATGATTTTGGACAATCAAATGTTAACATTGACTTAATGATATATTGAACCTGTTTTGGAAAGGTATCATGTGATGTTGATGGCACGTGGTGCATGGTAATCAATCGGGGTTTTGATAAATAGTTTTTGGCCAGGGGCATGTGGCAAGAATGATCAGTGGGCGATTCTTGCAGGGATGTTGATTTGGTTCTTGGGTGGTCTTGCCACTGGTCACCCTAAGGACTTCACCTTGCAAGCCTTTGAACTGGGTCTAACGTGCAACCACATGTCAGTAATGGGACGGACCTAGTTGATTAAGTTGCTAATAACGTACTGTGGGACCTCGGAGGTCAACTACACCCTTTGTGTAAATTGTGCGGGAGCGTCTGGGGTGAGGCCAGGTACCCATCTAACGGTTGGTTGGCCTAAACTTCGCCTTAGCTAAGGGAAGGGTTAGTGTGCAACAACCGGAGGACCACTTGTATTGTTAGAAGTTTAGAAAGACTTTGTTACGAACTTCGCCTTTGTGGTGTTTATTTGTATCTTGTGGGTAAAGTGCATAACCTCTGCAGAGTGTAGAATCTATTCGAATAGCCGTGTCAGCGGTATTGGACATCGCCGGGAATTCTGAGTCAAGGTTAGATTTTCTCAAAAATAACTTGGATTTGAAAGGTTGGGTTTGGTTAAATAATGATGTTGATGGAAATGTGGATTAGGATGGGAAAGATGTTTATTAAACTCCTTGAAAAGTTAATTATGCTATACTTGTTTCTACTGCTTTCGAATCTACTTATGATACTTGTTAAATCTTGTTTCTTGCAAAAATACCTTGAGCCACTCCTTTGTATTAAGCCATGCATGTAGTATATTAGCTCGTGCATGCATGACTTGCTGAGTACCAAGTACTCACCCTTGCCACAATACAACACCAGTTGAAGAGGAGACAACACCAGCTTTGGAGGAGGAGCTCCACGAGGAACCGTCTACTTAGGGAGCGAGCCCAGTCAGTTGCCTGTGGTATACTGGATGGCGCCACGAAGTTATCTTATTTTTCCACTGCTATTATTTCTCTCTTAATAAGTTTCGCCTTGCGAGGCGTATATTTGTAACTTGGCCATAAGGTCAAGCAACCAGTTTGGTTATTTAAATAAAGTACTTTATTAGTATCGAATGGTATGATTGTGATATTTACCGATGTTAAGACTGTGTGCACTAGCGCGTTCCTGGACTAGTGCTGAATAAACAGAGGGTCCGGATTTGCAGATTCGGGGTCCCGACACCGCCTCCTCATCCTTGCCCCTGGCGTCCGGCGTCGGGTCGCGCTTCTTCCCCTTGCCCCGCGACGTCGTGGGGTTCCCAGAGAGGAAGCGCTTCAGGACTTCGCAGTCCCGATACTTGTGCTTGACAAGATAGGCGTGGTTCAGGCACGGACTATCCATCAACTTCTCGAAGTGGTCGGGCGCCTGCCGGGCCTACTGCTTGGCAGGGCGGTCGGTGGCGGCGACCATGCAGCCTTCGCAGCCGTGCTTCTCCTTCCGCTTTCGTTTGTTGGAGCGGTCGGAGGTGGCGCCAGCTTCGACGTCGGGCGCTCGATTGTCCTTCTTCTTGTAAAAGATGGCCCCCACTGCCTCCTCGTCGGAGGCGTGGTTGGTGGCGATGTCGAGGAGCTCCTTGGTGGTCCTGGGCTTGGCGCAGCCCAACTTATGTACCAAAGCCTCGCAGGTGGTGCCGTAGATGAATGCCCCGACGACGTCGGCATTGCGGACATCGGGGAGCTCGTTGCATTGCTGGGAGAAGCACTAGATGTAGTCCCGGAGGGTCTCCCCTGGCTGCTGCTTGCAGCTCTTTAGGTCCCAGGAGTTGCCGGGGCGTTTGTACGTGCCCTGGAAGTTACCGACGAAGAGGTTCATCAGTGTCAGGACCCCGAATTTGCAAATCCGGACCCTCTGTGTATTCAGCACTAGTCCAGGAACGCGCTAGTGCACACAGTCTTAACATCGGTAAATATCACAATCATACCACTCGATAATAGTAAAGTACTTTAATTAAATAGTCAAACTGGTTACTCAACCTTATGGTCAAGTTACAAATGTACGCCTCGCAGGGCGAAACTTATTAAGAGAGAAATAATAGCAGCGGAAAAATAAGATAACTTCGTGGCGCCATCCAGTATACCACAGGCAACCGATCGGCTCGCTCCTAAGTAGACGGTTCCTCGTGGAGCTCCTCCTCCAAAGCCGGTGTTGTCTCCTCTTCAACTGGTGTTGTATTGTGGCAAGGGTGAGTACTTGGTACTCGACAAGTCATGCACGTAATGCACTAATATACTACATGCATGGCTTAATACAAAGGAGTGGCTCAAGGTATTTTTATAAAGAAACAAAGATTTAACAAGTATCATAAGTAGATTCAAAGCGATAGAAACAAGTAAAGCATAGATAACTTTTCAAGAAGTTTAATAAACATCTTTCCCATCCTAATCCACATTTCCATCAACATCATTATTAATCCAACCCAACCTTTGGATCCAAGTTATTTTTGAGAAAATCTAACCCTTGATCAGAATTCTGGCGATGTCCAATACCGCGACACGCTATTCGAATAGATTCTACACTCTTCAGAGGTTATGCACTTTACCCACTAGATTCATTCAAACAACACAATGGCGAGTTCCCGTAATATAGTCTTTCTGAAACTTCTAACAATAAATGTTGTACTCCACGGTTGTTGCTCACTAACCCTTCCCTTAGCTAAGGCGAAGTTTAGGCCAACCAACCGTTAGATGGGTACTGGCCTCACCGATGCGCTCCCGCATAACTTACACAAAGGGTGTAGTTGACCTCCTGAGGTCCCACAGTGCGTTATTAGCAACTTAATCAACTAGGTCCGTCCCATTACGTACATGTGGTTGCACGTTAGACCCGATTCAAAGGCTTGCAAGGTGAAGTCCTTAGGGTGACCAGGGCAAGACTACCCAAGAACCAAATCAACATCCCGATGCCACAACCGCCCACTGATCATTCTTGCCACATGCCCCGGTCAAAAACTATTTATCAAACCCCAGTTGATTACCATGCACCACGTGCCATCAACATCACATGATACCTTTCCAAAACAGGTTCAATATATCATTAAGTCAATGTTATCATTTGATTGTCCAAAATCATGTCATGAGCATGTAGCAGGTCTAAGCAGTATACTACAACGATCTAATTTCCCATGTTGGCAATTTAATAATGTCCAACTAGTAAACCACAACTAGGGTGACAAGGGGTCATGGCACATACTTAAGTAATCAAGGTGTCATACAAAGAATTTGGCATTTATCTAATTCCCCATATTTAAATAAAGTATTTTCTAATTGAACTAGCATGCAATAATTTGAATCAAAATAAGTTTCAAAATAGGATCAACATGGTCAAAGCACAACTTGCCTTCAAAAAGTACTTGTTCTTGGTCTTGAGTTGGATCCTGAGTCAATACTTCTCCTTCGAATCCTTCCGGCACTTCAACGTCTACTCGTAAAGCGTGCAAATAGCAATACACGAATAAACAACAGGCAAAAAGTGTCCAAACATCCAAATAAAATCCATAAACAGAGAGAACATAATTTTATGAATTTTTAGAAACTGAATCACAATTTGGAGTTAAAATGCAAAAGTTATAGCATTTTGAAGTTTAAATAATACATTAAATAATATTACAGAGGAAAACTTTAGTCCAAAAATTAAATAAAATTCATAATTAGGTAGATCTCAATTTTATACAAATTTAGAAATTTGAATCACTCAAATCGGAGTTGAAACGCAAAAGTTATAAGCGTTTGAAGTTTGAGTCAAAATCTGAAACCATTATTTCGAATTAATAAATCATTTTTTTTTCGAAAATTAATTATTGCGTCAGCCTGGACACGTGGCAGCCTCTGATTGGTTGGCTGACGTCAGCCGGTCCATGGACTCGGTCCACGCCGGCCGTCTACCGTGGACCCTGGCCCACGGCTTCACGTGTCGACAGCGGGACCACTCGGGTGACGCCATTGTCGACGTCACGGACTCACCACGGCAGCCGATAGGTGGGACCCATCGGACGCCATTGCCGACGCCGCCGGCCGACAAATACGACATGCGGCGCCATGACGCCGCGGACGCCATGGTGCGGTGGTCGGGCGCCGACATGCGGGGCCCGATGTCGGGCCGCCACACGACGCGCTGATCGCGCATCGCGGCGCGTCACTTTCCCGACGCTGCGTGGCGCAATCTCGGCCGTTGATTTGAAAATCAACGGCCCCGGTCGATCGGCTCTCGCAGCGTTTGGGTTAACGCGTTTGATCTGGACCGTTGGATCTAGATCCAACGGTCGAGATTGGATCTAGGATTTTTGGACGAAATCTCACCGTGAGATGACGTGGCGTGATCTGGGACATTGGATCTTGATCGGACGGCTGAGAAGCTTCGAGGACGTTGATGGCGGCGCGGCGGCTCGAGGTCACCGGAGTTGGGGACGGCGACACAGGCTACGGCGCTCCGAGGTTTCTCCGGCGAGGTGAGTTCTCCCTTCGGGTGCGTCTCGTCGCGGTGAGTCCAGATTTGGGGTCAACGGCGGTGGGGGACGGCGGACGGCGGCGGAACGAAGCAAAAACCGCGGCGGCTCCTTAGATCAACTACGGCGAGCTCTAGCGGGGTGACGGCAGCGACTCGGCGGCGTGGGTTAGGAGCTACGGTGCGCCGCAGCGGGCTACCCGATGGCGGCGGCGCGCATTAAATAGCGGCCTCGGCTTGGTGAATCACGCGGAGACCGAGGTCGACACGGCTGGGCGGCGGATTAAGCGGCGCGGAGGCGACGTGGCGCAACGTGAGCCGTTGGATCTCGATCCAACGGTCGCGTGAGTTGGACTCGGGTCCGGCTCGGCGAGCTGGCTGGCTCGGTCGGACTCGGGCTCGGTGACGTGGCTCAATCGTGGCCGTTGGATCCGAATCCAACGGTCACGCGGTTAGGGCTCGGCCGAGCGGGTTCGGCTGGACCAACTGGCTCGGGTCGGGTTCGGGTCAGACTCGAACTCGAGTCTGACTCGGGCTCGGTCGGATGAACAGTGCAAACCCGGTTTGGATTTTCCAGCGATTTAATATTTAAAATAATTCCCAGTAATTCATTTAATTCATTAAAAATAGCAAAATACTCAGAAAAATTCCAGAAAAATTCTGGAAAATATTTTAGGGTATTTGGGACTCAAATAAAATATTTCCAACAAAATTTTATTTGCAAAGTTTAATTCTTTAATTATTTCTATATGGAATAAATTCAAATAAATTCCAAATAAATCCAAATAAATTCCAGAAAATTCCAAAAATTCACCAAAGTGCAAAATCACACGTGAAATTTAAGAAAGCAAAATTTTGGGGTGTTACAATCAGGTTCGCCCAACTCCTGACGATGTCCGTGGGCAAATACTCGAGCCAGGCTCGAGCAGAGTCCGCGAGTTAGATGGGGAGGTACTGGATGATGAAGAGGTCATCAACCGCTCCCCCCTCCCGGCAGGCGAGCCGGTAGTCTTCCAGCCAAACACTGGGGTTTGTCGCCCCTGTGTATTTGGCTATGTTGACCGGGGCCCGAAACCTGGCCAGGAAGTCGGCGTTGCGGATGGCGAGAGCGAATGCCCGCGGTCCCGGGCCATCGGGGCTCGGACCGCGGTTGTCGCGCCGTCCGCTATCCGCAACCTGCGACCATGCTGCCGCATCGGCAGCTCTTCTTCGCGCCTCGAGAGTGGCGCGGAGATCATGGTTGTCCCCCAGGCGATGGCGCACCGGAGTGCGCAATGTCTGGGGCCACTCGAACTGAAGCACCATCTTCGCCGGGCTCTACTGACCCCGCAAGGACGGGCGACCCGGGTGGCTCGAGGTCGCGCCCTAGTTGTGGGAGCCGGAGCCCTGCGCGTGTTGCACGGCAGCACGCTCCATCAGCCCCCGGAGGTTTTGGTACGTAACCTTGGCCTCCAGGTTCGTCGGCTCAGGAAGCCCACGGAGCAGCATCACAGCCGCGGCGACATTTTGGCTCGCATGGGGGAAGAACGGGAGACCGTCCGACCCCGCAGTGAGCTGGTGATGTACCTGGCGCGCGCGCACGCGCTGGATACGAGTGGTGCATCGAGCCGATGCTGCTCCAGGTCGCCCTGGAGCTTGTCGAGCTCGGCCTTACGGGCCTCAAGCTCCTCGCGCTGGCGCTGGATCTCAGCGCGGCGAGCTTGGAGGTGCACGGGGTTTTCAAGCCGGTCCTCATCGTCCTGCGCTTCGGTGTGCGAGAGGAGAGTTCCGGGACTCGCGGGGGTGGCGGATGGGTCCGCCACGCCTGCCATATTGCACTCGCAAGAGTGCAGCCGGCGCGGGGGCTGCTCCCTATCAGAGCTGGAGCCGTGGCTGGAGGAGTCCCTCAGCAAGTCGTGGAGGGAGGCCGGCTCGTAGCCGGTCATTGCCACGAGCTGGGAACCCGTGGAGGGCGGGGCCGCCGCCCGCTATTGCACACGCATGGCGCCGCCAAGGGCGATGCCACCGTGGGGCAGCTCCGTTGTCGAGGCCCGTGCGGAAGCCTCGAGGCGAAGGTTGCCGAGGATGTCGGCAACTGCGTCCAGGCTCGTGGAGGAGGCCTGGTCACGGACGGCGGCGGGGATGAGCACGAGCTCTCCCATCGTAGTGGCGACGAAGTCAAGAGCACCGAAGTGGATCCAGCCCCTCGACGCTGGTGCGCCGTTGTGGGAGAAGGAAGCCATCGGGGAAGTGGATGGGAATGAAGGTGATAACGCGCGAAAGCCCCCTACCTGGCGCGCCAACTGTCGGTGTTTCGTGCACCGGCAATACGAATTTTTGGTTAGTAGGGTCGCGCGTTCCCTCTCCTAGAATGGTCTGACTCAGTGAGCCCAAGATGTATACTGGTTCGGGCTGAATATCCCTACTCCAGTCGGTGAGATGGGTGTGTATTGCTTCCGGGGGCAAATAGTTATGAGGTGTTACAAGTGAGAGCATGTTTCTCGTTGTTCGTCCGATCGGTCTCTGGTTTGATCGATCGGGTTCGTCCCCCCCCCCCGCTGGGGTCCTGCCTCTCCTTATATACACGGAGGTGGCAGGTTACATGGGAGTTTGGAAAGAAAAAAAGAAGGGGTATTGTACGCCTCGGTGTCTGGTCTTCGGTCTTGTCGTTCGTCCTGGCCTTCGGTTCACATACTGGTTGGTTGGCGAGGCTCAAGAAGTCGGCGGTGACCGGTTGGAGAAGTGACGACCTTGCTCAGACGTCCTTCCGCACTGCATCATGACGTTAGACTTTGGTGCTGCTTCGGGAGGGAGTGCCCCACTCTGCTGCGTGGCAGGGCAATGGGACCGGTGTTGACTTTTCGGTGGCCCTTCTAACACCTCGGGAAGGTGTTGCCTACCCTAGGGCGGACGTCTCGAGATGTCAAGTCAGTAGGGTAGTCGTCCAAACGATAGTGCGGAGCTCGGTGCCCCGACTGCTGGCGAAGACAACCCCGACTGGGTTGGAACCGTGGAGCGTCCTGCCCAAGCCGCGGTCGGAGCCTGCCGAGTGCTCCGTCCTAGGGGGTCAGAATGCCCCAAGGTTGTCCCAGGTCGGGACTGAGTCTCTTTTGTGGCCCATGGGCCCTTCGTCAGAGCCGGGCTTTAAAAGGCAGCCCGCTCGCTGTTCCGGGCTGCTGGGGATACCCATGGTACGTGTATCCGTCACCTGCATAAATGAAAATAAGAATATATAAAAACACATCCTGGTTCTAATTGATAATGTTATTTAACTTTATGATATGATTCAAAAATTTTTTGGAACATAGTAAGTTCAGAACCATAGCAAAACATACAACATAATGTGGAATTCATAGGTCCTATTGCATTTCGAAAGAATTCTACAATGAAGACGCATAGAGATGTGCTTTGTACTGTGGGAACTATCCTAGCAATGCAAAAATGTGACCGAAGGCCGAAAGATTTCATGCAGTACACAATGCTCAAAGTTTGGAAAATGTAAAGTAGGCAATATTAGTATCCGGAATACCATTAACTTGTCATAATTACCCGAAGAATTGCAGTAGCAGACAATGAGATTGGACCACAAACTACGTTAAGCGAGCCAACGGCATTGCAATCCCTCCTTGCTTCACAAGAAAAAGAATCAGTCATGCATGCGCCATAGGATACAGAGTAACATGATATCAAGGTACAAGAAAGTAGCATAAGCATAAAACTGAACCAAGATCAGTAGCCAAAAAAAGGCCTCAACTTGTTACTGGTGAACAAGAGCTCCTCGATGCACACGAACCAAAGATGAGCCGAAGAAATTAGTCAAATGACAAGCCCATTGCTACCAAAAACCCACATGATTTACACCGAATATAACATGGTGACCAAGTTGACAGCTAAGAAATTTAATTAGTTTTCTGAACCGCTGACTTGAGGTTCGCAGTCGGTGAGGCTCATGTAGATGTCTATGACGTCCCCCTTGCGGATGACATAGAAGGGATCATCGATGGCTGGCTATCCTTGTTTGCGGCGGATCTCTTGGTGGAGCACCGAGAGGAGGAGGAGCGGTGAGCAAGGCTGAAGGCAATGTGCGACGAGTAACAGGTGGTGGCGGCAACGGTGGTCGTGGTTCTGGAAATCCTAGGTACAAGAAAAAAAGATCTCGGGTCCTTTTTCATGTGGAGGAGGAGGATAGCTAATGCTTTGGTGCACCGCGAGATGGTAATAATAATATAACAATAAGACGAGAGGGGGAAGTCAGTGGATTCGTCGCCAAGTTGACAACTAAGAAATATAATTAGTTTTCTTAACCGCTGACTTGAGGTTGGCAATCGGTGAGGCTCATGTAGATGTCGATGACGTCCCCCTTGCGGATGACATAGAAGGGATCATCGGTGGCTGGCTGTCCTTGTTTGCGACGGATCTCTTGGTGGAGCACTAGGAGGAGGAGGAGTGGTGAGCAAGGCTGAGGGCAATGGGCGGTGAGTAACAGGTGGTGGCGGCAGTGGCAGTCGTGGTTCTAGAAATCCTAGGTACAAGAAAAAAAAGAGGAAGAGCAAATGGTCATTTATAGATGGCAAGGTGATATCAATCAAAGGGATGGGGGTATTTACCAACAGCTGAGATGGACAAACCAAGTGACATGGGCATCGAGAAGGAGGACGATGGCTAAGGGCCTGTTTGTTTTTGCGTTGGATTCTCTAAAAGCTGATTCTGGATTGTGGTTTTTGAGAAGCTGATTCTCTAAAAGCTGGAATCCAAAAGCACACATGAAGTGAATTATAGATTCTAGTGTATTTAAATGGGCTGGATTATGAGAATTAGATTTTAGAATCAAACTATTTATTTGTTATTCAGCTTTTAAGGTCAAAATCCAGAATCAAGAGCCAAAACAAACCGCCCTAATGCTTTGTTGGAGCCGACCGATGGGTCACGAGATGGTGCTACTAATTATAATAAGTAGACAAAATGTGTGCCTAACGCCGCACCGTTTAAAATTTACTTTGTTTGGAAAATATTTTTTATACCCACAAAAATCGCAAAGGATCTCTTTGTAATTTACCAGGGCCCATTCGTAATTTAGAGAAAGTAGAAGGACTTATTTGCAAAAGGACCAATTCGTAATTTAGAAAAAAAATGGGAGAGCCTATTTGCAAAACGCCATGGGGAGTGGCGTGGCCGGCCTGAGAGGCTGGCAATTCTTCCCCCTTTAGGGCATGTTTGGATGCTAGGGAAATAAAATCTAGGGAATATTTCTCCCTAGAGGGATTTTAATGGCACATGAAATCCCCTCCAACTCCTAGGGATAATTTCCCCTCAAGGGAAATATTCCCTCCCACCATTTGGAAGCCATAGGGATAAAAATCCCTAATATTAAAAAAAGTACAAAAATATATAGAAAAATCTAAAATTTTTCTACCAATTCTGTTTGAACTTTCTTTGCATAGAAATATTTCTCCAGCTAAACTATAACATTCTGATGCAAGAAAGTACCCTAACATTTTTTCTACCAATTCTAACTACATACCAATTACTCTTAACAGAATTGGAAATATACCAAGAAAGTACCAATGCAAGCAGTTCAATGTATCAATTATAACATACTGATGAAACAGCCAATGCAAACAATTCAATATGCAAACAGTTCAATGTACTGATGAAGCAGCCAATCCAACATGTATCAACTACAACATACTGATGAAACAGCCAATGCAAGCAGTTCAATGTACTGATGAAGCAGCCAATGCAAGCAGCCACAAAAAGGTAATGCAACAGCACATGATGCAACACACAACAAATAACAAAATTTGTGCTTGGTGACAGTCAATGCAAGCAGTTCAATCCTTCTACAGGGTCTAGGATGTTCTCCTTTGCAAAGATCAACAAACTCGTCAGGCTCCAGGATGTTCTCCATTTCATGCGTCTTCCTCCTCATCTTGGCCTTATAAATACATAGGAAGATATACATGAGCATAAAAATGAAATATATTACTAGAAGGATATCTTGTAGACAATCAAACAACCATAAAAAGCCTTCACATGTCTCTGCCATATAGATGTATGATATTAGCTACTCCGAATCAAATATGAACATAAGGATATCAAAGTTGACGAACTACAGGAAGAAGCAAATATGAACAAAACAACACCCTCTCAGTCCCCCTCTTTTAGAATCTATAGAATGCTGCTACAAGAATAGTGTTGATATTGATTTTTTTGTCTAACAAAGAATAAAGCAATTTCCTTTATTCATACAAAGATGATGCCTATAACAAATTTAGTGGAACTGAGTCATAGAACAACATCAGATTGGAATTTCATATTTGGAAAAACTATCATATGAAGATCAGCTATCATAATATATCAATTCAGCATAGTCTTATTGTACCGTTAGTTTGGTATACATATCATGAACTGTTTAATAAAAGAACACTAATTAACTACAAGCATTAGAACAATCACTAGCTGTCAATATCTCAAGAGAAAAGTGCTCGGTAGAGTTGCTCAAATTTTCAATGGCAAACAATTATTAAGGCAACATAGTGAATTAGTGACAGTAACTGCACAAGTATAATGGAGATGAAGCCACTCAAAACTTGATTATAAATACACCTACCAGGTTACACGACCACCATCATTGCAAATTGCACAAACATCGTCCCACTGCACAAAAAAATTTAGATCATGATTCTTTTCGATGCAAAAAATGAATATTGCCTTGCAAGAAGAAGTATTCACAGCCAATAAATACAGGGTTGATTATAAAATTTGGATCAAACAGTCCTAACAAGACAGTGTACAAAAGCAATTTGCTAGCCACTTTTCTATATAAACTCAACGTAGGAAACGGTGAATGTAATTGTCTCCACAACCACATCTGCGCTTTACGTGTGTAATAGAAAAAGAATTAGGGACACAATATTATAAAAATATTCAAATATCAATCTACTACGGTAATTAGAATCCATCACTTGTGTTATAGCTATCAATTATAAGCCATAATCACACAGGCAAGTAGACTACTCGGAGCAGCTGCTTAGAAAGTTGAATGTATGCCGAAAACAAACGCTAGATTTAGGAACTTCCCAATTGATCCCAATAATAGAACATATGCCCTTTTGTTTAGTTCTATATGAACTAGAAAAGTAACTAACAAACGAAACAATAAGCAATAGCAAGCGTGAGTTTCAAGTAGTACATCTTCAGACCCAGCCTCACCCTTGCACCTCTTTCGCATGCTGTCCTGAGCTCTTTGTGTCTTCCAGTGCTCGTTCCCTAGGCTCTCCAGCCGAGCCATGATCTCTCCCCCAAGAATCAAGTAGGTTTAATGCCAAGACCCAAAAATAAGAATTCCAAGTGGATTTACTTGTGCACAGGTGATTCTATCCTTGAAGGACCCTGGTCAAAGGCAGCAAAAGGGAGTGAACCAAGCTCATCCTCTAGAACTAACAGTAACAATATCATCATCTACCACGGACAACGAACCAATAACACAACATTGCGATAAAGACTAGAAGAACAAACAGCCAGTAGCGTAGATCCTAATAGGACCTAGCAAATCAACCACATTGTATTTCAGTTTTCACCATAGCAACATGCATAAACCCCCAATCTACTGTATTACCCTCTTTCAACATGCAGAAACCCCAATCTGCCAGCAACACGCAGAAACCCCCAATCTACTATATCAACACGATTAGAACATGGTAGGAAGGAGATCTCAAACCCTAGCCATGCCTCGTGTGCTCTCCCCACAACCCACCTCCACCTCCGGTCGCCGTTTTCCAATGAGATCTACAAGAAAAACAAGATGAGTTGTGGAACCCTAGTGGGAGGAACACCTAGTGGGGGAAGGAGAAGACGAAGAAGAGGGTTTCACCGGTGAGCTCCCATCGTTGGAGGGGAGGAGGAAGGGCACGATGGAGGCGCCAGTCCAGAGGAAGGCAGCTGGGACAGGAGCAAGACGGGGTAGCGGGGACTCGAGAGTGAGACGAGGCAACGACGGACGAGAAGAAATTCCTGACCTACAAAGAAGAGGAAGAAAATCCCGTGGAAACGGTGTGGATCGAGCAAGAAATCCCTGTCATTTGGGCTTCCAAACTCACTTTCCATCGGGCCGAGGAAAGCTAACCCCATAGATTTCCACCCGGGAATGGGTCGGGATCCCGGTCAGGATTGGACTAACTAAACAAGCCCTTAAGAGCATCTCCAAGAGGGGCCCTAAATATGACCCTAACTTGAATTATAGGGCTTTTAGGGGAAAAGATCAACTCCAACAAGGACCCTAAATTGTTAAAATTTATCAAATTGTTTTAGGCCCATGGGAGAGTAGCTATATTTAGCAACTCTGTGATTGAGCCCTATCTTCATTGAATTTTAGGGCCTAATTGCTGGAGTGAATATTTCATTGGAGCCCTAAATCTAATTAGTTAGAGTCCTAAATTAAAATTTAAGGCTCATTTTTAGGGTCCTCTCTTAGAGATGCTCTAATCTCTACTATTATAAAGCAACAGTTGGTGGCAGTGGTGAGTTCTACCCACGTCATTAATTGCCCTGCTTAATTGCCCTACTTAATTGCCCTGCTTAATTGCCCTACGCAAAAAACGAAGCGTTGCTTTAATTAGCCAGCTTTCGCAAGAAACGAAACGTTAAAGATAGATGTTTGATCTTGTGAAATAATTTTTTTATTTTTTAATCTTTATTTTTCGTTATCAATTTTGTTTTTCGTAGCAATGCACGGGCATGTCAGTGGGGTCGTCGCCAAGTGCCAATTCTTCTCTTCCCCTCCTCGTCGTCGCCTCCCCTCCACGTCGTCGTCGCCGTCGTCCATCCACCCATCGAGTTGCTCATCGATCCGCACCGAACAGACAACCAATACGAATCGAATCGAAGAGTAGACGCATGGACGGCGCCAACTGGCGCCCCACCCAGGGGCCCGACCCTGCCACCGTCGACCCTAACGCCGGAGGTCAGTGGAGTCGTCGCCAAGTGCCAATTCTTCTCTTCCCACTCGGCCACGCCGCCGCCGCCGCCGCCTCCGCCTCCTCCTCCTCGTCCATCCACCCACCCATCGAGTTGCTCCTCGATCCGCACCGAATCGAATCGAAGAGCAGAGGCATGGACGGCGCCAACTGGCGCCCCATCCAGGGGCCCGACCCTAACGCCGGAGGCGACTGGCGCACCCAGCTCCAGCCCGAGGCGCGCAGCAGGATCGTCAACAAGATGTACGCAAACCCTACCCTACCCTACTTTTCCCTCTTAGCTGATCTCCTTTCCCCTTCCATCCGCTCCCTCTGATTTTCTTGATTTTGTTGGAAATAAAAGATCTCGGGTCCCCTTTCATGGCCATCGATACCTCCATGGGGTTACCTCTTCTGATCAGCTTTATTTTGGGGTTACCATGGGTATTATTTACTAGTGTGGTGGGAGACGATGTAATCTTGTTCTCAAACTAGAGTCACTCATCTGGTTCCCGAAGGGATCTTCCTCACATGGTCACAGGGTCATGACTAGATCAAATGTATGAATCCATTTCCCCCCTTTTGTATTTTTCAATCATGCATGTCTTGCCTGGGATGTTGCAGCTGTTTGCAAATCACATGCCATATGTTGTTGCAGAAATCGTTGAATAGCAATATATCTGTCATCTTATTCACATGTTGCTTTATATGTGTAGAATGGAGACTCTGAAGAAGCATCTGCCAGTATCAGTGCCCGAGGGGCTGAGTGAACTTCAAAAAATCGCTGAGCGATTTGAAGAGAAGGTTTATACTGCAGCCACCAGCCAGGTACACTTAGCCTAACTTTGCTAGCTTACAGGGGAGGAGCTTTAACTTTAGTTATGGGGGTTCAAACAGGCTATGTGGGTCGGTAATAGAAAAGAACTGATCTTCAGTGTTCTAAAAGATTTTTAGGTTGATTTTTCACTGACCATTTTGAATTTATGAATGTTGTACGTTGAGTTACTTCAGTCCATTGTTCTGCCGGTTCATGTTTGTACAAGTCGCCCATGTGTCCATGTGTCCGAAATTGTTACATGTGTAAATGAGTAAACAACCTTATGTTAAAACGAGATTATTTATGCATGTCCATCATAGGATACGCAATGGTATACAGCCATTTATCCCAGACCAAACATCAAACAATAGTTTACTACCTCCTTCCAATTTGTGTTGGAAAGGGCTTCATCATATTGCTTCCACTCCATTGTGGTAAACATTTTCAAAGGGATTTATTTGGTTGGGGTACACTGTGTCACTATTTTCATTTGGATTTCCTGTTTGTATAGATTTTTTGTGGCAAAGTGGTTTGCTTTCTATATGAGTGTTGTTGCATTGCTGCATGAGTAAGATGATACATATTTTTGAATCAATTCCTTCTCAACTGTGCTAATCATACCAGAACTTATGGTTGGCAAGTTAGTATTACTATAAAACTTAATATTAGCATTGTTGGTTTCTTTTGCATTGCCCAGTCTGATTATTTGCGAAAGATTTCTCTGAAAATGCTCTCTATGGAGAAAAAGACACAACAACCATCTGGAAATGCTCAAGTGATTCCAAATCAGAATCCCTCTGGTCCAGGTATTGTATGCAGTAAACTTAGTGTTACACATTCTATGTGCTATCGTCTTCACCTTTTGCTTATAAATTACTACATTAGCTTTGACAACCTTGTGACTTTTGGATGATGAAAATTACTGACTGCATTAAATGATGACCATACGCATTTTATGGTGGTTATCATGTTCCATTTGTAAAGTGGGAAAAACATGTGATGGATGGAGCTATCATGTATAAGAATTTTGCATCTAGCTTTTGTCACTGGTGGTTTGCATATCCGGTACTACTCACACCTGTTGTCCAAGTATTTTGCATATTTTTCACTTTTTCTTTTATTGCTTATTGTGTCTTTTGAAGGAGAAATTTTGTTGTTGCTAAATTTATGATCCATTATAACCTAGATGCTCAATTAATGTCGGTGAAATGATGCACTTATTAAATGATTATACCATGATAGGTTTTAGTAACTTAGCTCTAGGTTGGAGATAGATTACAGTGATGTGACTATTGAGTTAAAATAACCATGTTTGTAACGGCATCGTCTAAACGTTACTTAAACACAAAGGCACCCTGGGCACAGGGTGGACACCATGGAGGTCCGCCTTGCCTTGGCCTGTTAGACTAGAGCCCAGTGTTTCAGGCCGACCATCTGCGTCCAGCAGGCACACTTCAGCCGCTGCCTATCCCCGTGTGGAAATGGGAGGAGATTGGCATGGATTTCATCACTGGATTGCCCAGGACGCAAAACGGGTTCGATTCCATATGGGTAATCGTCGATCGATTGACGAAAACTGCTCATTTCCTTCCCGTCAAGGTTAAGTATACAGTGAGCAAGTTAGCGGACCTGTATCTTTCTCGAATCATATCTCTTCATGGTGTTCCTAAAAGGATTGTCTCAAATCGGGGTACACAATTTACCTCGCACTTTTGGCAATGTCTCCACAAAGCTATGGGGACTCTACTCTCTTTCAGCACCGCATATCATCCCCAGACTGATGGACAAACTGAAAGAGTGAACCAAATTCTTTGGAATATGCTTAGAGCTTGTGCTCTTACCTACGGCAAGGTTTGGGAGAAATGCTTGCCATTCGTGGAGTTTTCCTACAACAATAGCTATCAAGCTAGTCTCCAAATTTCCCCATTGGAGGCTCTTTATGGGAGACCTTGCAAGACTCAATTGGTCTGAGTCCGGAGAAAGACCCATCTTTGGCCCGAACTCGATCACCGAAGTGGAAGAGCAAGTTCGAATGATCCGAGAATGGTTACGGACAGCTCACTCTCGTCAAAAGAGATATGCTGATCACCCTTTCTCTCTTTCTGAGGCTTTGTTTGGGAATGGTTTTCCCGACCGGTTTCCCCGTCGGTTTCCCGAATTGCAATCCCTCGGGGAAGCTTCCCTGGGTCATCTTTGGAAGCCCACTTGAGAGGATATTTTGACCCAATCCCTACTGTTTCCACAGGGGAAAAATCCTCCACTCGAGAGTTCGGGCTAGGTTTCCTTGTCTCCTCCCGCGACCACGCCTCCGTCTCCACCTCCGCTCGCGACCACGCCTCCACTAGGGCTGTAAACGGGCCGAATTCAAGCGGGTTTGGAGCTGTCAGGCTCGAGCTCGGTAAGGCTCGAGCTGATCTCGAGTTGGGGTCCGAGCCTTGATCCAGGCTCGAGCTCGGCTCGGTCCAAGCTCGAGTAGGCTCGAGCTCGGCTCGAGTAAGCTCGGTAAGCATGATAAGCTCGGTAGGCTCGCGTAAGCTCGGTAAACTGGTAAGCTCGGTAACAAGTTCGAGTAAGCTCAGTAAAAGCTCGAGTAAGCTCGGTTCATGGAGGCTCGATCCAAGCTCGAGTAGGCTCGCGAGCTATTCGAGCTCGGCTCGGTAAAGCTCGCGAGCTCGAGATCGAGCTCGAGTTCGGCTCGTTTGAAGCTTGAACCGAGCTCGAATCGAGCCTGGACCGAGCCGAGCTCGAGTAGCTTGCGAGCTCGAGCTTTTTTTTACAGCCCTATCTGCCTCCTTTCGCACCACGCCGCCTCCACTCGCATCGCCTCCTCTCGGGATCTCGACAAGCTCTCACGGGTTGCTTCATAACGATAGCCTCCTCCTCCGACTCTCTCGCTCACGACTGCCTTCGCTTCCCTCCGCCTCTGCTCCTCCACCTCACCGGTGAAGTCTTTCGCCTCCTTATCTTCCTCCTGTTCCTCATCTTCTGTTTCTAGCCCATTTTTTATCATCAGCTTTGTATTACGTCTGTTGTTCTAGGTACTTACGAAGGAGAAGAGGAGGGTTTCTCTCAGATCTGCACATTGGGGAGGAGGGAGAGCCCGTCCATTGGAGTTTTCCTTGCTGCCGAACCAGAGGTAAGGATCCCAAATCCTTGTTCTTTACCTCAAATCGCATTGTAGTGTAGTTGGACTCATGCTTGTTTGTTGGTAGATTTGATTGCTAGCCTCATTGATCCAGTGACAAATGCTAGAGTATTTAATCTCACTGCATCAATTAAACCAGTGGGATATGGCCAATGATTATAGGATGAGGCCCTGGTAATTTTTATCTTGTGTATGGTACAAGTGATGTCATTTCAAATTGTCATTATAAATGACAAGTGCTAGTGCAAGTGATGTCTGCTCCGAGGCTGAAGTGATGGTGCAAGTGATCTATCAGATAATTTTCATTATACTTAGTTGCCAATATTGTGCAAGTGATGTCTTTCAAATTGTCAAAATCCTGATACTGTTTATATGATGAGGCTAAAACTGAGAGCAACCTGATACTGCTCATTGTTTGCTATAGATGAGATGTGTTGGTAACAGTTTGGGTTGCTGGAGTTCTCACTGAATTATAAACAGTAAATAGGACAAGATGTGTTCTATAGGATTTAGTTCAAGCATATAGTTACAATTTAGTTATACCTGTGAATCATCGATAGTAATTTTTCAATGGTCTCTTTTCGATGTTAGTTTTGTATGTTACTAGTAGTATCAAGTAATTTCATAATTTTTTTTTGTCAACTTGCTCTGTTAGTATTTGCTGTTAGACGTTAGAAGTACTACATCAGTAGTTGTTCTTTAGTCAAATTGATAGTTGTTCCTTCTGATAGCATTATTCATAATTAAAAAGATTATTTTGTTTATTTTGTTAACTGCTTGCTTGTAGTATTTGTTTCTTGCTGCGGTTGTGATAGCAGCATAGTTAGTGCTATTTGCCTCTCTATGTAGTCTTCTTCCCCTTTCTTTTCCTCAACCATCACCTTCTTCCTTATTTCTCTAACCAACACCTTCTTCCTTATTTTGAGACTCCGTTCTAGATTCTAAAGCTACTCGCATTTCTATATGGGGTGTTTTTGTCTAGGTTTTCTACCAGGTTAGCGTTTTAGTGTTGCTTGGAACAAGCACCAAGCAAACAATATAATATGACCATGAACAGTATTCAGAACTGTGCATATAGTATATAGTATATGAAGTTAGTATCTTGCATGAGAATTCTTTAACTATACGCTAATTTACAATATGTTATATTTGTATGTATTAGCAAATGGGCACTAGAAAGGAGCTAATTAGGAAATTTATGCTTGAGGAAGAAGAGGACGACGATGAGTTGTTTCTTGTGTTGGTTCCTACATTACTTTCATGTCTTTATGATGGGAAAAGACCAATTCACACATCATCACTTACCGGTGCTAAAAAAGTTAAGGAGATCTAAGAAGGCCATGAGAGTTGGTGTATGGTTGTGTTCCAAATGGAGCCGGAGATATTCAGGGCCACATCAGATTTTCTTAGAAGGGAGGGTTTATTACATGACACAAAGGGAGTTACTGTCGAGGAGCAGCTAGGGATGTTTATGTACATGATCTCTTACAATACTAGCAACCAAAAGCTTCAAAAAGCATTCTAACATAGCGCCGAAACAATTCATAGGAAAATAAAGGAAATCTTTGAGATAATAACTTCTCTAACTCATAGATTTGTCAAGCTCCCAAGTTCAAATCAAACTCATGTGAATATTATATCGGATCCACGGTTTTGGCCTTATTTTCAGGTAAACTCATACACCGTACACACCTAACTTTTCCTAAGGTTTTCCTATATTAATTTCCTACGTTTTTGTGCAGAACTGCATTGGTGCTATTGATGGCACACATATCCCCATCACTATTGCTGAAGAGAAAGCAACACCTTATAGGAATAGGAAAGGAATATTGTCACAAAATGTGATGCTAGCTTGTGACTTTGATTTGAACTTCACATTTATTTCATGTGGATGGGAAGGGTCAGGATCAGATGCAGGAGTCCTTCGACCTGCTCTTAGCAAGGGGTTTCGTGTTCTAGACAGTAAATTCTATCTTGTGGATGGTGGATACGCAAACACATCTTCTTTTCTTGCCCCATATCGAGGAGTCAGATACCATATTAGTGAATTCAAGAGGCGATGCTCATCTCGAAGATATGATTATGCAGACTACAAAGAATTGTTCAACCATCGCCATGCTCTCCTTCACAACCATATTGAAAGAGATATTGGTGTTTTGAAGAAGCAATTCCCAATCCTGAAAGTTGGCATATTTCATCCCATTAAAACCCAAATTAAGATCCCAGCTGCAGCTGTTGCATTTCACAATATCATTAGAGGTCAGAATGGTCAAGAGGGGTGGTTGGATCACCAACCTACCTATATTCAATCAGATGATTTTGTTGATGTACCTGAGGGTGACAGTAATTACCAAAATGAAATTGAGGCAAACGATGAAGGTACTCTTAGAGATCAAATTGCAATGCAAATGTGGGATGACTACAACCGTTAATCTGAGATGACTTGTCATAAAGTAGTATAGGTATTTTGTGTCATAAAGTAGATCATCTATTTCTCTTAAACTTGTGGTTCGAAGATGTGGCATTGCTTGAAGCTAATAAATGTAATTTATTTTCAGATTTATGGCTTATTTTCATATTGAGTCATTTTTTATACGAGTTATTTACCTTTATTATGTGGTTGCTTATGCATTCTTGTGACATTTCAATATGCTGTAGTTAGTGTAACCATGTCTAAAGAAGGATCAAGGGCTTTTTGGAATTTCTCATATGAAAAAGCTCTTGTCGATATACTACGTGACCATAACAACCCAAAGTTCAGAGGTCAAAATGGGTGGCTATCTGAAGGCTGGAGAAGCATAGTCAGTAAGTTCAATGAAAAGTTTCCAACTGTCCACTTCACAAAGCAACAGATCCAAGGGAAGGAGAAGGAACTGAAAGGGAATTACAAGGCAATACGAGATGCACAGAAACAAAGTGGTATGGGTTGGAATGATTCTTTATGCATGATTGTTGCTGAACCAAGTATTTGGGATAAAATTATTCATGTAAGATCCTTTGCTCCATTTAACTAATAGTATTTTTTTTGCTGCATTTTGATACTAACTATATTCTATTCTTGCATTCAATAGGATCATCCAAAGGTGAAAAAGTTTCGCAATAAACCATTTCTTCTCTTCAACTATTTGGCAGCATTGTATGAAGGTGATTCCTTCTCTATTACCATCTCCGATTGGCTAACATTCCATGATTAGGAACCATCCATTTGCTAACATTCCATGACTGCAATTATTACATTTTCATTTTTCATTGGCGTGATTCTATAACAATAGGAAGTACAACCACTGGGGATTTGAATTTTGTATCAACCGAGCAAATGTGGCCTCCAATTGATGAAGTTATCCCTAATGACAATTGTACCCATGATGCTGGATTAAATCCTTTTGCTGCAGATATGGAGGGGCAAGAGACATCTTGTTATGCGCCAGAGTTATGACCCAAGTATACTATAGAAAGAAGAGAGTTTAGAGGAGTCCGGTTCTGGACATTTGTATTGTCCTAGTCGTAATTCAGTAGGTTTTCTTGTTTAGAATAAAGATCCTGTTGGATCAATGTAGGAATCAGAATCCTTCTCGGATTCCTTCCGTAGTAAAGATTGTTAGAAGCCCTTGAGGCCTTATATATTGGAAGAAGAAATAAGAAAAGGGCAGACTGGATTTGTTGCCGCAAATACTAGTCCTAGGCGGTGGCTCTGACAACAGCCGTGTTTACCTGTGCCCTGGCGACCTCGACGAAGTCCTCAAGTCAGGGCGTCAGAACGGGAAGTCGCCCAGGCACTCGAGCCTTCGAGCGGGCAAGAGCAGAGGCACGTATCAACTTCCAGTCTTCTTGCGCCTGTGGAAACACCGCCCACCCTCAACGACCACCTTCCATCCGGGCCGGCGCAGATGGCAACCACACCGACCATTGAAGAGCGCGTCGCCGCGCTGGAAGTGGCGGGGAAGGCGACACATCGGCTTCTTGAGGAGATTCGCAGCAGCCTCCAATCAAGCCGCCAGACCGTTCACTCCGGCATACCGCACAACTGCCAGTCGCCGGGACAGGCGGATTCCGACGAACGGCCACCCGCGGGCTCCTATGGGGGCACTCAGCACTTTCCTCTAGACGATCCAGACGGAGCTCGAGGGCGCCAGCGACGCGGCGGAAGAACAAAGGACGACGACCGCCGCTGGATCCCGCGCCCACCTCGCTTCGATCTATCCGAGTATGATGGAGCAGAGGACCCTTTGGGGTGGCTACGCCAATGTGAAAGATTTTTTCGCTTCCATCGCATCCCACCAGAGGAGTGGGTGGAGGTAGCAGGCATTCACCTACGCGGTGAGGCCCCTTAAGTACTGGACAACTGGCAAATGGAGGAGCGGTTCATCCAGTGGGAAGACTTCCATGAAACATTCGCCAAACGCTTCACTCGCTCTGCCAGTGCCGGTCCTCTGGGTGATCTAGTTAATCTGAAACAGGGGAGCTCTCGAGTGGATGCTTACGCTAAGGAATTCCAGCGCCTCCTGGCACGCACGCCGCGCATGCGCCGGACTGACCAAATTGAGACATTCATTGCGGGACTATCGGTCGCCCTGGCCGCAGATGTCCGCCGGGATCGACCAAGAGATCTAGCCGACGCCATCAGCTGTGCACGAGATGCAGAAAACAGGAAGGATGCATGGCTGGCCGAAGCTGCACAGCTCGGGATTGGCTCCACAACTCGCTTCCGTCCTTCCTCCAGCAAGAATACAGGCATCACAGCAAGCTCACCATGGCTTCCAGCAGCAACCGAAGCCACCAATGGACGGGTCGGCGAGTCCAAACAACAAGCCACGGGCTCTGTTGGCGCGTCAGCAAGCGCTTCTAACCTCCAAGGGCCATTCTCCACTCCAGCTACAAGCACACAGAGTACCTCATCCCCATTTCGCCTCCGACTCAGTGCAGATCAATTGGCGGATCGGCGGGCTAAAGGCCTTTGCTATAACTGCGACGAGGTCTACACCCGGAGTCATCGATGCAAGCGCCCTTTTCATCTAGAACTCCGAGATGAGGACGAAGAAGAGCAACGTACAGTAACTGGCAACTTAGAGGAAGACGAACCCTCCCTATCTCTGATGGCCGTGCGTGCACCAAAACAAGGCACCACGATGCAGGTCCAACTACATATATAGGGTCGTTCCCTGCTCACGCTCATCGACAGTGGCAGTACTCACAACTTTATCAGTGGCACCGCAGCTCTACCTGGATCATGGACGCCGGTATCTAGCACTACACAGCAGGTGCTGGTGGCAGGTGGCAGCCATCTTCCTTGTCTGGGGTCGGTTCCTGACACACAATTCAGCATCCAAGGGAACACCTTTCAGGCGCCATTCCTTATAATTCCTCTGGATGGTTTTGATGTTGTTTTGGGTATTCAATGGCTACGCACACTAGGCGATATTCACTTGAATTTTAAGAACCTGACCATGACCTTTACATTCCAACGACAACCGATCACGCTCCACGGACTTCCGAATCGGCACCACCTCCACATGCTTAAGTCAGTCACAGCCCAGTCCACACCACTCCAGGAGCTTCTATCCTGCTTTGAAGACATCTTTGCAGATCCACAAGGACTACCACCGGCTAGACCATGTGACCATCGCATTCGCCTGGCCACAGGTATTGACCCCATCGTGGTGCGACCCTATCGCTACCCATATCGACAAAAGGATGAAATCGAGCGACAATGTGCCACCATGCTTCAACAGGGCCTCATTCGGGTCAGCCGATCACCCTTCTCTTCACCAGTGCTCCTCGTAAAAAAAGCCGATGGATCGTGGAGTTTTTGTGTGGACTACCGAGAGCTCAATAACCATACCATTAAGGATCGATTTCCGATTCCGGTGGTCGAAGAACTTCTGGATGAGTTGGGACAGGCTACACTCTTTTCCAAATTGGATCTTCGTTCGGGTTACCACCAAGTCCGGATGCATGAGGAGGATATTGAGAAAACAGCATTTCGGACACATCACGGGCATTATGAATTCCTTGTCATGCCATTTGGATTGTCTAATGCACCATCCACATTTCAGGCCCTCATGAACGAGATATTACAAGACTTTGTTCGCAAATTCGTGTTGGATTTCTTTGATGATATCTTGATCTATAGCCGCGCGAAGGAAGACCATTGCACCCATTTACGTCTGGTTTTGGGTCGTCTTCAAGAACATCAACTCTTCTTGAAGAAGTCCAAATGTGCCTTTGCTCAATGCTCCATCGGCTATTTGGGACACATCATCTCCGGGGAGGGCGTGGCGGTTGATCCAACCAAGCTGCAGGCCATTGCATCTTGGCCACGGCCTGGTACAGTAACCGCCTTACGAGGGTTCTTAGGCCTCACAGGGTATTACCGACGCTTCATTAAAGATTACTCCACCATCGCTGCACCGCTAACAGTGTTGTTGCGCCATAATAGTTTCCAATGGACCCCTGCAGCAGACACTGCCTTCTCTAAATTACAACAAGTCTTGATGACCGCCCCTGTTTTACAAATGCCTGACTTTTCCACTCCTTTTGAGGTTGAATGTGATGCCTCCGGAACAGGCATTGGAGCCGTTCTACAGCAACACGGCCACCCGATCGCTTATTTTAGTCGGCAACTGGCAGCCCGACATGTCAAACTGGCAGCTTACGAGCGTAAACTCATTGGATTGTCCAAAGCAGTGCGTCATTGGAGACCATATCTTTGGGGGCAATCCTTTCTTGTCCACACCGATCATGGAAGCCTTAAATACTTATTGGAGCAGGCCCTCATCACTCCACCACAGCAGCATTGGTTAAGTAAACTTATGGGGTTTGACTTCCGCGTGGAATACAAGCCAGGCAAGACAAACATAGTGGCGGACGCACTGTCACGCATCCATTCCGACGAACCATCGTGCGCATCACTTTCCCTGCCGGTGGGACTCACAAACACTGACTGGCTTCAGGAGTTGCGCCGACATCCTGAAGTTCGGCGCCTTCATGCTTCGTTCACACCACTCGACCAAGGACCTGCACCTTCCAATCCGAGTACAGAACACCCATCCATCCAGACTACCAAGGACAATCTGGCTGCCAGTACTGGAGGCGATCAGCCTACAAAACCAAGCAAGCAATGGCGGGCAGCAAATGGTCTCATCTACAGAGGGTCCCGACTTTTTGTGCCGGCTGATTCACCGTTGGTGCCCACAATCATATATCCTCAGTACATGACCTTACCCATGAGGGGGTGCAAAAGACATTATACCGTCTTCGGAAGGAGTTCTATTGGGCCAACCAACGCAAGCAGGTGGAATCTTATATTGCACAATGTCAGGTGTGTCAGCGCCATAAGACAAGTACACTGTCCCCGGCAGGTCTCCTCCAACCCCTTCCTATTCCAAAGCAAGTATGGGCCGACATTTCAATGGACTTCATCACAGCCCTTCCCAAGTCCGAGGGCAAAACAGCCATCTTAGTAGTGGTGGACAGGCTCTCCAAGTACTCACATTTTTTGGCACTAACCAAACCAACAACGGCCGCAGCCGTAGCATCCCTCTTCTTTGATCAAGTGGTTCGCTTACACGGCATTCCTGAATCCATCGTGTTCGATCGCGACCCTATTTTCCTAAGTGCATTCTGGCAAGATCTATTCAAACGCAGTGGGACAAATCTCCTTTTTTCCACGGCGTACCATCCGCAAACAGAGGTGGTTAACCGGACCGTAGAGATGTACCTTCGGTGTCTCACCACTAACAACCCGTCATCTTGGGCAAAATGGCTTCCATGGGCCGAATTTTGTTTTAACACATCCTTCCACTCCTCTCACAAGATGACACCCTTTGAGTTGGTATATGGACGTAAACCACCAGCATTACTACCATACCAACAGGGTATGACCGCTATTGATGAAGTAGATTGTCGATTGGTGGACCGGGACACACTCCTTGCTCAGGCTCGCGACCATCTGTTACAAGCCCAGAATCGTATGAAGCAACGCTACGATGCCAAACATAGAGAAGTTCAATTTGCCGAAGGCTCGTGGGTATGGTTGTGCTTACAACCACACCGCCAGCACTCGGCGCGCCCCACTCCATCTCACAAATTGGCAGCTCGCTACTTTGGACCTTACCAAGTGGAAGCTCGTATTGGCCCAGTCGCTTATCGCTTGACATTGCCTAAGGATACCAGACTCCACAATGTCTTTCATGTCTCTCTTCTAAAACAATTCAAAGGCATCACCCCAACCGAAGTACCAGCACTGCCAGAGGTGGTATCCCCCATACCGGTGGAAGTTTCAAGGGAGCCTTACCAATTGCTGGGCCAACGTTTTCTCCAGGGCAAACGCCAACTGTTAGTCCACTGGGCCGGCCAACCACAAGACGAAGCTACCTGGACGGATGCCTCAGTCCTTCGCCGTTCCTTCCCTGCCCTTCAGCTTGAGGACAAGCTGGGTTTCCAGGGGGGGAGTGATGTTATGCGCCAGAGTTATGACCAAGTATACTATAGAAAGAAGAGAGTTTAGAGGAGTCCGGTTCTGGACATTGGTATTGTCCTAGTCGTAATTCAGTAGGTTTTCTTGTTTAGAATAAAGATCCTGTTGGATCAATGTAGGAATCAGAATCCTTCTCGGATTCCTTCCGTAGTAAAGATTGTTAGAAGCCCTTGAGGCCTTATATATTGGAAGAAGAAATAAGAAAAGGGCAGACTGGATTTGTTGCCACAAATACTAGTCCTAGGCGGTGGCTCCGACAACAGCCGTGTTTACCTGTGCCCTGGCGACCTCGACGAAGTCCTCAAGTCAGGGCGTCAGAACGGGAAGTCGCCCAGGCACTCGAGCCTTCGAGCGGGCAAGAGCAGAGGCACGTATCACATCTAGTGCTCACATAGTAGCTGATGAAATGGAGCTTGTTGCTTCCGCCTCATTTACATCAAAAGGAAATGGTAATGGGGAAAAGCGCAAGCAAAATCAGATTGCCGGGGTTCTTGAGAGCTACCTAGAATTCAAGAAGCAGCAAACCAACAAATTTGTTGAAGAACACTAAATGAAACAAGAAGCCAAAGTCAGAATGACGAGTTTGCTATTGGGAAGTGTGTTGCTGCTTTGGAATCAATTGAAGACCTAACGGATATGGAGAAGGCAAAGGCACTACGACTTTTCAAATGTGAGCTAAATAGAAAAATTTTTATCAACGCTAAAAACCCAAGTGTTCGATTGCTTTGGATTAAGAGCGAAATATCTCCATAAGTAAGTTATGAATTTAATTTTTGGTATTTCTTCTTTAAACTATATTCATTTCAAATGTTGTTAATTGCCTAATTCCATTCAATTCATATGAATAGTTACTCATATGAATCAATGCATGGCAGTATTAAACTTGATACTTGGTTAAAAGTTTGCTAGTACTATATATGCAGTGCCACTGCAGCTATGTTCTCTCATTCTCAGTTTCGTTTGCTGTGTGTTAAAATGTTGAAATAAAAGTTTAGTTGGGTGTTGATGCTTGACTACTCGAGTTATGTTTCATCAGTCAACTTTGTGGCGCATAACTTTAACAGTTAAGATTCTACTCCGCTTTTGTTGTGCAAAGAGCTGTACATGTGTGCATTGCTTGTCATTTCTAGCTACTTCAAGATCGTCCATCTGTCAATCTAGGAATGATACACATGATTGATAAGACCATCCGTTTGCTAAAACTGAACAACTCCATCCATAATTCAGTCCAATTACTTGCGACATGGCATTAGCAATATATAGTGGTTTCAAACTGCATATCTGTTTTGACACAAGCCACTTGCTAGCTGCTACAAAATGTATTATTCATCAGGCACAATGAATTCTTTTTAAGTAGTTCCATACATAAGTTAACTCCTATTAAAATTCGGAATCTAGACCTCTGCAGAGCTTGCACTATTTTCATGCTAACTAAGTTATCTATTTCTCTAGTCAATGATCTTTTTTTCTTCAGGGCAACTCAATCAATTGCATGGAAGGGGAACAGGTAGCTTCTAGGTTTACAGATTGGCAGGAAAATGCCATGTGCTCAAATATACGCAGTCTATTGCTATTGCCATGCATGAGGAGGAAAAGGGGACAATATAATGACCGATTATGACAAGAAGTTATCAACACCGACAGTTTATTCTTCATGATTACTCAACAGTTCTAGCATGATTTACTCATAGACATTCCATATGAATCATGTTGAAACAGAAATGGATGTATCTCATTTGAACTTGCTGGCTATCATATGAATCATGTTGCCAGTACCTGTTTGGGATATCTTTTGGTGAAATGATTATCGATTTGCCCATGGTGTGTCATGTGAAATCATGAAACTATGATTCTTGGTTTGTTATTTACATTGGTGGGATGGTAGTTTGGTATTCAATGATAATCAAATATCATTTTAGTGTATTATTTGCAATTATTCAGAGTTACAACTTACAATATGTTATGTTACTATATTATTTTAGTGTAGTTACAAGATATTAAGCTTTGATGCTCAGGTTTTCATATTCCAGTTTGCAAATTCAGTGGAGAAGTGTGTTACTTAACTCTAGTCTCGTGTCTTGATACTGAAAGTCTGAAACTAAAGGGGTTGCATTGTGCCTTAACTTCCTGTCTAGTGTACGATTCGTTTTTATAGTATAGTTAAGTAGCAATCGATAGTTATCTTGGATAAGGGTAATGTATCATGATCGCAAATCTATTGCTTTCATTATGTTCCTGCAGGCTCTGACTAACCTCATGTAGTGATTTAAGCCTTGAAACTGCATCTGGAGATGATGATACAAGTGAATATCCTTTTAGTTTGGACGGGAGCTTTTACTCACTGGATTTTCAATGTGACATCAACCAGTCTTTGAATTTTTTGAATCTCATGGAATTTTATCCATGTGGCTTCCAAATGGTGGAAGGGAATAAATTTCTCTTGGGGGAAATTGCCGCAGGGATCGAGGGGGATTCAAGATGCCATCAAAATCCTTCCATAGGGAAAATTTTTCCTAGTTTTTTTTCCCTAGCATCCAAACAAGCCCCGACTCTTTATGTATTTGGCTCACTTTCACTTGCGCAGTCCATCTATTTCCCTCTGACTCTCTATATCACTCTCTCTGGCTCTCAGTCCCTCTCCTCCTCTCCTCGGTCGGCACCGTGCCTAGTTCTCTCCGCTCCTCCCTCCCCATCAACCCCGTCGACCACCACAAATGCCCCACCCTTTCAATCCAACTCCGGTGACCCCATCGACTGATGCTCCTTTCCTCTCGTTAGAACAGTGCAAATGGGCGGACCTGGCACGGCACGACACGAAGCGCAAATAGGCTGGGTCGGCATGGCACGAAAGCAAATAGGCCGGGTCAGCACGACACGGTGGGCACGATGGGCCATCGCGGCCCGGCACAGTTCAGGCCCGAAGCACGATGGGCTCGTACCGAGCCAGCCCGGCCCGGTACGACGCCAACCTCTAGTCTCCACCCCCTCCGTCATTGCTGTTGACGACCCCTCCCTCTTCTCCCCTGCACTTCTCCCCTGCACTTCTTCTCTGTTCTCCCAATCTGCTCTGCTGCTCTTTCCCTTTCTCCCCGATCCGCTCTGCTTTGTTTCTCTTCCCCTTTCTCCCCAAACTACTCCGCTCTGCCGCTCAGTACTATTTGCTCTGCTTTTTCTCTGCTCTGCCATCCTCTGCTGTGTGCTCTGCTAACTCTCTTCACTAATGTAGAAGTGTAGTACTGCAGATGCTCTCTGCTCTGTTCGTTGCTGTTGATGGTCTCCTCTAGTGCTGACATCTATAATTTGCTGTTTAATGCATGACTTTATGTTTGCCTGATGTTGCCCATGCAATGATTAGGCAACACCCTAAGCGACTAGTGGACAAGGCGCCTGTTAGGTGCTGTGATCGCCTAGTACACCATGAAACACCGCCCTCGACACAGCACGCACATAAGACACTACCGCCAGAGCGCTTCATGGCGACTGCGCGCGCTAGGGATGGCAATTGTGCCTAATTTCTTGCTTATCGGGTAAACAGGTACGAGCATGAATGAGTTCCACCCATACTCATAATGCTTGTTTACCAATCAACGAACACTAACAGGATCCCTCGACCTGGCCACTAATCTACTGACTCCTAGGCCCTAGTCGGCCGCAATCTCCAAAAATCTCCCCAATTCCAATCTCCCGATCTGAACCCACGGCCTGCCCATTGCTGCCTACCAAGAAACGGCCTGCCCCTTGCCGAAATCTTGATATACAGGTATGTGATTTGCAGCTAGTGATGTAAAGCAATGTATTACTTTTCAGGTGGAGTTGGGGGTTTATAGACATGCCTTGAAGACATTGAAGAGGAGTTCAAAAACTATTGTTCAATTTCAATCGGTTGCAGTATGTCTGTATGTGCCATGTGGCGGTGTATGTCTTTCACTCAATTGCCATTCCCTATTGTGTATCAGTGTATGTCTGCATGTGTGATGACTGATGAATTATTTCTATTTTAATTGTTGAACTTGAGCATGTGTGATGACTGATGAAATATGTTCATTTTAATTGTGGAACTTGAGCATGTTTTTGCTGATGTTACTACTGTTTGTGTTGATGGTCCATTTTAATTGGTTGATGTTGGTGGTGGGTAAATGTGTATGCTCACGGGTATCGGGCACGTGTGGATGATGGCTATAGACCATAGACAAGGTTCTTCGCCTATCACTTTTTGTGGATATGCTCGTGAAGGAGAGTTTAGCCCGTGAGCATAGATATAGACGAACACTGGCCGTGTCTGCCGCGGTGCCACCCCTGAGTGCCATGATGCCATCTGTACACATGCCTCAACCTCTCCGCCTCTGGCTCTCCATCCCCTGATACCACTGTAGGCTTGCTGCGTCATAACCCACACATCAATACTAATTTCTGCTACCGCAGGTGCTGCCGGTGGCGGCCACCACCAGCACAAGCTGTGGGCTTCGCGCTGCTCCGCTGATGCCTCCGACTCCAGCTCCTCGGTGACCATTGGGGTCTTCGATGGACAACAACTCGGTGTTGATGACCATGCAGACAGAGATGATGCGGTACGGCATGAAGACTGGCGCACCCAGCTCCAGCCCGTGGCGCGCAGCCGGATCGTCAATAAGATGTACGCAATCCCTACACTACCCTACTTTACCCTCTTAACTGATTTCCTTTCCCTTTTCATCCCCTCCCTCTAAGTTTCTGGATTTAGTTCGAAATAAAAGATTTCAGTTGCTCACCACATCTCAAAATAATCCAACCTAATTACCTCATTCAATTGAAACTCTATTTTAACAAGTGAACACAATCAACTTATTCAAGAGAATCTACAAATTCGGTGCGAGAACATTATAACTTAGACAGTAAACACACACCATGATGTAGATTAATGTAGTATAACATGGACATGATTTATTTTTTTCGTCGCATTTGGGGTTACCATGGGTATTATTCACTAGTGTGGTGGGAGATGATGTAATCTTGTTCTCAAACTAGAGTCACTCATCTGGTTCCCAAAGGGATTTTCCTCACATGGTCACAAAGTCATGACTAGATCAAATGTATGACTAATTTTTCCCCCTTTTGTATTTTTCAGTCATGCATGTCTTGCCTGGGATGTTGTAACTGTTTGCAAATTACATGCCATATATTGTTGCAGAAAATCGTTGAATAGCTATATATCTATCATCTTATTCACATGTTGCTTTATATGTGTAGTAACTTTGCTAGCTTACAGGGGAGGAGCAATAACTTTAGTTATGGGGTTCAAACATGCTTGGTTGTTGTTTCTGTTGTTGTTGTTGTTGTTGTTGTTGTTGTTGTTGTTGTTTTTGTTGTCATTATGTTAACTCAAGTGATACCAAATCAGAATCTCTCTATGGAGACAGAGACATAAAAACCACTTGGAAATGTTCAAGTGATTCCAAATCAGAATCCCTCTGGTCCAGGTATTGTATGCAGTAAACTGAGTGTTACACATTCTAGGTGCTATCGTCTTCCACCTTTTGCTTATAAATTACTACAGTAGTTGTGACAACCTTGTGACTTTTGGATGATGAAAATTGCTGATTGCATTAAATCGTGACCCTATGCATTTTATGGCGGTAATCATGTTCCATTTGTGAAGTGGGGAAAACAAGTGATTGATGGAGCTATCATGTATAAGAATTTTGCATTTCCGGTACTACTATCACCTGTTGTCTAAGTATTTTGCATATTCTTTTTCACCTTTTCTTGTATTGCTCATTGTCTTTTGAAGGAGAAATTTTGTTTTTCCTAAATTTATGATCCATTGTAACATAGATGTTCAAGTAATGTCGGTGAAATGATGCACTTATTAAATGATTATACCATGATAGGTTTTAGTACCTTAGCTCTAGGTTGGAACTAGATTACAGTGAGGTGACTTGTGTTAAAATAATCATGGTTGTAACGTCGTCGTTTAAACGTCGCTTAAACACAAAGGCACCTCGGGGTGGACGTCATGGAGGTCCGCCTTGCCTTGGCTAGTTAGGCGAGCGCCCAGGTTTTCTGAGCGGCCATGGAGTGCCAACTGGATGGTGGTGTCTGTGTGTGTGTGTGTTTGTGAGAGAGAGAGAGAGGTGACCCCGGGATGGAAACCTAGCCATCCCATTAGAGCTAGGCATGGCGGTCAGCCCGAGGCACGGAGGCCCAGCCTGGCCCAAAACCTAGCCCGGCACGGATTGGGCCATGTTGGGCCGAGAAAACAGACATTTGGGCCATGCCCGTGCCGGCACGGCGCCCTACCGCGGGCCATGGCAGGGCACACCACGGGCTGTGCCTCGCCCGCAACAAGGAGGTATGTTGAGTTGGGTGAGGGCGTACCTGCGCCGTGCCGCGCCCATTGCCGCCATCATCGCCTTTGCCGCCATCGTCGTCGTCACGCACAACGACCTCAGCTTGCCCTTGCCTCGGCCGCTCCGTGACCACGCCTCGGCCCATGCTTGCGCCGCGGCCCATGCCCGTGCCTTGGTCGCTCCGGAACTGCTCCTTAGCCCGTGCTCGCGCCGCACTATCGCCTGCGCCGTCGATCGCGGTTGCGCCCGAGCCACACCGAGTCGAGGTGACGCTGTCGGTGGGGAGGATGGAGGTGGCAGGGAGGGGCGTGGGGGCCAGGGAGGGAGAGGGAGGCGACGACGGGAGGGAGAGGGAGGGGTGTGGGGCCAGGGAGGGAGAGGGAGGTGGCGTCAGTGGTGGGGAGGAGGGAGACGGTGCTATAGGTGGGGAGGAGGGGAGGTAACGTGCGGGGAGGGAGAGGGAGGGGCGCGGGTGCTGGGGAGGAAGAGGGAGGCAACGGCAACGGGAGGGAGTGGGAGGGGTGCGGGGCCAGGGATGGAGGGGTGCAGGGGCCGGGGTTGGAGAGGGCGGTTGCGCCATTAGTGGGGAGGAGCGAGGCGGTTGGGAGGGAGAGGGGAATTGAGGGGAAGAGGAGGCGTCGGTGGGGGAAAAAAGAGAGGGAAGGTGGGAAATTGGAGGGGAAAAAGGGGGGAAATTGGTGAAAAAAATAAAATGGCAAAGGAGGAAGGAAAATGGGAGAAAATAAATAAATTGAGAAATTGATGTGATTAAATAAAATTATGGATATTAAAATATATCTTAAATATTCTGACTTTTGAAAAAGTTGCCTCGCTTAAATCTTCCTCTCTATACCACTCTCTGTGGCTCACTCTCTCTCTCAATCCCTCTCTCTCCCTCTGACTATGTATGTCTCTTCGGCTCACTGTCACTCTCAGTCCCTCTCTCTCCCTTCGACTCTCTATGTAACTCTCTCTCGCTCACTCTCACTCCCTCAGTCCCTCTCTCCCTCCGACTCTCTATGCCACTCTCTCAGTCCCTCTCTCTCTCTCTCTCCCTCGAACTCTCTATGTATCTCTCCGGCTCACTCACTCTCTCTGTCTCTCTTCCTCCGACTCTCTACGTAACTATCTCTGGCTCACTCTCACTCTCTCAGTCCCTGTCTCTCTCCCTCCGACTCTATGTAAATCTCTTTGGCTCACTCTCACTCTTTTAGTCCATCTCTCCCTCCCTTCGACACTATGTAACTCTCTCTGGCTCACTCTCTGTCCCTCTCTCCCTCCAACTCTCTATGTAATTTGCTCTGGCTCACTCTCACTCCCTAATTCCCTTTCTCTCCCTCTGACTCTATGTATGTCTCTCCGGCTCACTCTCACTCTCATAGTCCCTATCTCTCCCTCTGACTCTCTATGTAACTTTCTCTTGCTCATTCGCACTCTCTCAGTCCCTCTCTCTCCCTCCGACTCTCTATGTAACTCTCTCAGTCCATCTCTCCCTCCGGCTCTCTACGTAACTCTCTTCGGTTCACTCACTCTCTCAGTCCCTCTCTCTCTCCCTCCGAATCTATAACTCTCTTAGACTCACTCTCACTCTTTCAGTCCCTCTCTCTCTCTCTCCCTTCGACTCTCTATGTAATTCTCTTTGGCTCACTCTAACTCTCTTAGTACCCCTCTCTCCCTCTGACTCTCTATTTAAGTCTCTCTGGCTCACTCTCACTCTCTCAGTCCCTATCTCTCCCTCTGACTCTTGACTCTCTATGTAACTCTCTCAGGCTCACTCTCCCTCTCTCAGTCCCTATCTCTCCCTCTGACTCTTGACTCTCTATGTAACTCTCTCAGGCTCACTCTCACTCTCTCAGTCCCTCTCTCTCTCTCTCTCTCTCTCTCTCTCTCTCTCTCTCTCTCTCTCCGGCTCTTGAAATCCATCTCTTTCCCTCCGACTCTTTATGTAACTCTCTCCGGTTCACTCTCACTCTCGCAGTTCATCTCTTTCCCTCCGACTCTATATGTCACTCTCTAGCTCACTCACTCTATCAATCCCTCTTCTCGGTCGGCACCGTGCCTAGTTCTCTCCGCTCCTCCCTCCGCATCATCCCTGTCGACCACCACAGATGCCACACCCTTTCAATCCAACTCCGGTGACCCCATCAACCGATGCTCTTTTCCTCTCATTAGAATAGTACAAATGGGCCGGGCCTGGGCCAACATGGCACGAAATAGGCACAAAGTGCAAATGGGCTGTGCCTGGGCTCACCGAAGGCGAGCCGGGTCGGCCTGGCATGGTTCAGGCCCGGAGCATAATAAGCCTGTGCTGGGCCGGATCAGCACGACGCCCACCTCTAGTCCCCCTCCCCCTCCCTCATTGCTATTGACGACCCCTCCCTCTTCTCCCCTCCACTTCTTCTCTGTTCTCCTGATCTGCTCTGTTGCTCTGTCCCTTTCTCCCAGATATGCTCTGCATTGTTTCTCTTCCCCTTTCTCCCCAAACTGCTCCGCTCTGCTGCTCAATGCTCTCTACTCCGTTGTTCTCTGCTTTGCCGCCCTTTGCTGTGTTCTCTGTTGACTCTCTTCAGTAATGTAGAAGTGTAGTACTGCATATGCTCTCTGCTTTGTTCGTTGCTGCTGATGCTCTCTTCTCTAGTGCTGATGTGTCGGGACCCGAATTTGCAAATCCGGACCCTCTGTGTATTCAGCACTAGTCCAGGAACGCGCTAGTGCACACAGTCTTAACATCGGTAAATATCACAATCATACCACTCGATACTAATAAAGTACTTTAATTAAATAGTCAAACTGGTTGCTCGACCTTATGGTCAAGTTACAAATATACGCCACGCAGGGCGAAACTTACTAAGAGAGAAATAATAGCAGCGGAAAATAAAATAACTAAAAAGGTTAGAAGATTGCCTCGAGGGGGGGTGAATAGGCTAATTTTAAATTAAAACAATTTATTGCAGCGGAAAAGGGTCGGATATTCCGAGTTAATATCGGAACTTCCGAAATCTTCGGAACTTCCGTAATTACTTCGGACTATCCGATTAGCACTTGACAAAAGGAGTCAAGTAGAAAGAGCAATACGACAATTAGCTCTAGACAACTAAAAATTGCACTTAAGAAAATCAATAAGATTAATCAAGCAATTAGAGACAAGAGAGAACACAATAGTTTGATTCCCGGAGTTCGGATCCTTGAGGGGATCGTACGTCTCCGTTGAGGAGGCTCCAAAGAGCCCGGGTCTTTTCCAACCCTTTCCTCCCAGACCTCGGTCACACTTGAGGCTTGATTCCACTATTGAATCCTTTCCTTTCGGAGGCGGATTTGGCCTTCACAAACTTCTCACGGCGTCCCACAACCTTCGGGAGCTCGTGAGTGACGCCTAGCCGTCTAGGAGTCCTTCAACCTCCAAGAGAAATGAATGCACTTGAATCTCGATCTTGGAGAGGTTCTCTACTTTCTCAAGATGAATGACAACTTAGCCCTTGACTTTCAATCACACTTGACAAACTCTCACTCATTAAATGATCCCTAAGATCAAGGAAGAGAGAAAGCTCAAAGTATGCTCTAGAGAGTGCTCAAGAAGCTCAAGAGTTCAGCCTAAGCAAGTGTGTAACCAAACAAAGGAGTGGGAGTGGGGTATTTATAGTTTTGGTTCAAAACTAGCCGTTACCCTCAAGATTTCACATCGGAATGTCCGATACGAACTTGAACATCCGATGCGTGCAAACTCCCAGACTTGGAAAGCTTCCAGCGGCCGAAAACAACAAGCATCGGAATGTCCGATAACAACTTGAACATCCGATGACACCCAGAGGAAACCCAACTATACAAGCTAAGTCCACATCGGAATGTACGATATAAAATATCGGAATATCCGAAATAAACAGAGAGTTCCCAACCTGGAACACAACCACTTGAACTTCCGAAGATGAAACTTCAGACGATCCAGAACTAGACAGAGAGCACCTTTACACAAGGCGGCACACATCGGACCTTCCGATACCCAAGATCGGAACATCCGAAGCTAACAGAGAGCTCCCAATCTAAAACTCAGCAGTATCGGAACATCCGATACACTACATCGGAATGTCCGACCCTAACGTAACACAACGGACTAAAACACAACTACACTTGAACTTACAACCATCGGAATGTCCGATACATTTTCAGAACATCCGACCTGAACTTGAAAGGAGACCTCAATCCGAAGCGAGAGAGGACACTACTGACTCTGAGAGACTAGACAATATTCATCTTGAGATAGAAGACCATCTCTAAATCAATTTCAATGCATCCCTCTTAATAGTACGGCAAACCTATGACTTCAACAGATCGAAAATTACAAACTGAGATGCCGTTTTTCTTACTCTACTAACTTGAGGATACCCAAATACGTAGATGATCTCTTCTTGAACCTTTTACCTGTTCATCAACTAGTTGAACACATTAGATTCTTTAATCGTTTGTCATTAATCATCCAAAACCAGTTTTAGGGGGCCTAGATGCACTTTCAATAACTTCGTGGCGCCATCCAGTATACCACAGGCAACTGACTGGGCTCGCTCCCTAAGTAGACGGTTCCTCTTGGAGCTCCTCCTCCAAAGCTGGTGTAGTCTCCTCTTCAACTGGTGTTGTATTACGGCAAGGGTGAGTACTTGGTACTCAACAAGTCATGCACAGAATGCAAGCTAATATACTATATGCATGGCTTGATACCAAGGAGTAGCTCAAGGTATATTTGCAGTAAACAGCATTTAACAAATAATATAAGTAGGTTCGAAAGCAGTAGAGACAAGTATATCATTAACAACTTTTCCAGGGGTTAAATAAACATCTTTCCCAATCCTGATCCACATTTCCATCAACATCATTATTTAACCAAACCCCACCTTTCAAGTCCAAGTTATTTTCAAGAAAGTCTAACCCTTGACTGTAATTCCCGAGCGATGTCCAATACCGCGGACACGGCTATTCGAATAGATTTTACACTCTGCAGAGGTTATGCACTTTACCCACAAGATACAGCCAAACACCACAAAGGCGAGTGTCCATAACAAAGTCTTTCGGAAACTTCTAACAGCACAAGTGAGCCTCCCCGATTATTGCACACTAACCCTTCCCTTAGCGAAGGCGAAGTTTAGGCCAATCAACCGTTAGATGGGTACCTGGCCGCAGCCCCGGTACGCTCCCCCGTTCAACTTACACAAAAGCGTGTAGTTGACATCCTGAGGTCCCACAGGTACGTTATTAGCAACTTAATCAACTAGGTCCGTCCCATTACAGACATGTGGTTGCACGTTTGACCCAGTTCAAAGGCTTGCAAGGTTAAGTCCTTAGGGTGACCAGGGCAAGACTACCCGAAGAACCAAACCAACGTTTCCGGTGCCACAACTGGCCCACCCGATCAATCTTGCCACATGCCCCAGTCAAAAGCTATTTATCAAACCCCCAGTTGATTACCATGCACCATGTGCCATCAACTTCACATGATACTTTTCCAAAACAGGTTCAATATATCATTAAGTCCATATTAACATTTGATCGTCCAAAATCATGTCATGAGCCCGTAGCAGGTCTAAGCAATATACTACAACGATCTAATTTCCCATGTTGGCAATTTAGTAATGTCCAACTAGTAAACCACAACTAGGGTGACAAGGGTCATGGCACATATTTAATTAACCAAGGTGTCATACAGCAATTAGGCATTTATCTAATTCCCCAGAATTAAATAAAGTATTTTCTAATTGAACTAGCATGCAATAAGTTAAATCAAAATAGGTTTCAAAATAGGATCAATATGGTCAAAGCATAACTTGCCTTCAAAAAGTACTTGCTCTTGGTCCTGAGCTGGCTCCTGGGTCAACAATTCACCTTCGAATCCTTCCGGCACTTCAACGTCTACTCGGAACGCGTGCAAATAGCAACAAATGAATAAAACAGTAGACAAAAGTGTCCAAACAACCAAATAAAGTTCATAAACAGAGAGAACATAATGTTATGAATTTTTAGAAAGCTGGGATAAATCAAATTCGGAGTTTAAACGCGAAAGTTATAGCATTTTGAAGTTTAAATAATCAATTAAATAATATTACAGAGAAAAACTTTAGTCCAAAAATTAAATAAAATTCATCATTAGGTAGATCTCAATTTTATACAAATTTAGAAATTTGAATCACTCAAATAGGAGTTAAAATGCAAAAGTTATAAGCATTTGAAGTTTGAATCAAATTTGAATTCAATAATTCGGATTATTAAATCATTTTCTTTTTCGGAAATACTTTTATTGCGTCAGCAGGGACACGTGGCAGCCTCTGATTGGTCCGGCGTCGGCCAAGATCGTCCACGCCGCGGCTTGGCTCTGGTGGACCGGTCCACTGGACCGTGTCGCTGACAGGTGGGTCCGCCCTGTCAGCGGCGCAGGTTCACGCCCGCGTGGGCGCGGCTGATGCATGGGCCCTCTGACACGCGGGCCCCGCGTGTCAGTGGCTCGCACTCACGCGTGCACGCGTGGTCAGGGCGCACGTGGCATGATCACGGTCGTTGATTTGAAAATCAACGGCCCAGATCGGATCTGGGTGATGCACGTTTGGGCGAACGCGATCAATCTTGACCGTTCGATCTCGATCGAACGGCTAGAATCCACTAACGCACGGTGCTACGCAGCCACGTGGCTCAATCTAAAACGTTGGATCTAGATCCAACGGTTTGGATCAGATCCAAAAACCGAAACGTGGATTTCGTTTCGTGGTGACGCGGCTCGATCTCATCCGTCCGATCAGAAACGGACGGTTTCAGATCTAGGGTTAGGGTTGGGCTCAGCGCGACGTGGTTTGACCAAATCAAGCGGCGCGGTCCGGTTCGGGTCGGACCCGAGCCCGACTCGGACCCGAGGAACAGTAACTGACCCGGTTCAAAATTCCAGCGATTAAATAATTCAAAATCATTTCCAGAAATTCATTTAATTCAAGAAAAATAGCAAAATACTCAGAAAAATTCCAGAAAAATTCTGGAAAATATTTTGGAACATTTTGGACTTAAATAAAATATTTCCAACAAAATTTTATTTGCAAAGTCAAATTCTTTAATTATTTCAAAATGGAATAAATTCAAATAAATTCCAAATAAATCCAAATAAATTCCAGAAAATTCCAAAAATTCACCCAAGTGCCAAATTACACATGAATTTAAGAAAAGCAAAATTTTGGGGTGTTACATGATGTCTATAATTTGCTATTTAATACATGACTTTATGTTTGCCTGATGTTGCCCATGCAATGATTAGGCGACACCCTAATCGACCAGTGGACAAGGCGTCTGTTAGGTGCAGTGATCGCCTAGTATACCATGAAACACCGCCCTCGATGCATCACGCGCATAAGACACTGCCGCCTGAGCGTTTTACGGTGATTGCGCACGCTAGGGATTGCAATCGTGCCTAATTTCTTGCGCATGGATGAGTTCCACCCATACTCATAATGCTCGTTTACCAATCAACTGACACTAACAGGATCCCTCAACCTGGCCACTAATCTACCGACTCCTAGGCCCTAGTTGGCCGCAATCTACCCAATTCAACCGGTCTGAACCCATGGCCTGCCCATTGCCGCCTACCAGGAGACGGCTTGCCCCCTGTCGAAATCTTGATTTGCCAAAATCTTGATTTGCATATATGTGATTTGCAGCTAGTGATGTAAAACAATATTTTACTTTTCAGGTGGAGTTGAGGGTTTATAGACGTGCCTTGAAGACATTGAAGAGGAGTTCAAAAACTATTGTTCAATTTCAACCGGTTGCAGTATGTCTGTATGTGCCATGTGGCGGTGTATGTCTTTCACTCAATTGCCATTCCCTAGTGTGTATCAGTGTATGTCTGCACGTGTGATGACTGATGAATTATTTCTATTTTAATTGTTGAACTTGAACATGTGTAATAACTGATGAAATATTTTTATTTTAATTGTTGAGTTTGAGCATGCTTGTGATGATGTTACTACTGTTTGTGTTGATGGTTCATTTTAATTGGTTGATGTTGATGGTGGTGGGTAAATGCGTATGCTCAGGGGTATCGGGTGCGTGTGGATGATGGGTATAGACGAGATTCTTCGCCTACCACATTTCGCGGATATGCTCGTGAAGGAGATTTTAGCCCGCGAGCGTAGATATGCATAGATATCCCCCCCGCTCAGCAGACTCCCTCCAGCCACCTGTGCCAGCCCCCTCTGTTTGCTTCACTCCCTCGCGCCACCTGTGCCGGACCCCCTGGGCAGATTCCCTCGCACCACGAGCTGCATTATTGCCATCTTATCGAGTCTAATCAAAACGCCGAAAGCAAAAGCCATGTCTCACGCCACCAGCTGCATTCTTCTCGGCATGGATGTTCGCATATGCATGCATTTATCTTGCTATAAATTGAGAACGCGAGGGGTTCTGCAACCCAAAGAGAAAACGTTGAGCATACATATCCTCACTGAACCCTTGAGCATTTTATATCGTCTTCCTACTCTTGCTTATAACCTCTTCTTCCTTATCCCATTTCAGTGTTCGTCGCTTCTGTCAAATCCATGTCTCACGCGTCAAGCTCAGCGGTTGCCAATGCAAGGCGAGTAAATTGCCCTAACTGCCATGTGGAAGCTCATGTGCTCTGCTCCACCACTGCGGTAAATAACGGACGGGCGTTTTATAGATGCTCTAATTTCTATGTAAGTCAAAATGTATTTCGATTTCTTTAGGTTTTAATGATTATTCTCCTGCTCGAGTTTTATATAAGCATGTTCACACTGTGGTCTAGTTTACCGGATACCAATATTTTTAGTGGGCAGAGCTCCTGACTACATCGAGTGAGCATCCTAGTAGTACAATACCAGACAGGACGCTGCCCAAGGTAGAGCAGAGGATGGACCTCGCGCAGGAACTTAACAGGCTAACGTTACGTCGATCGCATAAGCAGGCAGTCTGGCTGAACAAGAAGATGACCCTGAAGCTTATGATCGCTTCCTTTAGCGCGCCATAGAATATAACCTCGAAGCTGTAGGCCCTAATTTGGTTCTTCCGTCTGACTACCATAGCGATGATGACGGCAAACGTGACCGTTGGTAGTTTTTCGAAGATGAGGGTGTTGACATTGATAGTGATGATTCGAAAAAGTTCTAATGCTGTATCGCTGGTGTCAAGAGTAGTTAAAATTTTTATGTATTAGTGATGTACCCGTGATGTACCTGTTGCAGTTATTGTAATGTTGATGGATATTTTTTGTTAACTCCTTGCAATTATCCATGATGGAACACGCACGTTACGGTCCATCGCAGGCGGCTGGAACACGTATGACACATCCCCCGAACACTTTCACACCAGACGATTTCGTTCGCCGGGACCGTGCGGGTAGGGGGACGGGGAGGGGATGAGCTACCCATTATGGTTTGTACAAGTATTGTAAATGTAAACGGTATTGGTGATGAGCTACCCATCATGCCTGTGTGCTATCTTATCATGTCTTCCATGCGCGCGCACTCCGACTCCGAAAGTCTGTTGTGTCTTGTTATTGTACAAGTTGTCTTGTTATTTCAGGATTGCTATGCACCGAAAGTCTGTTGTCGCTACTTACTTATCATCAGATGATGCATCGCTTTCGGCTATAAATATATTATCGACACATTATGAATATTACCCGGTCAATGTAGCATGCAAACCTGTGGACTCCCACTACTAGAAATCTAACTTTTGCTGAGGGTAATGTATAATAGCCTACAGACCGTAGGTAACAAAAAGGTGGCCGATGATTTTTCGTATTCCCGACTGTTCTATAGAGAACAGTCGGTTATTACATTAATGGACGACGGCGAAAGACATTTACCGAGGGGTAAACACAACACTCGACCAGGCCAAACATTTACCGACGGGTTAAAGAATTTACCATGGGTGGATATTTTATGTAACACTCCAATTTTTGCTTTTCATGAATTTAAATAAAATTTTGCACTTTTGTGAATTTTTGGAATTTTCTGGAATTTATTTGGAATTTATTTGAATTTATTCCCTTTTGAAATAATTAAAGAATTTAACTTTGCAAATAAAATTTTGTTGGAAATATTTTATTTGAGTCCAAAATGTTACAAAATATTTTCTAGAATTTTTTTGGAATTTTTCTGAGTGTTTTGCTATTTTTAATGAATTAAATGAATTTCCGGGAATTAATTTGATTATTTAATCACTGGAAAAACCCAAACCGGGTTTTACTGTTCCTCCGACCGAGCCCGAGTCGGACTCGAGTCCGAGTCCGACCCGAACCGCGGTTGAGCCGAACCAAGTCACCGAACCCTAACGCGCGTGACCGTTGGATCGTGATCCAACGGCCACGATCGAGCCACATCGCCCGAACCCGAGCCCGACCGAGCCAACCAGGTCGCCCGAGCCGGACCCGAGCCCAAACCCCCGTGCCATTGGATCTTGATCCAACGGTCCACGTTGAGCCACGTCACCGAATCCGAATTGGATTCGGATTCCGCCGCCGCAACCGAGTGGACCTCGGTCTCCGCGCAATACACGGAAGCCGAGGCCCCTATTTAATGCGCTGCCACCGCCAGCGTGTTCTCCGTTTCCTTGCGCACCCGTAGCCCTAACTCACCGAGCTCAAGCCGCCGTGGTTGCGCCGCAATCGCTCGCTGTAGCGCTCGCTGTAGTTGAGACAGGCCTCCGCCGCGGTTATCCGTCGTCCTCCGCCGCCGTTGAGTCCAGATCCGGAACCGCAAGGATGAGACGCATCAGAGAGTAACATCCACTTCGTCGGAGCACGCCCCAAACGCCGATCAAGTGGTCGTCGTCCTCAGCACCGGCAGCCGCAGCTCCGCCGTGAAGCCATCGCCGTCTCCGAGCTCGCTCCACCGTTCGATCAAGATCCGAGGGCCCAGATTCGTCCACGTCACCACGGTAAAATCTCACGTTGTAATTTCTAGATCTGTTTTCAACTGTTGGATCTAGATCCAACGGTTTAGATTGCGCCACATAGCCGTAACTGCACCGTGCTTGAATAGATCTCAGTCGTTAGATCTAGATCGTACGGCTAGGGTTAGCCACGTTGTAAACTCTAGATTGGATCTTGACCGTCCGATCAAGATCGAACGGTCCATTTCCTAACGCACGAAACCAGATCCGATCTGGGCCATTGATTTTCAAATCAACGGCCGAGATCTAGCCACGTGGCCGGAAGGCTTACCGTCGCGGTCAGCGCGGTCAGCGTGGGGCCCGCGTGTCAGCGGCCCAGCCAAACCGCACCATGACGTCAACGTGACGTCACGGTGAAACCCGGTATCGATCGTCCTCGGTAGTGCGTGATGACGTCATCTGGCGTCATCAGAGGCCCGCTGTCGGTGAGACACGTCTTGGCAGTGGGCCAGGAAACCAAACCGTCTTGGCAAGGTCCATGGACCCGAGGCGACGTGGCGGCCTCGATTGGTCCACGTGTCATCTTTGGCGCAATAAATCATTTTCCGAAAAAGAAATTATTTATTTAATTCGGTTTATTGATTTCAAATTTAGATTCAAACTTCAAACGCTTATAACTTTTGCGTTTTAACTCCGATTTGAGTGATTCAAATTTATAAATTTTCATAAAAATGAGACCTACTCAAATATGAAATTTAATTAATTTTTGATTATGAATATTTCTCTGTTTATATTTAATTAATGTTTTCTTTAAACTTTAAACGGTTATAACTTTTGCATTTTAACTCCGATTTGGACGATTCCAATTTCTAAAAATTTATAAAAGTATGCTATCTCTGTTTATGGACTTTATTTGAATGTTTGGACACTTTTTGTCTACTGTTTTATTCATTTATTGCTATTTGCATGCGTTACGAGTAGACGTTGAAGTGCCCGAAGGCTTCGAAGGTGAAGTATTGACGCAGGAGCCATCTCAGGACCAAGATCAAGTACTCTTTGAAGGCAAGTCGTGCTTTGACCATGTTGATCCCATTTTGAAATTAATTTGATTTAAATTATTGCATGCTAGTTCAATTATAAAATGCTTTAATTGATTTTGGGAGATTAGTTAATTGCCTAGTTGCTGTATGCCACCTTGACATAGATAATTGTATGCCATGAACCCCTTGTCACCCTAGTTGAGGATTAAATAGTTGGACATTATTAAATTGCCAACATGGGTATTTAGACCGTTGTAGTATAAATTATAATGCTTAGACCTGCCACGTATACCGGACATGATTTTGACAATTACTTGTTAACATTGACTTAATGAGATATGGAACATGTTTTTGAGAAGTGTCATGTGTTATTGATGATGATGTTGATGGCACGTGGTGCATGGTAATCAACTGGGGGTTTCGATAAATAGATTTGGGCCGGGGCATGTGGCAAGAAATGATCGGGTGGGCCAGTTGTGGCATCGGGAGCGTTGTTTTGGTTCTTCGGGTAGTCTTGCCCTGGTCAACATAAGGACGTAACCTTGCAAGCCTTTGAACTGAGTTAATCGTGCAACCATATGTCCGTAATGGGACGGACCTAGTTGAGTAAGTTACTAATAACTTGCATGTGAAACCTCGGGTGTCAACTACACCCTTTGTGTAGCTTGAAAGGGGAGCGTACCGATGCGATGGCATGGTACCCGTCCAACGGTATGTCGGTCCCATACTTCGCCTTGGTTAAGGGAAGGGATGGTGTATGGCAAAAACTGGAAAGGTTCACTTGTGTAGTTAGCCGTTTCTGAAAGGCTTTGTTACGATCACTCGCCTTTGTGGTGTTTGGCTGTATCTTGTGGGTAAAGTGCATAACCTCTGCAGAGTGTAAAATCTATTCGAATAGCCGTGTCCGCAGTATTGGACATTGCTCGGGAATTATAGTCAAGGGTTAGACTTTCTTGGAAATAACTTGAACTTGAGAGGTTTGGTTTGGTTAAATGATGATGTTGATGGAAATGTGGACTAGGAATGGGAAAGATGTTTATTTAACTCCTGGAAAAGTTATTGATCTTATACTTGTTTTTACTGCTTTCGAATCTACTTATGTTACTTGTTAAATGCTGTTACTGCAAATGAACCATGAGCTATTCCTTTGAACTAAGCCATGCATGTAGTATATTAGCTTGCATTCTATGCATGACTTGCTGAATACCAAGTACTCACCCTTGCCACAAAAACAACACCAGTTGAAGAAGAGGCGACGCCAGCTTTGGAGGAGGAACATCAGGAGGAGCCGTCTAACTAGGGATCGAGTCCAGTCAGTTGCCTGTGGCATATTGGTTGGCGCCACGCGTTTTCTTTATATATTCCGCTGCAGATTTTATTTGAATAAGTCTTAGCCCTGCGAGGCATACTTTTGTAACTTGACCATAAGGTCGAGCAACTAGTTTGGTTATCATAATTAAAGTACTTTATTATTATCGATGTGTATGATTGTGATATTTACCAATGTTGAGACTGTGTGCACTAGCGTGATCCTGGACTAGTGCTGAATACACAGAAGGTCCGGATTTGCAAATTCGGGTCCCGACATTTTACACTCAGCCAATATAAGCATTTACTAACGGGGGTACAATATTTACCATGTGTAGAAATCTTACACTCGACCATTGCTTGAAATGTGGATCCACTTCTCCATGACCCGTCGATGTCATCTGCAAAGATATATAAAGCATTCTGGCTGACTACGCGAGAGATTCCCTGTCTAAAGCTGTGGCCATAGCCAGGCTCCTGTCCCATCACATGCAAAGCTACAGAGGAATCCGATGCTCGCGGATTTTAACTTCTCTTAAGTCCGCCACTCCTATGGCTGGCTATTTAAGCCCTAGTGGTCTCCTCCCAATAATCACAGCAAGCAAGCAAGAATCTTCGGACCAATATGAGGGAATACGAAACACGGAGCACAAGTTCGCCAGCCAACCAACCAGTGCCAATGGAGTTCCCTTAGCCCCCAAGACGCAGCCTTCTCGAAGACATCCCCGAAGGCACGCAGGTCCCCATGTGCCTATGTGGGGATCCTTGCCGGTTCCAGAAGTCTCTAGACAACTCATACACCTACGGTATGAGGTACTAGAGCTGTCGCAACTACGACTCCGAGCCAACACTGCAGATGCCGATGCGGCGGAAAAGCCCGGTTTGTACCGTGCAAACCTGGATACCGTAATTGTAACATCCCAAATTTTGTGCTTTTATTTAAATTATTGAGTTATTTGAATTTTTGTAATTTCTGGAATTTATTTGGATTTAATTTGAATTTATTCCTTTCTGAGCTAATTAAATATTTCAAAATTTTAAATAAAATTTTGTTAGAAATTTTTTATTTGAGTCCAAAATATCTCAAAGTATTTTCCAGAATTTTTCTGGTTATTTTGCTATTTTCCCATTTAAATGAATTTCTAGAATTATTTTAAATATTAAATCGCTGCAAAACCCTAACGGGCTAGTACTGTAGCACCGACCTGAGTCAGACTCGAGTCCGACTCGAGCCCGACCGAACCGCGCTCACGCGAACTGTCAGATCAAGATCCAACGGCCACGATTGAGCCACGTGTGCACGCGCGATGAACCGTCGGATCAAGCCGCGTGGACGGCCAGGATCGTGCCACGTCACCTTGTCCGAGTCGCCACCAGATTCCGCCGCCACGCCCGAGTCGGCCTCATTTTCCGCGGATTTCACGGACGCCGATGGCCCTATTTAATGCACCGCCACCCGTGTTGTGTTCCCCCTTTCCGTGCGCACCCGTTGCCCTAGATCACCAAGCTCAAGCCGCCGCCATTCGCCCGCGATAGCTCCCCGAAGTTGGAGATCACCACATTTTTGTCGTTTTCCGCCGCCGTTCCCCGCCGTGGTGGTGCCCAGATCCGGAGTCCTCGCGTTGAGCCACGTCGGAGAGTACCACGCACTTCATCGGACTCGCGCCCAAACGTCGTTCAGGTGATCGTCGTCCCCAACTTCGATGCCCTCTGCTCCACCATGCCATTGCCGACCCCGCGAGCTACGACAGCCATCCGATCAAGATCCAACGCCTCAGGTTCGTCCACGTCACCGCCCCGTGCGTAAATCTTAGATTAGATCTCAACTGTTAGATCTAGATCGTACGGTTAGGGTTCGATCCAGTGTTACGGGTTAGATCTCTTAGCAACCGTTGAATCTAGATCTAACGCACATGATTGAGCCACGTAGCCCCTTAACTGCACCGTGCTAGATTAGATCTCAGCCGTTAGATTAAGATCATACGGTTAGATTTAACCCGTGTTGTAGCGCTAGATGCAATCGTGACCGTCCGATCAAGATCGTATGGTGTAGATCGTGCCATGCGTCAGCCACCAGGTCATGCCACGTCACCTCCATGACGCGGATAAACCTGATCAAATCACAGCCGTCCGATTCGAATCGTACGGTCTAGATCGACCGCGTTAACCCAAACGTGCGGGATCCAGATCCAATCTCGACCGCCAGATTTCAAATCAACGGTTCAGATCACGCCACGTGGCCGGAAACCGAACCGTTGAGGTTAGCGCGGGCGACGCTCGGTGGTCGCTAACGTCATGCGTGACGTCAGCATGTGGCCCACGTGTCAACGACTCGATCACCCACACGATGACGTCATCCGTGACGTCATGCTGACGTCACGGTAGGGCCCAGCTGTCAGAGCCGTTCGGCCGAGCGTGCTAACGTCAGCAATGATATCATCTTAGTGGGACCCATGTGTCAGTGACACTGTTTCCGTGGACCAGGTCCATGGTCGACCGAGTCCATGCACCGGCTGACGTCATAATTCGATTTTCCTTTAGGAAAATAATTCGATGGAAATTCAAAATCCATGCTGGCGTCAGCTGACATTATATTTCGAATTTTTCAATAGAAAAATAAATGAGTTAATTCGGTTTATTCTTTTTAACGTATTTTCAAACTTCAAACGGTTATAACTTTTGCGTTTTAACTCCGATTGAGGCGATTCTAGTTCCTAAATTTTTGCAAAATTGAGCTTTATTTAATGGTGCATTTTATTTGATTTTTGGATATGAGTTTCTCTCTGTTTTTATTTAGTTGTTGTTTATTTATCCGATATGCGTAGACGTTGAAGTGCCCGAAGGCTTCGAAAGTGAAGTTTTGACCCAGGAGCAAGTGCAAGAGCCTGAACCAGTACTTTTTGAAGGCAAGTTTTGCTTTGATCATATTGTTCCTTCTTTTGAAAATTATTTTGATTCAAATTAATGCATGCTAATTTAATTAGAAAATGCTTTAATTAATTCTGAGAATTAGTTAAATGCCAATTGTTGTATGCCACCTTGACATAAATAATTGTTTGCCATGAACCCTTGTCACCCTAGTTGTGGATTATGTAGTTGGACATTACTAAATTGCCAACATGGGCTTAATTAGCACGTTTGTAGTATGCTTAGCCCTGCCATGTAGTCATGACATGATTTTGGAGTATCATATGTTAATGTTGACCTAATGAGATATGGAACAAGTTTTTGAGAAGTGTCATGTGTTATTGATGAAGATGTTGGTGGCACATGGTGCATGGTATCCAACTGGGGGTTTGATAAATGCTTTAGACCAGGGCAAGTGGTAAGATTGATCTGGTGGACCATGAATGGTACTGGGAAAGTCGTTTTGGTTCTTTGGTAGTCTTGCCTTGGTCACCCTAAGGACTTAACCTTGCAAGCCTTTGAACTGGGTCAAACATGCAACCATATGTCTGGAATGGGACGGACCTAGTTGAGTAGGTTGCTAATAACTTGCATGTGGTACCTCGGAGTGTCAACTACACCGTTTGTGTAGTTGTACAGGGGAGCGTACCGGGGCTGTGGCTAGGTACCCGTCCAACGGTTGGTTTGCCTAGACTTCGCCTTTGCTAAGAGAAAGGTTAGTGTGCAACAACCGGGGAGGTCCACTTGTATAGTTAGAGGCTTCCAAAAGACTTTGTTACGGGCACTCGCCTTTATGGTGTTTGATTGTATCTTGTGGGTAAAGTGCATAACCTCTGCAGAGTGTAAAATCTATTCGAATAGTCGAGTCTACGGTATTGGACACTACTCGAGGATTACAATCAAGGGTTAGACTTTCATGAAAATAACCTGGTTTGGAAAATGGTTGGAGTGGAACAGAGAAATTGGACTTAGGTTATGAAATGCTTTACTTGTGCAATGTTTGTGAAAGTTATTATCTTTACTATTGTTTTACTGCTTTACAATCTATTACTGTATTTACAAATGCTGCTTTACTGCAAATGAACCTGTTAGCCATCCTTTGTTATAAGCTATGCATGTAGAATATTAGTTTGCCCTCTATGCATGACTTGCTGAGTACCAAGTACTCACCCCTTGCAAACATACAACATCAGTTGAAGAGGAGGCGACACCAGCCTTGGAGGAAGAACTTCAGGAGGAGTCGTCTACCTAGGGAGCGATCCCAGTCAGTTGCCTGTGGTAAACTGAGTGGCGCCACGATGATTCTTTTCCGCTACAATTGTTTATTTCAATAAGGTTTCACCCTGCGAGGTGTATTTCTGTAACTTGACCATAAGGTCGAGTAACCAGTTTGGCTATTTAATTAAAGTACTTTACCATTTCGCTGAGTATGATTGTGATATGTACCGATGTTGAGACTGTGTGCACTAGCGTGATCCTGGACTAGTGCTGAATACACAAAGGGTCCGGATTTGCAAATTCGGGTCCCAACAGAGGTGGTATCAGAGCCATACTGACTGTAGGACTACCCCAAGCTAGAATGGTCGTAGTGAGGATAAAACTATTTTCTAAAGATAAAAGTTGCCAAGATAATGAATGAACTCTCGACTTACCCCCTTCTCTCTTGTTCACACCCCTCTGCGGGAAGTTTCTTGTTCTCACTTTGTTTTAAAATTGTTGGGTCCTCACGTGAGTATCTTTGGCAGATAAAGATGATCAACAACTATACCAAACGTCAGGGAGGTTATGCCGCTGAGTTGTGGCGTATGATGCAGCTACTTGGAGGTTTTGACAGACCGATCTACCGGGGAACCACCATAGTGAAAGCAGGACTGATCCAAGCATGGGACGTCAAGATCACTGTGTATGCTCGAGAGAAGACGAAGGCGAGTCGTTCTATCCACATCACCGCGAGGAGGTCTTCGTTTGAAGTTGGGATCCAAGAGATGTCGCGTCGGGCGATGCGGCAGATCGCTCGCACCTACTCTTCAGAGTTGGAGGGCACTGTGTTTCGTCACCACCCACACAGAGACAACCGCCTTGACCGGGGGCCGATAGAGGATGAGGATGCCACGATCACCCATCTGGCAAGGTTTGTTGTCACCCAGGAGGACATCATCGACGAGACAGTTCAGGAACTACAGAAGGCCCGCGATGAGGTCAAGGATGTGAAGAAGCAACTACAAGAGACTCTAGAGTACATAGCTCACTCTATTCAGAGGGTCCGTGAGTAGGAAATGGCGATGTACGGACCTGAACCAGAGCCAGTGTTAGAGCTGCACGACCTAGACCCGGAAGAGGACCCAGAGGAGGCGCCGCTTGCACCGCAGCCGTGTTGTGTGATGTGTACCAAAGAGTTAAAGCAATGCATCAGAGGCCGGCCGAATTACTGCAGCCGCTAAAAATACCTAAGTGGAAGTGGGAGGAAATCGGCATGGGCTTTATTACCGGATTGCCGAGGACTCAAGGAGGATATGACTCCATATGGGTTATAGTGGACCGCTTGACCAAGGTCGCCCATTTTATCCCTGTAAAGACCACTTACTCAGGAGATAAACTAGCAGAGTTGTACATGACTAGGATCGTCTGTTTGCACGGAGTGCCGAAGAAGATTGTATCAGACAGAGGTACCCAATTTACCTCAAGGTTTTGGAATAAGTTGCATGAAGCCATAGGGACCCGTTTGAACTTCAGTACTGCATATCACCCGCAGACGGATAGACAGACCGAAAGAGTTAATTAGATTCTGCATGACATGCTATGAGCCTGTGCTTTGGCTTATGCTACCTCCTGGGATAAAAGTCTGCCATATGCTGAGTTCAGCTACAACAATAGCTATCAGGCCAGTTTACAGATGTCACCTTTTGAGGCACTGTATGGTCGACCGTGTCGGACGCCATTGAACTGGAATGAGACAGGCGAACGCCGTGTCTTCGGACCGAACATTCTTCAAGAAGCCGAAGAGCAGATTGCTCTGATCCGGGAAAGACTGAAGATAGCTCAGTCAAGACAGAAAAGTTACGCGGATAACCATTGTCGAGACTTGAGTTTTGAATCGGAAGATTTCGTGTACCTTAGGGTTACACCTCTCAAGGGAGTTAAGAGATTCCACGCCAAAGGAAAACTCGCACCCCGTTATGTCGGGCCATTTAAGATCTTGAGCCGCAGAGGCGAAGTTGCTCACCAATTGGAGTTACCACAGTCGTTGGCAGGTGTGCATGATGTGTTCCATGTGTCACAACTGAAGAAGTGTCTTCGAGTACCAGATGAGCAGACACCGTTAGAGTCAATAGAGCTGCAAGAGGATCTAACCTACAAAGAGCACCCTGTGAAGATTCTGGACACCATGGATCGAGAAACAAGAAATAAGTCAACCCGTTTCTGTAGAGTTCAGTGGAGCAACCATGCAGAGAGCGAAGCGACTTGGGAGCACGAGGAGGATATGAAGAAAGAATTTCCAAACCTATTCCTTAGTTAGCCCTGAATCTCGGGGATGAGATTCTGTTAAGGGGGGAGGTTTGTAACACCCCAATTTTTGCTTTTCATGAATTTAAATGAAATTTTGCACTTTGGTGAATTTTTGGAATTTTCTGGAATTTATTTGGATTTAAATTGAATTTATTCCCTTTTGAAATAATTAAAGAGTTAAAATTTATAAATAAAATTTTGTTGGAAATATTTTATTTGAGTCCAAAATGTCTCAAAGTATTTTCCAGAATTTTTCTGGAATTTTTCTGATTATTTTGCTATTTTTCTCGAATTATTTGAATTTTTAGAAATTAATTTGAATATTAAATCGCTAGAAAATAGCCGAGTGGGTTTGTACTGTTCCTCCGACCGAACCCGAGTCAGACTCGAGTTCGAGTCCGACCCGAGCCCGACGCAACCCTAACCCGTGCGACCGTTGGATCGAGATCCAACGGCCGCGATTGTGCCACGTCACCCACGTACGACCTAGGCCGAAACCGTCCGCGCTTGTGTGATCTGCGCCGTTGATCGTGCCACGTGGCCGGCCCGCGTGCATCCACATCACCCTCTGTGTCGCCGCCGGACTCCGCCGCCGCCCGCATGTGGGCCTCGGTTTCCGCGATTTTCACGGAAGCCAAGACCCCTATTTAATGCGCCGCCACCCCTGCCGTGAAGCCCTCTTCCGTGCGCACCCGTAGCCCCAATCCGTCGAGGTCGAGCCGTCGCCGTTCGCCCGCATGAGCTCGCCGAAGTTGGAGAAGAAGCCGCCGCTGTTCTTCGCTGTTTCCCGCCGCGTCCGTCGTCCTCCGCCGTGAACGTGCCCAGATCTGGAACCGCAAGGACGAGCCGCACCTGGGAGTCCCATCCACTTCGCCGGAGCGCACCCGCAACGCTGTTTCCCGCGTCGTCGTCTTCGTCTCCGGCAGCCTCAGCCCCGCCGTGCCATCGCCGACCTCGCGAGCTCCGTCAGCCGTCGGATCTTCATCGCACGGCCACAGTGAGTCCACGTCACCCCCTTGACCGTAGAAACCAGATTAGATCTAGACCGTTAGATCTAGATCCAATGACCAACGTTCGTCCACGTCACCGTAACGGGATTCACGTTGCGGTATTTAGATCCAATCTCAGCCGTTGGATTTAGATCCAACGCACGAGATCTAGCCACGTAGCCCGTAAACCGCACCATGCTTGGATAGATCTCAGCCGTTAGATCTAGATCGTACGGTTAGGGTTAACCCGCGTTGAAGCGTTAGATGCAACCCCAGCCGTTCGATCGAGATCGAACGGCGTGCGTCGTGCCACGTGTCGCCACCCAGGTCATGCTACGCCACCCCACGGTGAGGTGAAAACCGATCGAATCTGGACCGTCCGATCCAAATCGAACGGCCCAGATTAGCCGCGTTGCACCGCAATGTGTGGCATTGAATCCAATCTGGACCGTTGATTTTCAAATCAACGGCCCAGATCGTGCCACGTACGCGGGAGCCGAACCGGCGCGGTCAAGCGCGGTCGCCCGGCCGACGTCCGCAGCGTGGCGTCGGCGTGGCCCGCTTGTCGTGGCCGCCAACAGCTCCATGACGTCATTTGTGACGTCATGCTGACGTCACGGGTGGGGCCCGCGTGTCAGTCCGCTCGACCGAAGTGCGATGACGTCAGTGCTGACGTCACCCAGTGGGTCCCACGTGTCAGTGACACGTGAAACCGTGGACCGGGTCCACGGTGGACCAAAACCGAACCGTGGACCGAGTCCATGGACCGGCTGACGTCATGCTGACGCAATAATTCGATTTTTCAATAGAAAAATAATTCGGTAGAAATTCAAATCCCGTGCTGACATCATGCTGACGCAATAAATGGATTTTTCAATAGAAAAATAAATGGATTAATTCAATTTATTCTTTTAAATGCATTTTCAAAATTCAAACGCTTATAACTTTTGTGTTTTAACTCCGATTTGGACGATTCTAATTTCTAAATTTTTATAAAATTGAGATCTACTTAAATATGAATTTTAATTAATTTTTGAATATGAAATTTTCTCTATTTATAATTAATTAGTAGATTCTTTAAACTTTGAACGATTATAACTTTTGCATTTTAACTCTGATTTGGGCGATTCAAGCTTCTAAAAATTTGTAAAATCATGCTCTCTCTGTTTATGAACTTTATTTGAACTTTTGGATACTTTTTACCTACTATTCATTTATTTATTGCTATTTGCACGCGTTACAAGTAGACGTTGAAGTACCCAAGGGCTTCGAAGGTGAAGTGTTGACCCAGGAGCCAGCTCAAGACCAAGATCAAGTACTATTTGAAGGCAAGTTATGTTTGACCATATTGATCTCATTTTTTAAATTAATTTGATTTAAATTATTGCATGTTAATTTAATTAGAAATTGTTTTAATTATTTCTGAGAACTAGATAAATGCCAAATTGCAGTATGACACCTTGACTATTTAATTATGTGCCATGAACCCTTGTCACCCTAGTTGTGGAATACGTAGTTAGACATTATCAACTTGCCAACATTGGGTATCTAGGTCGTGGTAGTATATTGCTTAGACCTGCTACGTGCACATGACATGATTTTGGACAATCAAATGCTAATATTGACTTAATGAGATATTGAACCTGTTTTGGAGAAGTATCATGTGTTATGATTGATGATGGCACGTGGTGCATGATTTTTTTTTTAAATAATACTTTTTTTAAACCAAATTGCGTTTTTAATATACGGAATAAAAAATTTGCAAAAATAATATGTGGTCGCCAAACCGTACGGCGAATACCCTATTTTCGCCGAACCGTGCGGCGAACACCCTATTTTCGCCACACGGTTCGGCGAAAATAGGTTAATTGCGCTATTAACCGGCCGCACGGGAATCAAGGGTATTTTAAGCCACGCAGATGGCGAACACCCATTTTTCGCCAAACCGTGTGGCGAATACATAGTTTTCGCCAAACCGTACGGCGAAAATAGGTTGTCGCCGCACGGTGTGGCGAAAATAGCCCGGTAAAAATTGGCCCACGCCAGATCGATCGATCGATCGATCGTTACATTCTCTCTTGCTTGAAACCAGAGAAGAGAGGGAGGGCGCCGCCGGCCGGAAGAGAGGGAGAGAGAGGAAGGGAAGGAGAGAGGGAGAGAGAGGAAGAGGAGAAGAAGAAGAGGAGAAGGAAAAGAAGAAGAAGAGAAGGAGAAGAAGAAGAAGAAGAAGAAGAAGAAAGAAGAAGAAGAAAGAAGAAGAAGAGGAGGAGGAGGTAACCTCGCATCGCATTTTCGTTTAATTTCGTGTTTTTTAATTTAGAGTAGTGCAATTTAGAGTAGTGCAATCTAGAGTAGCGATATAGATCAGTGCAATCTAGAGTAGCGATATAGATCAGTGCAATCTATAGTAGCGATCTAGATCAGTGCAATTTAGAGTAGTGATTCTAGTTCTTTAATTTAGAGTAGCAGTTTTAGTTATTTAATTTACAGTGGTGAGATTAGTTTGCATATGTAAACGTTTTTAAATTTACAGTAATGAAATTTACTTATTAGCATTGTTGAAGAAATCATTAATCGGTAACTAATTGGTCGACCTAGGATTAACTGAAGTAATCGGTCAATCATTAGTCGGTAGGTCCGCAAGGGCAATATATCGATGTAATTACAAAAATATTGAAAAAGTGATTAATCCTGTTTTATCGATTGGTCGGCCACGCTTTATCACCGTAAACATAAAAAATAGAATCTTCTTCGATCACGAGCCAATCGGACAGTTAATCGGCTAATTGGACCATTTTTTCGAACATTTAGCAAATAGACATATTACACATGCGCTATAATATTATAAGAATATAGTATCGATAGCGGGTAGTTAATTAGCGTGGTTGAAATTACGGTTACGATATTCCATTTTAAGTAGGGAAGGAAAAATTAATTATGTCTATGTCTATGTCGCCGCAGTTGATGTCGGAACAGTGAAATTCAGGGTATATTATGGCGATGGTGAAGTAAAAAATGGGCGAGAATGGAGTGGATTTAAGGCGCTGCGGTCACCATGGCCGAGCACATGTCCCCGACATCGTTAGCATTCGTGATATAAAACTTTGGTTGACCCAATTTTTCCCTGGATCCAAGTGTTTATTCTGTTAGCATCCAAATCGTATACACGCAGCGTGAAGGGTGACCCAGTGTGTGGGAGTTGAAGACGATAGATCAAACACAGTTGTGGCGTAAATGGTTAAGATGGTGCAAGGGATCTAGCCTCGATTGTGTGATCTTTGGTGCAAGCTTGCCCTAGGGAAGAGGTGAGTACTACTGGTGTGAGCGAGAGCAGCACATCGGCTACAGCTGAACAAGTTCAGCCAGCGGTGTCGGTTGAGGCAGCAGCAGCGGGGGATGATCACATGGATGCAGCAAGCGCAGAAGGTCGGGCTGATGAAGGGGAGGATATCGATCAACTTGTAGATCAATTGGATTGGGTGGACCGCATGGCGACAGAAGAGGAAGCCGAAATGTTGGACCCAGTCGATACCATCGGCGAAGATGATGACCGGGAAGAAGATGATGAAATGCATGGTAGCACTCGCTCAGCGGAGGTACCCATCCCCGATGAATGGAACAGGCAGAACAAAGCGGGTATGGAAGCTTTGTGGGGCCATGACTCGCATTGTGAGTATGGTACTGGTGCCATTCGGTTGAATCAAATGTTCCCGAACAATTCTGAATTAAAGTTGGCAGTGAGCTTGTGGGCACTATCACTGCAAAGAGAGTTTCGGGTTGTCCTGTCTAGCCCAGATAAGTACACAGTGAAGTGCGTAATCGATGGTTGTGAATTTAAAGTACATGCATACAAGCCGAAGTGTGAGACATATTGGATTGCATCAAGAGTGGACGAGCACACATGCAGACTAGAAAATGTTCTTGTCAAACACCGTAACTTGAATGCGGCTGTAATAGCCAGCGTGATGTTTAATGAAATAATTGAGAAGCGGGATATCGAGTGTTCGTATATTCAGAAAGCAATGTTACGAACATTTAAGTATCAGATAAGCTACTCCATGGCCTGGCGTGCGAAACAGAAAGCATTAGAGAAGAGGTTTGGCACATACGAGGCATCGTATTGCAACCTACCTCGTGTGCTTGAAGTACTGAAGCAAACCAATCCTGGCACATACACCGCTTTCAAAGCGAAAGCGGTCTGCAAATGGGATCTGTACATTTAAATCGTGCTTTCTTTTCATTAGGGCCTTGCATTGGCGTCATTCAGTGCTTGTCGTCCATTGCTTTGTGTTGATGGCACATTTTTGACTGGAAAATACAAGGGGCGATTCTAACAACCATTGCAATTGATGCGAACAACCACATACTTCCATTGGCCTTTGCTTTTGTTGAGGGTGAGAATCGGGATAGCCGGGCCGTGGTTTTTCGCACATCTGAAGGTGGGGTAGTTGGTGATCGGCCCGACATGTGCATCATTCATGATCGTCACAAAGGTATCCTCTCGGCAATCAAGACTCTACAAGAGGACCGAGATGAACCATTTTCGTGGCCTGACTGCAGCAGGTGGTGCATGAGACATTTGGGTGCCAATTTCTTGAGCGGGTTCAAAAGCAAGAAAGCGATGAATCTGTTTAAGAGGTTAGGCAAGCAGAATCGTGCACGTAAGTTCAACGCGCTATTTGCCGAAGTTGGATAAGCACACCAGTCGCATATCGAAGAGATGAAGAAGCAACCACCTACGCCGAATCGAATGTCCACCCAAAAGGCTAACACCCCTTGGGGAGCTCGATCCTCCTAATATGAGGAGACGAACGTCGAGGAACATTAAGTGTTTCTCGCACTGGATAGAGGATGATCATATAGAGAAGTGTGCTTTGCTCCATGACTCCTGATGCGCCATGTTAGTATGGTACATTAAAACATCAAAACAGAGCTAAACAATTTGGACTGTTGTTCTAATCTGTTTTGCGTTGAACAGGTTTGGCGTGATGACAACGAACATAGCCGAGGTTTACAATTGGGTCATCCGAGGCCTCCGTCCGCTTCCGCTTGTGGCCATCCTTGAAGGCATGTTGCACGGCATCGTTAGCTACTACCAAAAAAGGCATGCGGAAGCGGTACTTCATGCCTCCACATTGCAAACGCCGTATTGTTCGCGGATGATGACCTACATGGAGGAACGAACCATGAAAGCTCAAGAAAGATATGGTGCGTAGCTACTGGTCATCAATACCGCTTCGAGGTAACTCTTCGGTGCAAAAAGGGGATTGGGAACGGACACGGTTATTACGCATACGAGGTTAATCTAGGCCAAGGGGCTTCTGGATGGTGTGAATGCAGCTGCAATAAGCCAAGACTTCTCCATATTCCTTGCTCTCACGTGATGGCTGCTTGTGGGCAAATTGGGATGAACACGTCGCAGTACAAGTCCCCTTTCTACTTGAAGGATCATGTTGTCCATATCTGGTCGGGTGAGTTTCGTGGTTTTCGTGCACACGGTGATTTCACTGCGATTAACAGAGATGAGGGCATCTGTTTGCCGGATCCAACCTTGCGGAGGTGTGCGGAAGGGCGATCACCGTCGCCCACAGACTAGGCGCATTCGCAACGACATGGATGAATCTGAAGTGGGTGACCCTCTTAGGAGGTGTTACGAAAAGTGCGAGTATGGCCACAAGGCAAACCAAAGGCACGTAGGGTGTAGGTTCTGAAAGTGGTGGTGGCTATGTATCGAAATATGTTATTATATGCACGTTGGATGTCTTTTATTGTAATATTGACGCGATTGGGTGTCTTTTATTCATATATGTTGTGTCTCTCACATGTTGTGTACTTTTATTTATGTTCACCCCTTATGTCTTTTATACATATATGTATTGTAATATTGACGTGATTGGTTGTCTTTTATTCATATATGTTGTGTCTTTTATTCTGATATGTTGTGTTTGTCACATGTTGTGTACCTTTATTTATGTTCAACCTCGATGTCTTTTATTATTATACGTTGTGTACTTTTATTCACAAATTGCGTGCTTGCCGTAAGTTGTGTAGTATGATTTATGTTGAAACATTTCTATGTGCGAGGATGGAGCAGTCGACTCACTCCTGGACCACTGTCTTGGATGCGCGGCACCGTGCGCACGTCCACACACGGCAGAGGAATGACAAGTTGCCCTTATCGCGGATTCGTGTGCCTAACAAGCCATGGTGCGTTGGCCTTTCGCTTCCACACCAGGTTAGTTGCGATACTTGTACATGTTCCATTGTTCGTACAATTAGTGTTCATTACATTCAATTCATTCAACTCTATGGTTCCTCGTTAGGCTTGCACGTCTTGGGCTGCTTCCGCTAGTCCGCATGGTGGAGGGTTCGGTGACGACCAGGCACGCAGGTGACGACCGCAGTACGCAGTGGTGACGACCCCAGGCACGAGGTGGCGACCGCGGCCATGGCGTTTCTCGTCACGACCACTCATTTGTTAGCGTGTTTGGTCGACCGAGGCCGGAGACGCACACTTTTCACCTGCTGTTGGGAGATGACGGTGACGCCGCAGGGCGCCGCCATGCTCAACTGGATTGCCGATCGCCGGAACGCTTGATCGGCCCCTCGGTGGCTCTGTTTGGGTGGGGCGCGGACTTCTTTCTGCGCCTTGGCCGAAGTCGCGGAGTCGACCCACAGATCTGCGGTGGCGTGAAGCCACGGGCCATCGAGGAGGTGGTTGGCACAGATTCGAGGTTAGTGATTGTACATATTACTATGTTACTCCAGCTTTGCATAGAATTAACGTGATATCACAATATTTCAATTTTTGCAGGGGACGCAGATGGCGGACGAGCCTACGGACTACCAGGTTGCTAGGCACCTCGAGGCCTATCTGCTTTGGTTGTTCGGCTGGGTGATGTTCACGTCGAGTCACGGCGACACCGTGGACGCGCGTTGGATAGCCTACGCACGACGGGATATTGCGGACTCAGAGCCTGACGATGTACCGGCGGTATCCTGGGGTTCGGCGGTTCTTGCTTCCACGCATCGCGCCCTTTGCGGCAGCGTCGTGAAGAAAGGCAGAACTCCAATCTGACCGATGCCGCTTCTTCTTCACTTTGGTCATTCGAAGCTTCTCCGTGGGTCGACCCTGGTCGACCCTCGGACTACACCACCGACATGTACGGCGGTGATGCGCTGAACCGACCGACGATGGGCTCGCCTGGACCAGGCGACGGTACATGTTCTTACTCATTAATGCAATTGTAATTTCAATGCCATCCGCTACGATTATTTCTACTCTATTGCAGCCCACGGTGGGCGGTGTCCAGTGCGTGCGGCGTACCTCGCCTTCACGAGGCCTTCGACCACCGAGGGACGGAATGTAAATGCAGGACCCCTACAATGATGAGCGTGTAGGAGAGAGAGCTACGGGGCCTGTCCATGCTCTGCGGCGAGGACCCGGCCTTCTTGGAAGACGAGAGGAAGCTTCGTCTTCGACGTCTTAAATGAGGACTACGCGCCGCACCGAGTCCTCGTGCGCTTTGGACTACGCCAGGTGGTCCCTGTTCCTTTGGGGAACGCGTGCGGTAAAGTGCACTCGTGAGTTACTCGACACTACAGAATGCTAAGTGCTTACGACATATTTGTAGTAATGAGGTCTTTTGTGCAGGTACTCCACCCAGGGACCCAAGAAGGCCATGGTGACCTTGCTGCAGAGGATGGCGCCGTGGCTTGCGCTGTGGGAGGGGGCGCTGGAGGACGTTGTCGAGGAGGTCGCGCCCTACGACCCCTCCTCCTACCAGGAGTACTTGTCCTGGTACGTGCCCGGACCGCACTCGTCTCCTCTACGAGGAGCAACGGCCCAGTGTTTCTTCTTTGGCATCGCAGACTTGTACTCGAGCCACGCAGCCTTGCACGCACTGATAGTAAGTCTCGTTGTATTTTTACTCATTAATGCAATTGTAATTTCAATGCTATGTCGTTATGTTTAATGTTTGTTTGTACGTGATAGGTGGACGAGGCGAGGGGCTTGCAGCAGCATGCCGCTGACTTTCTGTCTAGGCTGCAGCAGGGGACCACTTTCACTGGCAGCGGCCTATCGAGGCCATGGGGCATGTCGAGCCGCACTCCGACGGATCGTGGAGCTTGGTGTCGCTTGGCGTGCCCCAGTCCCGATCAAGCTTTGGCCGGCACCTCGTCTAGGCCGCCACCCGGTCTCGGCTCCTCGACACCACCTTCTCGACCACCGCTACGACCAGGGTCCGGCTTCCACACCCAGTGCCTCGGCTCGAGGCACGGCGGAGGATCCAGCTAGCGACGCCACCACGCGGGCCTACCATGGTCCCCACACCCGTAGCCGATAAACATTCGATTGATCCCGTTTTGAATCTAATCTTCTCACTATAATTAAATGTTAATGTCTGCATCAGTAGGCCTCGTAGGACATGCCTCTACTTGGACACCCGATCGATCCACGGCGTCACGACTCATCGGCGATCGATTCTTCGCAGGGCTTCGTTCACGCGACACGCCGCCTCCTCGACCATGCGAATCACGCAGCCTCCTGCAGACCGATTGCCTCCCGCTGCGTGTCCCGCGGTTGATGCAGCCCGCCGGACTACGGCCAAAGGGACCATCGCAGTGCCGCCACGACCTCTCGACGATGCACTCCCTTCAAGGCCCGCGAAGGAGAGCTAGGGGTCGTGGCCAGGGTCGTGGTCCACCACCGGGGTGATCAGGCTTAGGATGTGCGTTATTTTTGGGTACTTTGTCCTATTATGCTTTACTATCTATTTTGTGTACTTCCTCATATACGTGGTCTATTATATATTTCTCGTCATCTTTAGTCATATCAACCGCGTGTCATTATTGCTTTTTCACTTTTGTCATATCAACTTTTCCAGCCTTTGTCATTTCAACAGATAATCTTCGCCAAAGGCCTGGCTATGGCAGAGATTCCCTGTTTAAAGTCGTGGGCATAGCCACGCTCGTGTCATCATGAGCTGCGAAGCATCCGATGCTCGCGGATTTGAAATACTCAAGTCCGCGAGACTCTCCTTTGGTTGCCCCTTCGCCACTCTTTATAAACCCACCGAGGGAGGGATATGTGCATCACACAGCCAGAAGCACCATAAACTTTAGTCTGTTTTTCCCACACACACAGTAGGCCACGATGTCGTTCTACCGTCGCATCTTCAGCAAGCGAAGGCTAACCCCCCCAATACCCGGATGAGAGTAGCGTTGACGCCCGATTCTGCCGGAGTTGCCACGCCGAAATGTGATCGCAACCTGGTGGCGAAGGTTACGCAGCTTCACGCACGGAGATACGGCCTCCCGCTCACTCATCAAGCAGCTCGCGCTTTGGGGTAAACCAAATGTTGTCCATACCTAATTACGGTAGATTACCATTTCATGCATCGTTATTTGTTTTTTAGGACGACGGCGGCTGTTGCTTTTTCCAATGGATCGACGGAACGACGTGATTACTTAATTTCTCTACAACCGCCACGACGCCTACCCCACTTCGCCAGAGAACTTCACACGGTGGGAGAGGCCACCGATATGTCCCTACCTAGATCGACCAGGAGTTAAGGGCGGTGGGCAAGGGACGAACCAATCGGTCGATTTCACGTGCCTCATGTTTCAGCTACAATGTACCCATTCTAAATCAATTCATCGCATACAGGACTTCAAAAGAAGTTTGCAAAATGGCTCAAGTCAAGGCAAGAAAATCCTCCTCGGGGCCAACGCAAAGCCAGGAATCTGTGCGACCACGGCCTCCAGGCGATGGTTGATACTGGCGACGAGGATCTAGCGGATAGAAGATTCTCTAGTGCCCTTTGTCCGAGGATGCATGGTGTTGGTACTTCAACTGGTGGACCGGAGACGTACCACCCACATCTCAAACTTCCCGTGTTGATAACCTGGGAGAGCAACCCTCGCCGTGGTGCTACTACCTCCCGTAAAGCCGGACCCGAGTGCGTGTCGGGACCCGAATTTGCAAATCCGACCCTCTGTGTATTCAGCACTAGTCCAGAACGCAGCTTAGTGCACACAGTCTTAACATCGGTGAATATCACAATCATACCACTCGATACTAAATAAGTACTTTATTTAAATAGTCAAGCCCAGTTACTCGACCTTATGGTCAAGTTACAAATATATGCCTGCAAGGCGAAACTTATTCAGAGAAAAATAATAGCGGCGGAAAATCAAATAACCCGTGGCGCCATCCAAAGATACCACAGGCAATCGGTGGGCTCGCTTCCCTAAGTAGACGGATCCTCTTGGAGTTCCTCCTCCAAAGCTGGTGTAGTCTCCTCTTCAACTGGTGTTGTGTTGAGGCAAGGGTGAGTACTTGGTACTCAGCAAGTCATGCACAGAATGCAAGCTAATATACTACATGCATGGCTTGGTACAAAGGAATAACTCAAGGTATATTTGCAGTAAAAGGCATTGGACAAGTAATATAAGTAGATTCGAAAGCAGTAGAAATAAGTAAAACATAAATAACTTTTCGATAAGTTCAGTAAACATCTTTCCCATCCTAAACCACATTTCCATCAACTTCATTATTACTCCAACCCAACCTTTCAACCAAAGTTATTTTTGAGAAAATCTAACCCTTGACTGTAATTCCCGAGCGATGTCCAATACCGCGGACACGGCTATTCGAATAGATTCTAAACTCTGCAGAGGTTATGCACTTTACCCACAAGATACAGTCAAACACCACAAAGGCGAGTTCCCGTAACAAAGTCTTTCGGAGACTTCTAACAATACAAGTGGTCCTCCCCGGTTATTGCGCACTAACCCTTCCCTTCGCTAAGGCGAAGTCTAGGCCAATCAACCGTTAGATGGGTACTGGCCTCGGCCGACGCTCCCGCATAACTTACACAAAGGGTGTAGTTGACCTCCCGAGGTCCCACAGTGCGTTATTAGCAACTTAGTCAACTAGGTCCGTCCCATTACGCACATGTGGTTGCACGTTAGACCCAGTTCAAAGGCTTGCAAGGTTAAGTCCTTAGGGTGACCAGGGCAAGACTACCGAAGAACCAAATCAACACTCCCAATGCCACAACTGGCCACTGATTACTCTTGCCACATGCCCTGGCCGAAATCATTATCAAACCCCAGTTGATTACCATGCACCACGTGCCATCAACATCACATGATACTTTTCCAAAACAGGTTCAATATATCATTAAGTCAATATTAACATTTGATTATCCAAAATCATGTTATGAGCACGTAGCAGGTCTAAGCAGTATACTACAATGGTCTAACCCATGTTGGCAATTTAATAATGTCCAACTAGTAATCCACAACTAGGGTGACAAGGGGTCATGGAACATACTTAAATAATCAAGGTGTCATACAGCAAATTGGTATTTATCTAACCCCCATGTTTAAACAAAGTATTTTTCTAATTGAACTAGCATGCAATAGTTTAAATCAAAATAGATTTCGAAATAGGATCAACATGGTCAAAGCACAACTTGCCTTCAAAAAGTACTTGTTCTTGGTCTTGAGTTGGATCCTGAGTCAACACTTCTCCTTCGAATCCTTCCGGCACTTCAACGTCTACTCGTAAAGCGTGCAAATAGCAAATACACGAATAAACAATAGGCAAAAAGTGTCCAAACATCCAAATAAAATCCATAAACAGAGAGAACATAATTTTATGAGTTTTTAGAAACTGGAATCGTCAAATTTGGAGTTAAGGCATAAAAGTTATGATTATTTAAAGTTTAAATAATCAATTAAATAATTTTGCAGATAAAAACTTTAGTCCAAAAATTAAATAAAATTCATATTTAGGTAGATCTCAATTTTATACAAATTTAGAAATTTGAATCACTCAAATCGGAGTTGAAACGCAAAAGTTATAAGCGTTTGAAGTTTGAAACAAAATCAAATCATTATTTCGAATTAATAAATCATTTTCTTTTCGAAATTAATTATTGCGTCGGCATGGACACGTGGACCAATCGGGTGACGACGGCGTGGCCTCGGGTCCACGGACCCGGCGCCGCGATCTCGGCTCGGTCCGCGGCCTTGGCTCGGTCCACGGCCACGGTCGGACGAGCGGCCCCACACGCCGTCGATGGCGTGCTCCCATGCGTCTGATCGCGCGCTAGGGCCACGTGGCATGATCAGGGCCATTGGATCTAGATCCAGCGGTCTAGATCCACCCTAGGTTAACGCAGTTTCCAGCACGTGACGATCGTGGGCCGTTGGATCTTGATCCAACGGTCCAGATCCGATCTAGTTTAAGGAGTTTGGGTTGCACATGGGCTCACCGTGACTGTCGGATCTTGATCGAACGGCTGAGGACCTTCGCGGGTGACGATGGCGTCGCAGCCGGGCTTGGTGCACCGGAGACGGGGACGATGACCAAGGGCGCGGCGCTACGGGGCTCCTCCGGCGACGTGCGTGGTCACGTTCGAATCGCCCTGGCTCGGGGATCCCGGATCTGGCCTCCTTCTTCTCGGGCGACGGCGGACGGCGGCGGAAGGTGAGAAAAACCAACACAAGACCCTAAGCTACTACGGCGAGCAATCCCGGGCAAGCGCTGGCTGCTAGGGTTTAGCGAGCTAGGGCAAAAGTAGCGTGGGGTCACGGCGGTCCTTGGGGCAGGACCCGGGCTTTAAATAGCCTCGGCTTCCGCGCTCAATCCGTAACCCTAACGGATGCGGCGGAGGACGGCGGCGGCGCGGTCCGATCCGGACTCGGGCGAAGACGACGACCCGCGGTCGTACACGTGTCCGATCAACGACCACGATTGCCAGGCGCGCACGGGTCCGAGCCGGACTCGGTCGAATCGGCGCGGCCCAATCCTGGCCGTTGGATCTCGATCCAACGGTTGGGATCGAGTAGGTTTAGAGCTGGTTCGGTCGAGTCACGTGGCTCGGGTCGGACTCGAGTCGGACTCGGACTCGGGTCCGGTCGGATGAACAGTACTCGACCCGATTGATTTTCCAGCGATTTAATAATTAAAATAATTCCCAGTAATTCATTTAATTCATTAAAAATAGCAAAAGACTCAGAAAAATTCCAGAAAATTTCTGGAAAATACTTTGGAACATTTTGGACTCAAATAAAATATTTCCAACAAAATTTTATTTGCAAAATTAAATTCTTTAATTATTTCAAAATGGAATAAATTCAAATAAATTCCAAATAAATCCAAATAAATTCCAAAAATTCACCAAAGTGCCAAATCACACATGAATTTAAGAAAAGCAAAATTTTGGGGTGTTACAAACCTCCCTTAATAGAATCTCGTCCAGAGATTCGGGGCTCCACTGAGAATAGGTTTGGAAACTCTTTCCTCAAATCCTCTTCGTGCTCCCAAGTCGCTTCGCTTTCCTCATGGTTGCTCCACTGAACTCTACAGAAACGGGTTGACTTGTTTCTAGTTTCTCGATCCATTGTGTCCAGAATCCTCACGGGATGCTCCTTATAAGTCAAATCCTCTTGCAACTCAATTAACTCTAGCGGTGTCTGTTCTCATGAACTCGGAGACACTTCTTCAATCGGGACACATGGAATACATCATGCACTCCTGCTAACGATCAAGCGCAACTCCGGTGATAGGCAACTTCGCCTCTGCGGCTCAAAATCCTAAATGGTCCAACATAACGGGGTGCAAGTTTCCCTTTGGCATGGAACCTCTTAACTCCCCTGAGAGGCGTAACTCTGAGGTATACAAAGTCTTCTGATTCAAAACTCAAGTCTCGCGACGATTTGTCGGCCATAACTCTTTTGTCGTGATTGGGCTATCTTCAACCTTTCCCTAATCATGGCGATCTGCTCTTCACCTCTTGAAGAATATCAGGCCCAAAGACACGGCGCTCGCCGGTCTCATTCCAATTCAATGGCGTCAAGCGAGTCGACCATATAGTGCCTCAAAAGGTGACATCTGTAAACTAGCCTCGATAACTATTGTTGTAATCGAACTCGGCATACGGCAAACTCTTATCCCAAGAGGTAGCATAAGCTAATGCACAAGCTCTCAACATATCCTCCGTAATCTGGTTGACTCTTTCGGTATGTCCATCCGTCTGTGGATGATAAGTCAGATCTTGAAGTTCAAACGGGTTCCCATGGCTTCATGCAACTTATTCCGTAACCTTGAGGTAAATTGGGTACCTCTGTTCGATACAATCCTCTTTGGCACTCCGTGCAAACAGACAATCTGATCATGTACAATTCTCGCTAATTTATCTCCGAGTAAGTGGTCTTCACGGGGATAAAATGGGCTACTTTAGTCAAGCGATCCACTATAACCCATATGGAGTCATAACCTCCTTGAGTCTTGACAAACCGGTAATGAAATCCATTCCGATTTCCTCCCACTTCCACTCAGGTATTTTCAGTTGTAGCAATCCTGCTGGTCTCTGATGCATTGCCTTGACTCTCTGGCATACGTCGCACAATGCAACATGCTCGGCAACTTCACGTTTCATACTCGGCCACCAGAATCTCTCCTTCAGATCCTGATACATCTTGGCGCTTCCAGGATGAATTGAGTACTTGGAGTCATGGGCTTCTCCCAGAATCAGTTGCTTTAACTCCTTCCTGTTAGGCACACAAATCCGATCCTTCATCCATAACGTGCCTTGCTCATCCAACTTGAAGTCCTCTGCCTTGCCCTCTTCCTTGATGGACTTAATCCTGCGGATCTTGTCATCATCCTTCTGTCCTTCTCGGATCTGATCCTCTAGGGTAGGCTTTACTTCTAATGCGGCCAAGAATCCGCTAGGTACCACCTCAATCTTCATTTTCTGAAAATCCTCACATAACTCATCCTGACTTGTGGCTAGCAACGTACTCACGGTATGGCTTTTCCGACTCAGAGCATCGGCTACTACGTTGGCCTTCCCGGGATGGTAATGGATTCCAACATTATAGTCCTTGATCAACTCTAACCATCTCCTCTGCCTCATATTCAGATCCGACTGGGTGAATATGTATTTAAAGCTCTTATGATCCGTATATACTTCACATCTGTTTCCAATTAGATAGTGACGTCATATCTTCAAGGCATGCACTACGGCAGCTAACTCTAGGTCATGTGTCGGATAATTTTCCTCATGCGGCCTCAACTGCCTTGATGCATAAGCGACGACCTTTCCATTCTGCATCAGCACACATCCAAGTCCTTGGCGCGATGCGTCACAATAAATATCGAAGCTTTGAGCAACATCCGGTAGAACTAACACCGGTGCTGATGTCAATCGCTTCTTCAGCTCCTGAAATCCTTTCTCACATTCTGGCGTCCATGCAAACTTCTTTTCCTTCTTCAGCAGTTGCGTAAGAGGTTTCGCAATTGTCGAGAAGCCTTCGATGAAACGGCGGTAGTATCCTGCCATTCCAAGGAAACTCCGAATCTGGGTCACAGTCTTTGGCTGCTCCCAATGTAACACAGCTTCTACTTTGCTTGGATCTACGGCGACTCCTTCTGCGGTCATTACATGTCCAAGAAACTCCACCATGTCCTTCCAAAAATCACACTTGCTGAACTTGACGAAAAGTTGCTGTTCCCTCAGCTTTTCCAAAACTCGCCTTAAGTGTTCGGCATGTTCATCCTCTGTCTTGGAGTAGATTAGGATATCGTCTATGAACACGACGACAAACTTGTCCAAATATTCCATGAACACCTTATTCATCATATTCATGAAATAAGCTGGCGCATTAAATCGATCCAAAGGACATAATCAGAACTTCGTAATGTTCGTATCTTGACGAGAATGCAGCCTTCGAATATCTTCTGATCGGATCTTCAATCGATGGTATCCCGATCTCGCATCAATCTTGAGAAAACTCCGGCTCCTCTCGGTGATCAAACAAATCATCAATCTGGGTAGCGGATACTTATTCTTCACGGTGACTTCATTGAGTGCACGGTAGTCGATGCACATCCTGAAACTTCCGTCCTTTTTCTTGACAAACAAAACTGGTGCTCCCCACGGCGACTAACTCGGTCGATAAATCCTTTCTCCATTAACTCTTCTAGTTGTTTCTTCATCTCAACCAACTCCTCGGTGGACATCCGATAGGGTCTCTTTGCTATCGGTCTTTGTGCAGGTACAAGCTCTATCACAAACTCTATGTCCCTGTCAGCGGCATACCTGTAGATCTTCAGAAAAACATCTGGGTACTCATTCACTACGGAGACATCCTCTATGATGATTGTCTTGGTACTGCTAACCATCAACTGTCCTTCTAACAAAGCGGTAGCTTGAAATTCCACTTTCTTTCCACAAGGGCTCTCAACTGAGATAGTCCTTCGTCCACAATCAATACGACCTTGTGCTTGGATAACCAATCCATTCCCAATATGACGTCTAAGGTCCGGGTTTCCAAAATAATAAGGTTTGCTAGGAATTCTATTCCATCTATTAGTATTCTCACCCGGAACATCCTACTTTCGTTCGGAGTTCGAACCAGGGTTTGAACTAAAAGCATGCATCTAAGTCTTGCAATCCTCAAATCATTTCTAGTAGCAAAGCCTTGCGAAACAAACGAATCTGAAGCTCGAGTCAAACAAAAGCATTGCAGGTGCGAGTTAACAAGTAACTTACCCAAGACGACGTCCGTAGCATTCTCGCAGGTGCATCTGCGGTGACATGGTTGACTCGGCCTCTCACCACGATGCAGGGTGTGGTTCCTGTGTCGGGCGTCCTAGCTGGGTGGTTCCTAGATTGAAGCGAATCGAGTCACTCCTGCTGTCTTCTTCGGACAATTGTTGGCAAAGTGTCTCGCTCGTTGCGCTTGTAGCAGCGTCTCACGTTTCCTTCTTGTTGCACTCGAGTAGTGTTTCTAGCGGGGTGGGTGCAGTAGTTCGATTGACAGGTCTTGGTGCTGAGGATGGTGTCCTTGTTGCATTCTGTGGTTGGAATCAAGAATTGATTTGGTGCAACTCTCGAGCGCCATTGCGTTTTGGCGTGATCCTTCTTTGTTGCATCCTGCGCTTCTGTTCTCATCCAGTTCCTTGCGCTTGTTCTCAAGAATAAGTGCCTTATTCACCAGCTCTTGAAAATCTGGAAGGTGTGGGTGATCAACCCTACTTGCAATCCCGAGTTAAGTCCCTTCATAAAACGAGACTGCCTGGCCTTATCTCGCCGCTACATCCTCAAAAAGGTGCGTAGCGTGCTAGGCTGTGTGAACTTGTTCAGTAGTCGACCACTTTGGCCGATTACCTTGCTTGATGCTCGAACTCCTCCTTCTTAAGGTCCATGATTCCTTCAGGCACGTGATAATCTTGTAATGCAAATGTGAACTCTTCCCAAGTGATATCTTGAGGGTTCTCTTGCGTGGCACAAGTTCTCCCACCATTCTGGCAATTTGTTCCTTCCAGTGATGAGAAGCGTAGAGTACCTTCTCATTTCCTATGCATTGAGCTATGTGTAGCTTCCTCTCGATTGATCTTAACCAATCATCGGCCTCTAATGGATTGGCATTCCCGGAGAAAGTGGGTGGGTGAGTTCTCATGAACTCGACACCTTTGTATTCTCGGCGTGGTCCCCGATTAACTTGATTAGCGATGGCCTGAGCGGTGACGTGTTGCATTTGTTGCATCATAGCATGCATCAACCGAGTGCAGGCAGCGAGAAAAGCTCGAAATTCTGCACATCCAAAGGGCGGTGCTGGTGCTCCCTCATTGGGGTTTTCATTGGCGAGAACCACTTCCATTGCCTCCAAAGTTTCCACGGGTGTTCACCATCTCACGATTTGCTCTAGGTTTAGAGATGAGAGGGAAACAAGAATAGACAAGTAATATGGAACTTATGCGGGCGAAAGGTGTAACTTTAAGGTCCAACTTTATTATTAATAACTTGGTATGGCTGCTTACAATGCCTAAGGGCCTTGCAACACATAATGCACACTCAAGAAACAATGAAAATCCAAATCGAACTAACTCGAGTCTAACGCCTAAAGGGTGACTCTTTATTCTATGACGCGACTCGGCGAAGGAGTCTCACTATAGAACCTATGCTCACTCATCGAGAAAACCTCCACGGCACAGTGCAGGTCTTTGTGGCATAGGCGCTAAACGATTGCCATGTCCAAAGAATCGTGTGTCCTCTGTGGTAGTCGAAGAAGCGATGTCCTCATTGAGATCTGACTCCTCTGGATGCGGCTCGTGTAGCTCAAATCTTGGCTCTGAGTGCAGTCCGTACAAAGTCATCTCCAACTCGTCAATCCTTCGCAGAAGGTGTGCCACATACTCTTGAGCTTCCCGCCATCTGTTCTTCTCTGTCGTGATCTCCTTGCGGGCCTTCGTAGCTCCTTGCTTGTATTATCTAGTACATCCTCCTGGCGACAACAAATCGTGCCAACTGTGTAACCGCCGCATCCTCATCCCGAATCGCCTTGGTCAAGAAGGTTATCGCTGCGGATGATAACGGAACACCGTGCTCTCCAACTCTCTGGCGTAGATACGGGTAACGTGTCGCATTGCTCGTCGTGATACCTCTTGGATACCCATCTCGCATTGTAGATCTCCTGGCAAAGGTCGGTGTATCGGGCGATTGCCTGGCCTTTTTCCTAGCAGTACCTCAATCTTTACGCCACAAGCCTTGATCAATCCCGCTTGTCCGATCACTTCCACTTGGTATTGCGGCTTCTCAAAATCTCCGAGAGTTTGTAGCATATGCCAAAGTTCCGCTGGCGTGACCAACTCCCGTGATCAACGTAGTTGAACTCTTCCTCCATCTGTCACAAGAGTGCTTTACGTAAGAACTCGGAATTTTTGAATTGTGACAAGGTAAGGAAAATTTCAGCAAGAGACAAGAAAAGAGAGAAGGGGATAAGTCGAGATGTCATTTCTTATCTTGACAAACTTTTAGCTTTAGAAAATAGGTTTTATCCTCACTACGACCATTCTAGCTAGGGTTGAGCCTACAATAAGATGGCTCGATACCACCTCTGTCGGGACCCCGAATTTGCAAATCCGACCCTCTGTGTATTCAAAGACTAGTTTAGGAACGCGCTTAGTGCACACAGTCTTAACATCGGTGAATATCACAATCATACCACTCGATACTAAATAAGTACTTTATTTAAATAGTCAAATCAAGTTACTCGACCTTATGGTCAAGTTACAAATATATGCCTGCAAGGCGAAACTTATTCAGAGAAAAATAATAGCAATGAAAATCAAATAACCCGTGGCGCCATCCAGTATACCACAGGCAACTGACTGGGCTCGCTTCCCTAAGTAGACGGATCCTCTTGGAGTTCCTCCTCCAAAGCTGGTGTAGTCTCCTCTTCAACTGGTGTTGTGTTGAGGCAAGGGTGAGTACTTGGTACTCAGCAAGTCATGCACAGAATGCAAGCTAATATACTACATGCATGGCTTGGTACAAAGGAATAACTCAAGGTATATTTGCAGTAAAAAGCATTGGACAAGTAATATAAGTAGATTCGAAAGCAGTAGAAATAAGTAAAACATAAATAACTTTTCGAGAAGTTCAGTAAACATCTTTCCCATCCTAAACCACATTTCCATCAACTTCATTATTTCTCCAACCCAACCTTTCAACCAAAGTTATTTTTGAGAAAATCTAACCCTTGACTGTAATTCCCGAGCGATGTCCAATACCGCGGACACGGCTATTCGAATAGATTCTAAACTCTGCAGAGGTTATGCACTTTACCCACAAGATACAGTCAAACACCACAAAGGCGAGTTCCCGTAACAAAGTCTTTCGGAGACTTCTAACAATACAAGTGGTCCTCCCCGGTTATTGCGCACTAACCCTTCCCTTCGCTAAGGCGAAGTCTAGGCCAATCAACCGTTAGATGGGTACCTGGCCTCACCGCAGACGCTCCCTGCACAACTTACACAAAGGGTGTAGTTGACCTCCGAGGTCCCACAGTGCACGTTATTAGCAACTTAGTCAACTAGGTCCATCCCATTCCGGACATGTGGTTGCACGTTAGACCCAGTTCAAAGGCTTGCAAGGTTAAGTCCTTAGGGTGACCAGGGCAAGACTACCCGAAGAACCAAATCAACACTCCCAATGCCACAACCGCCCACTGATTACTCTTGCCACATGCCCTGGCCGAAAATCGTTTATCAAACCCCGCTTGATTACCATGCACCACGTGCCATCAACATCACATGATACTTTTCCAAAACAGGTTCAATATATCATTAAGTCAATATTAACATTTGATTATCCAAAATCATGTTATGAGCACGTAGCGTGTCTAAGCGATACTACAACGGTCTAACCCATGTTGGCAATTTAATAATGTCCAACTAGTAATCCACAACTAGGGTGACAAGGGGTCATGGAACATACTTAAATAATCAAGGTGTCATACAAAGAAATTGGTATTTATCTAACCCCATGTTTAAACAAAGTATTTTTCTAATTGAACTAGCATGCAATAGTTTAAATCAAAATAGATTTCGAAATAGGATCAACATGGTCAAAGCACAACTTGCCTTCAAAAAGTACTTGTTCTTGGTCTTGAGTTGGATCCTGAGTCAACACTTCTCCTTCGAATCCTTCCGGCACTTCAACGTCTACTCGTAAAGCGTGCAAATAGCAAATACACGAATAAACAATAGGCAAAAAGTGTCCAAACATCCAAATAAAATCCATAAACAGAGAGAACATAATTTTATGAGTTTTTAGAAACTGGAATCGTCAAATTTGGAGTTAAGACGCCAAAGTTATGATTATTTAAAGTTTAAATAATCAATTAAATAATTTTGCAGAGAAAAACTTTAGTCCAAAAATTAAATAAAATTCATATTTAGGTAGATCTCAATTTTATACAAATTTAGAAATTTGAATCACTCAAATCGGAGTTGAAACGCAAAAGTTATAAGCGTTTGAAGTTTGAAACAAAATCTGAAATCATTATTTCGAATTAATAAATCATTTTCTTTTTCGGAAATTAATTATTGCGTCAGCATGGACACGTGGACCAATCGGGTGACGACGCGTGGCCTCGGGTCCACGGACCGGCGCCGCGATCTCGGCTCGGTCCACCGTGGGCTCGGCCCACGGCTCACTGGCCGACAGCGGCCCCACACGCCGATGACGTGCTCCCATGCGCATCTGATCGGCGGCTAGGGCCACGTGGCATGATCAGGGCCGTTGGATCTAGATCCAGCGGTCTAGATCCACCCTAGGTTAACGCAGTTTCCAGCACGTGACGATCGTGGGCCGTTGGATCTTGATCCAACGGTCCAGATCCGATCTAGTTTAAGGAGTTTGGGTTGCCGCGTGGGCTCACCGTGGATCGCTTGATCTTGATCGGACGGCCGAGGACCTTCGCGGGTGACGATGGGGTCGCGGCGGGGCTTGGTGCACCGAGACGGACGACGACCAAGGCGCGGCGCTACGGGCTCCTCCGGCGACGCGGCGTGGTCACGCTCGACCGCTCGCTCGGATCCGGATCCGCCTCCTTCTTCTCGACGGCGGCGGACGGCGGCGGAAGGTGAGAAAAACCAACACAAGACCCTAAGCTACTACGGCGAGCAATCCCGGGCAAGCGGTGGCTGCTAGGGTTTAGCGAGCTAGGGCAAAAGTAGCGCGGGGTCACGGCGGTCCTTGGGGCAGACCGGGCTTTAAATAGCCTTGGCTTCGCGCTCAATCCAGAATTCCTAACGGATGCGGCGGAGGGCGGCGCGGCGTCCGATCCGGACTCGGCGAAGACGACGACCATGGCGTGCGTGTCCGATCAACGCCACGATTGCGGTAGCGCCGGTCCGAGCCGGACTTCGGTCGAATCGGCGCGCCCAATCCTGGCCGTTGGATCTCGATCCAACGGTTGGGATCGAGTAGGTTTAGAGTCTTCGGTCGAGTCACGTGGCTCGGCCTGACTCGAGTCGGACTTCGGACTCGGTCCTGGTCGGATGAACAAGATTTCGACCCGATTGATTTTCCAGCGATTTAATAATTAAAATAATTCCCAGTAATTCATTTAATTCATTAAAAATAGCAAAAGACTCAGAAAAATTCCAGAAAATTTCTGGAAAATACTTTGGAACATTTTGGACTCAAATAAAATATTTCCAACAAAATTTTATTTGCAAAATTAAATTCTTTAATTATTTCAAAATGGAATAAATTCAAATAAATTCCAAATAAATCCAAATAAATTCCAGAAAATTCCAAAAATTCACCAAAGTGCCAAATCACACATGAATTTAAGAAAAGCAAAATTTTGGGGTGTTACAGTACGCAAACGGTATTCTCCAACCACCACAACGGGCATACTGCATTGACTGCAGGGCACGTTTTCGGTTGTACAACAAGAAGCCCAACACACACCTCCTGGACCATATCGTGGAGTGCGAGCCAAAACAGAGGAGGCGTCTCGGCAAGTCTCCGGAAGGGCAAGAGGGTTCGTCCTCTCGAATGGTATCGATAAGGGGAAGCAAATGCCGAGGTCCGCAAAGACGCAACAAATCCTTGACGCATTACAAAGGCCATCCGGCAACCCCCGGTGGTATTAACATAGGGGCGCTGAAATCGGGAAGGCATGCCCATATGGGAGGCGAGGACTCCAGAATGCACACAAAAAGTTACTTCTTACACCCGAGACGTATGGCATAGGCTACCCATTCGGCGGTACCGGGAGCATCAAGACGGCCATGGAGCTCTTTCATAAGAGAGATTGAGCGGTGTCCGAGAACAAATCGCACAAGATTGACAGTGATGTAATATGTAGAAAATGTATGGCATCATTCCCACTCTCTGAACATAGGCGGAACGATCACTTGTTCCACCATTACAATCATTATTGGCACTTCTCCTAGCAATGCCGTCCTTTGTTTAATATCCGCTGTATCTGCAGTACTAAGGTTGAGTTTGCGTACTAAGATTGTCGGTCGTGCATCTACATGCTTTTGTTATTGTCCTTTCTCATATTATGTCTTACCAATTAATTCTATCAGCGTAAACAACTGGCGTAGATGAAAAATTTTCCCATAATATGGTACTCCATATATCAAAGAGCAAATCATGCGGTATTCGTGTTTAAAATACATTCGAACGAGATATTTTACAGTCACTAAAATGCTTAAAAGTTATTGTTGACAATAGTACTTAGGGTTATTGTGGCGGTATATTTTTGTAGTGGACAAAGGCGTAGATGAAAAATTTTCCCATAATATGGTACTCCATATATCAAAGAGCAAATCATGTATTCGTCTTTGGAAAATACATTCGAACGAGACATTTTACAGTCACTAAAAGGCTTAAAAGTTATTGTTGACAATAGTACTTAGGGTTATTGTGGCGGTATATTTTTGTAGTGGACAAAGGCGTAGATGAAATATTTTCCCATAATATGGTAGTCCATATATCAAAGAGCAAATCATGTATTCGTGCTTAAAAATACATTCGAACGAGACATTTTACAGTCACTAAAATGCTTAAAAGTTATTGTTGACAATAGTACTTAGGGTTATTGTGGCGGTATATTTTTGTAGTGAACAAAGGCGTAGATGAAAAATTTTCCCATAATATGGTACTCCATATATCAAAGAGCAAATCTGCGGTATTCGTGCCAAAAAATACATTCGAACGTGACATTTTACAGTGTCAGATATTTTTGCAAAGGAACAAAGGCGTAGATGAAATATTTTTCCATAATATGGTACGATACCTACATATTTTTGCATAAATGGAACATCCAACACTATATGCATGTGGTATAATTATTTTATTCCATATTTTATACATTTTCGCCGTACGGCTTGGCGACTACCTATTTTCGCCATACGGCTTGGCGAACTATATATTTTCGCCGTATACCATGGCGACTACCTATTTTCGCCGAACGGTGTGGCGAATACCCTATTTTCGCCACAACGTACGGCGAAAATACCCTAACCCATGTTTCTGAACAATTAATAGCGCAATTAGCCTATTTTCGCCGAACCGTGTGGCGAAAATAGGGTATTCGCCAGACGGTACGGCGAAAATAGGGTGTTCGCCATACCGTTTGGCGACGGAATATTATTTTTGCAAATTTTTTATTCCGTATATTAAAAACGCAATTTGATTTAAAAAAGTATTATTTAAAAAAAAATTCCGTGGTGCATGGTAATCAACTGGGTTTGATAAACAGATCTAGACCGGGGCAAGTGGCAAGAATGATCGAGTGGGCCATGATTGGCACCGGGGAAGTCGTTTTGGTTCTTCGGGTAGTCTTGCCCTGGTCATTCTAAGGACTTAACCTTGCAAGCCTTTGACCTGAGTCAAACGTGCAACCACATGTCTGTAATGGGACGGACCTAGTTGAGTAAGTTACTCATAACTTACTTGTGGAACCTCGGGGTGTCAACTACACCTTTTGTGTAACTTGAAAGGGGAGCGTACCAGGGCTATGGCATGGTACCCGTCCAACGGTATGTCGGTCCCATACTTCGCCTCCGCTACATCGGACCCTTCCGAATTGTAGCAAAACGAGGAGCCGTAGCATATCAATTGGAGCTTCCACCTTTCCTTTCCGATGTACATGATGTCTTTCATATCTCTCAATTGAAGAAATGCCTTCGTGTCCCGACCGAAGTCACGGAGTTGGACACTCTTGAGTTGCAACCCGATCTATCCTACCTGGAGCATCCTATTTGCATTCTTGATGAAAGGGAGCGTGTTACTCGGAATCACACTACCAAATTCTTCAAGGTTAAATGGAGTAACCATACTCCCGATGAAGCCTCATGGGAGCGTGAAGATCATCTCCGAGCCGAATACCCCTATCTCTTCATTGAGACAGCGCAATCTCGTGGTCGAGATTCTTTTTAAGGGGGGTAGGTTTTGTAACAGCGCCAAAATTTCTTAAGTCAATAAGTCATGCATATCATGCTTATGTCATTCATATTTTCGTAAATGCATAAAAGGTTTGCGATAGAATCTCAATTTAGTTGGGAGAAATTCACAAATGTTGGATTAGTTTACTAGATGAATATGAAATTTCTGCCATTCTAAAACTTCTATTCATCTACACCAACATTTATTTTGCCCATAGTCTATGACATGTGGACCATGCTTGCAAGAGAGAAAAGTAAACTGCACATACCTACCTTGTCTTTTCTCACCTTTCTCACCCCTTACCCACCTTCCCACCTACTCTGACTTGTGGGACCTAGCCCCACATGTAAGGCATGAATATTCAGCCATATAAAAAGGTTCTCAACCTTGTTTTCTCCTCCAAGCCACCTCATTTCCTGCTCACTCATCCTGAAATCAGCAAGAAGAGCAGCCCAAAAACAGCACATACTCTCTTCCATTCTCCTCCACAAAATTCATCCAAAACTCAAGTTACCACCAATTTGATCCTTAGATCAAGTGCTTTAAATCCATCCAAGCGGGTTTTTCTTGCACCAAGTTTTGGGTAAGTTCTAATCCATTCTTTACCTCCCTATTTGCTGAAATTTTTGCATTTGGAGCTCATCTAATCTTTCCCATTACCCCCACTTGCAAGTGTTGAATCGGATCGTGCATGTCGCATTGGAAGCTTGAGGAGGAGTAGACGCTACCACAAGCTCGAGGAAGTGAAGACATTGCCCCCATGAGCGAGGAGGAGACGAACACCGAAGACCGTCGTTGCGTCGCCGTTCTTCATCTCTTCACCGGATCGAGCTCCCACCGAGTGCAGGGGCATCCTTGTGGTGGTAAGGCTCCATCCTAAACTACATTTCCTAATTCATTTATCAAAAATATCAATAGCCATCCAAAGTGCAAAGTCAAAAATCCTGTTTTCTTGCACAATCCGGCACTACCGTAGTGTGATCCCTGGCACTACCACTATTACACCGTCGGTACTACCGCTCAATTAAAAACCCGAAAAACACCCGTACTGGAAAATAAGTACCGTAGTTGTATTGCCGGTAGTACCGCTCTACAAGGCCGGTACTGGAAAATAACTACCGCTCTACAAGGCCGGTACTGCTGCTACCCGAGACTCAAAAACACCCTTTTCTGGAAAATAACTACCGCCGTATTGAGGCCGGTAGTACCGCGCCTCTGGCACTACCGCACCCTACCTCCAATATTGCCGCCTGTAGCTGGAAATGTCCAAAATTGCATCGTTTCGAAAGCCAACTCGAATCAAACCAATTCTCATATGCCCTTTGTTTCACTATATTTGTCCAAGCCTACCATGTGCACAGACTAAGGAAGCACCAAACTTAAGAGAAGTTTATGATAAATGATCATACATATCCCTATTAAATGACATAGTATAACCACGCAACCTCTCGCACATCATTAAAGCAGGAGTATAGAGTGGAAATATTGCAATTGCTACAATCTTGGTTTCCTCAATGGACAAACATTGTGAACGATACTTCCCAAGACAATGGGCAAACATTGTAAGACGAAGGGAGTAGCTTCAAATTGTTTGGACAAAAAAAGAATGGAGATGACAATCGGATATTCATAATTCAGATGCAGTTAAATATGCAGTGCACATTGATCATCATGTTGACTAAGCTGACCTCATTGATCTTCTGTGCCTTTTGCACATTACATTTGGTTTTCTGATTCGTGGACATTTTTTGCTGGAGAATGCTACTGTGCAACAATCGTTGCAATCTGACCTCGAGCTTCTTGTTGTCGCTGTACGTTTTTAGTAGCAAGTGCAATATACTTTTTAAGTAGCAACACCATATTTGGTTCTGATTTGTGGCCATTTTTGCTGGAGAGTGCCACTGTGCAACAAGCCAACAAGCATTGCAGTCTGACCTCTTGCCTAATATTGTTGCTGCTGTACTTCTTTAGTAGCAAGCGTGCTATACTTTTTCAGTAGCAAGCACACAAGTTTCTACTTTCCTCTTTATTCCATCCTATGTTGTACTAGCAGCTTGCTATTTGATGGCTTGTCCATTAGTATCTTGTTTGACAGCCCTTCTTTTTATGCAGCATCTGTGGACTCCCCAGCTCGCTCAATTAACCTTTCTAAAAATCAAAGAAAAGTACCTCCAAAACAAATAAGTTGAGATTACATTGATCACTATCTGTTGCACCTCTTCCTTTTCCTTCTTTTGGTCTGTTTTCCACCAAACTCCTCCCTCTCTTGTTTCCTTTTGCAAATAAAGTTAGAATTGAAATTTCATACAGCAATGATGTATTCTGGCAGGTAGATGTACTACATCATGGCAATTTATTGAATGGTTTATTCCGTTAGGTAGAACATAATCACAAACCATAGTTTTATTGAATGTTCTGTGGCCGTTTCTGTACTATTCATCTGTGTATAGCTTCTGCAACAAATTTACGTGTATGAGGTTTTCTTTGCCCACAGGTTAAGAGCTTGAAGGAGAAATACTTTGCAGAACTCAGTGAATTGTACAATAAGATCTCTCTGAAGCTACAGCATGTTGACAGGACAGCATGATACCATCTCAAAAGCCATCAGAGCAGTATGAAAAGATGAAGAACTTTAAGTTGATGTTGGAGCGTACATCGCATGCCCTGCAAACTAACAAGAACAACATTCAACCTTCTATGAAGGAGAAAGTTCCTTTATACGAGAGGCAAATTATCAGTATCCTAAGTTCACAGAGAAGGAAGCCGGTGCAGACACAAGGGCAGCAACAGTCTCAGCAATCTGCTGGGCAAGCTCCTGCTGGTTCTAACTAGAGGTGGGCGTCGTGCCGTGCCGTGCCGGCCCGGCCCGGGCCCATCGTGCTTCGGGCCGGAACCGTGCCGTGCCACGCCGGCCCGTCGTGCCCACCGTGCCGGGCCGTGCCGGCCCAACTAGCTTTTGACGAGCCCAAGCCCGGCCCATTTGCGCTTCGTGCCGGCTTCGTGCCGTGCCGGCCCAGGCCCGACCCATTTACACTATTGTAATGAGAGAAAAGAACACAGAAATGCACGGAACTGAGGCTATGAATCAAAATTCCCGGTAAATATTCGTTTCCCTCTCTCTCTCTCTCCTTCCCCCCTCTCTCTCTCTCCCACTCACGGAGTCACGGTCACAGACGGGGCCCTCTCTCTCTCTCTCCTTCCCCCCTCTCTCTCTCCCACTCACGGACGCCCCTTTGGCTGGCCCCCTTGCCCCTGGCCCCTAGCGCCCCTAGCGGCCTGCCCCTTGCCCCTAGCGCCCATGCCTCCCTGTCGGCCACCAGCGGGATGACGCCCACACCCACACCTAGGCACCAGCCCCACGCTGCCACGCCAAGACGCCTGGCACTGGCGCCAAACTTCGCCGTCGCCAGCTTGATGGCCGCTTGCCAGCCGCCAACGGCGATCTTGCCGCCAAGAAATGGCGGCTCGCCGCCAGCCCAGCCGCCATCGCCAGCGCTTCGCTTCGAAGCGCCTGACGGCAAGCGCTTGCCGGCCTCGGCCTCCCTACGACCCGCTCGACGGCCAACTGCCGCGCTTCCCACCTCGCTCTTCGCTCGCTCGCCACCAGCGCTTCGTGCCGCCATCGACCTGCGGCCGCCTCCGGCTGCCGTGGCCGCCGGCGCGTGCCGCATCGCCCATCTGCCCGTGCGTCGGGCGCCCACCGTGCCAGGTTTCCCGGCCAACGGCCGATGAACAAGATTGCGTGCCAGCCCGGCACGGCCCACTTCGTGCCGGGCCGGGCTATGGACCGGGCCAAATGACCGTGCTTCGGGCCGGCCCATGAAGGCACGGCCCAGATGCCCACCTCTAGTTCTAACATTTCACAGCAACAACAGCCTTCCCAAGCCGTGGGCTCCGCCGAACTCCAGCTCCTCGGTGACCACTGTGGTCTCCGACGGACAACAACTCGGTGTCGATGACCATACAGACGGAGATGATGCAGTACGGCATGAAGACGACAAGAGAGGAGGCGGCGGCGGAATTCGAGGTGTACGCGGCGCGGCTGCCCAAGGCGGAGGTCTTTGGGCTTCCAGGAGGTGCCCCTGGACGAAGCCGGCGGTGGCATCACCATCTGCGACCTCACCGTCTGCCCGGACATGATGCCATTAGCTAGTACGGCGCCACCCGAGCAGCAGCCTGACATGGTCGTCGATAACGCCGCCCTGCAGCGGCTGGCATGGTGAACAGGCCAGGCTTGCAGATCATCGACGTACACGCATGTATGCATGCTGCGCAAGTGTGCACAGCTAGCTAATATGTATTGGCCAAGCTGCTTACCTGCCCTGCACTGGTATCCATCAGATATACCGCGCGCGGATCGATGATCAATGTACATCGATCGATCAATGTACATGTCCAATCTATTTATCTATCTATCTATCTATCTATCTATACCTATACTTATATATACGGCCTATCTATATCTATACCTATACATATGCCGCCTAGATTGCCGAGCCCTCAAGCCAGCCATGTCATCGACTTAGCGTGACAGCCCTCTAGAAATTGAATTTTTTGCTTCCGTAAATTCACGAATAGGTCATCTTCTAGTTTTTTTTTGCACAAAGTATCCTACGATTAGGTTAATTCGCCGTTGGCTCATAGACAACCAATTTTTAAAAACACGTTTTTTTCAAAAGAAAAACTCAAACTAAATTTGGTTACACAAATGCAATAACAGCTTCTAGCGAGCCATTTTTTTTTTAAAAAAAACGACGGCTCCTAACGAGCTAATTTTTAAATAAACACGAACAAATATTCCAACATTTTTTTAACGAAGAACCTCGTGGCTATGTAAATTCACCGACGACTCCTAGCCAGCTATTTTTTTTAAAAAAAATACCACCAAGAAAACCGAATTACGTTTTTTACAAAAAAAAAACTCAGATCAATTTTTTTTTCACATGGTGCAACATCACACGTGACTCAACCTAGTATATACACATTGAGCTAGCGAGTCTGTCCATCAATCGGCTGGGTACGTACATAGGTAGCTAACTAATTAATTTATATGTGCATGTGTGTGTACACTAGTAAGATATCCGTGCATTACAATGGAATCCTAGTTACCAAAAGAAGGTGATACATATTATAAAGCGTGACCTAAATTGTACAATAAATATATTAAAAGAGAGAGAGAAAGAGTACAGATACATAAGAAGAAAACTCTCGATAGGCAGGTGAATTAATAAAAGGAGATAGAGATATTTGTTATATATATATATATATATATATATATATATATATATATATATATATATATATATATATATAATGTCTTTCCTCATTTATTTGTGCAATAGGCATATGGTATGTGTTTGTAGGATCAAGGATAACAGTCTAGAGAGGGTTTTTTAAACTCGGCTATAATTACCATATATAAAGCAAGTATACTAGAATTGAGAATTTTGACAATCAAGACCTAAATCTTCTAGGTTTCACTAAAGTGCACCAATAGTTCTAAGAAAGAGCAACTACATAATTTTAATTTTAAGAGCAAGTATGAATAAGTTATGAAAGTAAAATTGCTCAAATAAGAATAAGTGATTGAACCACAAGAAGATAAACACAATGATTTATCCCGTCGTCTCGGAGACTTGCCGGTCTCCCCTAATCCACGTTGAGGAAGCTTGATTCAATCAAGTCGGCTCCTTGCGCAATTGAGCCTCCCTCGATCACTAGTGGTAGCTCTTCCCCGCTCCAGGTATGCGAGCTCCTTGCCTTGACAAATACCGGGCCTTCTCACAAACTCCTTTGAGAAGATCACCAGTATTCCCGCCTCCAAGCCATCAGGAGGCGGCAATCTCCAAGAGAACAGATTTGACGCTTGCTTGAAGATGTTTGAGTGCTTCTAATGGCTCAATTAATACAATGCACTCAATTTGCTATCAAAAACTCACAATTTTGAGAATTGAATATACAAGAGTGTAGAGAGAGTTGCAAGGGCTTAAAATGTATTCAATGTGTTCACCAATCATGATCTTGATGCAGGTGGAGGGTATTTATAACCCCACCAAAAAAATTAGCTGTTGATGTGATGCAATACTTGAGGAGGAGCCACTCGGGGCTTGTAGGGTTTGTGAGGAGTGGGCAAAGGACCATTATACGCTATCTTCCTCCTGATCAGGGCCATAATGTAAGGAGCAAAGTAAATAGTATTACCACGCTCTCGTGCAGACTGTCCCATCTCCCTCATTATGAAGTTCACAACATCGAACTTCTACCACTGTATGATCTTAACCATCAAGTTCTAAGCATAGCCCCTGATCTCATTGAAGTTCTCACTCTTGAGATGAATTGTGACTTATGATTTTGTTGATCGTACCAGGCTGAAGGCGAAGTCTTGTAAGCTTCCCTGGCTTTGCTCCTCTAATTGGATCATATAAGTTAGTAATTGCATTGAGGCTTAGAACAGGGGTCATCATGGATTTGAGGGAATCCGCTGTGAAAGATACTCAAGGCATGCTCGAACTCATCCTTGGTGGCAGTGTAAGTCTCGGACCCCCATCATCCAAGTTATAGAATCCAAAATGTCCCCCATCATCCAAGTTATAGAATCTAAAGTGTCAAGAATGAAGATTGTGGCATAAAATTGTTTAATGATCTCATCCATAAAATCAAATCTCCTCTCGAGAAAGTGATACAAGCTAGCTCCTCCAAACAGTTTAGGGATGCCCACAAAGTCGGGTTGATCCCTGATATGGTCCCAACTAACCCATCTCTGATTTGCAAACTCTTTATTCTTGTATATCTGATCAAATACTTTATGCTGAAAAAGAGAACGAAATCTTGGGTCGGTGGCATCACGAGGCAAGAGGTACTGATTCTCACCTCTTAGAGCATAGTACTTGTCCCCTTTGATCTGGGAGATCATGCCTGAAAGCCCCAACGTCGCGCATCTCTTCATTCTCACTCCCCTCCTCTTCTTCAACTTCTTCACCTTCTATTTATTCCTTATCCTCAGGTTTAGGCTCATTCACTAGTTCTAGAAAGGGCACACAACTCTTTTTCAAGTCATTTAACCTTAGGTATCCATACGGAAAAGGCTTATAAATCATAAAGGATGCCAAAAGTGCACTAGGCAGAGATGAGACACCTCTAGTCGATGGGTCATGACCAGGGTTCAAATTCCCGCCGAAATCCCGTGGAATTTCACCGAAATTTCGGATTTCGGACCCCCCTGTCAGGGAGCCGTCCAGACCGTCCTCGGGTTATCAAATGTCCCGTCGTCCACATCGGATCTGGAGGTTAGCAACGGATCGCCGATGGCGCTCGCAGTGCTAACACCCAAGTCCAATCAAGACAACGTCATCTCCATTCGATGAACTCGACAACCGTCCCGGTATTCCCCCGGTATGCGACCCGAACTCGCCCAGGATCGCCCCGCATACCAGTTCCAACACGATATCAACTCAATTTGCATAAAAGGGGCAACAAACTCGAAACTTTCGAACCAACACGCAAGCGGAACACAAACGGCACAAAGACAAACTCGACAACCACCAAACCAAGATCAAAAACAACGCCAAGACTCTAAACTAGGCAAGAACGGAAAAAGGACCAAGACTCCGAAAATCAGAAAATTTCGGCATGACCTTTCTAGATTCTACGGACATCCACTCAGCAGACAAGGAAAACACAGTTCAATATATAAATATTGAAAGTAAAACGACATCCACAAAGACCACAAAGAAGATCACAAACAAAGAAAACACGAACAGGACCGACATACGCGTAAGCTTCCATTACCAAATCCAAAAGCCCAACAACCGCATCTATCTATACAACAAAAGGGATGCATTTAGCAAAAGTAAGACAAATCCCGGAAGTGTTCTGCCCCTGAACACTCCCGAGCGTAAACGGCATCGGCAAGCCTCTACTCGATGCCCCGCCTACCACCGAGACAAGACGGGCAGAACTCGCACCCAACCCGATCCTCACCGAAAAACCACAAAGCGTAAGCATGCGTACGGAAGGTACTCGCAAGACTTACCCGTGGGTCCATATAGGACCGACTCCAAAGGATTATGCATTTAGTTGTAGCAAGGAGTAAGCTTAAGGTAAAAGTGCGGAAAAAGCATTAACATTTGTAATATAAGTGCGACAACCGAACCAATTACAAGTTTAAAGCGCTTATAGACCGCACTTACTTCTAGTGTGAAATTGAAAGTAACAACAATTAAAGTAGAGCAATACATAACCAATTTAAAGCTCAAGCCCAACGGCGAACCACAAGTTCAAGTTATTTACTACGTGATCAGGCGATGAAAGAGCTTGCTCATATCCGAGCGCGGCAATTCGAATCGCTTAATTAACCCTGAGGAAGCATTGATCGCACGACACTTACCACAAGGGCCTAGCGCCAACCCTCCCAATCATACCCAATCGCTGAAGCGCCCTCCTCAGGCCCGAAACCTAGCACCCTCGAGCAGCCCCAAGCCCGGCTTGGCGCTCGAGGGTCGGCCTAAGCCTCGCCCTCAACCACGTCCAACCACAGGAAGTTACGGTCCATCGATTCCATATGAGAGAAAGAGTGGCTTACCGTACCATAATCGGGCATGCGACCAACCGGGGTGTGCTCAATCAAAGGGCAACCATCGAATCGGTCCTTAATCGACTCAGACGGGGCTACACATTTGAGTCTCCATACTCAAATGAACCGACTCCCCGCCCGGTCCACAATTTATCAATTACAACTCATAAACATACCCATTCCAATCCATCATGTGTGAAGTGAAACAATTGTTAATAATCACAAGCGGGAGAACCATTCCCCACTTGGCCCAACCCAACATCTAAGCAAAACTAAGCGTAGACTCGTTATAATTACCCATATTTTGGTTCCGAAGGGAGTGTTCCACAATTTTCAAGGAGTGTATGTGCAGCAATTAGGTTCTAACACTGTTCCCACCATTCAACTCCTAATGCATACTTAATCGACCAAATAAGCAATTTAATTCTCTAAGATAAAATCATATAATGGGGTAAATATGCTTAGGTGCTTGCCTGATGCTTCTGCCGGAGTCTCACTAGCCACTTGCTCATCGTGATCACCCTCGATCGCGGCCACTTCACCCTCTGCGGGATCGTTCGCTACACGACAAAAATGCATATGAAATGAGATGTATGCTATGTACATGAACTGGAATGACTATTAAAGACAATAATGCAAACACTCATCGAGTCAAAACGAAACATAAGGCGAATTTCACAATAATAACCCAGCAACATTTGGAATCACTCAACTACACCCCAACCAACGCCCTAGCTTTAGATTTTCTTTTAGAACAGCGCACACTCAATGAGCACATCTATCCACCTACTCAATCAACTTGAGTGATTCCGGCTTACAACTAACACAAGAATAATACCTAGTTAAGCACAAAAATTACTCGACCTCGGAACATCAACTATCTCCCAAATCCTCAACCGATCCAACTTGTACCCGATTCCAAGGAAAACGATGGCTCATCACAGACTACAAGCACATCACCATCACACCATTTGCCATCACCCTCCTAGGCATTCTAGCAAACATGTAGCATGCACTAAACTCAAGCCCTCCATTCTCCAACCACAAAAGCATGCACGGATACAATCTAACACATGAACAAAAATCCCCAAACCTATAGCACCAACCCGCCATCCACTATGTCCACAAACCTAGAGCGACATCCATGAATCATACAACCCCATCCACTCTTCATGCACTTGCAAGAACACACAACCATCCTTCTAGTCCTTCTAGCCATTTCATCAAACACCTAGCATGCAAGAACATCCACCTCCTAGCCATTTCATCAAGCACATCCCATGCACCCTAACCCTAACCATGCCTTGGAGAGGTGGAGGGAGAGAGAGAGAGAGGAGGGGATGTCTTGAAGGCGTCGGCGATGGAGGGGCGGCCGATGAGGCGGCCGGGCGCGATCTTGGCCCGTGGCCGAGCGGGAGAGCTGAGGAGGCCGGCGTCAGTGGGGGAGGTGGCGTCGCCGGGGAGGAGCCGAGGGAGGCGGCGTCGGCGTCGCCGGCTGGAGGGCGCAGGGGGGGTGGCGTCGGGTCTGGTGGGGTGAGGAGGGGGTGGGGAGTGAGGGCGAGTGGGGAAACCGGGTGGGGATGGGGAGGGGAGAGAAAAGGAGTGGGGAAAAATTTGGGGGAGGGGAAATTACTTGCCTACACACATGAAGAAATTTGAACCATGACACCCCCCAAGTTCCATAATCCCTGCGAAATTTAGAAAACCCTAAAAAAATTTAAAGGTGTTACAATACCCTATTTTTTCGGCGAAATTTCGTCTAAATGGACCGAAATCTCGGTTTTTTGACCGAAATTTGACCGGATTGGATTCTTCAAGTCGTTTTCCATGTTTGACCAAAATTTCAAAAAAAATTAATGAATTTTGCACACTTTTTAGATCATTTTAATTTGGCCGAAATCTCGGTTAAATGGACCGAAATCTCGGCTAAACGGACCGAAATTTCGGTTTTTTAACAGAAATCTCGGTAATTTCGGTTCAAAAAAACCGGATTCAAATTTTGCTTTTTGAATTTCGTTCAGATTTCGTCCGAAATAACGAGATCTCGGTGAAAAATCGGATTTTGGACGTTGTTGACGAAATTTGCCATAAATGAAAATTTTAACCCTGGTCACGACATGGTGCTACCGTGCCAGAGTAATAATAATAATAATAATAATAAATAATAATAATAATAATAATAATAATAATTAGAATTAGAATTAGATTAGACGAGAAGGGGGAGTCAGACTCGTCGCCAAGTGCCAATTCTTCTCTTCCCCTCCCCCTCGTCGTCCTCCTCCTCCTCATCCATCCACCGTCGAGTTCCTCCAACTCGCCGTCGTCCATCCACCCATCGAGTTGCTCCTCGATCCTCACCGAACCAGACAACCCATACGGATCGAATCGAAGAGTAGAGGCATGGACGGCGCCAACTGGCGCCCCACCCAGGGGCCCGACCCTGCCACCGTCGACCCTAACGCCGGAGGCGACTGGCGCACCCAGCTCCAGCCCGAGGCGCGCAGCAGGATCGTCAACAAGATGTACGCAAACCCTACCCTACCCTACTTTTCCCTCTTAGCTGATCTCCTTTCCCCTTCCATCCCCTCCCTCTGATTTTCTTGATTTAGTTGGAAATAAAAGATCTCGGGTCCCCTTTCATGGCCATCGATACCTCCATGGGGTTACCTCTGCTGATCAGCTTTATTTTGGGGTTATGTCACATCCCTTGGCCACCGAGAAGGATCGGGACGTGAGATCGAAGCGAACTGGTAAGAGGAACTGAAGGAAGAACAGATAGAAGCAGCAGGAAGCAAGAACAGGCAAAAGGGGATTTCAATTCATTTTAAATTCTCCCCGTTACAATCCACATCCATCTCTTTAACAGGACGCCTCTCTCCTCTCACATGTGGGACCACCCATCTCAAGGATCCATAGGTGTTACATTACCGCCTCCACAAGAATTTGCTTGCCCCAAGCAAAAGCATAGCTTGATATTGAATCCACATAATTCCGGGGTTCCATTGGCCATTGCACATAAAGTTTAATGTCAAGTAGTGTTAAGTTGTCATCGGTGTTGCAACATCAGATGGTACATCATCAACATTCATTTCCTTTATAGTAGTAGGATCCACAGTGGTGTAGCCCAGCCCCAAGTCATGCCATTTGGGGTCCAATGCTTCAACCAACCCATAGAAGGCAAGAAGCCCAGGTGGTAAAGAACCAAGCTTCCATAGGGTATGATCAGCATTGCGCTCCTGCCAACAATGATATATACCTGTCACATTCTTCTTCCTCCATTTCACAAGATCGAGCACATTCATACCAAATGCCCAGCCGCAAGCATCAGTATCAAAATGAGTTCTGAACAACAATATCATCATCAAGAAATACCACCTTACCCAACTCAGGATAGGTTTCCGGGATGTAAAACCTCAGGTGGTTGAGCATTGATAGGTACTTTGGATTCCAGAATTTAATTGGTGTTCCGCGATTACCACTGCCAGAGAAGTGGAAGTTCTGGGTGGCAGTGTTCTGGAGCTCAATATCTAAGATCTTCATCTCCTCGGTTGCATCCTTATCAAGCCTACCCTCACACACATTGTTGACAACGTCCATGTCGAACTCTATGAACAAAGACGAACTGCCGACTTGGGTGATCACATCATCAGTGATTGGCTCGACACTTAGCTTCCTGTTTCCGACATCCAAGTGCTCTCTACACTGAGCTAGCTGCTGCAATATGCCATCGTGAGAGTCGAGGTCATGTGGTGTCTCCTCATCCCACACAACATCCTTGACAGGCAATTCGTCGAACACCTCCAAGGCAGCAACCATGGCTTCTTCAAATTGCCTCTGATACTCTTTCACTGATTCGGTCTGTTTAAGATCTTGGAGTTCTTCCAATGATTTCCGATGATCAAAGGCTCCAAATTGCCTTTCCACTACGGCCATGAACTGGTCCCAGCCACCCAATTCCTATTTTCTTTTGTAGGCTTGCAACCACTTCGCTGCCTTTCCCTCCATGTGTAGAGTGGCCGAGAACACCCACAAGGCTTCGGGGATATTGAATATGCCAAAGTAATCGAAACATTTATCCCTCCAAATCCTGGGATTATCTCCGTCAAAACGAGGAAAGGACAATTTCGGCAATGGGTTTCGGGTATACCCTTCTTGTTCACCAGATGAGTGTGACGATCCTGGGAACACACCAGCTCGACCATCACTCGAACAACTGTGGTGCGTCCCTCCTGGACTTGGTAACAACGGTGGTTGAACGTTCGGCCAAACCCCGCCTCCACCTGTTCCGGTGTTATCACCAGCTTCCTCTTTTCTGCTGGTGAGTTAGATTCCCTCACTTGTTCCGGTGTCGCCTTCGTCTCCAAAGTGATTTTGGCCACTGCCTGGGCTGTCAACTCCAATTGTTTCGCCAGCAATTGTTGTTCACGGGTATGATTCTCCGCTACCTTGGCCAACAACTCCACCTAAGTAGCGATTTGTACTTGCGACTTCTCCAGTAACTCCATCTTCATGAACAACTGATCGAAACTCTCCTTCACCAACCCCCAGCATTCCTCTGTCTGCATCGTTGCTTCTCCCATCGCCTCCAAGATAAACTGAGTTTGCGGTGAAGGTTTTGGAGGAGCCGTGTTGACCGACGTCGATCAAACTAACTAGGAAATGGGGATTTTACAGGGATTGGAAGGTTGCTCCAAAATTTCCCCAACCCGTTCTAGGAATTTTACGGATCGATCGAGTAAGTTCGTACTTGTTAGCTGGCAATTGGTCACGTCCAGATGGCGATCGGTCGGGCGACGAAGCCGATCGATCGCGTGCGTTGGCGATGGCGACGGGAATGGTGATGGGGATGGGGGTCGTCGTGCGAGTCGGATAGGGGCGGAAGCTCGAGGCCGAGCGGCGGGGAAGCGAAGTTCCAGCGGATGGTGGCGGCGGTGGCCGCGGACGGCGCGGGAGAGGTCACGCTGGTGGCAGCGCTGACGAAGCTGAGCAACGGCGGTCCGGCACGGAGAAGACCGGGGAGACACACGGTATTGCTGGCTCTGATACCAACTGTCACATCCCTTGGCCACCGAGAAGGATCGGGACGTGAGATCGAAGCGAACTGGTAAGAGGAACTGAAGGAAGAAAAGATAGAAGCAGCAGGAAGCTAGAACAGGTAAAAGGGGATTTCAATTCATTTTTCATTCTCCCCGTTACAATCCACATCCATCTCTTTAATAGGACGCCTCTCTCCTCTTACATGTGGGACCACCCATCTCAAGGATCCATAGGTGTTACATGTTACCATGGGTATTATTCACTAGTGTGGTGGGAGATGATGTAATCTTGTTCTCAAACTAGAGTCACTCATCTGGTTCCCAAAGGGACCTTCCTCACATGGTCGCAGAGTCATGACTAGATTAAATGTATGGCTCCTTTTTCCCCCTTTTGTTTTTCAATCATGTATGTCTTGCCTTGGATGTTGTAGCTGTTTGCAAATCACATGCCATATGTTGTTGCAGAAAATCGTTGAATAGCAATATATCTGTCATCTTATTCACATGTTGCTTTATATGTGTAGAATACAGAGACTGAAGAAACATCTTGAGCCCGTATCAGTGCCCGAGGGGCTGAGCGAACTTCAAAAAATCGCTGAGCAATTTGAAGATAAGGTTTATACTGCAGCCACCAGCCAGGTACATTTAGCCTAACTTTGCTAGCTTACAGGGGAGGAGCAATAACTTTAGTTATGGGGTTCAAACAGGCTTGGTTGTTGTTTCTGCTGCTGCTGCTGTTGTCATTGTGTTAACTCAAGTGATACAACCATACGCCGATCATGAGCTTGGTTTCTCTTTTGTCAATGACCATGTTGAATTTACGAGTGTTGTTTCCATTGTTCTGCCAGTTCATGTTTGTACAAGTCGCCCATGTGTCCGAAATGGTTATATGTGTAAATCAGTAAAGAACCTTATGTTAAAAAGAGATTATTTATGCAAGTCCATCATGGGATACGCAATGGTATACAGTCATTTATCCCACACCAAACATCAAACAAGAGTTTACTCCCTCCTTCCAATTTGTGTTGGAAAGTGCTTCATCATATTCCTTCCACTCCATTGTAGTAAACATTTTTAAATGGATTTGTTTGGTTGGGGTACACTGTGTCACTATTTTCATTTGGATTGCCTGTTTGTATAGATTCTTTGTGGCAAAGTGGTTTGCTGTCTATATGAGTGTTTTTGCATGGCTGCTTGAGTAAGATGATATATATTTTTGAATCAATTCCTTCTCAACTATGCTAATCATACCAAAACTTATGGTTGGCAAGTTAGTATTAGTATGAAAATAAAATTAACATTTTTGGCTTCTTTTGCATTACCCAGACTGATTATTTGCGGAGAATTTCTCTGAAAATTCTCTCTATAGAGACAGAGACACAACAACCACCTGGAAATGCTCAAGTGATTCCAAATCAGAATCCCTCTAGTCCAGGTATTGTATGCAGTAAACTGAGTGTTACACATTCTACGTGCTATGGTCTTCACCTTTTGCTTATAAATTACTACATTAGTTGTGACAACCTTGTGACTTTTCGATGATGAAAATTGCTGATTGCATTAACTGGTGACCCTATGCATTTTATGGCGGTAATCATGTTCCATTTGTAAAGTGGGAAAAACATGTGATGGATGGAGCTATCATGTATAAGAATTTTGCATATCCGGTACTACTAACACCTGTTGTCTATGTATTTTGCATATTCTTTTTCACCTTTTCTTGTATTGCTCATTGTCTTTTGAAGGAGAAATTTTGTTTTTGCTAAATTCTCCCCAAACTGCTCCGCTCTGCTGCTCAGTACTCTTTGCTCCGCTTTTTCTCTGCTCTGCCGCCCTCTGTTGTGTGCTCTGCTAACTCTCTTCACTAATGTAGAAGTGTAGTTGTCACGCCTGGGCCGGTCCCAACTGTAAGAGAGAGAGAGAGAGAGAGAGAGAGAGAGAGAGAGAGTATTAAAGAGGGGAAACACTGATGGTAGGAGGTCAAGAAAAGAAATGAATTGAAACTCCAGTTGCCTTCTTCCTTCTGCGTCTTCTTCCTCCCTCCTGTCTTCCTCTCCTCTGTTCGTTCTTCTCAGACCTCTGCTTCCTTCGATTTATTGATCTCACGCACAGACCAAGGGTCAAGTGCCAAGGGACATTACAACTGGTATCAGAGCCTGGGATCCCGTGCGTCTCCTCAGACTTCTCCGTGCAGGCGCGCTGTTGCTCGGCTTCGTCAGCGTCGTCACCAGCGCCGTCCGTGGCCACTGCCGCCACCATCCGTGACACCCGCGACGATCCTTCGCCAAATCGGCCAGCGACATAGGTGTGAGGTTGGGGAAACTCGCTTCAGATCAACCGATCGGTGAGGAGTTCCTGTAAAATCCCCCACATCGGTAGAAGATCCACCGCCGCGCCTCCCGTGAGTAGCGCCGCGTCCATCTCCAGTACGCCCTCCACCGCCGCGCTCCAGCCCTCGACTCGCAAGTCGCAAGCGCTTGCCTTCGACGCGGCTGCAACCTCGGCCCCGGCATGGCGACCTTCTTCGCGCTCGGTTCCTCCGCGGCCGCGATATCCACCGCGGCCTCGCCCTTCTCCTTCTCCACCGCTCCATCCGCCTTCCCAGACTCCCGCGCCTCCGTGCTGCCTCCTCGGTCCGCGGGCTCTACCGCGTCATCGCCGTCCTCGGCCACCTCCTCTACTGCGTCCATGTTGATGGCGCGTATAGATTTGCTGTTGGCGCGAGTAGAAGCCTCCCAGCAGCTTTTGGCGAAACAAATGGAATCGACGACTGCTGTAGTGGCAAGGATCGCGGATTATCAAGCTTACGGGAGTAAGGAGGACACGTCGAGTGATGATTGGAAGGGCATTCTTGGTGCCAAACCTATTGACCCAGACATTACAAGGTTGCATCCGTGGGATGCTGGCAAGAGGGAAACTGAGGTTGCAATTTATGAGAAAGGCTCTCTAGCCACTCATGATTTTCTCATGGAAGATAGCAGCTCAACATGGAGGTCGAAGATCAAGGGGCTGAACTACCCTGTGTTCCTGTCTTTCGCGGTGCAAGCTCTAGTTTGTCTCCCCAACACCCAAATGTGGTGAGCCAGGAATACCGTCCAAGTGTATATAGCAGGTGTTCTTCAGAAGAACCAACCATTGAATCAGGAGCCAACTCTATCATACCCCATGTCGAAGAGCCACATTACCAAGAAAGTTTTAGCTTGGCAGACAATACTCGTGATGTTTGGGGAATGGAAGGTGGTAGCAATCCAGATCTGTCTTTGTTTCGCCACACTGCCATTCCCACCAAGGATCATGCTGATGTGGCAGAAATATACACTACTTTGGATCACCAGCCTGCAGCCAACAACATCCCATTGCAGTTTTCTCCTCAGGTTGTGAAACAACCAGCACACCAGTCCCTGCATGGAAGCAACTACCCCCACATAATGACTGGACCTGGTGATTTCCAGAAGGAGCTACTCTTCAGTTCGTCCTCATTTTACGGAGCTAATACTTATGGCATCTCTGGTGAATTGCCGAGGATCAATTTGCAGGGTGAGACTGTGGTAGGGAAAATTGATTTCAACAAGCTGAATATCCAGAGGCAAATTGGTCGTCATGAAAACACTGCATCTTACTCTTTTGGCACTAATTCTGAGTCTCGAAGCACACCAACTCTTCTGCACCAGCAAAGTTCTGAATTCTCACAAATGAATAGCGCTGCTATCATAAGTCTAGCAGGCTCTGGGAGTTCATCAATCAGATCAGGACCAGAGGGTAAGCAATCTACCATGATGAATCATGCTCGCTCTTTCCAACCAGTATCGGGAGTTGGTGGTGCTTCTCTTCCAAAAAGCCCCCTATCCTCTATGTCAGAAGGTTCTAGTTCCAGTGGTTATCCTAACATGATCAATCATGGTATGGGTTTTATTCAGATATACCAACCGAGTCCTCTTGCTATTAAAAAAATAGACCCTGATGAAGCTAGAAATTCAGACATGCTGATTGCCCAGCTGCTTCAGAATGTTTTTATCCCTTTTGATTCTGAGGGCACTTTACTTGTCGACCTTGAAGATATCGTGCCACTTCGTTCTTTTTTGGCTCCTGTTGACAGTTGCAAAGATCGCATAGCTGGAGCATTTGACACAATGAAGCCAATATCTTGGAAAATGATAACAATTGCATCACAAGTTCAGGATCATGCATTACATCATACCCGTGGTTTTGGGGTAGTGATGGATGCTCTTGTGAATTATCTAAGTTTGGAATATGGCATTACGTTTGAACTTGCTAGGATATTGGCGTTTTTATCTGATACACCAAATTATGGGGGTGACCAACTAGAGAGACAAAGCGACGGGAACCATAATGCTGGCAAAGTGGTGGATTCTGATCATACATTGTTTCCTGGACATACAAGTTTCTACAAAAATCTGGTGTATGTGTGGATTTGTTTGCCATTACAAAAGAATGCAGACAAGTCGGACAAGGAGTCGTACATCTCAAAACTGGAGAGACAGATTACATGGTCTGCATTAAAACACAACTGGGTTGCTGCTTCAACGCAACAGGGGCTACAAAGTCTTGCTAAGAACACCCGGGCATCGAGGCTGCAACAACGCAGAGGTTCTCAAGGATTTGTCCGTGGGTTTCATGTGCAATGGGACCCTGGAATTATATGGATGCAATATCAGGCCACACGTTTGCTTGGGGACAAGCAAAATTTCCAAGGGGGCGGTAATGTCACGCCTGGGCCGGTCCCAACTGTAAGAGAGAGAGAGAGAGAGAGAGAGAGAGAGAGAGAGTATTAAAGAGGGGAAACACGGATGGTAGGAGGACAAGAAAAGAAATGAATTGAAACTCCAATTGCCTTCTTCCTTCTGCGTCTTCTTCCTCCTTCCTGTCTTCCTCTCCTCTGTTCGTTCTTCTCAGACCTCTGCTTCCTTCGATTGCTTGATCTCACGCACAGACCAAGGGTCAAGTGCCAAGGGACATTACAGTAGTACTACAGATGCTCTCTGCTCTGTTCGTTGCTGTTGATGGTCTCCTCTAGTGCTGACATCTATAATTTGCTGTTTAATGCATGACTTTATGTTTGCCTGATGTTGCCCATGCAATGATTAGGCAACACCCTAAGCGACTAGTGGACAAGGCGCCTGTTAGGTGCTGTGATCGCCTAGTACACCATGAAACACCGCCCTCGACGCAGCACGCACATAAGACACCACCGCCAGAGCGCTTTATGGCGACTGCGCGCGCTAGGGATGGCAATTGTGCCTAATTTCTTGCTTATCGGGTAAACAGGTACGAGCATGAATGAGTTCCACCCATACTCATAATGCTTGTTTACCAATCAACGAACACTAACAGGATCCCTCGACCTGGCCACTAATCTACTGACTCCTAGGCCCTAGTCGGCCACAAACTCCAAAAATCTCCCCAATTCCAATCTCCCGATCTGAACCCACGGCCTGCCCATTGCCGCCTACCAAGAGACGGCCTGCCCCCTGCCGAAATCTTGATATACAGATATGTGATTTGCAGCTAGTGATGTAAAGCAATGTATTACTTTTCAGGTGGAGTTGGGGGTTTATAGACATGCCTTGAAGACATTGAAGAGGAGTTCAAAAACTATTGTTCAATTTCAACCGGTTGCAGTATGTCTGTATGTGCCATATGGCGGTGTATGTCTTTCACTCAATTGCCATTCCCTAGTGTGTATCAGTGTATGTCTGCATGTGTGATGACTGATGAATTATTTCTATTTTAATTGTTGAACTTGAGCATGTGTGATGGCTGATGAAATATATTCATTTTAATTGTTGAACTTGAGCATGTTTGTGCTGATGTTACTACTGTTTGTGTTGATGGTCCATTTTAATAGATATAGACGAACACTGGCATAGATATACCCGTGAGCATAGATATAGACGAACACTGGCATGATGCCATATGTACACACGCCTCAACCTCTCCGCCTCTGGCTCTCCATCCCCTGATACCACTGTAGGCTTGCAGCGTCATAACCCACACATCAATACTAATTTCTGCTACCGCAGGTGCTGCTGGTGGTTCGCGCTGCTCCGCTGATGCCTCTGACTCCAGCTCCTCGGTGACCATTGGGGTCTTCGACGGACAACAACTCGGTGTTGATGACCATGCAGACGGAGATGATGCGGTACGGCATGAAGACTGGCGCACCCAGCTCCAGCCCGTGGTGCGCAGCCGGATCGTCAATAAGACGTACGCAAACCCTACCCTACTTTACCCTCTTAACTGATTTCCTTTCCCCTTTCATCCTCTCCCTCTGAGTTTCTGGATTTAGTTCGAAATAAAAGATTTCAGTTGCTCACCACATCTCAAAATAATCCAGCATAATTACCTCATTCAATTGAAACTCTATTTTAACAACTGAACACAATCAACTTATTCACGAGAATCTACAAATTCGGTGCTAGAAGATTATAACTTAGACAGTAAACACACACCATGATGTAGATTAATGTAGTATAACATGGACATGATTTATTTTTTTCGTCGCATTTGGGGTTACCATGGGTATTATTCACTAGCGTGGTGGGAGATGATGTAATCTTGTTCTCAAACTAGAGTCACTCATCTGGTTCCCAAAGGGATCTTCCTCACATGGTCACAGAGTCATGACTAGATCAAATGTATGACTAATTTTCCCCCCTTTTGCATTTTTCAATCATGCATGTCTTGCCTGGGATGTTGTAGCTGTTTGCACATGCCATATGTTGTTGCAGAAAATCGTTGAATAGCAATATATCTGTCATCTTATTCACATGTTGCCTTGTATGTGTAGAATGGAGACTCTGAAGAAGCATCTGAAGAAGCATCCGCTAGTATCAGTGCCCGAGGGGCTGAGCGAACTTCAAAAAATCGCTGAGCGATTTGAAGAGAAGATTTATACTGCAGCCACCAGCCAGGTACATTTAGCCTAACTTTGCTAGCTTACAGGGGAGGAGCAATAACTTTAGTTGTGGGGTTCAAACAGGCTTGGTTGTTGTTTCTGCTGCTGCTGTTGTTGTTGTTTTTGTTGTCATTATGTTAACTCAAGTGATACAATGATACGCCGATCATGAGCTTGGTTTCTCTTTTGTCAATGACCATGTTGAATTTACGAGTGTTGTTTCCATTATTCTGCCAGTTCATGTTTGTACAAGTCGCCCATGTGTCCATGTGTCCGAAATTGTTATATGTGTAAATCAGTAAAGAACCTTATGTTAAAAAGAGATTATTTATGCAAGTCCATCATGGGATACGCAATGGTATACAGTCATTTATCCCACACCAAACATCAAACAAGAGTTTATTCCCTCCTAATTTGTGTTGGAAAGTGCTTCATCATATTTCTTCCACTCTATTGTGGTAAACATTTTCAAATGGATTTGTTTGGTTGGGGTACACTGTGTCACTATTTTCATTTGGATTGCCTATTTGTATAGATTCTTTGTGGCAAAGTGGTTTGCTGTCTATATGAGTGTTTTTGAATGGCTGCTTGAGTAAGATGATATATATTTTTGAATCGATTCCTTCTCAACTGTGCTAATCATACCAAAACTTATGGTTGGCAAGTTAGTATTAGTATGAAACTTAAAATTAACATTTTTAGCTTCTTTTGCATTACCCAGTCTGATTATTTGCGGAGAATTTCTCTGAAAATTCTCTCTATGGAGACAGAGACACAACAACCACCTGGAAATGCTCAAGTGATTCCAAATCAGAATCCCTCCGGTCCAGGTATTGTATGCAGTAAACTGAGTGTTACACATTCTATGTGCTATCGTCTTCACCTTTTGCTTATAAATTACTACATTAGCTGTGACAGCCTTGTGACTTTTGGATGATGAAAATTGCTGATTGCATTAAATGGTGACCCTATGCATTTTATGGCGGTAATCATGTTCCATTTGTAAAGTGGGAAAAACATGTGATGGATGGAGCTATCATGTATAAGAATTTTGCATATCCGGTACTACTCACACCTGTTGTCCAAGTATTTTGCATATTCTTTTTCACTTTTTCTTTCATTGCTTATTGTGTCTTTTGAAGGAGAAATTTTGTTGTTGCTAAATTTATGATCCATTATAACCTAGATGCTCAATTAATGTCGGTGAAATGATGCACTTATTAAATGATTATACCATGATAGGTTTTAGTAACTTAGCTCTAGGTTGGAGATAGATTACAGTGATGTGATTATTGAGTTAAAATAATCATGTTTGTAACAGCATCGTCTAAACATCACTTAATCACAAAGGCACCCCGGGGATGGAGAGAGAGAGAGAGAGAGAGAGAGATGACCCGGGGATGGAACCCTAGCTGCTGACGGCCCCTCAATCTTCTCCCCTGCACTTCTCTGTTCTCCCGATCTGCTATGCTGCTCTTTCCCTTTCTCCCCGATCTGCTATGCTTTGTTTCTCTTCCCCTATCTCCCCGATCTGCTCTGCTTTGTTTCTCTTCCCCTTTCTCCCCAAATTGCTCCGCTCTGCTGGTCAGTGCTCTTTGCTCCACTGTTCTCTGCTCTGCCGCCCTCTGCTGACTCTCTTCACTACTGTAGAAGTGTAGTACTGCTGATGCTCTCTGCTCTTTTCTTTGCTGCCGATGGTCTCTTCTCTAGTTCTGACCTCTCTAATTTGCTGTTTAATGAATGCTTTTATGTTTGCCTGATGTTGCCCAGGCATTGATTCGGTGACACCCTAATCGACTAGTGGACAAGACGCCTGTTAGGTGCTGTGATCGCCTAGTACACCATGACAACCATGAAAGTAACAGTGGACCATCTTCAGTTCTTTCTTAGATTATGTTTATTCCCTCTTTGCTGCTACTTTTCAGATTATGTTATTGTGGTCTGCTTCTGAGCTTCCCCAAAGGAACTAATGATAAGCGGTAAATCAGTTGTTCAGCCCTTTAATTGCTTTAGTATATGTGCTTTTTTAATTGAGTTTTGTCTCAATTTTACCTGTAACATGCTGATTTGAGTGCTTTGTGTGCCTTTTACACTTTTGCTAGAAGTATTTGTTCACAAGATATTTAGCACGCATATGATATCTTTTCTGAAACAGCACCTGGACTCCCTCCACAAGGCAGTAATCCAGCACAATCATCAGCAATCTCCTTGATGTCTCAGCAACAGGCCCGACAGCCAAATACTTCTACATCTGTACAAGCTTCTTCTCTCAGCAGTCTCGGTCAGAGCTTGCCAGGTGTCAGCCAAACATCCACACTGCATGATATGCATGACTTTATGTTTGCCTGATGTTGCCCATGCAATCTTGATATGCAGATATGTGATTTGCAGCTAGTGATGTAAAGCAATGTTTTACTTTTCAGGTGGAGGAGTTGAGGGTTTATAGACATACCTTGAAGACATTGAAGAGGAGTTCAAAAACTATTGTTCAATTTCAACCGGTTGCAGTATGTGTGATGACTGATGAATTATTTCTGTTTTAATTGTTGAACTTGAGCATGTGTGATGACTGATGAAATATTTTCATTTTAATTGTTGAACTTGAGCATGTTTGTGCTGATGTTACTACTGTTTGTGTTGATGGTCCATTTTAATTGGTTGATGTTGATGTTTCACAACCCTTGTTTTTTCTATCTTGCAAGATAGCATCAAATCAATTAAGTTGCTAGAGTGAGTTCAATTAAGTGCAAAGAAACTACCACTGGTATAAAGGTTAAGAGAGTTTTTCAAGATAACAGTGTTCCCTAATGCAAACTAACTATTAGCATTTAGCATTGTCGAATATCTAAATATGGGATATGCACGTGTATTGGAAAGACGGAAATTATACCGTATTCCCCGGACGCCAAGAGCCCCTATCTCTACGGGAGACAAGGTTAACGAAAAGGGTATATCTACGTTAGGAAGGACTCGATCTTGCTCCCGTAACGAGGAGACCAGGTTGAGTACGTCGAACATATAAGGAAAATCAGTTTCCTACGCGGATCTCGGAACGAAGATCCCCGATCGGGAACGATACGGAGTCCTCATCCGACGGCATCTTGAGAAGATGGTATACCCAGCTATAAATACAGGAGAGATGCATGCAGGAAGGGTCCCCAAAAAAAGGAGCAATTAGTGCTTACGCAAGAAGAAGCCCGAGGAGAGCACCTGCTAGGCCTTAATCGCCAGATTAGATCTAACCACAGTTTTCCCATCTTGTAACCAGAGATTACACTCCCAGATTTGTACTTCGCATTCAGCGATCCAATAGTGCAAAACAACAGGAGTAGGGTATTACTCTTCTAAGAGGTCCGAACCTGTCTAAATCTTGCCTCATCTGTGTCTGTTGATCCTGCGAACCCCGAAGGTACCCGTTACAAATTTACCGTCGATTTCTTAACCTTCGACAGTTGGCGTGCCAGGTAAGGGCCTTCAACTGTTTTTGCAGATCGACTACGGCGATGACGAGCATTTCCTATGGAGTCGACGACGGCGTTAGCGTCAACTCCAACACCTTCATCGACCAAGTTCCCACCATCGGTCCCAGATTGCGTTCGGAACAATACTCTACAAGTGGGGACCCGGAGGCACGCTCGAGCACCTTGGCTTCATCGAGTCCCGATCTTGGGATCCAAGTCGAGTAGTGTCCTTTCTCGATTTCGATCCTATGGGAGATAATCTTCTAAAGTGCATCGAAACGGATAGCGACAGCTCTAGTAGCGGCGAGGATAGCAGCAGCCACGGCAGTAGCAATCAAGCAGATCGCTACGTGTATATGACCAGGAACAACCTCTTAAGAGAAGACTACCCAAGCAGAGGCCATGGGCAACCTAGGGCTCCAAGCTCCTCTGGAGACACCCAGGGACCCACTAGCAACCCTCACGGCTAACGTCGTCGCCCCAGGCACGATGGACCATCGACGAGACACCAATGCCATAACTGCGGCCGGAATGATGGCCGATCTGACAAAGTGTTTCGATCAGGTCAACTTGGCGACACCTCGCCCAGGGGCGATAGTTGCCAATAAGGTACAAGACCTACAAGGACGCGACCACCCTAACGGGTCCGATCGAAGTCGTAGGGTCAACCTCTCAACAGCATCGCGGCAATGATGTCTTCAGCACTCCTGAAGCGAACATCCAGTGCGCTCACATGTTGTTAAAAACACTCCCTCCATCGGGCCCAGAGAATTCGATGACTCCCGTGCTCGATCAGATGAGAGCACTTCTCGATGTGGCGCAGGCCCAAACCGCTCGAGTAACCAACTCGAGGCCAGGGCGCATCGAGTCGTACGCTGCGACCCTCATACCGCAGTCGCCCAGAATTGAGAACGGTGGCAGCTGCCTCGAGCCACAATACTTCCAGGACGCTCCGACATAACAACTACCCGAAGCTCCCAGAAGATCTCCGAGATCGCATTCCCTATAACCGGCGAGACTTGCGCCTCGTACTACACGATCGACGGGAAAAATGGGCCCACGAAGAGCGAGAAAGAGAGTTTCTCTCCACAAAGACGTCAAAGTGAATCCTTCCAGCCGGCTGCCCGATCACCGGTCAGAACCAGAAGTCCTCCACCAGAGAGGAGATATCATCAGTGGCAGACATTACCCGATGATATCGACGAAGGATGCCAGGCCTTTACTCCTGAGCTACGAGTCGTCAGATGGCCGGACAAGTTCAAGCCAGGGCCTGTCGAAAAGTACTTTGGTAAGATTAACCCAGTTGAATGGCTGTAGATCTATACTATCATCATGAGGGCGGCCAGCAGGAATGAGAAGGTGATGGTCAATTACTTGCTCACTACCCTCGATGGTGCAGCAAGGTCCTGGCTACTCAACCTCCCTCATCGGTCCATATCCTCATGGGCGGAGCTGCGAGCACAGTTCATCGCTAACTTCCAGGGCACGTACGAACGCCCCGGGACCCGCGGCGACTTGCATCGGGTAATCCAAGAACCCACCGAGTCATTGCGCGACTTCATCAGGCGCTTCAGCAACAAGCGCAACTTGATCCCCGACATCTCCAACGAAGCTGTGATTATGGCCTTCGAGAACGGAGTCAAGGACCGCGAGCTTAAAGGGAAGCTCGCCACTCGAAAGATTCGAACTATTCGTGAGTTGTTCGAGTTGCCTGATAAGTATGCCATCCGTGCTGAGGCTCGCGACTTCCTCGACAACCCCAAGTCTGAGCATGACAAGCCTAAGTCGTCCAAATAAGGGGCCAAGAAGAACAAGAACCACATAGAAAAGAGGAAGAGTGATTCTACCGTGGCCGCGGTCAATAGGAGCAAAGCACGGAACATCGGCGACAACAAGGGCCGGAGCAGCGGCGGCAAGAAGTACTGCCTCGTTCATCATACAGACAAACATGACTTTGACAAGTGCCAAGTTATTGGCAAGAAGGTCGAAAAGAAGCTGAAGGCAGCCCTAGTCGAACGCGGCCTCGAGCAAACCAAGGAAAAGGCCGACGAAGACGAGCCCAAGTATCACAAAGCTGAACACAAGGTGGCCCATATCTTCAGAGGGTATGCCACGTACGAGTCCAAACGACAGTACAAGGCAGTCGACAGGGAAGTTAATATGATAACTCCACCTTTTCCTCGATTCCTCAAATGGTCAGAAGCACCAGTCACCTTCGACCAACGAGATCACCCAGCTGTGATCCCCA